>CM041522.1:30733786-31333786 GCA_023091065.1 Dianthus caryophyllus
GCGAGATACAAGAACTAATCAAACAATTTGACTCCATTGAATTTCTACATCTTCCACGCGACGAAAATCAATTTGCAAACGCATTGTCAAAACACGCGTCTCTAATCAACAAATCCCTACGGAATGCGCACGTTTCCCATAGTCGTGGAAAGGAGACACAAACCCGCATATATATGCGACATAGAGGATGACAACCAGAGGCGGACTATAGTTACAATGCACACGGGCCTGGGCCCCTCTGATGTTTGGGAAAAAAAAATTGCAGTAGAGTCAAATAAGGATAAAAAAAATATAAATCATAAAGCCCAACATACTCCACTTCCTAGAATATTAACAATACATAAAGTAGACTATTAAAAATAAAATAAAACACTAAGACCCACTCACCCACTCATTAATACGGAGTATGAGATAAAAAAAAACGAATCTTTGATATTTTAATATATTAAAAGTACAACTTCCCAAAATCAATGTGAACAACTTCTATTCCCAAAAAATTTCTACATCTTTTTATGGTATATAATTTAAATACAAAGTCAATAAAATATTTTGTTAATTCATTGACTTATGATAAAACAAAAACTTTGAACGAAATTGTTTTGTTTGAGCCTTCAGTAATCGCTACGACTATACTTTGGGAATTGGAGAATTACGGAGTAATTTGATATTCACTTCATTAATATTGAAATTCAAGGTCAATAAAAAGTTATCAATTTTACATTCTAATTGAATTGATTGTTTAAATCTCTGTGTTTTTTTGTCCAAAATTAATGCTTGTTTATTCTAAAAAATATTTAAAATTGTTAATATGTATAGTTGAAATTAATAACAGATTTACACAAAGTATTTATGTGCAAGGTATTAAGATTTAAGAATAATGAGTAAACAAACAAATCTCTTTAATTTTCTAAAAAGAAAAAAGCAAGAACATGACACAACCGTTATCGATGAAGATATTGTGTCTTAACCTTCCATACCTTGCCTTTCGAGTATTTGGAGATTGGAAAATAAGGACCCTATGGCTTCTTTGGTGCGTGATCCCGAGCTACGCTCCCCAATGTGGGATTATCCATTTGAACAACGGGACGAAATACGCTGGGCATATTTAAAACTCAAGCCATTTCAACCTATACTAAAATGTTTTCCATTTTCGGGTCCTGAACATCATCGTCGCCGATTCCAAGCTACTTGGTATAAAAAATTTCCAGATCGGTTGGAGTATTCAACTTCTAAAGATGCTGCATTTTGTTTCATATGTTATCTATTCACGGATAAACCTAATTCCAATACAAACACTTTTACCGTGACTAGGTTTAACAATTGGAACAAGGTTAATGATGGAGTCAATTGTCCATTTATTACTCATGTTCGAGGTCCAAGTTCAGCTCATAACAACTCAATGATCTCCAAGAATAATCTTTTAAATGATCGAGCGCGCATCTGTCATACTTTCAATTTTCAGGGAGATGAACAAATTAAAAGAAATCGAATTCGTCTTCAGACCTCAAATGATGTATTGCGTTTGTTAACCATTTATTACTCATGTTGGAGGTCCAAGTTCAGCTCATAACAACTCAATGATCTCCAAGAATAATCATTTAAATGATCGAGCGCGCATCTGTCATACTTTCAATTTTCAGGGAGATGAACAAATTAAAAGAAATCGAATTCGTCTTCAGACCTCAATTGATGTATTGCGTTTGTTAACTTTAAAATCTTGTCCTTTACGCGGTCACAATGCGTCTCTTGATTCAAATAATCTAGGAAACTTTTTGGAGTTTTGAAAAGCTTTCGCTATGTACAACGATGAAGTCTCCAAAGCTATTGAACACGCTTCTTATAATGCCAAGTATACGTCATCTTCAATACAAAAGGAGATACTACATACGAGAAGAGATTGGAGACTCTACATACTGTATCATTATGGATGAAGCTCGAGATAAGGGTAAAAGGGAACAAATGGCCATTGTTTTGAGATTTGTTGATGTGAAAGACATAATTAGGGAACGGTTTTTCCATATAGCTCATGTTAATGACACCTCAGCAGCTACACTTAAAGCAAAGTTATCTTCTATTCTTGAAACACACAATTTACTTGTTGAAAATATTCGTGGACAAGGTTATGATGGTGCTAGTAATATGAGAGGGGAGTGGAATGGACTTCAAGCGTTAATTCTTGTTGATTGTCCGTATACTTATTATATTCATTGTTTTGCTCATCGTTTGCAACTTACTTTGGTCCAGCGTTAATTCTTGTTGATTGTCCGTATGCTTATTATATTCATTGTTTTGCTCATCATTTGCAACTTGCTATGGTCGCAGCTTCTAGAGAGGTAACCTTAATTCATCAGCTCTTTTCAAATTTAAATATCATTATCAATATTATTATTGTTGCATCTCCCAAATGGCATGATGAATTGCAAGGTAGTCAAACAATACAAATTGAGACTCTTTTATCCGGTGGTGAACTTGAGTCGGGTAGATGAGCTAATTAGATTGGCACATTGAAACAAGCAGGCGACTCTCGTTGGAGTTCACATCTTAATTCGATTCATTGTTTGCTTAATATGTTTGATGCGACAATTTCAGTCTTAGAGCGCATCACGAACGACAAATCATGTAACTCTAATCAGCGTGGGGACGCCGATGCTGCATCAAATATCATGATTTCGTACAAGTTTGTTTTTATTGCTCATTTGACGAGTGAACAATTAGGAATTGCTGATATCCTTTGTCAAGCTATGAAACACTCAGACCCGGTGCTGTAACTTCAAAATATACACCATGCGGTCTACCTTATCTGTTATATTGCGAAGATGATCAACAATCACGACGAGGCGCTGCGATGGTGTATTGGGATGCGCACGAAACAGGTCCACGACCTGCCTAACATTGGTGCTTAAAGTAGCACCACGACTGTTGATCCTAGACACATCGGCCTAGATGTACCTTACACTATCCAGAATACGCCCTAGCTTCAACTCAGCACTCCACAAATTCCCGAGAATCTCGTCACGAGTATTACCCACCAACGCGGTTAGCTTAGTATCGATCTCAACATTTCCACCCTTATGTACAGCCTGAGGAGGTAAACGTTCCTCTCGTCGCCTGGCGAGCTCCTCAAATTTCCTAACTATACGAGTTTTGAAAGTGTCAATTCGGGACACCAAAAAAGCCTAAAATTAGTCCAGGTACTCCTTGATACGACCCAAATCAAATTTCACAGCATGCCCATCACCCTCGACATTCCCCTCGCCAAACTTCTTTTATCTCTTTCTAGTCTTCGAAACACTCATCACATCCACTTCATCGAGCTTCATTCGTTTCAGGATGACATTATTCAGTACGTCAGTAGGAGTGACAAAGATAGCATTTTTATCGACTACTCCCTTTAGCTTAAGCAATTTTGACAACCATATACAATACGGAATGACTAAACCAGAATTAGTTTTTGGTAGAATCATCTAAGTGTGAGCATGACAAATATTGGAGAAAATCAAATAAGGCAAGTTTATTTTATCTCCAACCATTAAGTAATATAAAAATCGATTTTAATGAGCATCACGGCGCTTATTACCGATTTTCTTTGGTGAAACAGTTGCATGCATGACGCTGGCTAAGAACCTAGCAAGCGAAGTAAAGTGAGAGACAAATACCTCACCTTGGGGTTTCACGTCTGGGTCAAGAAAGCGCTTATACGTCAACTTTTCTTCATTCTCAAACCCGTTCCACTACACCCCACCCTCGATTTCGACTCCCTAAACATGAATACCCCAAGCACTGCCTAAAACCTCCATGGTGATCTTGATTTGCTTATCACCAAAATTTTCACATAACACCCCGTTTTCAACACGAAGTATCCCCTAGAATTGTGCGAGCTGAACAGGGTACATCACATGCGATCCATCGAAAAACACCTTTCAACGTTGAGTTTGAAAGAGAGCACTGAACTCACTCTAATGATTGAGTTCATCATACCATTGATAGGATAAACTCGACTCGAGTGAAAAGGATATAACAAACCTGACGGAGTTATTTATTTTTGAGACGGGTATCCTCAACAGCCTCAAGAATTAATCGGTTCTCGACGATGACCCACTGAGCCGGGCGGTAGAAGACGCAAACAAAACCGTAATCACTATCATTAAAAAGATTGTCGACTCATGTCATGACTTGCCCAAAAGATACCTTTTGCACTATGGGGGTATCGCACCACAATACGAATCCAACGGAAATGACACCATACTTCCACACCTACAAAGTGAAATCCATACAACCCGTCTACCAAGAGCGTACAACAAAAGGGTCAAACCAGGAAATATAAAAGTTGGCAACCTCGCTCTCAAATCAGTAAGAGTGCCATTACCGATCGACCCAAAATGAAAATTCAAACCCAATTGGGTCGGACCGTACCTGGTCAAAGAAATACTATCCGGAGGTGCAATTAAGCTAACTGGCCTTCACGGTCAAGAATTTAGCTTATCTACCAACCTAGATCAGCTTAAGAAATACTACCCTTAAACATTTGCAATGTATTCAACCTACTCGCATGAGTGAACTACGCTCGGTTGAATTCCACATACGTGGATACATAGGCAGCTTACAATCTTACATAAAGCAAAACCGACCCAACCAACACATTAAACATAAACAAAAACAAAAACATGGCATCCGAATCATACAAAGGTATTAGTGAACTACACTCGATTTGATTCCACATACGTGGATACGTAGGCAACTTTGTACCAAAAGTGTTTCTAGATTGAATCCGCCACTACGTATGCGGTTCCGACCATGAATCGCCTCTTCACATGCGGTTCATATCTATTACTTTACTGATTCAAGCACAAGTCGGTATAATAAAGCACGAAACAACACAAAATGACAAGACGAAAGCAAAATACGTTTTTATTACCAACGCAAGAAAAAGCAATTACAAATTTCGAAATATTTTTGAATTCTTTTTAAAAGAAAAAACATAAAGCTAAGCACTATTCGTGCGTCTCTTAGGATTCTCATCTTCATTTCATTCTTTGTCATCCGTCGGCGGAGGAGCAACGACAACCGAACCAATACGCTCCCCATTTGACGCAACCTTTATCTCAAAACCTAGTGCTCCTTCAGTTCAACCTCCTTTGTAGTCTGGGCTCCTCAATTTTTAACACCCAAGCGGTCTCGCATAGTCACTCGAGTGCCTATTCACTCTCACACGGCCCCGAATGTTGACGCTTCCGAGCCTGAACCTACAACGCCACTATAATCACTCTTCCCATGTACGGCCGTGTGAGATAGGGAGGCACGAGGACCAATTTTCTCTAAGCCCCTCAGCCTCTCCCTTTCTCGAGAATCCCTCGGCGTACACTACCTTTTATAGAAGTCCGTTGCCCGAGTGGTCTCTGGCGGGCTCGACATGGGCCACATCACACGGTCCGACCACCTGCGTCTCCCAGCTTCGACCATTTCGCCGGTCAAAACAAACGAATCTCAAATGCGAGTATTTTAAGCCAGAATAGTCTGAACCTGTCCGATTTGCCTTCTCACATGAAGTGGATGAATCCAAACGCACTGTTTGAAGCCACACAACATGACATCATTCGACGCATCAGTAACAAAAAGAACCGTGATTGCTGAGATGGAACACCAAGGAACAATCCATCTAATGGTCCGCTCTGTCACGAAACCTTGGAAACAGTTTAGCGAATGCTCCCGAAGTGCAACCCATTTGCACGAGCGAGTCGTCACTCCCGTCGGTCGATAAACACTATCGAATAGAATAGGAGCTAGGACCATCAAACGCTCCATAAGCTCTCTTTTATTTCTCTACCGATTTATTACTCTATCACTCACTTGCAAATCTCTTATTCTTTACCATTATCATAGTTACGTTCTTATTTCTCTTCTACATTATGTTGAGTAGTACTCTTGCAAATGTAGCTGAACTATAATTGAATAGTATCAACACTTATCAACAAAGTTAACAAATGAAATTTTAGTAAGTATAATTTTGTGTTACATTTGAAATATATTAATGTTACTATTGATCAATAATATAAATCGATGAATGGAAGGGAGAGAATGCTTAGAAAGATGAAACTATTGATCATGTTTCGGTGATAAGGAGGGCGGGCATGATGATTGGAAAGTGAAGGTGATTGTCCGTAAAGGTTAGAAGGAAATGTAGAAAAGAGTGATAAGTTAGGTTTGATTTTGGAGTTGCAGTTTGATTGATTTAATGAAATTATTCTTAATTTTGACAAGATCTTAATTCAACGTTGGTTCATTTTTCTTTCAACCCCATTATTACTCTCTCACTCTTTCTTCAACCTTCATTCTTCATCCTTTAAGTAAGCTTTCTAACCTCGTGAATGAGATATAAAACTCCATCATATATGGTTTTCCCCTACACAAATTTGAATTCTCTACCAACATACAACCAAATCATAATTGAAGATGAAAATTCCATTATAAACTAGCTACATGCATTACTGAATATAATTAACATTAATTCGTTGTAAAACTAGGGTTTAACAAAATGATAAACTATTAAGTAAGTACTTATGGTTAAAATAAAAGAGTAAATGCAAAAATCAGTTCATACCTAAAAAATCGTAGGTTGAAGATGAGGAGTTTGGACAATTACACAATAAGCATTTATGAGGGTGATTGTGAAATGAGGGTTCAAGAATGAAGAATTTTATTTTAGAAGTAGAGAAGTGTATTTCCACTTTTAATTGATGAGTTTTAAACAAATGAAGAGTATTGGGGAAGCCTTGGGTAAGAAATGGAGGGTCGATTATTATAAGGGTTGTTTTGTCTTTTTAGTTTTTACTCCCTTTATTCAACTCCAAAGTGCACTTACGCTTTTTCACGTTTGCCAACGCGCATTTTGCGCGTTAAATATCTTTTGCTACGTTTATTCAAAAAATTGTAAAAATTTGATTTTAATTGTGTACTCATAAAAACGAATCAAACAAGATCACAAATGAATATATTTACCTTCATATATCAAGAGATAATTGAAATTGAATGTGTAATTGTAAATAGCGTCAAAAAAAGAAATATACACTTTGGAGTTAAATGGAGGGAGTATTATAGATTTTTTTTCACGAAAAATGCAATTTGGTATCGATTTTAAGTCGTGGTAACTAACTTGTTTTTAGAGAAAAATTATCTAAATATATATTGTTAAAGAGTGACTTATGCCAGATATATATTGTTAATTTACCAAAAAAAATACTCCATAGATGTTAAAAAATGAAAAAGATGATCACACGTATGCACGACATATTTTATTATCACTAATTCTTGTGTAAGTCACGACTTACAATAAATTATTGTAAGTCCGCTTCATTTTTACCCGATTATACAGCTTTTGTACTACTTAAATGATAATTATGATTAATTGATACTAAATCTTTTTAGTACATCTGTTAGTAATTTTAGTAGATTTGTTTCATGTTTTTGTACCTTGTAATTTGTATCTTGGTATTTCATTAACTTAGTGTAAGTCCAACCTTATAGGAGAATTACTGTTTTATTATTAATGAAATTAATATTTTTTAAAAAAATAAATTACTTAAAAGTAGTTTGAGCAAAAATACCATTAAAAAAAAAAGTATCTGAGTCTCATATGAAGCAGATGCTTGTTTAAGTATGAGAAGCAATCAAATATTTGCGAAAGACAAAGACAGTGGGGAAGAAAGATAGTTCTTAAAGCATCACTATCTTTGTGAAAATATTTGGCCGTTCTGTAAAAGCAGGTTCTGCGTTTCACACAAGACTTACACAAAAAAGTAATCAGTATTTTTGTCAAAATAAAATACAAAACGTTTTAGAAAAAAGCAACACAGATATTTGGAAAACAGAATCTTCAGATTTGAAAGTTGAAAAAAAAAAAAAAAAAAAAAAAAAAAAAAAAAAAAAAAATAGAAGAGAGAACATGAGGCGCACTGAAGTAAGATTTGGACTATTCAAACGGCAAAATCAAAGCCACAAATATTAATAATTAAATAAAAAATAAATAAATCAGCCCATTTAACCCCTCAATCTAACCCTCCACCCTCACTCTTCTTCTCATATCTCCTCTTTTCACTTCCCTCAAAACCCTTATCACCACAACCACAACCACAATGGACACCCTCTCTCTTTTCTGCACCGCCGGCCTCCTCGTCGGCGGGCTCTACTGGTTCGTCTGCGTTCTGGGCTCCGCCGAACAAAAGGGAAAACGCGCCATGGACCTCTCCGGAGGATCCATCTCTTCCGAGAAGATCCAGGACAAATACAACCAGTACTGGTCCTTCTTCCGCCGCCCTAAAGAGATCGACGGCGTTGAAAAAGTCCCTGACTTCGTCGACACCTTTTACAATCTCGTCACTGATATCTACGAGTGGGGGTGGGGTCAGTCCTTCCACTTCTCCCCCCACATCCCTGGTAAATCTCACCGTGAAGCCACCTGCCTTCACGAGGAGATGGCTGTTGATTTAATTAAAGTCAAACCTGGTCAAAAGATCGTTGACGTTGGTTGCGGCGTTGGCGGTCCTATGCGGGCCATCGCCGCTCATTCTCAGGCTAATGTCGTTGGAATCACGATTAATGAGTATCAGGTGAATCGGGCGAAGATCCATAACAAAAAGGCAGGTTTGGACCATTTGTGTGAGGTGGTTTGCGGTAATTTTCTCGAGATGCCGTTCCCGGACAACTCCTTCGACGGTGCCTACTCAATTGAAGCAACCTGCCACGCTCCGAAGCTCGAGGACGTGTACGCGGAAGTGTATCGGGTTTTGAAACCCGGATCCTTGTTCGTATCATACGAGTGGGTGACGACGGACAAGTATGACGGGGACAATGCGGAGCATAGGGATATCATCCAGGGGATTGAGCGTGGTGACGCGCTCCCCGGGATGAGGAACTACGCTGACATATCCGTGGCGGCCAAGAAGGTGGGGTTCGAGGTGGTGTCCGAGAAGGATCTTGCGAAGCCCCCTGCAAAGCCGTGGTGGTCGAGGTTGAAGATGGGGAAGCTCTCGTACTGGCGTAACCACATTATCGTCACCGTGTTGGCGGCTATCGGTGTGGCACCCAAGGGGACGGTGGATGTTCATGAGATGCTGTTCGTGACTGCCGGACACTTGACACGTGGCGGTGAGACGGGTATATTCTCACCTATGCATATGATCCTCTGCAGAAAGCCTGCTGCTAATTAAAAAAATTAAAGTAATTAATCTGCCTGATTAATTCTCCTTTTCTTCTTCATCATCCTCATGGTTATTATGGATGAAATTTCGTGTTTCTGTTTTTGTTTTCAAGTACTAATTTTATTATTTTTCTATCAAGGAGGAATGTAGCTTTTTTTTTTTCCTTATTATATTTATTACTCCTCAGTTCTCATAACTTAATATTTGGATTTTGCTGTTTTGTTATTGTTTTGGGTTTATCAGTTAAATTCAATGCGATTACAGTTGATGTTTGCTGTGATCGAGTGTCATCTGAATTTTATTTTGGCCTTACTAATTTAATTACGATATGATTGGCAACTAAGACATAAGTAAGTTGTGATTTCATTGCCGTTGTTAACTTGATTTGGATCTTATTGATTTGGTTTGTAAATGTTACTCCGTATAATTGTACTGTTTTAGACTCTAGAAAGTAGAAACGTTTTAGCACGTTGGGAAACACAAGTGTGCGAAGCTGGGAGCAGATGTCTGTGACTTTTTCGATAAATTATGTTAAATTATGCTATTAGTGATTAGACACGATTAATAGAGCACAAATTCTTGTATAAAACGGATAATCCGTTTTATGGGAGACTAACTCTTAATAGAGTAGTTTAATGAGAGATTGCGATAGTGATACCCATGATGCAACACACTAGCCCAGTTAACCAGCTGTTTATAAAAGACGTGTGCCCTTGTATGTTTTTTCTTTTTCTTTTTCTTTTTCACCTTCTCTATAAAATAGACGTGCGCACTATGTTATTTATGCGCAACATGGTTATCGTAACACCCTCTCTTCAATCAATTTAATAATTATAAAAGGTTGACCTGACTTGCATAGAGCGAATTCAATTCCATCTGATATATAATAACAATATAATATCATGAATTGAAACCGACTTGATCCAGTACAATGATAACCCGTAGCCCGGACATAACTCAATAAAGTTTGACCGATCTGAAAACAACCTAAACCGAGATGATTCGATACTCATCTCAACTTGACTCTATTTGATTTAGGACCCGAACCGAGGTGAATTGCAACTGCAGTCACCTCGAAACTTATTTTTGACGTATTCTTCCAAAATAATATATAAAAATACAAAACAAAATTTCAAATTACAACACTTTTTTTTTTTCAAAATTTCAAACTTATTTTTTTCTCAATCTTAAATCAAAATCCACTACACCATACTGTAGATTCCAAATGACCAAACTCAGCACGTCTTCAACAGTCGTCACACGTTCAGACTTGATATTACTGGTTCCGATCATACTCAACCCAATTCGATTAGAATGATTCAATTGCCACCTTTGCATGTACGTGTGAATGGCCTGGGTCGGAGACAATAACACATGAGGCACTTGAGAGAAGTGAATAATTAAAACAAATAAAGACAGGCAGAAGACAGTAGAGTAGTGTGAAGAAAAGAAGGTAGGAAGAAAATGGAGGAAGCTGGGACCAAGACGATGCACATGACATGACAAAATGGGATTGGAAATTAGGTGGTGGGGTCACACATGCCAGCCTCTAATGTCGACGCCTTCTGCTTTCTTCCCTTGTCGTCGCCATATCACATTATCACGTCTATTAACCTTTTACTCCCTCTGTCCCAGTCATTTGTTTACAGTTTGACTGTTTTTTCCTCACAAAAAAGTCAAACTGCAAACAATTCACTGAAACGGAGGGAGTAAGTTTTTTGTAGTTATCTCTTCTTCCGTCTTTTGCACGTGTCTCAAACTTGCATTTCAGGGAAAGTTAACGATAGAGCATTATCGGATGGCATCAAGATTTGTTGTTAGTTTCTCACTTGTTTTATGTGGTCTGTGCAATTGAATAGATAATATCAATTTGAAATGAAACGGTGGCCCCCACTTATGGAGCAAACTAATTTTCCTTTGGTGAAATCATGCAACACCTCGCGACCTTTTAACTAATCCATTATCTGCTACTAACCTCCTTTAATCTCTTACAGACCATGGCAGCTAGTAGAAATGATCGATATGCTACTTCCTCCATTCCATTTGATTCTATACATATTTCTTTTTCGGAAATTCCAATCAATTCTATACATTTCTATTTTAGTCTCTACTTTATTAAACTAAAAGACCAATATACCCTTCACTAATACCCACTCAACCCACTTGCAAACAATAAAGTAGGAGTATTTAAGTAATTCCATTATCTACCCCACTTGATTTTCTTCTACCTTAATTACCGTGTTTTGGTCAAACGTATAGAATCAAACGGAATGAAGGAAGTATTAAATAACCTCGCGACCTTTTAACTAATCCATTATCTGCTACTAACCTCCTTTAATCTCTTACAGACCATGGCAGCTAGTAGAAATATCCATTATCTGCTACTAACCTCGGAGTAGGTCTAAAGTATTACTTTTCTATAAGGAGAAAATGATGAACAAGAATCAGTTTAGTAAAATTATAAATAACTTGTCGGATATTGTTTTAGGGGAACAGGCTGATACAAAAGTCGGTTGGGTCATATCGGGTCAAAACTCCTTTTCGGGTCGAGTCAAGTTCGATTCGAGTCGTTATCGGGTCGGTCATTTCGGATTAAATAGTGTATAGGGTCAGGTTGGGATGGGTTTGGGTCATGTCATTACCGGATCACAAATTCTTGTTTGCAACCACTAAACCCGTTTTAAGCTTAAAACGGGTCGGGTCAACGCATTTTAATTTATTTTTTTTTTGAAAATTTTTTTCAAGACCCAAAATTTATTTTTAAAAACTTTTGTCGGAAATCGTGATTATAGGGTTATTGAAAATGGGAACAAAGTAATGTAAAATGGTAACATATTATATAATATTGGTAACATATTATAAAACATAAAAAATAAAAAATTGTCATAACATTTGTATATTATGTTACCATAATTGTATAATATGTTACCAAAATAGGTTCGTGTTTATAGGGTTATTGAAAATGGTAACAAAGTAATGTAAAATGGTAACATATTATATTATATTTGTAACATATTATAGTAACATATTATATAATATTGGTAACATATTATAAAACATAAAAAATAAAAAATTGTCATAAAATTTGTTTATTATGTTACCATAATTGTATAATATGTTACCAAAATAGGTTCGTATTTATAGGGTTATTGAAAATGGTAACAAAGTAATGTAAAATGGTAACATATTATATTATATTTGTAACATATTACAAAACATAGAAAATAAAAAATTGTCATAACATTTGTTTAATATGTTACCATAATTGTAAAATATGTTACCATTTTTATCAATATTGTTACCATTTAAAATTTGTGTTTTATTCGTTACTTGAGTTAAGTTTAAAAAAAAAAAAAAAAAAGGTTTTAAAAAAAATTCAAAAAAAAAAAAGGCAAAATGGGTCATATTTGACCCGTTTCTAGCTTAAAACGGGTTGACCCGTTTTAAGAGAGACTTACACTAACCGGATTTGCGCTAGTTTATCAAATTAGTCTAATTTTTAGTCACAAAAAGACGTATTTTGATCATTTTTTGATCTTGGATTAATTGTCAAACACAACCTTTAAAAAACGAGTTTTTGTCAAACACCGCCTTTAAAAAAAGTTGCCGATTACCACCTTTTAAAAAATACTATTTGTTGACTACAACCTTTTGACACAGAGTTGACCAATTCCGACGTTGAGTTTCCGGAATACATGCTTTTTCTTCATCTCTATCTTCTTAACTCCCTCAAATTCGAATTTTCATCTTTAAAACCCAAAATACACCTCATCAAACCAAGAAGTTCACCTACGCTTCCCTTATAAAATAACAATTCGCTCCGTATTTCAATGTCTGGGTTGTACCGAATTTTACACAGAGATTTGACCCCTTCTAAGCGTACTACAACGTTACCAGAGGATTTGACCAAAAGATGTGCTTGTTCGAGATTGGAGCAGCGGCCCCAGAGTTGTACATTCCACTGGCTAACAGGATCGCCCGCCAATCACTTTCCTCTTTGAAGGTACCGTGGAACGTCTCGGGATCCCTCTCGACGCCCCGCGTGCGCCCGCCCTAGGATGTCTTTGGGGGCGGAATGCGCCTTGCGGGAAAAAAAATTGCGTTCAGAAGCGGCGCGTGAGAGCGCGCTCGGAGGTTCGCTCGAGTTGCTATGGGGGAGTGTCATTGCATGAGATTTTGACAAAAGAAATGTAGAAAATCCTTTTGAAAATTGTTTTCGGAGTCGCCACCAAATATTAAAGGAATTTGGAACCTCTTCAGCGCGTCTTAAATCATAAGACGCGGGGGTCTCAAATTTCAAGGTGCGTCGATCCCTATCCTTCTGAGGTTTTGTGAAACTAGAGAGGATTAGGAGTGAGGTTACTTTTCGAAAGTTTTGACAAAATGCGTTATGAAAATTGCAA
The DNA here is from genome assembly GCA_023091065.1 of Dianthus caryophyllus. Classification (NCBI taxonomy): domain Eukaryota; kingdom Viridiplantae; phylum Streptophyta; class Magnoliopsida; order Caryophyllales; family Caryophyllaceae; genus Dianthus; species Dianthus caryophyllus. The sequence goes on from CM041522.1 coordinate 30,747,384, forward strand.
TCAAAAAGCCTACGTAAAAGTAGTCTTTACTAATTTGAAAACATATGATTAATTTCGATATTTGGGCTAATAGGACGCTACGTACTACTCGACAAATATGTAAAATAAATGTAAGGCGTCAAAGCTACGACGATTTGCTATAGGAAATATACGTAAGATTAATAATTCATTGTATTTGAATTACTAAATAAACGTTATTTTCCGACTCGTATTTAATTCTAAGATTTTGTAAAAAAAAAAACCCTCGGTTTTGCATGTTTAAAAAGACTAGTTGAAACGGTACAATTTAATGTCGAATCCGTGTTTTAGTCGTGATTTAATGCATGAATCGAGAATTTGCGTAATGTAAAAGTGGTGTTTAATTTAGTGATTTTGAGTCGTTTATTTATGCGATATTGGCAAGGTTTAGACGAATTCTGAATTCGAATTAATACAACCGTATTGCGAATACGGGTTCGTTAAAGCTAATATCGAGTTGGGTTAAAGTAACCCTTTTGTCCAAGTCTCAAACGTTCAATCCGAAGGTAAAATTTTTTACCTTAAAATGCAAAGACGGTTTTTAGAGTGGGAATTTATAAGTGCGAGAGGCGTAAGTTATATATGTATGATTGTAATAATGTTGTGTAATTCGATTGTTGTGTGATTGTAAGTGTGTTTTGTGAGGTTGTGAGGGTTGCTATTTATAGCAATTGCTTCGTGTTTTATGTATAGTTGCTCAGAAAATCGCCAGTTAACCAGCGATTAAGAGAAAAATCGCCAGTGTGTAAACAACAGAGAGGAAAAATCGCCTGTGCACAGGCGATTTTTCCTTTGTTTTGCATGCTGTTGATTGGACTTGGGCCGCCATATTTCGTATAACACAATGTATAGAGGCACTCAAGTGTGTTTGCATGTTGTTGTTGACTTTTTAGCCGGGGAATCAACTTGGGTCAGTTGATTTCTCGGCTCCGTTTTCGCGTTTCGTGTTTCGGTTTTTCGTCGTATTTTTCGGTTTTGGCTCGAAATAAAATAATATTGTAATATATTATTTTACGACGTTGTGGAGTTTTGTTTTATGAAAATGTGACCCGGGACGCGCTTTGGTCTGTTTCGGGTACTTGGGCCTTTTTGTGTATTTTGGGCCGTTTTTGTGATTTTGGGCCATTTTGTGTTTTTGGGCCGTTTTTGTGAGGCGTTTTTGTGTTGTGCTTGTGAGCATTGTGTCGATTTAAGACTAAAAATGACCAAATTAATATTCATTTTCACGAAGTATGCAAATTTAAATTAATACGTTAAAAATGACTAAAATATTTTAGACACTTTTGTACCGTTTCGTCTTATTTATAAAACATGCACGAAATGTCCTTTTCGTCATCGGGTTTGTTTTTGGGGAGTACGGATACGGGTATCTACAGAGCCCCCAGTACGGATACGGGTTTGTTTTTGGGGAGTACGGATACGGGTATCTCACAATCGCCCTAAACCCTAATTGAGAATTAGCTAGACATGAAAGGAGCAAAAGCAAAGCAATTGATAAATATAAACATGATGAGATAAAACAAGAACAATTGAATTAAACCTGGAGTAATTCCTGAATTGCAATGTAAAGATCGAGTCTTGCAAAGTAAATTCAATCTAAACTAAGAGTTTTTGAGAGTTTGCGAAGAGAGAAAACAACTTCTAAACTAAGGCTGAAAAATATAATGAAAAAGCATAAGTCTAAAACCCTAACTTGAGTCTATTTATAGGCCTCGCATAAAAACGTGAAACAGGGCACAGAACCTATCGGTTCGGGGGCAAACCGATCGGTTCTGGGGGGTGAACCGATCGGTTCAACCCTAAACCGCTCGGTTCTAAGGAGGCCAGCAACTTCCAGCAAGTTTTCCCTTGTATTCACGTATCCTGAACCTATAGGTTTGCTCTGAACCTATAGGTTTGACGTCACAAATCATCGTATGGTCTCCGAACCAACTCTCGAGCTTCGTCTTGACGTCACGATACTAGTAAATGCTCCAATTGACTCAGGTTTTAGCTCAAAACCGCCAAAACCTGCAAAATACACACGAGGAACGACAGTATCGCAATATAAAGCATATAGCTCCTAAGATAATAGTGAAATCGAACAAATGCGAGCTAAATGCAACTATATCGGGGGCATATAATCAATATAAATGACATACATCAAACTCCCCCAAACCAAACCTTTGCTTGTCCTCAAGCAAAAAGCGTCGGAGAAAATCAAAGTGTAGCTGATTCATCACGTTAGCATTTCAAAGGTGACGACCTATGCACATAAACTTACAAACCATAATCTATTTCACCGAAAATAGAGCACAAGTCTCAACCATTCACACCAACATCATATTACTAGCTTCTCACGCTTTCGCAAAAATTAAACTGACGATAATTGAATTCAAGCAAGGCCAACCGACCATACCACTTTCCATTCCACCTTTCTTTCCACATCATTCCATTTTTTTTATCTTTTCTTTTCTTTTTTCTTTTTTTCTTAAATGTGGAGCATCACTCGTATGTTATACCGTTTAGCTTGACATTTAATCGTTAAAGATCGAGCTCGGGTACACATATTTCCTTAAGGGTTACATCATTGCTCATACTCTCGGTCACATTGAACCCGATGCCCTAATCTCTCTCTCTTATACCTTTTCATACCTTTTTACTTATCGTTCTTAGTTTAGTTTTCACTTATCAACCCAATTTGCTACCCTTGAGACTGACCTTGTTTGACTAAGCAACCCTTTGATTACACCATCTCTCTATGGATCTCGACCCTACTGCCACTAGCTACCTAGTTAATTGTCTTTAGGTTTATTTTGATTAGGTGACACGACTTTAGCCTCATCAATTTTGGCGCCGTTGCCGGGGAGACGGTTAGCTAGTTATTATTTTTTTACTTAGTTTAGGTTTTTCTCTTTTGTCTCAAGGAACCTAGTTCCTTGAGACCGTTTCTCATTGTTTCGTGTAGCATTGTTTATGCGCAGGTCACCTCGGACTCTAGTTCCTTTTGAGCCCGAACCTGAACGAGCACTACATAGGCTACGTAAGGAAGCAATTCAAATCGTTAATCTTGATTTTGAGGAAGTGTCGCACGCGGAGTCTAGTGCAACGCAATCGTCCTACGAAGAGGACACACCACCGGTTACTCTAATCTCTACTTCACCGCCTGTGACTATGCCCAAACTATATAGTCACTCGGTACCTAAGCCGGAATCCATTCCTAATGGATTCACGATGCCCGCTACTCTGCAGGGCAACTTCGAGATCCGCTCTGCCTTCTTAAATTTGGTGGAGCGGAACCAGTTTGGTGGTTATCCCAGCGAGGATCTTGGTCGGCATATGCAAATGTTTACCGACTAGTGCTCTACGATTAAGCAGGCCGGGATCACCCAAGACCAGATAAGGGAAATGCTGTTCCCTTTTTCATTAAAGGATCGAGCTCGTGAATGGATGACGGACCTCGACAAGACTACAGCAGGGATCACTGATTGGAGCGGGTTAGCTCTCGCTTTTTACTCCAAGTTTTACCCTCCCGAACGTACTAATCAAATGAGGAGTCAAATCCAAGGCTTCAAGCAAACATTTGATGAATCTTTAGCTGAAGCTTGGGAGCGGTACAAGAAGCTGATAAGGGATTGTCCTCACCACGGGTTGAATGATTGGTTGGTGATCATGACATTCTACAACGGTTTGTATGCTGAGAGCCGTTCTATTCTTGATTCTGCTGCGGAGGGACGTTTTGCCAACAACGTCGATGATGATAAAGCATGGGCATTGATTGACGAAATGGCGATGCATTCGTCACAATTCGGGAAACCGAGGGGTAATTCACGGTCTGCTCATCAAGACCGTGATAAGGAGGGAATGAGCGCGGTCCATAGTCAGCTTGCTGTGTTGACTGCGAAAATTGATTTGCTGTAGGGAGGTGGTTCTTCTGGTGCCCACGTGAATGCTGTCATGGGGCACGATTCGGGTTATTCTACGGGGTATGCTGCACCCCACGAGCAAGTTCATGCTTACCAATCCTACTCACAGAACTTGCCCTACCAAAATCAACCTGGTTACGACCGTTCACTCTTATCGTATCGCAACCAAAACGTGCTAAACCCGACCCCTCCACCTCCACAAAACACACCCTACATACCCCCTCACAAAAACTTACAACCACCCCCTTCTAACTACCAAAGGCCCCCGTATGTTCCTCCACCACCTACCCCGGGACCCGATCCTTCGGCCGAGACTAAGGCTATGATGTTGCAAATGCTGTAACACCCCGTGTTATTTTAACACAATATGATAAAAGAATTTAATTCCTCAAATTAAATTCATCCTTTTTCCATATAATAAAAATGCGACTGAATTTTTTTTCGCCAAATGATAATAAATTTTCCTAAGTACAAATTTAAAAATTTTGAAAAATAAAGTTTGTCCTATTATCTTCAGAATTGAAAAAGAAACACATTTCAAAATTTTATAAAAATGAACACTTATACTTTTCCCGTCTCTGAAATTCGGGTCAACAATTTCAAACACGCAAATCAAAAATCAAATATCTTATCCTCTTCCATTTTGGAAAAGCAAACTTCACATCTAACTTTTAATAAAAATATAATCATTTTGATTAATTTTTAATAAATCATATTATATTAAAATCTAATTACTATTTCATTTTCATTAAACTAGCTTTTTCTAAATTGTCGAAATTTGAAGTCACACTTACTTTAAATTGATTAACTTTTTGACGTTTATTTATAATTCTTTAAATCTATAACATTCAACGAAAAAAATAAGTATTTCGACCTAATAAAATTTTAATCAAAATCTCGAGGGTTAAGATCCGATTTTTATATTTAATACCTTTTGAAAATTAGTTTTATTTTTATTTCCGATTTTATTTCAAAATACTATTTTAAGATCATATCTTTTATTTTGAGACTTTCATGATCACAAGAAATCGAAAATTTCAAAAACGATAATCGAGCCCGAAAATTCGACTTTTGACTTTTGACTTTCCTTAGTCAAATTTTATCATCTTCCATGTTCTTACACATTTTCTTACACATTTCATTTATCATGATTACTTTTATTTTTGTTTTTAAATTTAAAGTTTAATACATAATAAAAAGAATATAATACAAATTCAATACTACTACTTTAATATTACCATTTTCATTTCCGTCACTTTTAAATTTTTTCTAAAATAGTAAATAAAATATTTTAGTCTTAAATTTATAAAATGAATACTTTTCAGAAAATCGCCAAAACAGCACATTTTAAACTTTTATCGCTTTTGACGCCCGACTTTTTAAAACTGATTAAATTCGTGAAAAACATTTTAAAACACAAAATAAACATTTTCTAACACAAATAGTAAAGGAGACTTTATTAACCAATTAGAATTAGGATGTTCCTAATTTCTTTTAATTAAACTTTATTTAATTAAAATTCTATATTTAATATCTAAATTAATGCAACTTATTTCACAAGTGAAAAATGACATTCATTTCCTTCATGAATGTCGTGTGACTTGCTCCCATTTACTCTCTTTTATTTTTCTTTCATTTTCTCCTAAATCACTTAAATAAAAACCTTAATAATATTTCTAATAATTCCTAAGTAATTCTAATTCATTAGTGGGTATTTGGAGCTTACTTGTTACGGGTTTTGGGTGAAGAAAATATCCGATCTAAAATTTATTTTAGATCCCCGACGATTAACATCCTAATTAAGGTGACTAGCCTTGTCTTATATTATCCTCTTAGTAAATTAATTTGATTTTTATTATATGTTTTGTGAGTATGATTTTATGTTAAATATGTTGAACATCACTTATATGTTATGTGTTGTATAATAAAATGATAATAAATAAGTAATAATGATAATAGTGTAATTGTAGTAATATGTTCACATGTGTAGGTAATTTATTTTTGAGTACTTTAAAAGGGATATTTCCCATGATACCCTCGAACTTTGGCAGATTACACATGGTACCCCATGTGTGAAGTTTGTTCACATGGTACCCCTAAACTTTGTGAATATGTGTCCAATATGCCCATTTTGTGATGGAAAACTTGACGACGTTAAGTTTATGGAAGAAGACGCTAATTATGAGTTTAGGGTACATTTAGACCCACATTATTCCTCAATTAAATGCTATTATTTGTACTCTAATCAACAAAATTCACACTAATAATCAACTCATAATAGCATTTAATTGAGGAATAATGTGGGTTTAAATTGTACCCCAAACTCATAATTGATGTCTTTTTCCTTAAACTTAACGTCGTTAAGTTTTCCGTCACAAAATGGGCATATTGGGCACATATTCACAAAGTTTAGGGGTACCATGTGAACAAACTTCACACATAGGGTACCATGTGTAATCTGCCAAAGTTCGAGGGTACCATGGGAAATATCCCTTAAATTATTGTTCATATGATTTTTATGTTTAGTTATGTTTTATTTAAGTAGTAATGTTATATAAAAATTATGTGAAATATTAAAAATGAGTTTAAAGTGATTAAAATCGAAAATGAAAATTTATATATATATATTACATATACACGGCATTTCTTAAATTTTTTAATATACTTTCACTTTTAATTTTTGTAAATTATATGTAGAGTTAAGTTAGTATAAAATGAATGTTCCTATGAAAAAAAAAAAACTAAATTAGGAAAACAAATTATAAATTATCAAAATCGAAAATGGTGTTCTTGAGTTGTTCTTGAGTTCTTCATGTGTGTTCTTATCATCTTCATGTTATGTTCATCATTTATGCTCATTTTGATCTTGTTTTAATTTATGTTTGTTATTATTTTGTGTTTATGTTTAGTTGTTGTTTTAGGTATTGTTATTACTATATATTAAATCAACTTAAAACATTATAAATCATTTAGATTAAAAAGTTAGAAAATTAAAGTGTTGAAAAACACTATTCATAAATATAAATGAAAAGTTTAGTAAATTTCATTTTAGTTTAAATCGTTTTAGTATAATTAGAATAATTAAAATATAAAGACTTTAAGCTAAAAACCGATAAAATCGAAAAAAAATGAAATTTTAACCACCACCATCATTTGCCACGGCATTTAGGCCAATTTTAGAGTTAAAATTGTTTTTATCACTTTTTAGTTTATTGTTAATATAATTTAATTATTAGCTAATAAATTAGATTTAAGAAATTAAAAGAAATAAATCAATTTTGATATATATATTAAGTCACACGACATATGCATTTTAAATTGACTAAATTTGACTAAAATGAAATTATCACTAAGTCACTAAAGTTAAATAGTAATTAGAATTGAATTTATGTATAAATCGATCTAGTTAAAAATGAAATATTAAACCGATAAAAATATGTAACCGTTATAAAAATGAACTAAATCGTGTGTTACTGCCTTTGCTATTTGGACTGTTGATCTTGGACTTACGGACTTAAATGAATCATCCACGATACTATTATTTTTAAAATGAAAATCGCTAAATTTAGTTAATAGACGACTAAATTTAATTAAGTCTCATTTTAAAATGAATATCATTATCACTTTTTACAAATTGAACTTAACATTTTTAAAACTAATATTTTAAAATGAAAATCATTATCACTTTATACAAAATGAACTTAACGTTTTTAAAACTAGACTTTTTAGATATTTTCATAAATGACTAAATACAAACCGAACTTAACATTTTTAAAACTAGACTTTAGAATATTTTCAAAAAACGCCTAAGTACAAAACGAACCTAACGACTTTGAAACTAAAAATTTGTACTTAGAAAATAAAAACAAGATTAGTATTATACTAAAATACCTTAAGTATAAAAAAAAAAATAATAATAAGTATAAGTATAAGAATACGTATAAAATACGATGAATAGTAAATATAATGAATAGTAAATACGATGAATAGTAAATACAATGAATAGTAAATACGATGAATAGTAAAATACGATGAATAGTGAAAAGTGAATAGTGAAATACTGAAAATAATTGAAAATTTTACTAAGTATAGAAAATTTAAAATGAAGAAGTAAATGACCTAAAGTGTTTGAAAAACACATAAATAAAATTGGACATACTAATAAACGTTTCAATTTAGAAACTTGAAAACGTTAATAATTAACAACACTTCAAATAATAAACGAACGTGTTATGTGATCATATGAAACCTACAAATACTTAAACGTTTGTGGCGAGGTAGGAGAGTCTAGTAACATGTGATATGTAATATCAAATAAATAATGAATATTGAGTAAGTTAAATAAAAGGTCAAGCTTGGGCCTCAGATAAGGGAACGTCAATCGTGAGTGAAGTGGGGTTAAGATAGTCTTGTAGCGGTCGCCATTGCCGTACAAGATAATGAATATGCCAACTCTTGATGGGTCAGGCTTTAGGAAATAGTCGTTTTATCCTGAGTTAAGGTGCTCTATGATTAGCATAGCCCATTCTTAAATTGGATACTAGTGTACATGTACTAGACTAGGGTTTTATTCCCCTATTTCGCTAAAGTTACCAGGGTATCCGTGCCGATTTGGGCGATTATAGCGGTGATCTCCTTGCCGTGTTTCGTTCTTAGTGGGCGCGACACTAGCATTCGTTCTTGCCACATGTAAAGATCACTTGACGAGATTGTATCTGAAGTTCGAATCATTTCGAACACTAGAGGATGAGATGCAAGTATTATAGTATTCGGCGTGGTTTACGAGTCGAGTAAGCCTCTGCACTATGGAAGTGAGATGCAATCGATCAGAGTACAAGGGCCTACTCAGTGGTCAGGCTCGTAAGCAGTATGTGTTGTTTGTTGTATGATTAATTGAGAACGAGTGTGTACCATCTTCGAAAATTAAAGACCACAAGTTTCTGAAGTGAATCGAGTCTGCATGATGAGAACAATACGATACGTATGTATGTATGCGATCTGATATCGCTTTGTAATCTTGCTGATGTGTTGTGATACTATGGCTATGATATTATATGTTATTTGCTTTCATAACTGAATATCATGCTTATATGATTTATCGCTTTAACCGCATGCTTATTATGACATATATGTCTTTACATGCTAATTGTATTAAGCATGTTTATGTTTTATCATATTGTTATGTTTATAAAGCGATAATATTAAACCAAAGTAATTGAAATCGAGGGTAAGTATGAGCATAGCTAGTCACTGTCCGCTCAGCGGGCATCCCCCCATCAGTTTATTGTGCAGGGTAATCATGGACCGGAAGCTGGATTTTGGACGGGGCCATGCAACGTTTTTACGCTTTACTTTATGTCATTTGCGAGAGATTTGTAATATATAAGACGCTACTCTTTTAAATTTCCGTACACAGAGTTGTTTTATTCAACTCTTGAATTACGATGTAACATTTTGGGTTTTATGTATAATTAATAACGCTGGTTTAAGACTTAATTAATTTCCGCCTTAGTAATTAAAGTCGACGAAAAACCAGGTTGTTACAGTTGGTATCAGAGCTGTCTTGCGACCGTGAGTAACTTAATAGTTATTTCATCTAGCGAGAGACACCTGGGCCAGACATTCATATTGTATGTCAGGCATAGACTAATAGGATCAAATAATAAATTAGATTTTTCTTTTATTAGATCACTTAAATAATAAACTTGAAATCGCTTTAAAGTGTGAGGATGAGTAGAAACCTTAAGGACCGACCATAGACTAAGGACTTTTAAATAACAAACTACTTCCCTCAAAATAAAATACACTAACTATCGTATGCTTGCTACTTGCTGATGTGACTAACTAAAACTAACAACTATCCTCGGATATAAAATCTAAGTAATAATTTTTAAATCTCAAAGATCGAAGCCACTAATCGAATACATGACGACAAGACCTCAAACGCAGCAAATGGACGCATCAAGAACCTTACTACTGATGAGACGTTCAAGATCTCGAAAATTTCTGTCGCAGGAAGGATTTCTACAACTCCATCTAATTATCCTCTTTAACAAAAATTTTTATTTCGTTCTCTTTTAAAAATTTCAACCTCTTAAACCTTTTTCTTCTAACTCTCTAACTTCCTAAATCTTAATTCCTAATAACTACTTTTCAAATGAACTTTCATTCCTCTTCCTTAATTTCACAAAATGATTTCACTTTTAATTTTCAATTTCGTAAACTCCTTTTAATTTATTCTCAAAAACCTTCGAAATACATTACTTTCAACCTTTTTAAAACTTACTACCTCTTTCAAAATTTATATTTATTCCTAACTTTATAGTTCTAAATATCTTCTAGAAATTTACTTTCATGTTTTTCCTTTAAAACATATTTGAAACTTATTCCATTAGTTCTAAAATTTTATTTCCTTATTTTAAATATCTTTGAAATTATTTTTGTTTCAAATCGTATATTCTTTACATCATTTACAATCGAATTTGATTATTTTTAAATTTTTAAACTTATCAATACTTTTCTAAATTCCCAACCTCTAAAATGAATTTTTATCTTTCTATTTAAACTTGATAAAGATGTTTAAAATTTTCTTAAGGGGGTAGGACAAAATATGATGATTTAAAATCATTGATTAAAATTATTTAAAATCTTTATTTCAACCAACTTTAAACTATATATTTAATTTCAAATAAAATTATAACTTGTTGTATTTTAAAACCCTTATAATTTTAATTTAAAATTAATTCCGTACAAAACTTCTGGGCCCTACCTTTTAGAAAATCCCTTTGAAATCAATTTCAGAAATAACAATCTAGCAAAATTTCTGTATTAATTCAAAATATTCTAATTATAAATATAAAATGATTATAACTTTCAATCCTTCCACTTTGTCTAACACCTTTTTAATAATTCAAAAAAATTCAAACTTGTTGAAAAGTCTTATTCTACCAGAATCAAATGTTACTATCGAAACTTGTAAAATTTTTATATTTCTTCTAACTGTCTTGTTAACCTCGGGCAGTTATCCACTCTATTCAAGTTTCGGGACGAAACTTTTCTTAAGGGGGTAGGTTTGTAACACCCCGTGTTATTTTAACACAATATGATAAAAGAATTTAATTCCTCAAATTAAATTCATCCTTTTTCCATATAATAAAAATGCGACTGAATTTTTTTTCGCCAAATGATAATAAATTTTCCTAAGTACAAATTTAAAAATTTTGAAAAATAAAGTTTGTCCTATTATCTTCAGAATTGAAAAAGAAACACATTTCAAAATTTTATAAAAATGAACACTTATACTTTTCCCGTCTCTGAAATTCGGGTCAACAATTTCAAACACGCAAATCAAAAATCAAATATCTTATCCTCTTCCATTTTAGAAAAGCAAACTTCACATCTAACTTTTAATAAAAATATAATCATTTTGATTAATTTTTAATAAATCATATTATATTAAAATCTAATTACTATTTCATTTTCATTAAACTAGCTTTTTCTAAATTGTCGAAATTTGAAGTCACACTTACTTTAAATTGATTAACTTTTTGACGTTTATTTATAATTCTTTAAATCTATAACATTCAACGAAAAAAATAAGTATTTCGACCTAATAAAATTTTAATCAAAATCTCGAGGGTTAAGATCCGATTTTTATATTTAGTACCTTTTGAAAATTAGTTTTATTTTTATTTCCGATTTTATTTCAAAATACTATTTTAAGATCATATCTTTTATTTTGAGACTTTCTGCGATCGCGCAAATCGAAAATTTCAAAAACGATAATCGAGCCCGAAAATTCGACTTTTGACTTTTGACTTTCCTTAGTCAAATTTTATCATCTTCCATGTTCTTACACATTTTCTTACACATTTCATTTATCATGATTACTTTTATTTTTGTTTTTAAATTTAAAGTTTAATACATAATAAAAAGAATATAAATACAAATTCAATACTACTACTTTAATATTACCATTTTCATTTCCGTCACTTTTAAATTTTTTCTAAAGTAGTAAATAAAATATTTTAGTCTTAAATTTATAAAATGAATACTTTTCAGAAAATCGCCAAAACAGCACATTTTAAACTTTTATCGCTTTTGACGCCCGACTTTTTAAAACTGATCAAATTCGTGAAAAACATTTTAAAACACAAAATAAACATTTTCTAACACAAATAGTAAAGGAGACTTTATTAACCAATTAGAATTAGGATGTTCCTAATTTCTTTTAATTAAACTTTATTTAATTAAAATTCTATATTTAATATCTAAATTAATGCAACTTATTTCACAAGTGAAAAATGACATTCATTTCCTTCATGAATGTCGTGTGACTTGCTCCCATTTACTCTCTTTTATTTTTCTTTCATTTTCTCCTAAATCACTTAAATAAAAACCTTAATAATATTTCTAATAATTCCTAAGTAATTCTAATTCATTAGTGGGTATTTGGAGCTTACTTGTTACGGGTTTTGGGTGAAGAAAATATCCGATCTAAAATTTATTTTAGATCCCCGACGATTAACATCCTAATTAAGGTGACTAGCCTTGTCTTATATTATCCTCTTAGTAAATTAATTTGATTTTTATTATATGTTTTGTGAGTATGATTTTATGTTAAATATGTTGAACATCACTTATATGTTATGTGTTGTATAATAAAATGATAATAAATAAGTAATAATGATAATAGTGTAATTGTAGTAATATGTTCACATGTGTAGGTAATTTATTTTTGAGTACTTTAAATTATTGTTCATATGATTTTTATGTTTAGTTATGTTTTATTTAAGTAGTAATGTTATATAAAAATTATGTGAAATATTAAAAATGAGTTTAAAGTGATTAAAATCGAAAATGAAAATTTATATATATATATTACATATACACGGCATTTCTTAAATTTTTTAATATACTTTCACTTTTAATTTTTGTAAATTATATGTAGAGTTAAGTTAGTATAAAATGAATGTTCCTATGAAAAAAAAAAAACTAAATTAGGAAAACAAATTATAAATTATCAAAATCGAAAATGGTGTTCTTGAGTTGTTCTTGAGTTCTTCATGTGTGTTCTTATCATCTTCATGTTATGTTCATCATTTATGCTCATTTTGATCTTGTTTTAATTTATGTTTGTTATTATTTTGTGTTTATGTTTAGTTGTTGTTTTAGGTATTGTTATTACTATTTATTAAATCAACTTAAAACATTATAAATCATTTAGATTAAAAAGTTAGAAAATTAAAGTGTTGAAAAACACTATTCATAAATATAAATGAAAAGTTTAGTAAATTTCATTTTAGTTTAAATCGTTTTAGTATAATTAGAATAATTAAAATATAAAGACTTTAAGCTAAAAACCGATAAAATCGAAAAAAATGAAATTTTAACCACCACCATCATTTGCCACGGCATTTAGGCCAATTTTAGAGTTAAAATTGTTTTTATCACTTTTTAGTTTATTGTTAATATAATTTAATTATTAGCTAATAAGTTAGATTTAAGAAATTAAAAGAAATAAATCAATTTTGATATATATATTAAGTCACACGACATATGCATTTTAAATTGACTAAATTTGACTAAAATGAAATTATCACTAAGTCACTAAAGTTAAATAGTAATTAGAATTGAATTTATGTATAAATCGATCTAGTTAAAAATGAAATATTAAACCGATAAAAATATGTAACCGTTATAAAAATGAACTAAATCGTGTGTTACTGCCTTTGCTATTTGGACTGTTGATCTTGGACTTACGGACTTAAATGAATCATCCACGATACTATTATTTTTAAAATGAAAATCGCTAAATTTAGTTAATAGACGACTAAATTTAATTAAGTCTCATTTTAAAATGAATATCATTATCACTTTTTACAAATTGAACTTAACATTTTTAAAACTAATATTTTAAAATGAAAATCATTATCACTTTATACAAAATGAACTTAACGTTTTTAAAACTAGACTTTTTAGATATTTTCATAAATGACTAAATACAAACCGAACTTAACATTTTTAAAACTAGACTTTAGAATATTTTCAAAAAACGCCTAAGTACAAAACGAACCTAACGACTTTGAAACTAAAAATTTGTACTTAGAAAATAAAAACAAGATTAGTATTATACTAAAATACTTTAAGTATAAAAAAATAATAATAAGTATAAGTATAAAAATACGTATAAAATACGATGAATAGTAAATACAATGAATAGTAAATACGATGAATAGTAAATACAATGAATAGTAAATACGATGAATAGTAAAATACGATGAATAGTGAAAAGTGAATAGTGAAATACTGAAAATAATTGAAAATTTTACTAAGTATAGAAAATTTAAAATGAAGAAGTAAATGACCTAAAGTGTTTGAAAAACACATAAATAAAATTGGACATACTAATAAACGTTTCAATTTAGAAACTTGAAAACGTTAATAATTAACAACACTTCAAATAATAAACGAACGTGTTATGTGATCATATGAAACCTACAAATACTTAAACGTTTGACGCTGAGACTAGGAGAGTCTAGTAACATGTGATATGTAATATCAAATAAATAATGAATATTGAGTAAGTTAAATAAAAGGTCAAGCTTGGGCCTCAGATAAGGGAACGTCAATCGTGAGTGAAGTGGGGTTAAGATAGTCTTGTCGCGGTCGCCATTGCCGGACAAGATAATGAATATGCCAACTCTTGATGGGTCAGGCTTTAGGAAATAGTCGTTTTATCCTGAGTTAAGGTGCTCTATGATTAGCATAGCCCATTCTTAAATTGGATACTAGTGTACATGTACTAGACTAGGGTTTTATTCCCCTATTTCGCTAAAGTTACCAGGGTATCCGTGCCGATTTGGGCGATTATAGCGGTGATCTCCTTGCCGTGTTTCGTTCTTAGTGGGCGCGACACTAGCATTCGTTCTTGCCACATGTAAAGATCACTTGACGAGATTGTATCTGAAGTTCGAATCATTTCGAACACTAGAGGATGAGATGCAAGTATTATAGTATTCGGCGTGGTTTACGAGTCGAGTAAGCCTCTGCACTATGGAAGTGAGATGCAATCGATCAGAGTACAAGGGCCTACTCAGTGGTCAGGCTCGTAAGCAGTATGTGTTGTTTGTTGTATGATTAATTGAGAACGAGTGTGTACCATCTTCGAAAATTAAAGACCACAAGTTTCTGAAGTGAATCGAGTCTGCATGATGAGAACAATACGATACGTATGTATGTATGCGATCTGATATCGCTTTGTAATCTTGCTGATGTGTTGTGATACTATGGCTATGATATTATATGTTATTTGCTTTCATAACTGAATATCATGCTTATATGATTTATCGCTTTAACCGCATGCTTATTATGACATATATGTCTTTACATGCTAATTGTATTAAGCATGTTTATGTTTTATCATATTGTTATGTTTATAAAGCGATAATATTAAACCAAAGTAATTGAAATCGAGGGTAAGTATGAGCATAGCTAGTCACTGTCCGCTCAGCGGGCATCCCCCCATCAGTTTATTGTGCAGGGTAATCATGGACCGGAAGCTGGATTTTGGTCGGGGCCATGCAACGTTTTTACGCTTTACTTTATGTCATTTGCGAGAGATTTGTAATATATAAGACGCTACTCTTTTAAATTTCCGTACACAGAGTTGTTTTATTCAACTCTTGAATTACGATGTAACATTTTGGGTTTTATGTATAATTAATAACGCTGGTTTAAGACTTAATTAATTTCCGCCTTAGTAATTAAAGTCGACGAAAAACCAGGTTGTTACAAATGCAACAAATGATGTTGAGCATGCAAAAGTCGCAGGAGACGATGATGCAACATATGCAGAAGAGTGATCAAGCCAAGGATGCGGCAATCAAGATGTTGGAGAATCAAGTGGCTCAACTTGCCGCTTCGCAAGCGTCTCGTCAGCAGGGTACCCTGCCACCCCAAGGTAATCCTCCTAACCCTCCTCAGGATACAGCATGTGCTATTACGTTGCGTAGTGGTACAGTTTATGATGGCCCGAAGCATCCGGAGGAAGAGGAGAAGAATGGGGCAGCAGACACGGTCAAGCCGTGTGATCGTCGGCCTGCTCAACGACAGCGGCTCGCGGATGCTGCTGCTAAGGATAAGGCACCGGAGATTCAAATCAAACTTCCTTTTCCGAGCCGTGTACGTCCGGCTAACATGGACCCCCAGTTCAGTAAGTTCTTTGAAATCCTTAAGACATTGCAGGTAAATATTCCTTTTATCGATTTGGTTAAACAGGTTCCTGCTTATGTCAAGTTTCTTAAGGAGGTCCTAGCTCGGAAGCGTACCATAAATGAGACCGAGTCTGTGTCTTTTGTGGGGGAGGGTAGTGCTCTTTTGCAGGGAAGTTTACCTCCAAAGCTGAGTGACCCCGGGACCTTTTCTATCCCTTGTTCTATAGGGAAGTATGTGGTGCAGAACGCTTTATGTGATCTTGGGGCTAGTGTCAGTGTCCTTCCCTACTCCATCTGTTAGAAATTGAATATGACTAAGTTAGGAGTTACCTCCATGACTCTGCAGATGGCTGACCGTACTATACAGAGACCTTTAGGTATCCTAGAGGACGTCCCGGTTAAGGTAGGGCAGTTTTATATTCCCGTTGACTTTGTGGTCCTAGACATACCCGAGGACCCCCACATCCCGATCATTATAGGGAGACCTTTCCTGCATACTGCAGGTGCTGTAATCGATGTGGGGAATAAGACGCTGACGTTCTCGGTGGGGGGTGAGAAGCTTACCTACACTAAGTCGAGTCTCCCTCGCTCCCCTATGCAGCCTGAGTCTGTTGCTGCTATTGACCCTGCCCCTCCGTCTCACTCTACTGGAGACACTCTGGAGGTTGTTTCTTCTGCTTTTTCTTGTGCAGGTCCTACGCAGGTTGGCTACGATCCTGGTTTGGGGGAACAGAAGCTCACAAAGGCGGATGTCTATGCTCCTAGCGATGGAGGTGAAGACCCGCGGTCTGCGGTGCCTGGTGCTCGAGGTCAGTTTGGAGAGCCATTTCGAGACGGAGTACGTCCCGTGCGTGATGGACTATGCTGCTCTTCCGCGGGGAGATAGAGTTTTATGGCGAACCGATGCTATTTCGCCTAGTGAAAGTGTTGCGAGTGGCCAACGTCCTTGGCCTAATTGGACATGATTTGAGCTTTGACGACGGTCGTGCGGGACCATTATAAACCAGCGCTTTCCGGGAGGCAACCCGATGACTTTGTAATTTGTTGTACTTTGCTTTGGTTTGGTTTGTTTTTGACTTTGACATTATTAGTTTGCTTTTGAGCGCGTGAGGACGAGGGATTTATTATTGATATAGCACGCAGGTACTTCAGGACTCTTCGTCCTTAGTATTGTTGAGAACAGGCCTCTACGAAGGGCCTTTGGCCCCCCCTTTGCTGTTCGGCCTCACCTTCTCTCGCGTGCTACTCCGAAGTACTACATAGCTGGACTGATTTGGATGCAAATTTGTGGACTAGTAGCCGCACTCCATGCTTCGCTTCGGTTTGGGGGAGCTCCACCTTGATAATGTGAGCTTTCTTTACTCCTTTTCCCTCGTTTCCTCGCTTTAACTTTCCTACCCCCGTCTTTAGGTTGTCCTTTCATGCTACTTGTGGTTGTGCTGTTTTCCACATTGAGGGCAATGTGTGATTCTGGTTTGGGGGAGGAAAGCACTTTCGCGCTTTTCGTTTGCGTTTTTCCTTTTGTTTGCATTTATTCAAAAATCCATAAAAATTAAAAAATTTGAAAATTCTAAAAAATATTTCGGTTTGAATTGTCAAGTTTGGAGTATTGATTAGTGTGCTAATTTTGATCTTTGGCATCTCCGAGTTGAAAATCCATCGTCGTAGCTTGCACGATATGTTTGTTTCCTATTAATAGATTGCGAGTCTCAAACACTAGCCCACTTGTATTTGCTTTATTCTTATCGCTTTTCGTTCCTTTGCTTTCGATATTGGCATTGAAGTAAGGCAATGGTTTGTGGTATGTTTGGAAAGTTGGCTTGTGGAATGAAATGGATGGATGTTAATAATGTTGGAGGAATGGTTCGATGCTCTCGGAGGGGACTCATTGAGTTGAGTAACCACAATGGCCATGAATTTGGTTGTGACCGAGAGTATGAGCAATGATGTAACCCTTAAGGAAATATGTGTACCCGAGCTCGATCTTTAACGATTAAATGTCAAGCTAAACGGTATAACATACGAGGGATGCTCCACATTTTAGAAAAAAAGAAGAAAGAAAAGATAAAAAAAGATAAAAAAAAATGGAATGATGTGGAAAGAAAGGTGGAATGGAAAGTGGTATGCTCGGTTGGCCTTGCTTGAATTCAATTATCGTCAGTTTTATTTTTGCGAAAGCGTGAGAAGCTAGTAATATGATGTTGGTGTGAATGGTTGAGACTTGTGCTCTACTTTCGGTGAAATAGATTATGGTTTGTAAGTTTATGTGCATTGGTCGTCACCTTTGAGATGCTAACGTGATGAATCAGCTACACTTTGATTTTCTCCGACGCTTTTTGCTTGAGGACAAGCAAAGGTTTGGTTTGGGGGAGTTTGATGTATGTCTTTTATATTGATTATATGCCCCCGTTATAGTTGCATTTAGCTCGCATTTGTTCGATTTCACTATTATCTTAGGAGCTATATGCTTTATATTGCGATACTGTCGTTCCTCGTGCGTATTTTGCAGGTTTTGGAGGTCCTGAGCTAAAACCTGAGTCAATTGGAGCATTTACGAGTATCGTGACGTCAAGACGAAGCTCGAGAGTTGGTTCGGAGACCATACGATGATTTGTGACGTCAAACCTATAGGTTCAGAGCAAACCTATAGGTTCAGGATACGTGAATACAAGGGAAAACTTGCTGGAAGTTGCTGGCCTCCTTATAACCGAGCGGTTTAGGGTTGAACCGATCGGTTCACCCCCCCGAACCGATCGGTTTGCCCCCGAACCGATAGGTTCTGTGCCCTGTTTCACGTTTTTATGCGAGGCCTATAAATAGACTCGAGTTAGGGTTTTAGACTTATGCTTTTTCATTATATTTTTCAGCCTTAGTTTAGAAGTTGTTTTCTCTCTTTGCAAACTCTCAAAAACTCTTAGTTTAGATTGAATTTACTTTGCAAGACTCGATCTTTACATTGCAATTCAGGAATTACTCCAGGTTTAATTCAATTGTTCTTGTTTTATCTCATCATGTTTATATTTATCAATTGCTTTGCTTTTGCTCCTTTCATTTCTAGCTAATTCTCAATTAGGGTTTAGGGCGATTGTGAGATTGATTCAGGACATGTTTTAATTGCTTATATCGATTGAATTTGTGCAAGTCGATTTCTTCCTACGCGTTTTATTATCAATTGAATTTAGGGACGCCTTTATTGAATTGAATTTAGGTTGTTTCAGTTTAAGATCGAAAGCCTAATTGAAACTAGACTCACGCGTAATTGATAGGTTGAATTTAGTACGTAGCGAGAGCCCGCTAAATTTGCTTAAGGTTAAAATTGACTCGAGAGAGCGTTTCCCCAAACCTAATCACTTGCATGGCTTCAATTGATTGTATTTCCTTCTGAGTTGAGTCCTTGAATCGATGTCACATTGAACCCGATGCCCTAATCTCCCTCTCTTATACCTTTTCATACCTTTTTACTTATCGTTCTTAGTTTAGCTTTCACTTATCAACCCAATTTGCTACCCTTAAGACTGACCTTGTTTGACTAAGCAACCCTTTGATTACACCATCTCTCTGAGGATCTCGACCCTACTGCCACTAGCTACCTAGTTAGTTATCTTTAGGTTTATTTTGATTAGGTGACACGACTTTAGCCTCATCAATACCCACGACTAGTGCCATGGAGAATCTCATCCACAGTCTTGATTTCAGTGTTGCGGGGGAGGAGCGTACTCCGATGTCAGAGTTGCGTCCGCATCCTGAGGTCTCTGAGGGTCCGTCTCAGTCAGATTTGTTTAAGACTCCTCCTCCTTTGACACCAGGGAACGAGGTACGAGGGGCCGTCTTGGAGTCCCTTGGGCCTTCTGTTAGTGAGCGTGGCGTTGCTGTAGAGCCGACAGAGCCTTCTGTTGGCGAGCGTGGTGGTGCTGTGGAGTCGACAAGGGCTCCTGTTGGCGACATGGAGCGTGTTACGGAGTTGCCTACGCCTTCCGTTGGTGGTCGTGAGGTTGCTGTTGAGTCGCCTAGGCCTTCTGAGCGTAGTGCTGTTGAGTCGCCCAGGCCTTCTGTTGGCGGGCGTGGAGCTGGGGCTGTGCTTTCGCGGGGGGCTGGACGTGGTGAGGGTGTTGTTGCCGGGTCACCAGCGCGTTCCGGGAGAGGTCGTGGGGGAGGTCGTAGGAACGACAGGCCTTGTAGAAAGCGTAAGGTGGGTGACGTTGCTGGTAGTGCTGAGGGTGGCAGTCGGGCGCGTGGTCGTCCTGCTGCTGAGGCTGGTGGTAGTCACGAGCGGGGCGAGGGTAGTGGTGCTGGTGGTTATGGTGGAGTCGAGGTAGGGGTAGACCTTGATGAGGCTAAGGCGGGAGGAGGTCCTGCCCTGTGAGGCCGAGGCGTGGTCCTCCTCGTCGGCTTGAGGAGGCTTTCGAGAGTGACCCTGAGTCTGAGGAGGAACAGGGTGGTGAGGAGCAGGCCGGAGACGAGGCTGGAGGTGCCGCTGCAGTTGGGGATGAGGGCGGAGATGCGGTTGCGGCTGCAGCCGCCGGTGCTGAGACAACTGCTGAGGCTGCGCGGGGTCGGTTTATGGGGGTGGTCGAGGAGCTAGGCCTGAGGCCGTCGTACCCCCAGGGACAGCGTTTGTGGCCTGAGGATGTAGTATTTTAATCCTAAGACGGGTTGAACATTTTTATTGGATTCTGACTGTTGATCCATATAAACATATACGGCTTGAACGAGTTAAATATAGTAATTTGATGATGATAATTATATTATCATTATCCTTATTTTTAATTAAAAAATTTAATTTAATTATTAATTTATTTTAGTTAACTAATAAATACGGAGTATGTCTATACATGCCCGTGCATTTATGCACGGGTATTGACCTAGTGTAGATATATTCATGTATGATCTTGTTTGATTCGTCTTTACGAGTACATAATTAAAATCTAATTTTTATATTTTTTGAATAAACGTAGCTAAAGATATTTAACGCGCAAAACGCGCGTTGGTAAGTATGAAAAAGCAAATATGCCTTGTGGATATAAATGGAGGGAGTACTATTCAAGTGGAGGAGTAATTTAATCGTCGAAATTTGAGCTCGTAATTTAAAATTCTTTTCATAAAATCGTAAATTTAATACATGTTAATATATGATGTACATTTTTATTATTCCGGAGTATATTTTTATCACGTTTTATGTAAATGTGTGTAGATACCCGTATCCGTACCCCCCAAATACAAACCCTGTGATGAAATGGACTTTTTACAAAAAGCATGCATTTAACGTAATGTCAAAACGGTACATTTTGTCGAAAACATTTTAAGTCGTTTAAACGCATAAATGATTTATTTGCATGTCGTGTAAAATGAGTATTCGTTTAGTCATTTTTATTTAAGCCGACCCAACACAAAAAACAAGCCTTTTCCACACAAGAAAAGCCCACAAAAGCACCCAAGCACGCCTCCCGAGGCGTAAGACGCTCAAGCCGAGCTCACGTCTAAACACATTTCACAAAAACAATTCAATACAAGACAAAAACACTTTTCGGCCCGAGACCCGAAAAAGCCCACAAAAGCACCCGAGCACGCCTCCCGAGGCATAAGACGCTCAAGCCGAGCTCACGTCTAAACACATTTCATAAAAACAATTCAATACAAGACAAAAACATTTTTCGGCCCGAGACCCGAAAAAGCCCACAAAAGCACCCGAGCACGCCTCCCGAGGCGTAAGACGCTCAAGCCGAGCTCACGTCTAAACACATTTCACAAAAACAATTCAATACAAGACATAAACGTTTTTCGACCCGAGACTCGAAAAAGCACGAAACACGAAACACGAAACACGAGACACGAAACACGAAACCCAACATTATCCTCGACAAAAGCCTGCAGCCTACGGCACGCACACCTATATCAAGTACGTAAGCACATACGCACAAGCCCAATACGTCACAAAGCAAGAAAAACCAAAGCAAAAATCGCCAGTTCACTGGCGATTTTTTGGATGGCAGCCAGTGAACTGGCGATTTTATGGATGGCAGCCAGTTCACTGGCGATTTTTGGCTTGTTTTTGACAGTTTGCGGCGCTCAAAACCCTATAAATACACCCCTTATTCAACCATTTCAAAGCATGAATTATCATCACTCTCTTCTCTATCTACTCCTCACTTACACTCGACTCATACGGGTTCCTGACCCGACCCGGTATTGGCATTGCGAACCCGTATTCGCAATACGGTTGTAGCGATTCGGACTTCTGATCCGTCTTAAACCTCGCCAATATCGCATAAGCAACGACACAATTAACAATGAACAAACGGACACCACTTTACATTATGCAAATTCTCATTTATGCATTAAACGACTAAACATGATTTCGACAAAACTTGTACTGTCTTCATTAGTCTTAAAGCATGCAAAGCGAGGTTTTAAACAAACTTTTACATACACATGAGTCGGAAAATAGTATTTAAATGATTATTCAAACAATGAATTATCGTTTTGTACACATTTCCTATAGGAACCCGTCATAGCTTTGACGTATACATTTGCTTTTACGCATATTTATCGAGTCACATATCGCACTTATGCGTAGCGATGCGCATTTGCTCAAACATCGAATTATACACTTTGTTTTCAAGCTAGTAATGGCTACTTTACGTAGGCTTTTCAATTCTGATTTTTCATAAAACATTTTGACAAACTTTTGGAGAGTACCCTCGATCACCCCGAACCCGCTCTGGTTTCACAATTGCCTTAGACGGATAGGTATCGACGCACCTTGAACTCTGAGATTCGCGTCTTCGAGTCCAAGACGCGCCGAACGGGTCCAAATTCCCTCATAATTTGGTGGCGACTCCGAATGCGGCTTTTAAATGATTTTTCAATATTTCTTTAAAATGCTTTAAACAAATTACGCAATGACATCCCCCATAGCAAATCGAGCTAGACCCGCAGAGCGCGCTTTTACGCGCCGCTCTTTCACATTATTTTCCCGCGCCGTGCATTCCGCCCCATGACACATTTTCGAGGGCGGGCGCGAGCGGGGCGTCGAGAAGGGATCCCGATCCGGTATCCTCAGTTGGCGACTCCGCTGGGGACGAGCTGTTTTTATTTTTTAAGAAAATTAGCTTTTTCTTTTATTTAAAAACACAAGAGGTGAAACTTGAAAACTTGAAAACAGTTTTAAATTCGATGTTTGAGCACATGCAACCGTTTGAGTCGAATCCTCCTGATTCATAACCACACCCTTCGAGGGACGGCCCCAAGTAAGAACTCTCTTCCTAAGCGAGTATACTCTGGACACGTCGATCTCTCACCCTTCCACGATCACAAGTATGGCATCCGTACAAGTGAATCGTAGCAGTCAAACTCGAACGCTCTAGACCCCGTATTGAATCCACACTAATGTGTGTGATCTTGCGGATAACTCTACACAAACGTTGCGGGAATGACCGGAAGGAACCTTACCCTGAAAGCCAAAAACCCGTGTCTATACGTACAAATGCGAGGCTATAGTACCCTCACTATAGTCGTCTTTCAAAATGCATCATACATACGCACTCTACAACATTGCATTTACATTTTCAAAAAGAAATGAACGAACAGTTCTTTTTTGCAACTTTTAAAATAACATTTTTCAAAACCTTTCGTATAAGCCGGCTGACCTATAGTCATTTCGGCTTAGCACGACAACACAGTCTTTCAAAACGCCCGCGAATAATCACTACATTCGTAGGGCCTTTCAAAAACGTAAACGGATTACACGACTCACGGTCACTGTAATTCATTTATAGCAAAACATTTTCACATTGCAAAACCAGGGATTATCAACATATTCCTGCTGAACTTACTCAAAATAAACGGCCTCGGCCTTTTACAAACTTTTTCGCAAAACTCTCGTCGAGTCGATTGACCTCTAGTCACTTCGACTTGACAAACATCTTTACAAACAAACAAAACTCGGGAATGGTCATACCCAATCCCGTCATTTACGCTGAATCGATTGACCTACAGTCATTTGACTCAGTTCATTTTACACAAAACACGTAAAAACGATCAAAACCGTTTTCACACATTTTAACATCCCCGGCTCGACTAGCCCATAGCTGTCTCGAGTCGGATCCAAAAACTTTTCATTGCAATCCAACAATGAGCCCACGACGACATGCTGTTAATATGGGCCTCTAGGATTCAAGCACAAGGCGTCTTTTACATCGAGAATGGAAACGCGTCAACGCGTTTCTAACTCAAAAGCTTTCCAAACATTTTGTCAAAGCACGACGAGCTGTTTTAACAATACTCACAACACATTTTTGAAATAAACTTTTTTCAAAATTTTTGCAAACCGACTAACTAATAGCTGTTTTGGTTTTAAGCAAAATAAGCTATCTTTTCAAACAAAACCCAGGGATAATCACAAAATTCCCGCCGACATTTCAAAAGCATGAGCAGACTACATGACTCCTCGTCGTCGTTGTCCTTTTAATACAAACCTTTTTCTGCAAAGCAAACTCGAGGATGACAACATGTCCTCGATGATTTTTCACGACACATTGAACGACCCATGCCCGTTTTAAGCACTTTTGAAATAACATTTTTCAAAATTCTTCAAACAAATCGGCTCACAGCCATTTCAACCAATCACACTTTTACAACTAAGCAAACACGGGAATGCCCAAAAGCAATCCCTGAGCAAACACGGGAACGCCCAAAAGCAATCCCTAAGCAAACACGGGAATGCCCAAAAGCAATCCCTAAGCAAAGCCCGAGAATGCCCAAAAGCACTCCCTTGGACTTTTCCCACGGCCATTTCGGCCTAAGCATCTTTTTTACAATCAAGCAAAGCCCGGGAATGCTCAAAAGCACTCCCTCGGACTTTTTCCACGGCCATTTCAGGCCCAAGCATCTTTTTTACAATCAAGCAAAGCCCGGGAATGCCCAAAAGCACTCCCTCGGACTTTTTCCACGGCCATTTCAGGCCTAAGCATCTTTTTTACAATCAAGCAAAGCCAGGGAATGCCCAAAAGCACTCCCTCGGACTTTTTCCACGGCCATTTCAGGCCTAAGCATCTTTTTTACAATCAAGCGAAGCCCGGGCATGCCCAAAAGCACTCCCTCGGACTTTTTCCACGGCCATTTCAGGCCCAAGCATCTTTTTTACAATCAAGCAAAGCCCGGGAATGCCCAAAAGCACTCTCTCGGACTTTCTCCCCGGCCATTTCAGGCCCAAGCATCATTGCTACAATCAAGCATAACCCAGGAATGCCCAAGCGCAGTCCTGCGGACTTTTTCATCTAGTCTGAACGACCTATAGTCGCGCCGACTAAGCACCTTCAAAGCAAAAACGAGCGTAACGCGTAACCGCTTCTCATCGCATTTCAAGCATCTCCGACTTAACTAGCTAAACGCTCTCAAGTTGAATCCTTTTTCATGCATCTAGGCTCGAGTCCTCAACGATGAACCGTTAACATGGGCTCGACAGATACAAAGCAAACACGTTTTAACATCGAGACGAGATGCGCGCGCGCATTCTCGCCTCAAAAGGGCTTCCTAGGCACAACATCGTTCCTAAAGCAACACACTCTCATTTTGGGAATAAGCTCTTTTCGAAAATATCCGTGTTTTAGAAAACAAGCAAAACTTTCGCATTTTGAAATAATCACGTTTCAAAATTCCCTCAACTTCGAAATAAACACTTTTCGAAATTCCGGGTCAAACCAAATAGTCTTTCACTATTTCGATTTGACCCACTAAGCACTCTTTACAAGTCACTCGGGAATAATCATCACATTCCCAAATCTTGTCAAAGTACAAATAGACTACATGGCCCTTGGCCATCGTAACCCATTTATCTCAAAGCATTTTCATAAAGCAAGTTGAAACCCAAGAATCTCGTCACAGTCGTGGAAATTTTTCATTCTAAGCGGCCCGTGGCCCTTCACATTTTGAAATAACATTTTTCAAAATTTCCGTGTCAAGTCAACTAGTCCGTACCTAGTTCGATTCGACCCGATCACAAATCTTTGCAACCATCCGGGAATAATCACTACATTCCCGAGACCTTACAAAAACGTCAATGGACTACATGACTCGCGGTCATCGCTAGCAAAACACTTTCACCACAAACCCAAGAATTACACAATATTCTTGTCAAACTTTATGCGGCCCCGGGCCTTCTCAACTTTTCAAATAAAGCACTTTGCAATTCTCATTGGGCCAAACGACCCAAAGTCGGCCTGATTCAACAAACATCATCTTTCACAAGCAAAGCAAAGCCCGAGAATGGCCATGCCCAATCTCGCAGTCTTTTCATTGGTTCAAATGGCCCATAACCATCTCGACCCGATTCCTCTCAAGCAAAAAGCACGTGGACGTACACACCTGTCCACATCCCACCTTAACATCTTCGATCCGACTAGCTTATCGCTAACACGGGTTCACTCCAAGCAATTCTATCACAATCCTACGAAAGGCCCACAACGACATACTGTTAATTTGGGCCAATCAGATTCAATTGAAAACTCTTTAAACATCAAGTCAGAAACGTGTCAATGCGTCTCTAGCTCAAACACCTTGCAAGCATTTTGTCAAAACACGACAAATTGTTTTCACAAAATCCTCATCACATTTTTGAAATAACCTTTTTCAAAAATCCTTCCTTCAAATCGAGTGACCCACAGTCATGACGGTTTGACCCACACAGGCAATCTCTTCGAAGCATCCAAGAATAATCACTTTATTCTTGTGACATTTCCAAAACATAAATGAGCTACGTGACTCGCCGTCATAGTAACCCATTTATTACAAAGCATTTTCAAACCTGAGAATGGTAACCCATTCTCGTAGACCTCTTCTCGAAAGCAAATCAAGCGGCTCACGGCCTTTTAACATCTCTTTTGAAATAAGCATTTTTCGAAATCTACGGTTCAAATGGCTTACCGCCATTTTAATCCAAACATCTCTCTTTCACGAAACAACACAACTCGGGAATGAACTAGCATCATCCCACGGTTTCTCCACAGTTAGACCAAGTGGCTCATCGTCGCTTCAATCTAACCCTTCTTCAAACAAAATGCATGAAAACGAGCATAACCGTCTTCATCGCATTTTCAAACATCCTCGATTCAATAGCCTATCGCTACTCCGAGTCGACTCACTCTTTCATCGTAATCCAACGAAAAGCCCATAACGACACACCGTTAACACGGGCTTATCGGATTCGATCTCAAAACACCTTTTGCATCAAGCCAATATGTGACAACGCATTACTGCTCAACAAAACATCCTGCTTTTGTCGAAAACAAAATTTTTGCAAAATCAAAATCGAATCTACGTATGTGTGAACCGAGTATCGATGCAAGCATCAACCACATTTGAGACATGCGCGTCTCGAGCATCCAGTAGAGCATCCATCAAGGCACCAATGACGGTCTCGCGGACCACATTAAGCGGCTTGCAATGTTTTCAATACGGGTCGAGTCTTAAGCATCGAGTCAATCTCTGTCAGTCTAGGACAATCGAGTCTTTGACGTACGACATTTTAACAAATCGATAAAGGAACAAGTTTGCCCACAACTCAGCTTCTTTTTCTTACACAAAATTCATTCTGCACCGACATACATTGCATCCTAGGAGTAGTCATCCGAAGGAGGTCTGGACCGGATACAAAGGTCAAAGACAACAACATTACAAGACATAAAAACAAAAAGGCTTACGACGACGAAACACCTAAGGTCCGGTAGTCAACTTATGATCTACTACTCCACTGCTTCTGGAGGAGGATCCATTAATTTGGAGCTCCATAGTGATCATGAATTTGATCATGACCAGAAGTACGAGTATTCCTGGATCGCCCTCCGCGTACTCGATCGCGTGCCTAATAAGCAAACGAACTTGTCAGAGGTGTCTGGCGTGATAGACATACGATCACAAATAACCACCGAACCGCAGGGTCTAGCAAAGACAAACCACAAGTCCAGTCCACAAAAGGCGTGACATATTCTCCAATACAGACGAGAATACAAAAATCAAAAGCAAAAAGGAAAAATAGTCTCGAAGCTCTGAAGCAAGGGACAAAGCAAAAAAGAGCTAAAAAGCCTAAAAAGACCTCTAGCAAGTGGCAAAGCAAGCAAAAGGCAAGAAGCATCGAAGCCCACAAATAAGTGGCAAAGCCTTTGAAAGACCGAATCGAAGACCAAGCAATAGCAACAAGCGGCCTAGATCAACTAAGGAGAACCTGCCCTTAGGATGCAATGTATCGAGGTTAAACACATAACACACTTCACGGACCGGCATGTCTTTAAACGTGCACTTTCTTTTACAAAACACAATCATGGGCCGGCATGTCCTTAAGCATGCACCTTTTACAAATACATTCTACAGGCCGGCATGTCCTTCAACATGAACATTCTCCACAAAAAAGCAAACACCTTTCACGGACCGGCATGTCCTTAAATATGCACCTTTTTACAAACACATTCCACGAGCCGGCATGCCCTTAAACATGCACCCTTTACAAACACAACTCTCGGACCGGCATGTCCATAAACGTGCACCTTTCAAACACAATTCACGGGCCGGCATGCCCCTAAACATGCACTTTCAAATTCTCTACAAAAACAAACACAATTCTATGGACCGGCATGTCCTTAAACATGCACCTTTTTTACAAACACAATTCTACGGACCGGCATGTCCTTAAACACGCACCTTCAAATTTATACAAAAAAAGCAAACACAACTCTGGGCCGGCATGCCCTTAAACATGCACCACCCGAACTACGCTGGTTTGAATCCACAATCGTGGATACGTAGGCCGCTCACCCGAGCTCAACCAACCCTTTACAAAAATCCACAAAACATTCTTCCGTTTAAAGCTCATTAAGCTAAGGACGTGTCCACATCAAAATCACAACCCGAAAAGCAAGTCGTTCCTTTATCGAGGCATCTAAATCGAATACGTCGAGGCAAAGTTGTCCTAGACCTAGGAGTAATACTCTGCTTTTTTAGTCTAACTCTGTTTTACAGGAACAACAGCATCCTACCGAAGACAAGCAAACACCACTGGGGGCTCTAACAACGCACGTGTTCCCAAATGTGAAATTCATGCAACCGTCGAGTCTCGAGTCACGCATATGATTCGTCTTTGTCTTTCAAAGTTTTCGGCATCCCAAGCATTCCATATACATCGACTCACACATCGAGTCGATTCTCTTCCAATCAACAAGCGATTTTGGCATTAAAAACGATTTGGCGACATTCAAACCGCCCTTTTCAAAACTTTTCAGTTTTCAAAACGCTATCACGAGCAGGCATGCCCTTAAACATGCACGAGGCAACACGTCCTTCAAACAGCTCGTCATCATTTTCAAAAGCATTTTTCAAAAATTAACTCAACACTCGGGTTAATACATTTTGAACAAAAGCATTTTCAATAACACTTTGCATTTTCGAACGACTCTTTTTGAAAAACACATTTCAGATATAGTCTTTTCTTGAGCACTAACCCTGCAGGTACAATGCAAAAGGCAAAGTTGACAAAGAGCATGACATGAGTAAGCATCCACGACGCTCAAAACGCAGTCAAATGCAACGACTACACACAACAGCACAAGACACACTCTACCTAGCGCTACTAGAAGCACCCTACTCAAAACACAACTAGATACACCTCTTCAACCACAACCGCCAACGCAACCGCAGCCTTTCAAGCTTCACAAACACAACGGAACGCATTCCCTTTTCACCTACAAAGCAAATGCAAAATACAAATCGCCGTCAAACGGAAGCACACCTACGGTGTTCACGATATCTAAATTAACACCCCTACCTGCCCGAGCCAAGAACCCCTTCCTAAATGGGAAAGCTACATCGTAATCTCTAACTACAAAAACAACAGTTAACCAGAGCACCATAATGCAACATACACCTCCAAACCCACAAAAACAGGGGGCTAGCACTTCACCTTAGATCACATGTAAACATGACAGAATAGATGTTCCTCGCGAACATCCCAAAACAAAAACAAGATGCCTACCTCAATAGGCCTGCAAAATAGATGTTCCTCGCAAACATCCCAAAACTTGTCCTTACCTCGATAGGCAAACAAAAACAAATGTTCTTCACGAACACACTACAACAACAAATACAAAAGCCCTACTTCAATAGGCCAACAAAAAGGTGTTCTCACGAACATCTCGGAACTCCACAATAACAGGAAACAAGCAGAAGCCCTATTTTAATAGGCCCGCAACCAGACATCTCTAAACAAAAATCTCGCAATCATCATCCAAACAGGAGCTTGCACCACGGACCGACATGTCCTTAAACATGTACGACGGACTGACATGTCCTTAAACATGTACGATGGACCGACATGTCCTTAAACATGTACGACGGACCTACATGTCCTTAAACATGCATGATGGACATACATGTCCTTAAACATACGCAGGGTAGCAAACCTCTAAAATACATCCAAAACCACGCCGGTTTGATTCCACAAACATAGATACGTAGACATCTTTACAAAAATACAACCGACATTCAACACAAAATGACACGCCCGACACCTAACAGGATCAAAGGCGAAGTCAACACAAAAACGACACGCTCGTCAAGGGCACAGTCGACACAACATTTTCTCACAAGATATCAAAAACACCTTGCAACGCAAAACAATACACAAACAACAACAAAACACAAAAGCAAAATCAAAAAGCAGGAATACAGCTCAAACCACGGGCTACATTCAAAAGCAAAGACACACACGCAGCTACTACAAGTTTGACTAACGTTTTAACATCAAAAACTAACTCAAACTGGGGGCTTACTTTTGAAGCAAACATCACAAGTTTGATTAAGATTTTTACATCAAAAACTAACTCAAACTGGGGGCTAACTTTAAAAGCAAAACCACAAAGCTTTCCCTCCGCACAACACGAACATTCACGATCCAGACTGCCGTCAACCTCTTCACACACAGGCACACGAAACACCTGCAAGGTCCGAGCTTTCAAAATACAACACACAAAAACATTCCCTTCTCATGAGGATGCGTCCTAGCATACATCCCAAGAGGATATACAACGCAAAACGTCATACAAAGAACAAAAACAAAAACAACTACCTCCCAAGCAGACATACGTCTACAAAACAACAAGCAACAACAACAATACAAACCATACATCCTAAACATCACACACACATCCAAGCCCGATTATAAGCAACCTCACGCACACATCCAAGCCCGATGATACGCAACGTCACACATACATAACACCGCTAACAAAAGCACGAAGCAACAACGCTAGCTGCAGCACCCACAACAAACATAGCAACAAACCTCAACAAAAGCTCGTTAAAGCACACTTCACAATTAAACACAAACACGCACATGCACTTTAAAAAGCAACAGAACACGAGCACCAAAAGGCAAATCCCAAACATGAGGTTTAAACGAAAAAGCAAGCTCTCTCCACGACTAGACATCCGGCAAAAAGCACTAGCAGAACTAATTCAAAACTAGGTTCAGCTCAAATTCCTACCAAAGGCAAGACAATCTATACACCTGATAGCACAAACCAACATAACATAAACAAGCGCAACACACAATCACGCTACAACACGAACAAGTTGCCTCACACCAAAACGGTTTAGCAACACCTTAAACTGCCTCACGCAAAAACGGTTTAGCAACACCTCAAACTGCCTCACGCAAAAAATGGTTTAGCAATACCTCAAACTGCCTCACGCAAAAAATGGGTTAGCAACACCTCAAACTGCCTCACGCAAAGACGGTTTAACAGCATGTCAAACTGGCTCACGCAGAAACAGTTCAACAATACCTTACACTGCTGCATGCGAAAACAGGTCCAACAATACCTTAAAACCACCTCATGCAAAAAAAAGGTTAGACATCACCTTCAAAACCAGCGTAAACACAGACACAAACATAAACATAAGCACTAGCATAATTGCATAAACAACTGTACACTCCGACACGAGAAAAACACGCATCTCAAGACACGAACACAAACACTCGACAACAGGATCGAGCACTAGACGTTCAAACGTAAGGCATAATCAAGAACGCTAAAAAACATGAGCCAATCATATACACTCTTTACGAGTCAAAACACATACACTTTTTACAAGTCAGGAAAAATAAACTCTCTACAACTAGACAAAAACACTCTTTACGAGTCAAAGCACATACACTGTTTACGAGTCAAGACAAATGTACACTCTCCACGAGTCAAAACAAAAATACTCTTCACAAATCTAAACACATACACTCTTTACGAGTCAAAACACATACATTCTGTACAAACCGAAATCAGAACAACATACACTCTTCACGAGTCAAAACAAAAACGCTCTTTACAAATCAAATTACATACACTCTTTACGAGTTAAAACATTTACACCCTCTTTACGAACCAAGGCAAAATGTTGTTTCATGAATCAAAACACTCTTATACGAGTCAGCGACACTCCTCCACGAGTCGGAAGCAAGTACATACTCATTAAAAACAAGTCAAGCACCTAAGCATTTACACTTTTTACAAGTCAAACACCCTAAACATCTACACTCTTTAACGTGTCAAACACCTAAAGCACATGCCTCTTCACGAGTCAAAGCAAAAACTCTTTACGAGTCAAAACACACACACTCTTTACGAACCAAGACAAATACACTCTTTAACGAGTCAAACACCTAAGACACATGCCTCTTTTACGAGACAAACATTATACACGAAACCTCTTCTACGAGTCAAAACACCAAACACATGCCTCTTTTACGAGTCAAACACGAGCCTCTGTCACGAGTCAAACACTATACACAAGCCTTTTTTACGAGTCAAACACCAAATACGTACCTCTTTTACGAGCCAAGCATCTAAACACATGCACTCTTTTACGAGTCAAAAGCAATTACGCACTTTCACGAGCCGAACATCGAGCACTCGCACATGAGCGCCAAGGCATAGACACTCTTTTACGAGTCAAACACATACACTCCCTTACGAGTTAAACACATAAACACGTACCCTCTTTTGCAAATCATACGTCCAAGCATTACACTCTCTACGAGATAATATCAAAACACAAGCACTCATACATGAACACAAGCACGCATACATGAGCACAAGCACGCGAGCGAGCGTTCACACGACACAAGGTTCGGCTAGACTACAAAGCGCCATAAAAAAAAAGCATTCGACATCAGCAGACGGCTCAAAGACACCAGACGTCAACAGGCAGGCACGCCTTTAAACATGCGCGGACCGTCATGTCCTAAAACATGTTGTCCCGCCCCGCATTTCCCGGCACCAAGTCCTCGTCTCTCCCTCGAGACACATGCTTAGCGCCGCCAGGTGGTATCGAGACTGTAATGGTCCGGATACTATCATTAAGTTTGACTAGCGCTTTAGTCCAAGCTCAGTCAAACTGGGGGCTCTGTAGATACCCGTATCCGTACCCCCCAAATACAAACCCTGTGATGAAATGGACTTTTTACAAAAAGCATGCATTTAACGTAATGTCAAAACGGTACATTTTGTCGAAAACATTTTAAGTCGTTTAAACGCATAAATGATTTATTTGCATGTCGTGTAAAATGAGTATTCGTTTAGTCATTTTTATTTAAGCCGACCCAACACAAAAAACAAGCCTTTTCCACACAAGAAAAGCCCACAAAAGCACCCAAGCACGCCTCGCGAGGCGTAAGACGCTCAAGCCGAGCTCACGTCTAAACACATTTCACAAAAACAATTCAATACAAGACAAAAACACTTTTCGGCCCGAGACCCGAAAAAGCCCACAAAAGCACCCGAGCACGCCTCCCGAGGCATAAGACGCTCAAGCCGAGCTCACGTCTAAACACATTTCATAAAAACAATTCAATACAAGACAAAAACATTTTTCGGCCCGAGACCCAAAAAAGCCCACAAAAGCACCCGAGCACGCCTCCCGAGGCGTAAGACGCTCAAGCCGAGCTCTCGTCTAAACACATTTCACAAAAACAATTCAATACAAGACATAAACGTTTTTCGACCCGAGACTCGAAAAAGCACGAAACACGAAACACGAAACACGAAACACGAAACACGAGACACGAAACACGAAACCCAACATTATCCTCGACAAAAGCCTGCAGCCTACGGCACGCACACCTATATCAAGTACGTAAGCACATACGCACAAGCCCAATACGTCACAAAGCAAGAAAAACCCAGCAAAATCGCGATTCATGGCGATTTTTGATGGCAACCGATGAATGGCGATTTTGGATGGCGGCCCGATGAATGGCGATTTTTGGATGGCGACCAGTGAATCAAGCGATTTTATGGATGGCGGCGGTTCATTTGGCGATTTTTTGCTTGTTTTTGACAGTTTGCGGCGCTCAAAACCCTATAAATACACCCCTTATTCAACCATT
The DNA here is from genome assembly GCA_023091065.1 of Dianthus caryophyllus. Taxonomy (NCBI): domain Eukaryota; kingdom Viridiplantae; phylum Streptophyta; class Magnoliopsida; order Caryophyllales; family Caryophyllaceae; genus Dianthus; species Dianthus caryophyllus. The sequence goes on from CM041522.1 coordinate 30,781,946, forward strand.
TCAAAGCATGAATTATCATCACTCTCTTCTCTATCTACTCCTCACTTACACTCGACTCATACGGGTTCCTGACCCGACCCGGTATTGGCATTGCGAACCCGTATTCGCAATACGGTTGTAGCGATTCGGACTTCTGATCCGTCTTAAACCTCGCCAATATCGCATAAGCAACGACACAATTAACAATGAACAAACGGACACTACTTTACATTATGCAAATTCTCATTTACGCATTAAACGACTAAACATGATTTCGAAAAAACATCTTTGTCTTCATTAGTCTTAAAGCATGCAAAACTGAGGGTTTTAAACAAACTTTTACATACACATGAGTCGGAAAATAGTATTTAAATGATTATTCAAACAATGAATTATCGTTTTGTACACATTTCCTATAGCAACCCGTCATAGCTTTGACGTATACATTTGCTTTTACGCATATTTATCGAGTCACATATCGCACTTGTACGTAGCGGTCTGCATTTGCTCAAACATCGAATTATACACTGTTTTCAAGCTAGTAATGGCTACTTTTACGTAGGCTTTTCAATTACAGTTTTTCATAAAACATTTTGACAAACTTTTGGAGAGTACCCTCACCCCGAACCCGCTCTGGTTTCACAATTGCCTTAGACGGATAGGTATCGACGCACCTTGAACTCTGAGATTCGCGTCTTCGAGTCCAAGACGCGCCGAACGGGTCCAAATTCCCTCATAATTTGGTGGCGACTCCGAATGCGGCTTTTAAATGATTTTTCAATATTTCTTTAAAATGCTTTTAACAAATTACGCAATGACATCCCCCATAGCAAATCGAGCTAGACCCGCAGAGCGCGCTTTTACGCGCCGCTCTTTCACATTATTTTCCCGCGCCGTGCATTCCGCCCCATGACACATTTTCGAGGGCGGGCGCGAGCGGGGCGTCGAGAAGGGATCCCGATCCGGTATCCTCAATGTGATACGGAGTATTCACATATGTACGGAGTTTGGTTCTAGCAAAGTAGCTAGTGAATATCACATTTTTTCGTATAAGGTTACTTGTAATTTTAAAATAGAATATAAATTATGTATTATATAACATGTATGTTGATAATTTATATATACGAGTAATTTTCAAAAATACTCACTTCATTACACGTGCTCAAATTTCTTTCGTAAAAAAAAAACAGATGAATTAGAGTGAATGCCGAATTTGAACGAATATCGAAACTCCATATGCATTTATCATAAATTGAATGGACTGGACCTCCAGAAATAACTCAGCCCATATATTTATGTTGGGCCTATCAAATTGAAACGCCAAAAAAAAAATGTTGACAGTGGGATTTGAACCCACACCCTTTCGGACCAAAACCTTAATCTGGCGCCTTAGACCAACTCAGCCATCTCAACTTTTTTGTCTAATGAAAGATTCTGTAAAATTTGAACTTTTTTATTAATCGAAATTTACCAAAAGAAAGAAGATTAAAGTGAAGGGAAGAAAATGTTACTCCGTATTCAATGTGGTAAAATTTAGCAAACGGGCAGTAGTTTTACGATGAAGAGAAAATGTTATTAACCGAGATTTCATTGCCCAAATGCAAGTCGAAGTGAATAGTTTTACGATGCAGGACTTTTGCTTTTGCTGTAGTTTCCACTTATCCAATTTCGATAGCATATGTTGACATAAAAACTTTGTTCTAATATATCTATACGACTATACATGTAGCAGTACATGTATTTGTTACGAATGTCAGAAGGGTTTTTGGATGAATAAACACCCGATTTGAACAGATGCAGAACACGTTATCAAACGAAACACATCACGTCTCAATCAACTGTAACATAGCATAATACTATAACACGGTAATCAGAACTAGTGTGTTCGAGCAATGAATCCATGAACCCATGAGGCAACAAGAACCTGAACTATAGAAAATTAAATAAATCCTTAAAATATGTCGTAAAGTTGCACAGACGTAGATGGCCTTTCACTACCGACTACATTATGATTTGCTCACATAAAGCTGAAATAAAAATGACGCAGTTCCGTCAATTTTTTCGATCATTCATTTGCCGAACTCCCAGACTACAACATCTCCGTCCTCTGCAAACACCAACAAGCAATCAGTTAATCTCAGAGGCCGAAGAAAAAATTACTGCATTTCAAGTACAACACAATCCGTTGCTACACTTGCTTGGATAGGCAAGTCTTCCACTGCTTTAATTACAATTTAAGTCGTTCGTTATTTAAATCGTCTGCTTGAGAGCCTACAAAGATTCATAATGTTATCATACCCTTGATTTTCTTCCTCATCCAAGCTTTAATGAGCTCGCCAGTACCGATCCCTGCTACAATAAACGACCCATAAAACAAGATAGCTTTGGATTTGGACATGCGAGGAATGAAATAGTGTTCTGGAATCTCTCGAAACTTCTTCCGGTACTGTTTCTTGATAACAGTTTGGCCGCTTGCAGACACATTACTGGTAACGCCCGTTGATTTTGCCTCGTTACCCATCATGTCCTTCCAGTCAAAATCTTTCATTGAATCTTTTGCCTTCTCAGCACCCATGACGAACCTAAATTAGAAGGCCACCAAACACTGCAAATTTAATATGCAAACCATGACAAACGGTCACAAATGGACAACCTACAATATGTAGTCGCAAATTTATGAAATTGACAGTTATGGATGACGTTAAAACGGTCACAAAATTTCGAAAATTTTGGCAGCTTATATTGTTTGATCCTCACCGCCAATTTTAAACAATTCACACCTGCGAAGCTTCCATATTACAACTGTCGACCAACATTATGAGGCGCTCATGTCTTGCATTAAGTCAAACACCAACACAGTAGTAATACAATAAAACCAAACGTCATACATATCCGGATTATCCGCAAATCATGTTAAAACGTTGTTACAAGTTAAAAACAACTTGTTCAAAAGCTAAGTGAAATTCACAACACATGTGAAACTCAAATCGTAATGTTTTACTCCGTAGTTGATATTATGTCACCGCTTTACCAAGTTTTGATAATTACTTTCTCATATGTTGGTCCGTAACGTTTTGATTGATATCAATGGTAAAAAGTAGTATCAATTCATACAGTGAACATGGCATTTAAATTGACCAATTCTTCAAAATTCGCAATATTTTCACACCGAAACACATATCGGAGTTCGAGATTATAAAACAATTTGGCTAAACATAGGAAATGAATCCAGATCAAACAATTAAGGACAACATACTCCTATTAATTAAATCAAAATTGTTGTTTTGGGCAGAAATCAAAAAAATTAACACTACTTTTTATTGAATACTCCAATTAGTTAAATCAAAGTTGATGATTTGGGCAGAAATCCCCAATTTTAACAAAACCCTAGAAAACTTAAAAATCAAATTAACACGACTTTAAAAAAAACATTACAACAGCATAAAATAGAGCTGTTCATGGACGGGCTAGCCCATTTAGTCCGTCCATTTGGCCCGCCATACAAGCGGGTTTGGTCACTAAAATATAAAAATAAGACGGTTATCGGACAAATAAAATTAGGCCCGCTAAATTAACGGGCGGACAGGGACTAAATTTAAATGTCCATGGCAGCCCAAGGCTTAGATTAAATTAAAAATTAGTAAGTTACTAAATAGCATAATTATTTATAGAATGAATTATAAATGTAAAAATACTATTAATACATTACGTTACCAAAAAAAATTGAAAACAGAAAAAGAAATATATTAAAAATTGGTATGTTTAATTAAATTATTAAAACTATGTGGTGAAATAGGTTGAGTTGGTATTTTTGATTTGTATAAGAATATTTAACTCATGTCAAATTTATCGTTTAATTTGTCCATAAGCCCGCCATGAAGCCCGCCAAACCACTATAGGTGGATATGGGTAGCCACATTAAGCCCGCCATAGCGGACATGGACACCAAGTTTGGGCCCGCTGGACAGATTTTGGTACAATGAGCCCGGCCCATGTCCATCCCAAGCCCGCTAACGATCAGCTCTAGCATAAAACAATAACTAGTAGAATGTAAAAATTGAGTCAATTACCTATATATTGCATGAACTCATAACAATCAATTCGTAAGACCATCCACACCCATTCACTTTTTTTCATCTTCATCCCATATATTTTATTATTTCTCTCTCCAATTTTATCATCCACCTCAAATTTTTACTTTTCATCTTCATCGATTAAAAAATACCCTACACCCATAAATCTTCATCCAACTTATTTTATTATTTCTCTCTCCTTATTTACAATACCCCACACATTCTACATCATAATCCACTAACCCAAATATTTTTATTACATCAAATTTTATTAAAAATATTCATAACACATATTTTTTTTAACATTAAAAAATATTACTAACAAAATAAAATATTTCTCTATAGTTAGATTTTTGACGCGGTTTTTTTAAGTCTAATTTTGATAACATGACGATAATTTTTAAATATTATTTTATGTCGTTTTTAATGTTATTAAAAGAAAAAAAAGGCAAATTTAAAGCGCATATATTAAAAAAAAAAAAAAATAGAAGTCACGATTTGAAAATTTTAAATAGGTGTCAAATGACATTAAAGAAATTACATCATTAAAATATTAAACTAAGGAGATAATAAAATACTAAGCTTAATCTAAATGATGGCTAAATTTTTGCAATATATTTTCAACAAGATTATTTCTAAGAGATAAATGATTAGTCCGGTCTTCCATAACGTTACGATTTCCCACAAAATCATGTATATCAATAATATACCCCATGGCGTGCTCCAGTTGTTGAACTGTTGTTGATGTTCCTTCATTATGTTGATCCACATACTCGTTCACATTGTCGTAACCGGCATGTGTATCACATTCGTCCTCTACGATCATATTATGAAGTATAATACAAGCTGTGATTATCTTATGCAATAACAACTCATCCCATGAGAGTGCTGGTTTACGAATTTTAGCAAACCTAGCTTGTAGGACACCAAATGCACGTTCCACATCTTTCCTTACACTCTCTTCCTTTGTCGAAAATAGCCTGTCCTTAGGTGTTTGTGGGTTTCTTATAGATGGGATAAAAGTTGTCCATCTTGGGTAAATTCCATCTGTTAGATAATAACCAGTAGTATAGTGTGTACCGTTAACCCAATAACTAACACGTGGAGCCCTCCCGTTTAGAAGATGATCAAATACTGGTGAACGATGAAGCACATTGATATCGTTTAATGCACCCGGGGTACCAAAAAAAGAATGCCATATCCACAAATCTTGTGAGGCAATAGCCTCGAGTATTATGGATGGCTTTGTTGATCGTCCCTGAAATGCTCCTTGCCAAGCCACAGGACAATTTTTCCATGCCCAATGCATACAGTCAATACTTCCTAACATACCTGAAAATCCACGTGTTTCATTGATTTGTAATATTCTTTGTAAATCGTCCACAGTTGGAATCCTCAAATACTCGGCACCAAACTGAGTATTGATAACTTCAACGAATTCAATGAGACATTTGCGAGCAGTTGAATCACCAAGTCTTAAGTATTCGTCAACCCTATCGGAGGATTCTCCATATGCCAAAATACGAATCGCAGCGGTGCATTTTTGAATAGCTGTTAAACCACGTCTGCCAGTGGCATCCTCTCGTTGTTGAAAGTAACGATTACTTGACTCCGTAGTGTTCACCAAACGTAGGAATAGGTGCTTTCGCATTCGAAATCTACGGCGAAACAAACTTCATCGTACACAGGTTCGTCAGCGAAGTGGTCATTCTATAATCGTGTTTGACCCTCTTCACGGTTTCTTTCGATGATTTTTTTTCCGACGATCTTGAGTATGGTTTTGTGGGATATTATTTTGAGCTCCTAAAATTAGGAGTTGAGAGAACATTTGATTTCTTAATTTTCTCCTCTCATGACAACTTTTTTCAAATCCATCTGAGGATGACGAAGATGCATTAGGTGAAGAAGAATTTGAAGAGGAATTAGAAGAAGACATTGTGTGAATAACAGAATTAGATATACCATTCAATAAAAATAATACATCCTTATAAACAAGTTTCTGGACCGCAATTCTATAAGATTTTATGGATGAGATTTTAGATAAGATAAGATTTTGGACCGCAAATCTATGTGGACCGCAATTCTATAAGAGATTGAAATTTTGAACCTTTTTCTATACTGTATCGTTTAGTCATGTCGTAGTTTTTATTGTACCGTTTAATCAAGTCATTGTCTTGTATCGTTTAGTGAACTCAATTGTCAATAATTTACTCGGTTGAATGTATCGTTTAGTCAAGCCATTCTATTGCACCGTGAAGTAAGAAGTTTTTATTGTATCGTTAGGTCAACTCATTGCCTATTAAATATTGTGTTGTCGCTATTGAAATAAGAAGTTGAATAATAGAAGTTACGATATAGATATTAGACAACATATTTCATCCAACTTAATTAATACAACTAATTAAAAGCATTAAAACATAATACATTATACCGGCTAAAGTGGTAAATGAAAACACGACTTTAGCAAACATTAAACTGACGAAATTGATAAATTAAACCGATTAAATCGACTAAAGTGATAATTTAACAAACACAATTAAACATTTTTACCCACGACTAAATTTTTCAAGCAAATCAAACTTCATCTTCTCTAGTTGGAGGGTAACGATGGTGTTTGAAGCAAACTTTGAAGCATATCCCAGTCATTTTTCCTCTGTTGTAAATCTTGATCTTTTCTCTTCCTTTCTTCTCTTTTATTTTTTAATTCTATCTGCTGCAAAGCTACCTCGGCATTCTTCTTTTTTATTTCTAACTTCTCCATTTCAAGTTCTTGATCACGGTTGGACAGTTGTTCCAGCCTCTGAAAATTTTTGTTCATTTCTTCGTACTCAGCATTAACTTTTTTCTTCCCTTTTCTTCTTTTAGCAGCTTCTCTACCTTCTGGACGTTGGATAGAATCAGTATGACTTTCAATAGAGATAGAGGAAGAATAATTACCATCTTCAAGTCTAACTCTTTTACCACTACTATTACTATCAACATCAGGGGAGGACTCAATAACGACACCCACTTTAGAAGCGGCTGATGCATATGGTCATATTGTAACCATCAACTTTCGATAACCTTTCAACATGTCCCAAGCATGGAACAAGTTGAACTTCGTTTTTGGACCATATAAAGTTTGCGCCTCGGCTATAACTTGTTTTTCATTCCACCCACTCATTCTTCTAGCAGATGCCTTGTGATAACAACCAGCCCATCTCATGACTATTGTCGCTATTCTTCTAAACCGATTATCAAGCATTCCTTCTTTGCGAGCTCTTAATTTATTATTTGCACTTCTAGCCAAATCATATTGTTCCTTCACACGGGCCCACATTTTGTCGATTTTTTGTCTACTCCCGATAATTGAATCTTCAGACACTTTCATGTACGACGCAATAAGTGCCTGATCTTCTTCTATTGAAAAATTAGCCCGACTACTAATTTCGTCGCTCACATCTAACGGATTTTGGTTGGGATTGTCCTCATCACCGTGAACGTCGGTATCCCCGGTGACATTAAAGTTAAGAAAGGTTGGATTAGTTTGTGCGGAAAATACAGGAAAAATATCTCCTGATTCAGGTGACAAATTAGTAATTGGTGAATGTTGGGATGTTAACGGAGTATGTGTTAAATAATTAGAAAATGTTGGGTTGGATGGACGAAGTAATGCATTTGCTGAACGAAAATCGATATTTGTTGGACGACTTTGAAAAGGTGGAGTAGAATAAGATTGTTGGTGATATCTTGGTCGATTATTTTGTTGGGTACTACTATTAGGAAAATTAGTATTATGATTATCACTTGTATTAAGATCAAAATCATCGTAATTAAAATGAAAATTAGTATTTCGACTCATGTTATTATAATATAATTATTTTTTTGTTGACTTTTTTTGGTTGTTTTGTAAAATAATAAATGAGTTATGAATAAATAAAATGATAAGTGATGAATTTTAAGTGATATGTATTTATAAAGTTAAGAATAGAGCTGTTATAAAAGTAGTCATTGAAAATTGTGAAAAAAAAAAATAGCCGTTGAAAATATTTTTAAGATGGTGATGACTATAATTTAGTCCATGGATGTATGTTATATAATTTAAATAAAAGTAGTCGTTGTACACTAGCCAAATACTAAAACAACAACAACTTGTGTGGGATAGTATTATTTAAATAACAACAACAGCACAACAAAACAAAGGCTGCAAATCTTTGGTCCACTACCCATATTATATTATTTAAATAATTTAAATAATTAAAAGTCATCACTTCCCAAGAATTTATCCTGCAAAAGTTACCTTCCCAACATTTGCTCTGCCATAAACTGCATCTTCTTCCTTCTTCGTCCAGTCGTGAACTTCGTCCGAGTTCGTCTTCGACTTCTACCATTATTACCACTATGGCTTCATCTTTCAACTTCGTCTTCGTCTGACACTCTTCATCTTCGTCATTTTTGGACCGCTGCAGATGGTCTAACATTGAAACTTCAAATTAATAATAATGATAATAATAAATATTAATATTAATAGGAACAAAACCTTTGAACTGGCGAATTGATGGTGGCGGCGTCTGATCTTGGTATTTTTAGTTCATTTGAAATTTGAAAAATGATTCTTGAAGCGTGGGACTCATTTTTTTGTTTTTGGGGGTAATTTTTTCATTAATTTTGTAATGTACTCCGATTTAAAAATTTGTTTAATTTTCTAATTTAAAGAATTCAGCTCAACAACGTCACATATGTAACCAACAAAGCAAACACAAAAGATTCAATTCAATTCGATTCGATTCGATTCAATTCAATTCATCAAACAATAATTAGATTTCATTACATTACTGCATAAAAACGATTAATCAGAAATCTAAATTCTCAAACAAAATACGAATCAAACAAATTCAAAAAAATATCGGCAACAACAGATACGCGAAAATTGAATCGATGTCTAAAGAAACAAAAAAAAAATAGCATCACCTGAAACCAAATTAGTCGTATATAGAGTGAGTATGGATCAAAAGAAAGGAATCGATTTAAATTTAAGGTGATGTTGGTGATCTTCAATTGAAAAATTAAGAATTAGGGTTTTGGATTTCTCCGATTTCTGGGTGGAGATGTGGTTAGGTGTGAGAGTGTGATATGTGACTACGTGAGACAATATGGGTCTTTTATCTAGTATTCTAATTAGAGCCCATCATTAGCGGGCTTGGGATGGAAATGGGCCGGGTTCATTGTATCAAAATTAGTCCAGTGGGCCCAAATTTTGTGTCCATGTTGATGTGTCATATACTTATTTACTTTTAGCCCCTTGTTCGTTTGCGTTTCTTTGCAATTCTCGTGCTTTTATATGCGTTTCAGCTCCTATTTCTCTCCGTTTTGGCTCTGCTGCGTTTTTGTGTCCATTTTGCAGGTACACGCGTTTATTTGGAGTATAGGAGGCTGGTCGAGAAGTTTCGGAAAGTTTCGTGAAGTTTTGAGGTGATTCGAGTTGGTTTCGTTGCGTTTCGCTTGCGTACGAGCCTCGTTTCATTGAATGAAGGTGTTCCGGGACCTTGGGACGGGATTTGAAGCTTTCATATTCATCCTAAGACACGTCCCTACTCCTAGGCCTCGTCCCTTAGCCTTGGGACGACAAATAATGCAAAATAAGTTAAGGCAAAGAAGTGCAAAAAAGAGGAGCAAAACTGATGTACACGGGATGCATGTCACGTTGGCTTGGGAGCTGAACAACACTTGGTCCCGGACGGGAAGGCTGTCCCGGATGCCTGGGACGGGTTTTGACTCTTCGTGTGCTTTAAATACTTCGTCTATTTGATAAGCCAAATTATTATAATTTCGTCTGAAACTTTTAGAGCATTTTTAGGACACTTTGAAGTACTTTCTCACAAAAATTTAGGGTTTGATTATTTTTGCATCTTGTACTTTGAATTTGGCTTCGGAAACGTTGTTTGATCATCCTATTTCGGTATTGTTGTCTTTGTTCTTATCATTTCTCTTGCAATTTCTGATTTGTGTTTGTTCTATACTTCTCTAATTTGATTAGCATTTCATTATATAGTATTGTTGATCATGATTTCATCTTTCCCCTTTGTTTTTGTCGTTATTCCCGCTATGTGTGAGTAGTTCTTATTCTAGGGAGGAAGGGTGATCATGGGTGAGTAGTCTAGGTTGATTTTGGTGATGTTTTGATGAGGGTTTTGCTTGTGCTTTGGTTGTCTTGTGTTTGATTGTGTTTGTTGATCCCTTGGCTAAGGTTTAGCAAGCGTTTTCCACCCTTATACTTAAGACCGAAAGCCTAGTTTAAGGTAGGGTACGAGACCAACCATTAGGACCCTCACTTGTAAGTTGCGAGAGCCCGCATTTTAGACCTAGAGGACACTTAGGACCGAGAGGCCGAGCCTATTCCTTAGCACATGTGATTCCCGACTCTTTTCTGTCACCATCTTTGTCCTAGCTTTACCCTTGCTATCCCCGACTCCCTAGACCTTTTTCCCTAAGTTTAAACCCTTGTCTTTCTTTCGCTCTAGCTTTAGTTAACAACAATCACTCGAACCGAGACTTGAATCGCTAAAAATAACCAACATTGCGACCATCTCCCTGTGGATTTCGACCCCGACTTACCCTAGCTACCCCTTAGGTTTGTCAGGTTATCTTTGACTAGGCGAGTGCGACTAAGCCTATCAAATTTTGGCGCCGTTGCCGGGGAGACGGCTTTGTTTTTTGTTGATTATTTGGTTCTTTTCTCTTTGTTACTCTTGTCTCAAGGAACCTCAATTCCTTGAGGCCGCTTCTTACGTCTACTCGAGTGTTGTGCATGCCCAGGAAAACGCGTACGTCTCAAAAAGGCTTGGCAATTCAGTTTGATCCGGAGCCGGAGCGTACGTTTCTTAGGCGCAAGAACTTGTTGAGGGACTTGGAAGCTACTATTTCCCCTTCTACTTCATCACATAAGGAAGCTCACATTGAAGCAACACCCGAGCCAAAGAAAATGGTGAAGCTTTCCGATCATTCAAGGCCGACCGCGGCTCAAGTTCCAAGGGGCAATGCTATGCCAACCATGGCGGCTAACAACTTTGAGGTGAAACCCGCTTTCATAAACCTTATCGAGCGTAGTCAATTTGGGGGAAGCCCCGGTGAGGACCCAAATCTCCACATACAAAACTTTTGCGTCGATTGCTCTACAATAAAGCAAACGGGTGTCACTCAAGATCAAATCCGAGAGATGCTTTTCCCGTTCTCACTTAGGGACAAAGTGAAGTTGTGGCTAAACTCATTGAATCGGGTAGCGCTTGCGATCGTTGATTGGAACTCCCTCGTGTTGGCATTCTACCAAAAGTACTTTCCTCCCGAGAAGACCGCCATGCTTAGGAGCCAAATCACGAGCTTTAGGCAAAGGGGAGACGAGTCTCTCTTTGATGCGTGGGAGGGGTACAAAGATTTACAACGTCAATGCCCGCACCATGGCATGGACAAGTGGTTCATCGTTATGCAGTTTTACAATGGTCTATACAACGAGTCACGCCAAGTGCTTGACTCCGCGGCGAATGGTAGGTTCGACAATATTGATGTGGAGGAGGCTATGGATACAATCGAGGCCATGGCAATTCACAATGCGCAATACGGGAGCTCTAGAAATGTCCCTAGGAGCGGAGGTAGAAATGATGGCGACGCGGTAGCCATGCTTAATGCCAAGATGGATGCTATGACCGCCATGATGTGTGAGATGCGAGCAAGCGGTAGTTCCTCATCCGCGGGTGGTCAAACGGGAGCATACTTCCAATGATCCCACTTGTGGTTCATGTGGCGTTTCCGGTCATTCTTCCTTAGAATGCCGAGGTATGTATCCCGTTCATGCTTTTCAATCTCAACAAAACAGCCCCTACTCTCATTATTACAATGAAGGCTACAAAAACCACCCGAATTTGAGCTACAAAAGCCAAAACGTCTTAAATCCTTCACCACAACAACCACAATACCAAAACAGCCCACAAAATTTCTGCTATAATAATCCTCGACCTTACAACCCACCGGGCTTTAATCGCCCCAATTTTCAACCACAAAATGCTCCGCCACCAATGCAAGCCGCTCCTTCTTCGAGTGGTGATCCCATGAGTGAAATGAGAGCCATGATGATGCAAATGGCTAAGACGCAAGAGACAATGATGGCTCACATGCAAAAGAGCGATCAAGTGAAGGACGCGGCCATTAAAATGCTCGAAACGCAAATGGCTCAACTTGCTTCCTCAAGTTCTCAAAGGAAGCCGGGTTCTCTACCATCGCAAGGCACTCAACCGCAACAACATGAGTCGATCAATGCCATCTCTTTGAGATGTAGCACAAGCTACGATGGTCCTCCAATGCCTAAGGTGGTAAGTGCGGTAGACCCTCCTCTTTCTCCTAACGATTTTAGTGCTTCTAGTGATGGTTTTGCAGGAGCGAGCACGAATGGAGCACCCCAAGGAGGGCTGCACGTGGGTCCCAAAAATGGGGCAGCCGTGCCCAATGATGGAGGGCAGGCCGTGGGTGGTGTGGCTCAAGGAGGAGCAGCAGCCGCCAATGACAAGGTGGCCAAGGAGGCCGAAAAGAGTCATGCCAAGCCGAACGAGCCGCCAATTCAAATCAAATTACCATTCCCGAGGCGAGTGGTAAAGTCAAAGCTTGACACACAATTTGGTAAGTTCATGGAAGTGGTAAAAGACTTGAAGGTAACCGTTCCTTTTACTGAGCTTGTCACACAAGTTCCTACGTACGCTAAATTTTTGAAAGACATCCTCACTCGTAAGAGATCGTTTAGTGAGGTCGAGACTGTGGCTTTTACTGCGGAATGCAGCGCACTTTTACAAAACCAGTCTCCTCCTAAGCTAAAGGATCCGGGTAGTTTCTCTATACCTTGCACGATTGGTACTGTTTCTATTTCTAACGCTTTATGCGATCTAGGTGCAAGTGTAAGCGTTATGCCTTACTCCGTATGCGAGAAACTCAACATGGGCGAGTTGAAAGTAACTAATATCACCATCCAGATGGCGGATCGCTCCGTCAAACGCCCCCTAGGTGTTTTGGAGGACGTTCCTGTCAAAGTGGGTAAGTTTTTCATTCCCGTCGATTTCATCGTTCTTGACATGGCCGAGGACTCCCACTGCTGGTGCAATCATCGACGTCAAGAACGGGAAATTGACGTTGGATATAGGAGGTGATAAAGTTACTTTCAATCTTTCCAATGCTTTAAAACGCCCAATGTTAGAGGAGCATGTCTTTGCTGTCGACGTTATTGATGATTGTGTGACCGAGAACTTACATAGAGTCCTCGAGAGGGACCCTCTTGAGGCTGTGCTCTGTTGTGATTGACAAGGCTAAAGTCGTCACGCCTAATCAAAATAAAACCTAAACAAACAACTAACAGAAGTTAGCGGTAAGCAGGGTCGAATACACAGAGAAACGGGCAGTCAATAGGATGCTCAGCTAAAACTAGGTCAATCTCAAAGCAATAAAATCGGAGTTTTATAAGACTAAACTAAGAACAATAAACAAAAGAGTGTGTAAAAGTATATAAAAGGGAGATTAGGGCATCGGGATCAATGTGACACTAATTCAGGAACTCAACTCAAAAGGAAATATCAATCAATTGAAGCTATGCAAGTGACTAGGTTTAGGAATACGCTCTCTCGAGTCAATATTAACCTTAAGCAGATTTAGCGGGCTCTCGCAACTTACTAAACCTAACTTATCAAATACGCGTAAGTCTAGTTTCAATTAGGCTTTCGATCTTAAACTGAAACAACCTAAGTTCAATTCAATAAAGGCGTCCCTAAATTCAATTGATAATAAAACGCGCAGGAAGAAGTCAACTTGCACTAGTTCAATCGATTTAGCAATTAAAACATGTTCCTGAATAAATCTCACAAATCACCCTAAACCCTAATTAAAGAATTAGCTAGACATAACTAGGGCAAAACAATAACAATAATAATTACAAGACATAGCGATTGAATGAATAAAAGCAATTGAAATAAACCTGGATCAAATCGGAGTACCGACGGTTACAAAGTAGAACGATCTTGAACTAAACTAATTGAATTTGAATGTTTGTAACAGAGAGAAATTAAACTTAACCTAAAACTAAAAACCAGAAAATAAAGCATAAATTTATGATGTACGACCTAGAGTCTTTATATATAGTTTCCAGATAATTAAACACGAAATAAAACAAAACCCGACGTAACATGCACCAGAGCCGGCCGGCCGGCCGCCGGTCCACCAAACCGGCCGGCCCCCTCAGCTTGGGTCGGGCTCTGCTTCCTTGACTTGGGCTAGAGACCCCCTTCTTGGGACTTTATTCCTCGTTAGGCCTTTAATCTTTTCTCTTTTGTTCGCCTTCCCGAGCTTCCGTATAAGCTCGAGCCTGGTCTCGTAGTCTCGATACTAAAAATGCTCCACTCGACTCAGGTTTCGGCTCAGGACCGCCAAAACTTGCAAAATATAAACGAGGAACAGCAGTATCGCAATATATAGCAAGTAGGTCCTCAACTAACAACGAATGCGAGTAAATGCAAGCTAAATGCGACTAAACCGGGGGCGTATAATCTATATAAATAGCACGTATCAAACTCCCCCAAACGAAACCTTTGCTTGTCCTCAAGCAAACTACCCAAACATAGCAGATAATCACGAGGACAAACTAGTACAGGAAAATGCAAACTTAAAGTCACAAGCATCGTCGCCTCATACAAAAGTGAATCAAATCAATACCTGCTTCCTCTTCATTAAATTGAAGAGTTAGGGAGCAAACTAAACAAACCTAAGACGGCGGAACATTATGACGCAAACTCCATGCAAAGACTTTCGACCGTATGCATCCACGAAAACGCTGAGACTATAAATAATCTCACAAACATCGATACTAGGAAAACTACTCGAACTAAGCACGTCGTCCCCCAAAATGTCTCAAAATCACATCGAGCGAGGTTTCCAAGGGTTGTAATGTTAGGCTCGGGTCAAGAGGGTAAAAAGGTGGATAAATGTATTTGGAAATGTGGAGCTCAACGGCTTAACAGCTGCTTCTAAATCAACAGCCACAACAAAACACAACTCCTCCTCAACTCACCATTCAAAATAAATCACAACTCCCGTATAAGAATGATAAAACATCGCTTCCTACTCAACACTTCCGATCTTTTTTTATTGAATTGAAATAACATATATACAAACCAACTCTTTCTTTTTCTTGTTTTCTTTCTTTTCTTTTTCTTTTTCGATTTTTTTGTATTTTTTCCTCTTTTTTTTTCTTTTTCTGAACTGAAATGAAATAGGATCGGGTGAAACTGTAAAACATGTAGGAAAGCGCAATATTAGCGGGAATACTCGCAAAACATCAACCCATAACTCCAACTCAAATGATAAGCAAATCACGGACTCAACCCACTTCCTTCCCAACCGAATACGTCGTGATAACATAGGATCCCTAATGCAACTGATCTGCCTGGGTAGGATAATTCTGGAATGTTGCTCAATAATATATAATGTGGCTCAAAAATAGGCTACAAAGGCTAGGACGGGCTACAAATGCGGGACCTAAGTCTAAAGGGTAGAAAAGTAGGCCATTTGGCTATGTGGAGTTAAATAATATCGTAAACAAAATCAAGTACCTCTTCGTGCAATGCTCGATCATTTAAGAACAAATAGGCTCAAACAATGATGTAGATTCAAGTTTTCATTTCACTAGTACGAGTATATACAATATCAAGTGGATGGGTAGTCTAAGAAACGCGTCCCGTCTACGTCACATGTCCTATGTCAAATAATAAGTCAGTCTACTCAAATCACTTCAAGGATGAAAGGAAATGGTAAGCAAGGCATATCAAATCAACACAATCAAGAGACTCAACATAGCGACTAAGAGCGTATCTCAAAAGACACTAAAGCTAATCCTGCACAAAAGCTTTCTAAGACGACAAAAAGAACAAAAAGACTCGTATTTTTCTGATTTTTGAAGTTTTTTATTTTTTTTGGATTTTCAAATAAACGCACTCAAAAATCAAAAATGCAAATGAAAAGCGCGAAAGTGATTTCCTCCCCCAAACCAGAATCGCACATTGTCCTCAATGTGGAAAACAGCACAACCACAACAGCAGATAAGGACAAGTAATAGACGGGGTAAGGAAAAATAAAACGAGGAAAAGGAGTAATGAAGGCTCATATTATCAAGAAGAAGCTCCCCCAAACCGAAGCGAAGCATGGAGTGCGGCTATAAATCCACGAATATGCATCCAAATCAGTTCAGCTATGAAGTACTTCGGAGTAGCACGCAAGAAAAGACGAAGCAGAGCAGGGGGCTTGGCCCAGACCACGTACACGGCTCCCATGCAATTTTTTTTTTTTTTTTGCGTTTTTTCCTGTTTTCCAAAATTGTGCTACGGCCCCGGTAGGCCGGCTGGCATGCCTCCTCGTGAGCATTCTCAAAAATACTAAGGATCAAAAGTCCTTAAGTACCTGCGCAATAAAATTACATAATAATACCCTCATCCTCGCGCGCTCAATAAAATGTGAAATGTTGTAAAAACAAACCAAACCAAAGCAAAGTACAATAAAATACAACGTCATCGGGTTGCCTCCCGGAAGCGCTGGTTTATAGTCCCGCACGACTCTTCACGACTTCAAAATCAAGTATAATCAGGCCAAGGACGTTGGCCATTCGCAACACCTTCACTTGTCGTAATGCGGTCAGTATGCAGCAAAAGTCTACCTCCTCGAGGCAGATCATCATCAAGAATCAGCACGCAAGAGATTCCTTCTCTAAACAGCTCGCCATATCTCCCCTGCGCTCCTGGCGACTCGACCGTGGGGCTCCCAATTCCAGTGCTAGCATCCAACAAGTCGGTTTCCAATGCTTTCCTCTCCCCCAAACCAGACTTGCAGCTGCTCATCGACGAACCTGCACAAGGAGAGACAACATAAAGGACCTCCAAAGTGTCTCCAGTAGAGTGAGACGGAGGTATAGCGTCAATAACACAAACTGACTCTAACTGCATAGGCGACCTCGGGAGGCTCGACTGAGTAAAAACTAACTTCTCACCCCCTACCCTGAAAGTCAGCGTCCCATTACCCACATCTATAAGCGCGCCTGCGGTGTGTAAGAAGGGTCTCCCTAAAATAACCGGGATATGAGAATCCTCGGGTATGTCAAGCACAACGAAGTCTACGGGGATAAAGAACTTTCCAACCCGTACTGGGACGTCCTCTAACACACCTAAAGGTCGCCTAACTGAGCGGTCAGCCATCTGTATAGACATAGTGGTACATCCAAAGGTGGTCATATTAAGCTTCTTACAGATTGAGTAAGGGATCACACTCACACTAGCTCCTAAGTCACAAAGGGAATTATCAATAGTGTGGGTGCCTATAGCGCAGGGGATAGAAAAACTACCAGGATCCTTTAGCTTAGGGGGAGGGTTACCCTGCAGAAAGCAACTACATTCTCCCGTAAAAGCAACCAACTCAACCTCATCCAAAGACCGCTTCCTAAGCAAGACCTCCTTCATGAACTTAGCATAAGCAGGGACTTCTCTAATTAGATCGATAAAAGGAACATTTACCTGCAAGCTTTTGATGATCTCGAAGAACTTACTGAACTGGGAATCCACTTTAGCTTGATGTACTCGCCCAGGAAAGGGCAACTTGATTTGAATTCCCGGAGTTTCATCCGTAACTTGTCGCTTTGGCGGTCCCGGATCGTGCCGTCGGCCGTGGGATGCTCGCCGTCTTTTCAGCCTCGATTCTCGCCCTGTCGTCATCCCCATCTCCTCCAGCAACCTTTCCAATCACGTTATCCGACCCGGGCAGCACAGGACCGTCATAAGCTCGCCCACTCCGCAACTGAATCGCATTAACATGCTCAATATTCTTCGGTTTTGTCGCCTTGCGGAGGTAGTTGCCCATTTTGACGGGTGCCTGAGACGTAGCGATCTGGGCAACCTGCGTCTCGAGATGCTTAACGGCCTGATTTGTCTCCATTTGCATCTTCTGCATCGCCATCATCATAGTACGCATTTCAGCTAGCGGATCAGGTACCGGTGCAGGTTGTGGTGTAGGGACGTAAGGTGGTTTTTGGTATGTGGGTTGTTGTTGTTGGAAATTTTTGTGAGGGGGTTGGTAGGGGGCGTTTTGGGGTGGTTGGGTTAAGGACATTTTGGTTACGATAGGATAGGAGTGATCGGTCGTAACCTGGCTGGTTTTGATAGGGCAGGTTTTGGTTGTAGGATTGGTAAGCATAAACTCGCCGTGGGGTGCAGATACCAGAAGAATAACCACGATCATGCCCAGTAATAGCATTCACGTGGGCTACTAGAAGAAACACCCCGATGCAAAGATATCAATCGTCAGAGTCGCCGCAAAGACGACTAGTGAGCGCGCTAATGCTCTCCTTATCACGGTCCTGGTGTGCAGACCGTGAATTACCCCTTGGCTTCCCAAACTGCGATGAATGAATTGCCATCTCCTCAATCAATCCCGAAGCCTTATCGTCGTCGACGTTGTTAGCAAAACGTCCCTCCGCAGCAGAATCAAGAATGGCACGGCTGTCAGCATATAGGCCGTTATAAAAGGTCATAATCACGAGCCAGTCGTTCAACCCATGATGAAAACAATCCCGAATCAGCTTCTTATACCTCTCCCACGCCTCAGCAAGCGACTCGTCATAAGTCTGTTTGAAGCTTTGAATCTGACTGCGCATTTGATTGGTGCGCTCAGGAGGATAAAACTTCGAGTAGAAGGCAAGAGCTAACCCCCTCCAATCCGTAATACCAGCTGCAATCCTATCAAGGTCCGTGATCCATTCACGAGCTCGATCCTTCAATGAAAAAGGGAACAGCATTTCCCTTATTTGATTTTGAGTGATCCCGGCCTGCTTAATCGTCGAATAATAATCTGTAAACATCTGCATATGTCGACCAGGATCCTCGGTGGGATAACCACCAAACTGATTCCGCTCCACCAAGTTTAGGAAGGCGGGGCGAATCTCAAAGTTGCCCGTCAAAGTAGCGGGCATAGTGAATCCATCAGGAATGGACTCCATCTTAGGAAGCGAGTGACTATAAAGCTTTGGCATTGTCACAGATTCCTCTAGATCAACAACAATGTGTATATTGTCCTCTTCGTAGGACTGTTATTCCGCACGAGATTCCTCGTCCGAACTTTGCACACTCTCAGTTGCGTAAGCCTCAGCGATCTCCTTGAAGAAATTACGCGTACGGTGAAAGGTACGCTCAGGTTCAGGATCAAAAGGAACTAAACCTGTAGGTGACCTGCGCATAAATAACTCAAGAAAACGATGAGAACGGTCTCAAGGAACTAGAGTTCCCTGAGACAAAAGAGAAATAAACCTAAACTAAGCAAACACTAAAACTAGCTAACCGTCTCCCCGGCAACGGCGCCAAAATTGGCAAGGCTAAAGTCGTCACGCCTAATCAAAATAAAACCTAAACAAACAACTAACAGAAGCTAGCGGTAAGCAGGGTCGAATCCACAGAGAAACGGGCAGTCAATAGGATGCTCAGCTAAAACTAGGTCAATCTCAAAGCAATAAAATCGGAGTTTTATAAGACTAAACTAAGAACAATAAACAAAAGAGTGTGTAAAAGTATATAAAAGGGAGATTAGGGCATCGGGATCAATGTGACACTAATTCAGGAACTCAACTCAAAAGAAAATATCAATCAATTGAAGCTATGCAAGTGACTAGGTTTAGGAATACGCTCTCTCGAGTCAATATTAACCTTAAGCAGATTTAGCGGGCACTCGCAACTTACTAAACCTAACTTATCAAATACGCGTAAGTCTAGTTTCAATTAGGCTTTCGATCTTAAACTGAAACAACCTAAGTTCAATTCAATAAAGGCGTCCCTAAATTCAATTGATAACAAAACGCGCTGGAAGAAGTCAACTTGCACAAGTTCAATCGATTTAGCAATTAAAACATGTTCCTGAATAAATCTCACAAATCACCCTAAACCCTAATTAAAGAATTAGCTAGACATAACTAGGGCAAAACAATAACAATAATAATAACAAGACATAGCGATTGAATGAATGAAAGCAATTGAAATAAACCTGGATCAAATCGGAGTACCGACGGTTACAAAGTAGAACGATCTTGAACTAAACTAATTGAATTTGAATGTTTGTAAAAGAGTGAAAATAAACTTAACCTAAAACTAAAAACCAGAAAATAAAGCATAAATTTATGATGTACGACCTAGAGTCTTTATATATAGTTTCCAAATAATTAAACACGAAATAAAACAAAACCCGACGTAACATGCACCAGAGCCGGCCGGCTGGCCGCCGGTCCACCAGACCGGCCGGCCCCCTCAGCCTGGGCCGGGCTCTGCTTCCTTGACTTGGGCTAGAGACCCCCTTCTTGGGCCTTTATTCCTCGTTAGGCCTTTAATCTTTTCTCTTTTGTTCGCCTTCCCGAGCTTCCATATAAGCTCGAGCCTGGTCTCGTAGTCTCGATACTAAAAATGCTCCACTCGACTCAGGTTTCGGCTCAGGACCGCCAAAACCTGCAAAATATAAACGAGGAACAGCAGTATCGCAATATATAGCAAATATAGCTCCTAAACTAACAACGAATGCGAGTAAATGCAAGCTAAATGCGACTAAGCCGGGGGCATATAATCTATATAAATAGCACGTATCAGTGATGCGGTTGCAGGTACTTTAGGGAGGATGGACGAGGGAAGAGCTGTGACCAAGGACAAGTTGAGTGCTGCTGCGCGTGTTGCTCGCCGAGTGGATGCTGTTGACGATGAGGATGGCCGAAATGATGAAGATGATGGAGATGGATATGACGACGATGAGGATGATGGAAGTGGGTTCGTCTACGACGTGACCCATGGTTGGTGGTACTTCTAGTACCCTCTGCTGAGCCCCCCGTTTATGCTGGTTTGGGGGGGACGTTTTGCTTTGTAAATATCATGTATGTACTTTGTTCTTTTGAGACTTTTGCATGTTTTTCTCCCTTATTTTACGGTCCCTGGTTGATGTGCTTTAGGACACATTGGGGACAATGTGTTGTTTGGTTTGGGGGGAGGAACGCTTTGCTTTGCTTTGCTTTTTATTTTTGCGTTTTTCTTTTTGTTTTTCATTTTCCATAAAAATCACAAAATCCAAAAAAATCTGAAAAATTTCAAAAATCACAAAAAAATCAGAAAATTCTCAAAAATACCAAAAATACGTATCCCGATCGTTGTTTGCGAGCTTGTTTTTATCTTGATTTTTCCTGACATCCCTTCCCTTGTTAGCTTTTAGCTTTGGCATGATTTTCATAGTTGGATTAGCGCTACGGGGATGTTGAGACGCTTGTAGATGATGGCATGTGCTTTTACTTTGTTGGCTTTATCATTCGCGGACTATAGCTACTATTATTGTGAGGTTTTTAGCCTCTAGAGGCCGGTTCATCTATCCCGGTCCCCGTGCTTTATTGTGAGTAGTTCTCCTCGTGGGGTACGTAATATCAACGCGCATAAGTGTGGCCCCTATCCCGTTTTTCCCGCGATTTTGTCACATGTTTTGCATATGAGGCTTTAGATGATTTCATTTTATTCGCCATGTTCATGCATTGCTTTCATCCTCTCATGTATGACCCCAATCCCTTTATTCACATGAGTTTGCTAGCTACATTGCCATATAGCCTACTCTAGCCTAGCTAGTCACCGCTTTTGCTTACTCTTGTGCTCGTTCGTTGGGTTTTGATCATGGCTACGACTTGCTGATGTCGTGTGCTTGAGAGTTTTGGTGAATATGAGTCGGGATTGCTGTTTCCCCGACCTTTGATGAGGTATTTCCGCAACCTTATGAGTGTTCTCTTTGCTCAAGGAAAAAAAACACAAAAATCAGAAAAAAATACAAACACAACACACAAAATACAAGAAAGAAAGAAATGTGTGCGCAAAAATGAAGAGTTGTTGTTGTTGTTACACGAGTGAGCACTTGTATTCGATTTCTATGTTGCGATGATGTGTAAGGCGACCGATATGCTGCTTTCGGTCCGTTTTTCATGAGAGCTGGGTTCCGTTTTGGTTAGATGAGCACTTGAGTAGTACGAGTGGTTTCTAGTGGCTTAGCTCCACGATTCCATAATCATTTGTTCCACCTTCTTGCCCTTTACCTCTCTATGGCCTTTACACTTCTCATATCCTATGCAAGCCCTCATGTTTGGTTCGTTTTGTGACGTTATTGTGTACGGGAATGCGAGATTTGGTCCACATTAGATTGCGGGCGTGCTTCCACAAGTCGAGTAGGTGAGTGTTATCACCTTGTTCATCATTTGTGTTAGAGTGGAAACCGCGAGAGGTCCGTGATTTGATTGCTAGAGAGCCTTTGTTTAAGCCATGCTATTCATTCTGCGCCGTCTGTTAATTCTCATCCGTTAGCTTGCTACTTCCATGCGTCCCATGTTGCTTCGGGTTTGATTGCCATTTGCTTGCGCTGCTTGCGGTTTGGTGATTGTTTGGGGAAGTATTCTTTTGCTCGCTTTGTCCTCTATTTTATGTCACGTTTGGTTGCTTGAGGACAAGCAACGGTTCGGTTTGGGGGAGTTTGATGTGTCATATATTTATTTACTTTTAGCCCCTTGTTCGTTTGCGTTTCTTTGCGATTCTCGTGCTTTTATATGCGTTTCAGCTCCTATTTCTCTCCGTTTTGGCTCTGCTGCGTTTTTGTGTCCATTTTGCAGGTACACGCGTTTATTTGGAGTATAGGAGGCTGGTCGAGAAGTTTCGGAAGGTTTCGTGAAGTTTCGTGAAGTTTTTGAGGTGATTCGAGTTGGTTTCGTTGCGTTTCGCTTGCGTACGAGCCTCGTTTCATTGAATGAAGGTGTTCCGGGACCTTGGGACGGGATTTGAAGCTTTCATATTCATCCTAAGACACGTCCCTACTCCTAGGCCTCGTCCCTTAGCCTTGGGACGACAAATAATGCAAAATAAGTTAAGGCAAAGAAGTGCAAAAAAGAGGAGCAAAACTGATGTACACGGGATGCATGTCACGTTGGCTTGGGAGCTGACCAACACTTGGTCCCGGACGGGAAGGCTGTCCCGGATGCCTGGGACGGGTTTTGACTCTTCGTGTGCTTTAAATACTTCGTCTATTTGATAAGCCAAATTATTATAATTTCGTCTGAAACTTTTAGAGCATTTTTAGGACACTTTGAAGTACTTTCTCACAAAAATTTAGGGTTTGATTATTTTTGCATCTTGTACTTTGAATTCCCGACTCGGAAACGTTGTTTGATCATCCTATTTCGGTATTGTTGTCTTTGTTCTTATCATTTCTCTTGCAATTTCTGATTTGTGTTTGTTCTATACTTCTCTAATTTGATTAGCATTTCATTATATAGTATTGTTGATCATGATTTCATCTTTCTCCTTTGTTTTTGTCGTTATTCCCGCTATGTGTGAGTAGTTCTTATTCCAGGGAGGAAGGGTGATCATGGGTGAGTACTCTAGGTTGATTTTGGTGATGTTTTGATGAGGGTTTTGCTTGTGCTTTGGTTGTCTTGTGTTTGATTGTGTTTGTTGATCCCTTGGCCAAGGTTTAGCAAGCGTTTTCCACCCTTAAACTTAAGACCGAAAGCCTAGTTTAAGGTAGGGTACGAGACCAACCATTAGGACCCTCACTTGTAAGTTGCGAGAGCCCGCATTTGAGACCTAGAGGACGCTTAGGACCGAGAGGCCGTGCCTATTCCTTAGCACATGTGATTCCCGACTCTTTTCTGTCACCATCTTTGTCCGAGCTTTACCCTTGCTATCCCCGACACCCTAGACCTTTTTCCCTAAGTTTAAACCCTTGTCTTTCTTTCGCTCTAGCTTTAGTTAACAACAATCACTCGAACCGAGACTAGAATCGCTAAAAATAACCAACATTGCGACCATCTGCCTGTGGATTTCGACCCTGACTTACCCTAGCTACCCCTTAGGTTTGTCAGGTTATCTTTGACTAGGCGAGTTCGACTAAGCCTATCACATGTCCACTATGGCGGGCTTTAATGTGGCTGCCCATATCCATCTACAGTGGTTTGGCGGGCTTCATGGCAGGCTTATGGACAAATTAAACGAAAATTTGACATGACTTAAATATTTTTATACAAAACAAAAATATCAAACTCAACATATTTCACATGTAGAATCTTTAAGATTATTACTAAAATTGTCTAAAAACCACATACTTTTAATTACATACTTAAATCCAAAAAAAAAAAAAAAACGAACATCAATGTTCTTATGCACAATACTTAAGTCACAATGTAGTTTGACAACTTGATGTATTAATAATATTTTTACATTATATTTCATTCTATAAATAATTTAGTGCTATATAATAACTTACTGAATTTTTATTTAACGGGCTTCGCAGGCCTGCCATGAACATTTAAATTTAGTCCGTGTCCGCCCATTAATTTAGCGGGCCTAGTCTTTTCTCGTCCTATAATCGTCTTATTTGTATATTTTAGTGACCAAACCTGCTTGTATTGGGAGCTAAATGGGCTAGCCCGTCCATGAACAGGTCTAATTCTAAACAAAATTAAGATTAGGTCACATTTTCTAGGTTATTTTGCTATAATATTTGATCAAAAATAATACTCCGTATAAGTTATATGAACACGTTAATATTTATTTCGTCTCAAAATAAATAAATAAATAAATAAATAAAGGTTAACAAATCAATCGTTTTATATATACAGTAATTCTCATGTGAGACAGAACTCACATTAAGTTAATGTGAGATCAATGTACAAATTGTAGTTAAAAGAGTACGAAAACATGAAACAAATCTATTAAAGTCACTTACAAGGGTTCTAAAAAAATTTAGTAACAATTAATCATAATTATCACTTAAATGGTACAAAAACCATATAATCGAGTACAAGTAAAACCGACTTACAATAATTTATTATAACGCCTGACTCACACAAGAATGACTTACAATATATATATATATATATATATATATATATATATATATATATATATATATATATATATATATATAGTATCAGGTTCAATCGAGACACCTTACTTAAAGCGAGGCAGCGATGCAGCGAGGCAGCATCTACACCGTTGATTGAGTGTTGATCTATGGCTTACATTTATTGGGCTAAATCAATTAAAAAAAAGGAATAATAATAAAAATAAATAAAACGGCCAATTTAATAATAAAAAAGGAACATCGAACCCGCGTCCAAGAACATATATCACCATTGTCCAACACAAGGAGTGAACTTATTTTCATCCGTCTTGCAAAATGCATTCACCCTTACTTCTGACCCATTTGCAAAATACATCAAACATTATTTCTCTTCAAATAACAAATTGAATAAAAAATACTTATATTTCAAGCGACAGGATATGAGTTTAACGTAAAACTTTAACAGCAGAGCAAAAAAGTACAACAATAAAATATAAAACTTTAACAGTAAAACATAAAACTTTAACAGCAGAGCAACAAACTACAACGATAAAACATAAAACATTAACAGTAAAACATAAAACTACAACGATAAAACATAAAACTTTAACAACTGAAATTTGAAACTAAAACCGGAAATTATAAAACTTTAACACAAATTTTTAAAACATTAACTATTACTTTTATAACTACAACCGCAAATTACGAAACTTTGAAACAAATTTTTAAAACTTTTAACTTTTACGAAACTTTAACATTAATTCTATCAAAAAAATGTGGATTAAACATTACAAATTTATATTTATTTCATTAAAGATTCTTACTTTTCACTAAAAAAAATTGGAAAAAATAAATGAATAAATATAGAGGTGAAGATTAAAAAAAATATAGAAAAAATGGAAACTTAAAAAAACTGGACTATGGTTGATGGAAGAACAGTCACTTCTGTTCATCCTCCACCTTCAACATTCAAGTTAAAAATAGGAGAGATAGAATTAGAAGCAGCTCCATATAAAACAGGAAGAGAAGAACAAAAAAATCAATCTGTCATAGCTGAAGATATACTAAAAATTTGTCAACAAAATAATTACTCAAATCAAATTCTACAAACAATTGCAACTCAAGTAGATCATGTATCTACTAAGATAGATAATAAACCACAGAAAGATGAATCTACAGAATCAGTTAAAATTCAAAATTTTCCAAATCAATTATCATATCCTCATTTTAAACCACAAAATCTTCCTTTTCCAATTACTTCCAAACTAACAAAAGATTCTGATACCTCTACATCATCATCCTCAGAAATTTTAAATAAAAATTCAAGTAGTCTTTCTCAATTAGCCTCTAAAAAAACGTAAATGTTATTAAAAAGGATTCAAATTCAAGTTCAAATTCTGAGACAGATATAGACAGTGATGATAATATATCTCAATTAGAACAACATTTTAATGATAATCAAGAAATTAATAAATTAGAAATAATAATCCTTCTTGGCAAAATATTTCAACCAGAAACTACTATCAAAGACCCACTCCTCCTGACATTCAATTTGAAGAACGTTCAAAATTTAGGACAAATCAATATTCTCCTCAAACTATTCATGAATGGAACATAGATGGTAAATCTGAATATGAAATTCTTAATACTCTTCAAGAAATGGGTGTGGCTAAGGCAGCTTATAAGCTTAGAGAATCTAATGAACAATTCGTTTTTAGTATGATTATTGCCGGATTTACTGGTCAATTTAAAAATTGGTGGGATAACTCTTTAACTTTAGAAAACAAGTTAGAGATTCTAAACCATAAGACAGAATTCATGGATGAACATGGAAATGAAATTCAAGTAAATGACTGTTGTGACTTTTTGATTATCACGATAGGAATGTATTTTGTAGGAAATCCTCAAGAAGAATTATCATCCCAAAAAATTATCCTTACTAATTTAAGATGTCCTACTTTAAGTGATTATAGGTGGTATAAAGATATGTTCCTAACCTATGTCCTTAGAAGACCAGATTGTAATGAGGGATTCTGGAAAGAAAAATTCATTTCTGGTCTCCCAATCCTCTTTTCTCAAAGGATTTTTAGAAAACTCAAAGAAGTCATAGGAAGTGAAAATATTCCATATTGAACCATAACTTATGGTCAATTATTTGCTTTTGTCAAAGAACAGGGATTAGCCCTTTGTGAAGAACTTAGAATTCAATCCAAATACAATTCAGAAAAGAAATAATCTAGAAAAGAATTAGGATGTTTTTGTGAAGCTTTTGGTATGGAAAAAAAATACAAGCACCATCATCCAAAAGAAGATCTCAACTAAAAAGATTTAATAACATAAAATTTAACTCTAACAAAACAAAAAACTTTTCATCTCCACAAAAATATTATAAACGAAAATCTAAAAAACCTACTCAAAAATATTCTAATAATAATAAAGAAATTATTTGTTTTAAATGTGGAAAACCAGGTCATAAAGCTAACAAATGTTATGTTAAAAAGAAAATTAATGAATTGTTTCAAGAAGATCCAGATATGTGTCAAAAATTATCTAAACTTTTCTTAAGATCTTCTTCTGAAGAAGAAAATGAGGATGAAGTAGATATTATTCAAAATTCATCAGATGAGTCCTACGACTCTGCTACCTCTTCTCCTAAATTCGTAATAAATGAAATTTTGGAAAAGAATGATAAAAACTTTCTTTTGGACATCTTGGATAAGGTAGAAGACCCAACCATTAAAAAGGATGTTATTTCAAGATTGAAAGGGTTAATGAATAATGAATTAGAAACTTCTACTTCCATACCACCAACTGAACCTTTTAGTATTTCAAAATTATTTAATAAATATCCACCAAATTCATTTAAAACCTTAGAACATAGTAATTCTCCTATTAATCAAATGCAACAAGAAATTAATTCTTTAAAAATTCAAATTAACGAATTAAAGGGTCAAATTCAAGGTATTCAAATAAATGAATCAGATTTAAATCAGAGACTTTTAATGATAGAACAAAAGGTACCATCCTCGACATCAGATCAAAATAAAACTATAGAAAATAATTCATCAAATATAACTGATGAAAATGATAATAAAAAAGATCAATTTGTTCAAACTATTCAAAAAAATAAATTTTCAAAAATGGAATGTCATAGTGACGTTAAAAATAAAAGATTTTACTCAAAACTTTTTGGCTTTAATAGATACTGGAGCAGATCAAAACTGTATTAAATATGGTATAATACCTAGAAAATATTATCAATCAACTACTACACAATTATATAGTGCGAATAATCAACCCCTTCATATTAAACACAAACTTACAGATGCTTCTATAGTTAATTATGGTTATTGTTTTAAAAATACCTTCATAGAGTTGAAGGAATAAGTAATGATATTATTCTTGGAACACCATTCATCACTCAATTAACATCATTCAAAGTAGATAATAAAGGAATTGATACTGAAATTATAGGAAAGAAAATATCTTTTAAATTTCTTTCCCTTATCATGCAAAAAAGGATATAAATCTACTCCAAAACTGTTCGATTTATTAAACTATTAACACTATTAATCAAAAAATATCTCAAATAAATAATATAAAAGAAGAAATCTCTTATCAAAAGATAGAAGAAAAATTAAAAGACCCAAATATTCAAAAGAAAATTTTAGATCTAGAAGAAGTCTTCAAAAGAAATGTTTGTGCTGATATTCCTAATGCTTTTTGGGATAGAAAGAAACATATTGTTAATCTTCCTTATATTCAATGTTTTGATGAAAAATTTATTCCCACTAAAGCTAGACCAATCCAAATGAATGTAGAACTTCTTGAATTTTGTAAACAAGAAATTCAAACTTTACTAGATAAAAAACTTATTAGAACTTCCAAATCACCTTGGAGTTGTACAACATTTTATGTTTACAATGCTGCAGAAAAGGAACGAGGTGTTCCCAGACTTGTCATAAATTATAAACCTCTTAATAAAGTACTTCAATGGATTAGATACCCTATACCAAATAAAAGAGATCTACTCAAACGTCTTTATGATTCAAAAATATTTTCGAAATTTGATATGAAATCAGGATTTTGGCAAATTCAAATAGCTGAGCAGAATAGATATAAAACTGCTTTCACTGTTCCATTTGGACATTATGAATGGAATGTAATGCCCTTTGGACTCAAAAATGCTCCTTTAGAATTTCAAAACATTATGAATGATATTCTTACTCCTTACACTTCATTCTCTATAGTTTATATCGACGATGTTTTAATATTCTCAAAAAGTTTAGACCAACATTTTAAACATCTTCAAACATTTTTACATATAATTAAGAAAAATGTATTAGTTATATCCGCTCCAAAGATGAAATTATTTCAAACTAATGTACGATTTCTAGGTCATCAAATTTACAAAGGAACCACTACTACAAAATAGAGCGAAAAACAACGACCCAAAAACAACACAAAATGCAAAGTTCGTTGTTTATAATATTATAAACAACGACCTAAAAATTTTCGTTGTTAAATCTTTAGGCGCCAAATGAAACCCATCATTAAAAACAACGAAAAAAAAACTATAAACAACGGCGATATTATAAATAACAGTTTTTTGTAAAAATGCGTTGTTTTTGACTTAGACTTTAAATAACGGTTTCGTATGTAAAACCGTTATTTTTGTCAGAAAAGAATAAAAAACGGTTTTTATAAAAAAAACCGTTGTTTTTGCCTTAAAAAAAAATGAATTTTCATTAAAAAACTGTTTTATACTAATGACAATATTTTTTTTTATCATAAATATACTAATTATTTTATATACCATATTTTATATACCATATTTTAGATACCATAATGGAAATGACATTTAAATAACGTTTATAAGTAAAACTATTATTTATAATGGTATTATAAACAACGGTTTTTATTAAAACTGTTATTTATAATAGATTATAAATAATTGTTTTTACAATAAAACCGTTATTTATATTATTTTCTATTCTAATATATTTCTAATATTTCTTATATTTCTTACTTAAATTTTTAATATTTCTAAAATTTATAAAATTTTTATACATTTTTCTGAAATTCTAAAATTGCAATATTTCTAAAAATTCAATATTTGTTAAACTATGGTTTTATAATAAATAATTTAATTTCATTAGATTAGCATAATAATAATATATTTAGAATTTAATAATGCAATTCTAAAATGTCAAATAAAACGCTTTTATTTTTAAAACCTGTTTTTAAAAGTCTACTTTTAAAAACGGGTATTTATTAAACCGTTTTTAATTATTATTATTTGAAACGGTTTTTGGCTATAACCGTTATTTTTGCTCTCTTATATTTTCTAAAATTTGGCGCTGCTAGGAAGATAAAACGTTTTTATAATTTATATTGTAATACTCCGTATTTTTCGTATCTTGTTATAAGCGAGTCTCATCTTTTAAGTCGGGTTTTATATGTTTAAGTCGAGCTTATACGAGTTTAGATTATTTTCTTAAGTGGTGTTTTAAATAATAATAATAATAATAATAGTATATATAATAATTATAATAAAGTGAATAGATTAGACCCCAAAATAAATAAACCTCCCCACCAATTTGCTTATCATACGGTCTAAAAAAGGGGGTCAAAAAACAATGTAACAGGAGACTAGGTCTCCTTCTTCTTCCTCCTTCCCTTCGACCTGCTCTCTTCGCCCTTCTCTCATCAATTGCTCTCTTCGTCTCCTCCCTCTATGCTTCATTTGTCTTCATTTTCAAAATTAATAATCAAAAGGGTAAGATCCTCTAACGAATGGATTGAACCCTTTGCTGAAAAAGAATTTTCAAAACGCTTCATTTCCCAAACCTATTCCTACACATACTACAAAAATGCCTGGTCAAGAACTCTCCTTCTGAGAGATTATGATCACTCCTGGTTCATTACCTTTCACAAAAATTGCCCACAACAATTCCCAATTTGGTTCTACCAATGGTGGTACTATTTTGGACCAACCCAAGACATCTACCCTCCTGTCTGCAAACAAGGTTTCGACATTTTCATTGCTCATACCAAAGGAGAATTGTATCAAAAGCCCCTACTTTTCCATGCTGGGTTCAAGATTCCCTGGATAATGTGTTGGACTTATGATTTATTCCCATGTCTACGCACTCCATATCCATTATCCCTTGTTCGTAAATTCAACATTAAATGGTGGGCAAAATTCTAGACAGAAATCTGCTCCCCTGAAATTGTTCACGATTTCATTCAAACATGACGAAAAATGGAATGGAACATCAAGGATTTTAACAAAACCTCATCTCCCTCAAAAGTTCAAGCTTCTACTCGTTCCCGTTCAAAAAACAAAATCAGTAACTTTAATCATCAGGTAATCAAAGAAATGATGGAAGATCCATTAATAACACAGAAACTACTTCAAATTATTCAAAACAAGCCCTCTGAAGAGTCTGGTTCATCCGCTCCCTCTTCGCCAGTGTCGGATATCTATGGCGGTCCTTTTGCTCAGGATCCCAATGATATTTAATTTGTCTATGTCAAATTGTTTTCAAATTCAAAAAAAAAATGTCATTCTACGGGTCAACTCTTAAGTTAGTATAAATACGATGGTCTGTACAAATATGTATAAAATACGTATAAAAATTGACTTTTTACTATTCATCTTATGGGTCATGAAATATCTATGTATTTATGACTCTATATATACTTTAGAATTATATACGAGTCTAGGTAATGAGTCTGTATAAGTCTGTATATACTTTAGAATTTTATACGAGTCTAGGTAATAAGTCTGTATATACTTAGTATTATATACGGGTCTAGGTACATCTATAGAAAGACTTCAAATTTGGCTAAGGACAGCGAGACAGGTTCCTAGACAGCCCCTGTAGCCACTACTCAAAAGCAACGGACATCATTCATCTGCCCCTGTAGCCACTACTCAAAAGCAATGGTTATCATTTACCTGCGAATGAAAATTCAACAATACTCATCAGCAACTATAATTGAAGACACTCAAAAACTCCTATATAAGGAGACCCTCAGCAGTCATCAAAGGCATCGAACAATTTAAGCATTTTCAAGTAGTTCACAAATATTCACAAAATCACAAAATTGTAAGTTAGAAAAATTAAAAAACGATCTCTTGATCTCCGCTCTAGATCTCCACTCGTATTGTATTCATCGATCCCCAATCCTACTGTATTCATTGTAAGATTAATTTCAAACTTATAATATCTATTTCTGTAATTTTCAAAAAGATAATATAAATTGTTTTCAAAATTGTTCTGTTAATTTTATCACTTTAAACTGTTTTCTTTCTTTATCACACATTTCATACCTGGGCTCCATAAAACCTAAGTTTCCATAAAACTCCCCATGTTCGAGGAGTCTGTCTTTTCTGTTGACAAACTTCTAGGGTTCGTGGTGTAGGAGTTGTGGTGAGAATTACAAGACGGTGTAGAATGGATAGCATGGCTTAAACGTAGGCTCTCTAGCAATCAAATCACGGACCTCTCGTGGTTTCCACTCTAGCACAAATGATGAACAAGGTGATGTATGTAGTGACACTCATCTACTCCACTTGTGGAAGCACGCCCGCAATCGAATGTGGACCAAATCTCGCGTTCCCGTACACAAATAATGTCACAATAAACGAAACAAACATGAGGAATTACATTGGAAATGAGGTGTACAAAGGCCAAAGAGAGTTAAGGGTAAGAAGGTGGATAAATAGTTATGGATTCGTGGAGCTAAAGCCACTAGAAACCACTAGTACTACTCAAGTGCTCGTCCAACCAAAACGGAACCCAACTCTCATAACAAGAGGATCGAAAACAGGACATCGATCTCCTCTACACAACATCGCAACATAGCAACAAATACAAGTGCTCAACTCATGCAACAACAACAACAACTCTAATTTTGTGCACACAATTTTTCCTTTCTTTTCTCCTTTTTTTTTGTGATGTGTTTGTTTTTTTTCAGATTCTGTTTCTTTTGTTTCCTTGAGCAAAGAGCACACTCATAGTAAAGTTGCGGAAAACCTCATCAAAGCGTCGGGGAAACAGCAATCCCGACACTATTCACTAACTCTCTCAAACTCACGACATCAGCAAGTCGTAGCGACGATCAAAACCCATAGAACGAGCACAAGAATAAGCAAAAGCGATCACTAGCTAGGCTAGGGTAGGCTATTTAGCAATGAAGCTAGCAAACTCATGTGGGTAAGGGGTAAAGGATCATATATGAGAGGATATAAACGAAGTAAGAATATGGTGAATAATATGATATCGACTAAAGCCTCATATGCAAAACACGTGACAAAATCGCGGGAAAAACGGGATAGGGGCCACACTTATGCGCGTTAATATTACGTACCCCACGAGGAGAACTACTCACAATAAAGCACGGGGACCGGCATAGATGAACCGGCCACTGGAGGTTCAAAACCTCACAAAAAGAGTAGCTATAGTCCGAAAAGTGATAAAGCCAGAAGACAAAAGCATGTCATTCATCTACTATGTCTACACATCCCCGTTAGCACTAATCCAACAATATAAAATCATGCCAAAGCTGAAAACATACAAGGGAAGGGATGTCGAGAAAGATCAAAGCTAAAAACAAGCTCGCAACAACGGATCGAGATATGTATTTTTGGATTTTTGTGAAATTTTCAGATTTTTTGGATTTTTGAGATTTTTCTTTTTTTTTTTTTTTCCGAAAAATGAAAAAGAAAAGTGAAAAATGAAAGAGCAAAGCGAAGCGTTCCTCCCCCCAAACCAAACGACACATTGTCCCCAATGTGTCCTACATCACATCAACCACGGGGACCTCAAAATATGAGGGGAAAAGCGATAAAACGAGTCTAAAGAAAAATGTACATACAAGATATTTACAAGGAAAACGCCCCCCCAAACCGGCATCAGACGGGGGGCTCCGAATCGGTACTAGAAGTACCACCAACCATGGGTCGCATCGTACACGAACCCACTTCCATCGTCTTCCTCACCATCACCATCATCATCGTTATCTCGGCTATCACCGTCATCATCCATGCCGTCAACAACTACACCAACTCCAACTGCTCCACTAGTTTGGCTTGCAGCAAAGCCAAACGCAGCACCCTTCAAGTCATCCTTAATGACATCTTTACCCGCTTCCAAAACTAGTCACCTGCAACAACATCATGACAACAAAGCACGGCCTCAAGAGGGTTGCCCTCGAGGACTTTGGGTAAGTTCTCTGCAATGCATTCGTCAATAATGTCAACAGAAAAGACAGACTCCTCGAACATGGGGCGTTTTATGCCACTAGACAAGTTAAAAGTTATAGTATGATATCCAACATCCAATGTCAACTTCCCGTTCTTGACATCTATAACTGCACCAGTGTAATACCCGGTGTACGTTGTGCGAGGTTATTCGGGCCGAGTACTCCGTTGAAGAGGTCCATGTGTTAGCTCAAGTGACATAGTGCTTAAAAGGGTTAAACGAGCTACTCATATCAACAAGATGCATCTTCTTTTCTGGTGGCTCATCTTAAGAACTTTTTGGTTAAGCGTGCTTGCTGGAGAATAGTTTTAGGATGGGTGACCTCCTGGGAAGTTCTCAGGATGCGCACGAGTGAGGACAAAGTGTGCTGGAAAGGACCCGTGTTGGTTTGTGGGCGATGTACGCAGCCTGGTGAACTACCGTGAGTGACCTTTCGCCCTTCAGTTGGGGCCGGGGTGTTACAACTAGCGGCGTGCAGGAAAGGCCGACCCAATATAATAGGAATTTGGGAGTCCTCGGCCATGTCAAGAACGATGCAATCGAAAGGGATAAAGAACTTACCAACACGGACGGGGACGTCCTCTAGAACGCCCAAGGGACGTTTTACAGATCGGTCCGCCATCTGGAGCGTGATATTAGTAACCTTTAACGACCCCATGTTCAGCTTCTCGCATACCGAGTACGGCATGACGCTCACGCTTGCACCTAAATCACATAAAGCATTGTCAATAAAAATAGTACCGATGGTGCAAGGAATCGAGAAGCTACCCGGATCTTTCAATTTAGGAGGAGACTGGTTTTGTAAAAGTGCATTGCATTCCGCAGTACAAGCAACAGTCTCGACCTCATTGAAATATCGTTTATGGGTGAGTATGTCTTTGAGAAACTTAGCATATGCAGGGATTTGAGTGACTAAATCAGTAAAGGGGACGGTTACCTTCAAGTCCTTCACAACCTCCATGAACTTACCAAATTAGTTGTTGAGCTTAGACTTTACCACTCGGCTCGGGAATGGCAATTGAATCTTGATCGGCGGCTCTACCAGCTTGTTTTGAGCGCGCTCCGGCTCTTTGTTCTCCACGGCAATACCACCACTATCACCACCCACGGCCTTCTTGACCACGTGGGGTCCCACGTGTGATCCTCCTTGCACGGTGATGTATGTCATTTATATTCATTATATACCCCCGGTTCACTTGCATTTAGCTCGCATTCGCTCGATTTCATTGTTGTTTTAGGAGCTATTTGCTTTATATTGCGATACTGTCGTTCCTCGTGTGTATTTTGCAGGTTTTGGCGGTCCTGAGCTAAAACCTGAGTCAATTGGAGCATTTACGAGTATCGTGACGTCAAGACGAAACCCGAGAGTTGATTCGGAGTCAATATGATGATTTGGGACGTCAAACCAATAGGTTCAGAGCAAACCTATAGGTTCTGGATACGTGAATCAAGGCAATAGTTGCTAGAAAATTCTGCCATGCTTAGAACCTATCGGTTTTAGGGTGAACCGATCGGTTCCACCACCTAAACCGATTGGTTCTGACCCGAACCGCTCGGTTCTGTTGCTTTATTCTCCAGATTTTCGTGCCCCTATAAATACAACTCGAGTTAGGGTTTTGTCTTATGCTTTTCATTATACTTTTCAGTTTTAGATTAGAAGTTAGTTTTCTCTCTAAATACTCTCAAAACCTCTTAGACTTAGCTTCAATTTCAATTTGCAAGATCGACACTTTGAATTCATCAATTTCTCCCAGGTTTAATTTAATCATTCTCATTCATCTCCTCATGTTTATTATTATTGTTTTCATTGCTTTTACCTTAATTATGCATAGCTCATTCTCAATTAAGGTTTAGGGTGATTGTGATATTGATTCAGGACATGTTTTAACTGCTTATATCGATTGAATTTGTGCAAGTTGATTTCTTCCTACGCGTTTTATAATCAATTGAATTTAGGGACGCCTTTATTGAATTGAATTTAGGTTGTTTCAGTTTAAGATCGAAAGCCTAATTGGAACTAGACTCACGCGTAATTGATAAGCCAAGTTTAGTACGTAGCGAGAGCCCGCTAAATTTGCTTAAGGTTAAAATTGACTCGAGAGAGCGTTTTCCTAAACCTAATCACTTGCATGGCTTCAATTGATTGTATTTCCTTTTGAGTTGAGTTCCTGAATCGATGTCACATTGATCCCGATGCCCTAATCTCCCTCTCTTATATCTTTTATATCATTTTACTTATCGTTCTTAGTTTAGTTCTTCAAAACACCCACTTTTGTTACCACGAGATCGACCTAAGTTTAGCTAAGCATCATTTTTACTACTCCTTCTCTCTGTGGATTCGACCCTACTGCCACTAGCTACCTAGTTAGCTGACTTTAGGTTATTTTGATAGGTGACCACGACTTTAGCCTCATCAATTTTGGCGCCGTTGCCGGGGAGACGGTTAGCTAGTTAGTGTTTTGCTTAGTAGTTGCTAGGTTTTTCTCTCTTGTCTCAAGGAACCTAGTTCCTTGAGACTGTTTCTCATTGTTTCGTGTAGTTGTGTTTATGCGCAGGTCACCTCGGACTCTAGTGCCTTTTGAGCCCGAACCCGAGCGAGCATTACATAGGTTACGCAAGGAAGCAATAAAGATCGTTGATTTAGATATCGAGGAAGCGTCGCAAGCGGAGTCTAGTGCAACGCAATCGTCCTACGAAGAGGACACACCTCCGGTTACACCATTATCTCCACCGCCTGTGACTATGCCAAAACTATATAGTCACTCGGTGCCTAAGCCAGAATCCATTCCTAATGGATTCACGATGCCCGCTACTCTGCAGGGCAACTTCGAGATCCGCCCCGCCTTCTTAAATTTGGTGGAGCGGAACCAGTTTGGTGGTTATCCCACCGAGGATCCTGGTCGGCATATGCAAATGTTTACCGACTACTGCTCTATGATTAAGCAGGCCGGGATCACCCAGAACCAGATAAGGGAAATGATGTTCCCTTTTTCATTGAAGGATCGAGCCCGTGAGTGGATCACGGACCTCGACAAGGAAGCTGCTGGTATTACGGATTGGAGGGGGTTGGCCCTTGCCTTTTATTCCAAGTTTTATCCTCCTGAACGTACTAATCAAATGAGGAGTCAAATTCAAGGCTTCAAACAAACGTTCGATGAGTGTAGATACCCGTATCCGTACCCCCAAAAACAAACCCTGTGATGAAATGGACTTTTCACAAAAAGCAAGTTTTTAACGTAATGTCAAAACGGTACATTTTGTCGAAAACATTTTAAGTCGTTTAACGCATAAATGATTTATTTGCATGTCGTGTAAAATGAGTATTTGTTTAGTCATTTTATTTAAGCCGACCCAACACAAAAACAAGCCTTTTTCCACACAAGAAAAGCCCACAAAAGCGCCCGAGCACGCCTCCCGAGGCGTAAAACGTTCAAGCCGAGCTCACGTCTAAACACTTTTCACAAAAACAATTCAATACAAGACAAAAACATTTTTTGGCCCGAGACCCGAAAAAGCCCACAAAAGCACCCGAGCACGCCTCCCGAGGCGTAAGACGCTCAAGCCGAGCTCACGTCTAAACACGTTTCACAAAAACAATTCAATACAAGACATAAACGTTTTTCGACCCGACACTCGAAAAAGCACGAAACACGAAACACGAGACACGAAACACGAAACCCAACATTATCCTCGACAAAATCCTGCAAACACAAACACACCCATACACACATACGTAAGCGCATACGCAAGCCAAAACACGTCACAAAAACCAACAAAAATCGCCTGTCAACTGGCGATTTTTGCTTTGTTCTGGCATTTTGGCGGCTCGAAATCCCTATAAATACACCCCTTATTCGTTCATTTCAAAGCATGAATTATCATCACTCTCTTCTCTATCTATACCTTCACACTTGACACATACGGGTTCCTGACCCGACCCGGTATTGGCATTGCGAACCCGTATTCGCAATACGGTTGTAGCGATTCGGATTTCTAAATCCGTCTTAAACCTCGCCAATATCGCATAAGCAACGACACAATTAACAATGAACAAACGGATGCCACTTTACATTATGCAAATTCTCATTTACGCATTAAACGACTAAACATGATTTCGACAAAACTTGTACTGTCTTCTGTAGATACCCGTATCCGTACCCCTCCAAATACAAACCCTGTGATGAAATGGACTTTTTACAAAAAGCATGTTTTTAACGTAATGTCAAAACAGGTACATTTTGTCGAAAACATTTTAAGTCGTTTAACGCATAAATGATTTATTCGCATGTCGTGTAAAATGAGTTTTCGTTTAGTCATTTTATTTAAGACGACCCAACACAAAAACAAGCCTTTTCCCACACAAGAAAAGCCCACAAAAGCACCTAAGCACGCCTCCCGAGGCATCAGACGCTCAAACCGAGCACACGTCTAAACACATTTCACAAAAACAATTCAATACAAGACAAAAACACTTTTCGGCCCGAGACCCGAAAAAGCCCACAAAAGCAGCCCAAAACACGCAAAAAGGCCCAAGCACCCGAAACGGACCAAAGCGCGTCCCGGGTCACATTTTTAAAAAACAAAATTTCACAACGTCGTAAAATAATATATTACAATATTATTTTATTTCGAGCTAAAATCGAAAAACACGACGAAAAACCGAAACAAGACACGAAGCAAACCTGACATTATCCTCGACAAAACCTGCAAACACAAACACACTCATACATACATACGTAGGCACATACGCAAGCAACAAATACGTCACAAAAAGCCCCTAAAAATCGCAAGTGAACTGGCGATTTTCAGGTAAATAGCATGAATTATCATCACTCTCTTCTCTATCTATACCTTCACACTTGACTCATACGGGTTCCTGATCCGACCCGGTATTGGCATTGCGAGCCCGTATTCGCAATACGGTTGTAGCGATTCGGATTTCTAAATCCGTCTTAAACCTCGCCAATATCGCATAAGCAACGACACAATTAACAATGAACAAACGGACACCACTTTACATTACGCAAATTCTCATTTACGCATTAAAAGACTAAACATGATTTCAACAAAACTTGTACTGTCTTCATTAGTCTTAAAGCATGCAAAACTGAGGGTTTTAAACAATCATTTTACATACACATGAGTCGGAAAATAGCATTTAAATGATTATTCAAACAATGAATTATTGTTTTGTGCACATTTCCTATAGCAGCCCGTCATAGCTTTGACGTATACATTTGCTTTTACGCATATTTATCGAGTCACATATCGCACTGGTACGTAGCGATCTGCATTTCCTCAAACATCGAATTATACACTGTTTTCAGGCTAGTAATAGCTACTTTTACGTAGGCTTTTCGATTACAGTTTTTCATAACGTATTTTGACAAACTTTCGGAGAGTACCCTCACCCCGAATCCGCTCTGGTTTCACAATTGCCTTAGACGGATAGGTATCGACGCACCTTGAACTCTAAGATTCGCGTCTTCGAGTCCAAGACGCGCCGAACGGGTCCAAATTCCCTCATAATTTGGTGGCGACTCCGAAAACGGCTTTTAAATGATTTTTCAATATTTCTTTAAAATGCTTTAAACAAATTACGCAATGACATCCCCCATAGCAAATCGAGCAAGACCCGCAGAGCGCGCCTGTACGCGCCGCTCATTCACATTAGTTTCCCGCGCCGTGCATTCCGCCCCATGACACATTTCGAGGGCGGGCGCGAGCGGGGCGTCGAGAAGGGATCCCGATCCGGTATCCTCAGTTGGCGACTCCGCTGGGGACGAGCATGTTTTTTTATTATTTTGAAAACTAGCTTTTCATTTTATTTTAAAAACATAAAGAGGTGAAACTTGAAAACTTGAAAACAGTTTTAAATTCGATGTTTGAGCACATGCAACCGTTTGAGTCGAATCCTCCTGATTCACAACCACACCCTTCGAGGGACGGCCCCAAGTAAAAACTCGCTTCATAAGCGAGTATACTCTGGACACGTCGATCTCTCAGCCTTCCACGATCACAAGTATGGCATCCGTACAAGTGAATCATAGCAGTCAAACTCGAACGCTCTAGACCCCGTATTGAATCCACACTCAAATGTGTGTGATCTTGCGGATAAATCTACACAAACGTTGCGGGAATGACCGGAAGGAACCTTACCCTGAAAGCCAAAAACCCGTGTCTATACGTACAAATGCGAGGCTATAGTACCCTCACTATAGTCGTCTATCAAAATGCATCATACATATGCACTCTACAACATTGCATTTACATTTTCAAAAAGAAATGAACGAACAGTTCTTTTTTGCAACTTTTGAAATAACATTTTTCAAAACCTTTCGTATAAGCCGGCTGACCTATAGTCATTTCGGCTTAGCACGACAACACAGTCTTTCAAAACGCCCGCGAATAATCACTACATTCGTAGGGCCTTTCAAAAACGTAAACGGATTACGCGACTCACGGTCACTGTAATTCATTTATAGCAAAACATTTTCACATTGCAAAACCAGGGATTATCAACATATTCCTGCTGAACTTGTTCAAAATAAACGGCCTCGGCCTTTTACAAACTTTTTCGCAAAACTCTCATCGAGTCGATTGACCTCTAGTCACTTCGACTTGACAAACATCTCTTACAAACAAACAAAACTCGGGAATGGTCATACCCAATCCCGTCATTTACGCTGAATCGACTGACCTACAGTCATTTGACTCAGTTCATTTTACACAAAACACGTAAAAACAATCAAAACCGTTTTTACACATTTTAACATCCCCGGCTTGACTAGCCTATAGCTATCTCGAGTCGGATCCAAAACTTTTCATTGCAATCCAAACGACGAGCCCACGACGACATACTGTTCATACGGGCCCATAGGATTCAACCACAAAGCATCTTTTACATCGAGATTGGAAATGCGTCAACGCGTCTCTAACTCAAAAGCTTTCCAAACATTTTGTCAAAACACGACGAGCTGTTTTAACAATACTCACAATACATTTTTGAAATAAACGTCTTTCAGAAGTATTGCAAACTGACTAACCAATAGCCATTTTGGTTTTAACTAAAACAAACAATCTTTTCAAGACAAAACCCGGGAATAATCATAAAATTCCCGCCGACATTTCAAAAGCATGAGCAGACTACATGACTCCTCGTCGTCGTAGTCCTTTTAATACAAACCTTTTTCTGCAAAGCAAACTCGAGGATGACAACATGTCCTCGATGATTTTTCACGACACATTGAATGACCTATGCCCGTTTTAAGCATTTTTGAAATAACATTTTTCAAAATTCTTTAAACAAATCAGCTCACGGCCATTTCACCCAATCACACTTTTACAACTAAGCAAACACGGGAATACCCAAAAGCAATCCCTGAGCAAACACGGGAATGCCCAAAAGCAATCCCTAAGCAAACACGGGAATGTCCAAAAGCACTCCCTCGGACTTTTTCCACGGCCATTTCGGACCCAAGCATCATTTTTACAATCAAGCAAAGCCCGGGAATGCCCAAAAGCACTCTCTCGGACTTTCTCCACGGCCATTTCAGGCCCAAGCATCATTGCTACAATCAAGCATAGCCCGGGAATGCCCAAAAGCACTCCCTTGGAATTTTTCCTTCGGTCATCTCGACCAAAACATCATCTTTACAATCAAGCAAAGCCCGGGAATGCCCAAAAGCACTCCCTCGGACTTTTTCCACGGTCATTTCGGCCCAAACATCATTTTTACAATCAAGCAAAGCCCGGGAATGCCCAAACGCGCTCCCACGGACTTTTTCTTCGGTCATCTCGACCAAAGCCTCACTTTTACAACCAAGCAAACCCAGGAATGCCCAAGCGCAGTCCTGCGGACTTTTTCATCTAGTCTGAACGACCTATAGTTGCACCGACTAAGCACCTTCAAAGCAAAAACGGCAGAACGTGCAGGACCGTTCTCATCGCATTTCAAGCATCTCCGACTTAACTAGCTAAACGCTCTCAAGTCGAATCCTTTTTCATGCATCTAGGCTCGAGTCCTCAACGATGAACCGTTAACATGGGCTCGACAGATACAAAGCAAACATGTTTTAACATCGAGACGAGATGCGCGCACGCATTCTCGCCTCAAAAAGGCTTCCTAGGCACAACAACGTTCCTAAAGCAACACACTCTCATTTTTGAAATAAGCTGTTTTCAAAAAACTTTTCACTTTTACAAAACAAGCAACACACTCTCATTTTTGAAATAAGCTCTTTTCGAAAATATCCGTG
This sequence comes from Dianthus caryophyllus, assembly GCA_023091065.1. Taxonomy (NCBI): domain Eukaryota; kingdom Viridiplantae; phylum Streptophyta; class Magnoliopsida; order Caryophyllales; family Caryophyllaceae; genus Dianthus; species Dianthus caryophyllus. The sequence continues at coordinate 30,824,459 of CM041522.1, forward strand.
TTTTTACAAAACAAGCACAACTTTTGCATTTTGAAATAATCACGTTTCAAAATTCCCTCAACTTCGAAATAAACACTTTTCGAAAAACCGGGTCAAACTTTTGCATTTGACCCACTAAGCACTCTTTACAAGTCACTCGGGAATAATCATCACATTCCCGAATCTTGTCAAAGCACAAATGGACTACATGGCCCATGGCCATCGTAACCTATTTATCTCAAAGCATTTTCATAAAGCGAATTGAAACCCAAGAATCTCGTCACATTCTTGGAAATTTTTCATTCTAAGCGGCCCGTGGCCCTTCACATTTTGAAATAACATTTTTCAAAATTTCCGTGTCAAGTCAACCAGTTTGTACCTAGTTCGATTTGACCCGATCACAAATCTTTGCAACCATCCGGGAATATTCACTACATTCCCGAGACCTTACAAAAACGTCAATGGACTACATGACTCGCGGTCATCGTATGCCAATTTCTAGCAAAACACTTTCACAAGTCCAAACCCAAGAAATACAAAATATTCTTATCAGACTTTATGCGACCCCCGACCTTCTCAACTTTGCAAATAAAGCACTTTGCAAATCTCTTTGGGCCAAGCAACCCAAAGTCGACTCGATTCAAAAAACATCATCTTTTACAAGCAGGCCAAGCCCGAGAATGGCCAAACCCAATCTCGCAGTCTTTTCATTGGTTCGAATGGCCCGTAACCATCTCGACCCGATTCCTCTTAAGCAAAAGGCATGTGGATGTACAAACCTGTCCACATCCTACCTCAGCGTCTCCTACCCAACTAGCTTATCGCTAATACGGGTTCACTCCAAGCAATTCTACCGCAATCCTACGATCGGCCCACGATGACCTGCTGTTAACATGGGCCAATCGGATTCAATAAAAACACTTTAAACATCGAATTAGAAACGTGTCAACGCGTCTCTAGCTCAAACACCTCCCAGACATTTTGTCAAAGGACGACAAGCGGTTTTCACAAAATCCTCATCACATTTTTGAAATAACATTTTTCAAAAATCCTTCCCTCAAACCGAATGACCCATAGTCATGATGGTTTGACCCACACAAGCAATCTCTTCAAAGCATCCAAGAATAATCACTTTATTCTTGTGACATTTCCAAAACATAAATAAACCACATGACTCGCGGTCATTGTAACCCATTTATTGCAAAGCATTTTCAAACCCGAGAGTGGTTACTCATTCTCGTGGACCTCTTCTCACAAGCAAAATCAAACGGCTCACGACCTTTTAACATCTCTTTTGAAATAAGCACTTTTCGAAATCTACGGTTCAAGTGGCCTACCGCCATTTTAATCTAAGCATCTCTCTTTCACAAAACAACACAATCCGGAAATAAACTAGCATCATCCCACGGTTTCTTCACGGTTAGACGAAATGTCTCATTGTCGCTTCAATCTAACCCTTCTTCAAACAAAATGCATGAAAACGAGCATAACCGTCTTCATCGCATTTTCAAGCACCCTTGATTCGAGTAGCCTATCGCTACTCCGAATCGACCCACGTTTTCATCGTAATCCAACGACAAGCCCATAATGACACACCGTTAACACGAGCTTATCGGATTCGATCTCAAAACATCTTTTGCATCGAGCCAAAATGTGACCACGCATTTCCGCTCAACAAAGCATCCCACTTTTGTCGAAAACAAAACTCTTACAAAGATCAAAGTCGAATCTACGTATGCGTGAACCGAGTCCCGACGCAAGCATCAACCACATTTGAGACATGCGCGTCTCGAGCATCCAGCAAAGCTTCCACCAAGGCACCAACGACGGTCTCGCGGCCCACATTAAGCGGCTTGCAATATTTTCAATACGGGTCGAGTCTTAAGCATCGAGTCAATCTCTGTCAGTCTAGGACAATCGAGTCTTTGACGTACGATGTTTTAACAAATCGATAAAGGAACAGGTTTGCCCACAACTCAGCTTCTTTTTCTTACACAAAATTCATTCTGCACCAACATACATTGCATCCTAGGAGTAGTCATCCGAAGGAGGTCTGGACCGGATACAAAGGTCAAAGACAACAACAATACAAGACACAAAAACAAGAAGGCTTCCGACGACTAAACACCTAAGGTCTGGTAGTCAGCTTGTGGTCTACTACTCCGCTGCTTTTGGAGGAGGATCCATTAATTTGGAGCTCCATAGTGATCATGAATTTGATAATGACCAGAGGTACGAGTATTCCTGGATCGCCCTCCGCGTACTCGATCGCGTGCCTAATAAGCAAACGAACCTGTCAGAGGGGTCTGGCATGATAGACATACGATCACAAGCGACCACCGAACCGCAGGGTCTAGCAAAGGCAAACCATAAGCACAAGCCACAAAAGGCGTGACATATTCTCAAATACATACGAGAAAGCAAAAAAGCAAAAGCAAAAAAAAAAGAGCAAAGGCAAAAAAAAAAAAAAAAAAAAAAAAAGTCTCAAAGCTCTGAAGCAAGGGACAAAGCAAATAAGCCTAAAAAGCCCTCTAGCAAGTGGCAAAATAAGCAAAAGGCAAGAAGCATTGAAGCCCACAAACAAGTGGCATAGTCTTTGAATTTCCAAATCGAAGACTCGGCAGAAACAACAAGCGGCCTAGATCAACTAAGGAGAACCTACCCTTAGGATGCAATGTATCGAGGTTAAACACATAACACATTTCGCGGACCGGCATGTCCTTAAACATGCACTATTTTTATAAACACAATTCTATGGGCCGGCATGCCCTTAAACATGCACCCTTTACAAACACAACTCTTGGGCTGTCATGCCCTTAAACGTGCACCTTTTGCAAATACATCCTACGGGCCGGCATGCCCCTAAACGTGCACTTTCAAATTCTCTACAAAAACAAACATAATTCAACGGGCCGGCATGCCCCTAAACATGCACTTTCAAACTTTATACAAAAAAGCAAACACAACTCTTGGGCCGACATGCCCTTAAACATGCACCACCCGAACTACGTTGGTTTAATTCCACAATCGTGGATACGTAGGCCGCTCACCCGAGCTCAACTAACCCTTTACAAAAATCCACAAAACATTCTTCCGTTTAAAGCTCATTAAGCTGAGGACGTGTCCACATTAAAATCACAACCCAAAAAGCAAGTCGTTCCTTTATCGAGGCATCTAAAACAAATACGTCGAGGCAAGGTTGTCCTACACAAAGGAGTAATACTCTGCTTTTTAGTCTAACTCTGTTTTGCAGGAATTACAGCATCCTACCGAAGACAAGCAAACACCACTGGGGGCTCTAACAACGCACGTGTTCCCAAATGTGAGATTCATGCAACCGTCGAGTCTCGAGTCACGCAAACGATTCGTCTTTGTCTTTCAAAGTTTTCGGCATCCCAAGCATTCCATGAACATCGACTCATACATCGAGTCGATTCTCTTCCAATCAACACGTAATTTTGGCGTCAAAAACAATTTGGTGACATTCAAACCGCCCTTTTCAAAACTTTTCAGTTTTCAAAACGCTATCACGGGCTGGCATGCCCTTATACATGCACGAGGCAACACGTCCTTCAAACAGCTCGTCAGCATTTTCAAAAGCATTTTTTAAAAATTAACTCAACACTCGGGTTAATACATTTTGAACAAAAGCATTTTCAAAAACACTTCGCATTTTCGAACGACTCTTTTGAAAAACACATTTCAGATATAGTCTTTTCTTGAGCACTAACCCTGCAGGTACAATGCAAAAGGCAAAGTTGACAAAGAGCATGACATGAGTAAGCATCCACGACGCTCAAAACGCAGTCAAGTGCAATGACTACACACAACAGCACAAGACACACTCTACCTAGCGCTACTGGAAGCACCCTACTCAAAACACAACTAGATACTCCTCTTCAACCACAACCGCCAACGCAACCGCAGCCATTCAAGCTTCGCAAACACAACAGAACGCATTTTCCTCTCACCTACAAAACGAAGGCAAAACACAAATCCCCGTCAAGCGGAAGCACACCTACGATATCTAAATTGACACCCCTACTTGCCTAAGCTAGGAACCCCTTCCTAAGCGGGAAAGGTACATCACCACATACTCACCCACAAAAAAAAAACAATTAGCCCATGCACCATAAACGCGACATGCGATTACTCACCCACAAAAACAGGGGGCTGACGCCTCACCTTAGATCACATGCAAACACGACAAAATAGATGTTCCTCGCAAACATCCCAAAACAAAAACAAGATGCCTGCCTCGATAGGTCTGCAAAATAGATGTTCTTCGCAAACATCCCAAAACAAAAACAAGATGCCTAACTCGATAGGCCTGCAAAATAGATGTTCCTCGCAAACATCCCTAAACTTGTCCCTACCCCGATAGGCTTGCAAAATAAATGTTCCTCACGAACAACCTAAACAAACATAAAACAAAAGCCCTACTTTAGTAGGCCCACAAACAAACCGATATTTATCGCAAACACCATTCAAAACAAAAGCAAAAGCCCTACCTCGATAGGCCCACAAACAAATTTTCATTACTAACACCCTACGACAACAAAAACAAAAGCCCTACTTCAATAGGCCAACAAAAAGATGTTCTCACGAATATCCCAAAACTCCGCAATAACAGAACACAAGCAAAAGCCCTATTCTAATAGGCCCGCAACCAGGCATCTCTAAACAAAAACAAAAATCTCGCAAACATCATCCAAACCGAAGCTTGCACCACAGACCGACATGTCCCTAAACATGTACGACGGACGGACATGTCCTTAAACTTAAACGACGGACAAACATGTCCTTAAACATGCACGGGGTAGCATGCCTCTAAAATACACCCAAAACTACACCGGTTTGATTCCATAAGCATTCATACACGTAGACGTCTTTATGATGTTCAACACAAGAACGACACGCCTGAAACTTACAGGGTCAAAGGCATAGTCAACACAAAAACGACACGCCCAAAAGCTAAATTTAGTCAAGGGCACAGTCGACACAACAATTTCCCAAAAGATATCAGAAACACCTTGCAACACAAAACAATACACAAACAACAACAAAACACAAAAGCAAAATCAAAAACCAAAAATACAGCTCAATCCACGGGCTGCATTCAAAAGCAAAGACACACACGCAGCCACTACAAGTTTGACTACGTTTTAACTTCAAAAACTAACTCAAAATGGGGGCTAACTTTTGAAGCAAACATCACAAGTTTGACTAACGTTTTAACATTAAAAACTATCTCAAACTGGGGGCTAACTTTAAAAGCAAACATCGCATGTTTGACTAACGTTTTCACATCAAAGACTAACTCAAACTGGGGGCTAACTTTAAAAGCAAACATCGCAAGTTTGACTAACGTTTTCACATCAAAAACTAACTCAAACTGGGGGCTAAATTTTGAAGCAAAACCACAAAGTTCCTTCCACACAACACGAACATTCACGGTTCAGACCGTCGTCAAGCTCTTGACACACCAGCACACGAAACACCTGCAATGTTCAAGCTTTCAAAATACAACGCGCAAAAACATTCCCTTCTCATGAGGATGCGTCCTAGCATACATCCCAAGCGGATATACAACACAAAACGTCATACAAAGAACAAAAACAAAAACAACTACCTTTCAAGCAGACATACGTCTACAAAACAACCAGCAACAACAACAATACAAACCACACATCCCAAACATCACATATAGCAACACATACATCCAAGTCCGATTATACACAACCTGACACATACATAACACCGCTAACAGATGTGCACGAAGCAAAAACACGGGCTGCAGCACCTATGACAAACATAGCAACAAACTCTGCAAAGCTCGTTAAGCACACTTCACAATTAGACACAAACACGCACAAGCACTTTAAAAAGCAACTGAACTGAGCACATGAAGGCAAATCCCAAACATGTGGTTCAAAACGAGGAAACAAGCTATCTCCACGACAAGACATTTAGCAAAAAGCACTAGCAGAACTAATTCAAAACTGGGTTCAGCTCAAATTTCTCCCGAAGGCAAAACAAACTATACACCCGATAGCACAAACCAACATAACATAAACAAGCGCAACACACAATCACACTACAACACGAACAAGTTACCTCACACAAAAACGGTTTGGCGACACCTCAAACTGCCTCACGCAAAAAACGGTTTAGCAACACCTCAAACTGCCTCACGCAAAAACGGCTTAGCAACACCTCAAACTGCCTCACGCAAAAAACGGTTTAGCAACACCTCAAATTGCCTCACGTAAAAACGGTTTTGCAACACCTAAAACTGCCTCACGTAAAAATGGTTTATCAATACCTTAAAACCACCTTATGCAAAAAAGGTTAGGCTTCACCTTCAAAACCAGCGTAAAGCACAGACACAAACACAAACGTAGGCACTAGCATTATTGCGGAAACGACTGAACACTCCGACACGAGAAAAACACGCATTTCAAGACATAAACACAAGCACTCGACAACAGGATCAAGCACTAGACATTCAAACGTAAAGCATAATCAAGAACACTCAAAAACATGAGCCAATCATATACACTCTTTACGAGTTAAGACGAAAACACTCTTCACGAGTCAAGACAATATACTCTTTACGAGTCAAATCACAACACTCTTCACGAGTCAAGACAATATACTCTTTACGAGTCAAGACAATATACTCTCTGCAAGTCAAATCACAACACTCTTCACGAGTCAAGACAAATATACACTCTTCACGAGTCAAAACAAAAATACTCTTCACAAATCAAAACACATACACTCTTTACGAGCCAACAACGAATACACTCTTTACGAGTCAAGACAAATACACCCTTTACAAGTCAGTTTACATATACTCTTTACGAGTTAAAACATTTACACCCTCTTTACAAATCAAGACAAAATGCCCCTTCATGGATCAAAACACTCTTATACGAGTCAGCAACACTCCTCCACGAATCAAAAGCAAATACATACTCATTGAAAACAAGTCAAGCACCCAAGCATTTACACTTTTTTACAAGTCAAACACCTAAAGCACATGCCTCCTTTACAAACATCTACACTCTTTTACGAGTCAAACACCTAAAACATCTACACTTTTTAAAGAATCAAATACCTAAAACACATACCTCTCTTACGAGTCAAACACCAAACACGTACCTCTTTTACGAGTCAAACTCCACACACAAGTCCCTTTTACGAGTCAAACACAAAAGCACATTAACACTCTTTACAAGTCAAAAACACCATACCTCTTTTACGAGTCAAACATCTAAACACATACACTCTTTTACGAGTCAAGAGCAATTACGCTCTTTTACAAGACAAACATCGAGCACTTACACATGAGCACCAAGGCATAAACACTCTTTTACGAGTCAAACACGTACACTCCCTTACGAGTTAAACACGTAAACACGCACCATCTTTTGCAAATCATACATCCAAGCATTACACTCTTTATGAGATAATATCAAAACACAAGCACTCATACATGAACACCAGCACGCATACATGAGCACAAGCACAAGCACGCGAGCGAGCATCTCACGCACAACACAAAGTTCGGCTAGACTACAAAGCGCCATTAAAGAAGCATCCGACATCAGCAGACGGCTCAAAGACACCAGACGTCAACAGACAGGCACGCCTTTAAACATGCGCGGACCGTCATGTCCTAAAACATGTTGTCCCGCCCCGCATTTCCCGGCACTAAGTCCTCGTCTCTCCCTCGAGACACATGCTTAGCGCCGCCAAGTGGTATCGAGACTATAATGGTCCGGATACTATCATTAAGTTTGACTAGCGCTTTAGTCCAAGCTCAGTCAAACTGGGGGCTCTGTAGATACCCGTATCCGTACCCCCCCAAATACAAACCCTGTGATGAAATGGACTTTTTACAAAAAGCATGTTTTTAACGTAATGTCAAAACAGGTACATTTTGTCGAAAACATTTTAACTCGTTTAACGCATAAATGATTTATTCGCATGTCGTGTAAAATGAGTTTTCGTTTAGTCATTTTATTTAAGCCGACCCAACACAAAAACAAGCCTTTTCCCACACAAGAAAAGCCCACAAAAGCATCTAAGCACGCCTCCCGAGGCATCAGACGCTCAAACCGAGCACACGTCTAAACACATTTCACAAAAACAATTCAATACAAAACAAAAACACTTTTCGGCCCGAGACCCGAAAAAGCCCACAAAAGCAGCCCAAAACACGCAAAAAAGGCCCAAGCACCCGAGACGGACCAAAGCGCGTCCCGGGTCACATTTTTACAAAACAAAATTTCACAACGTCGTAAAATAATATATTACAATATTATTTTATTTCAAGCTGAAATCGAAAAACACGACGAAAAACCGAAACACGAAACACGAAACACGAGACACGAAGCAAACCTGACATTATCCTCGACAAAACCTGCAAACAAAAACACACTCATACATACATACGTAGGCACATACGCAAGCAACAAATACGTCACAAAAAGCCCCTAAAAATCGCCAGTGAACTGGCGATTTTCAGGTAAATAGCCGCTAATCGGGCGATTTACTGACAATCGCCAAGAATCGGCGATTTTCTGAAAATCGCCCGATTGGTGGCGATTTTCCCTTACTCTGGCACTTTGGCGGCTCGAAATCCAAATAAATACACCCCTTATTCGATCATTTCAAAGCATGAATTATCATCACTCTCTTCTCTATCTATACCTTCACACTTGACTCATACGGGTTCTTGATCCGACCCGGTATTGGCATTGCGAACCCATATTCGCAATACGGTTGTAGCGATTCGGATTTCTAAATCCGTCTTAAACCTCGCCAATATCGCATAAGCAACAACACAATTAACAATGAACAAACGGACACCACTTTACATTATGCAAATTCTCATTTACGCATTAAACGAATAAACATGATTTCAACAAAACTTGTACTGTCTTTATTAGTCTTAAAGCATGCAAAACTGAGGGTTTTAAACAATCTTTTTACATACACATGAGTCGGAAAATAGCATTTAAATGATTATTCAAACAATGAATTATTGTTTTGTGCTCATTTCCTATAGCAACCCGTCATAGCTTTGACGTATACATTTGCTTTTACGCATATTTATCGAGTCACATATCGCACTTGTACGTAGCGGTCTGCATTTGCTCAAACATCGAATTATGCACTGTTTTCAAGCTAGTAATGGCTACTTTTACGTAGGCTTTTCGATTACAGTTTTTCGTAACGCATTTTGACAAACTTTCGGAGAGTACCCTCACCCCGAATCCGCTCTGGTTTCACAATTGCCTTAGACGGATAGGTATCGACGCACCTTGAACTCTAAGATTCGCGTCTTTGAGTACAAGACGCGCCGAACGGGTCCAAATTCCCTCATAATTTGGTGGCGACTCCGAAAACGGCTTTTAAATGATTTTTCAATATTTCTTTAAAATGCTTTAAACAAATTACGCAATGACATCCCCCATAGCAAATCGAGCAAGACCCGCAGAGCGCGCTTGTACGCGCCGCTCTTTCACATTATTTTCCCGCGCCGTGCATTCCGCCCTATGCCACATTTCGAGGGCGGGCGCCAGCGGGGCGTCGAAAAGGGATCCCGATCCGGTATCCTCATCTTCATTAGTCTTAAAGCATGCAAAGCTGAGGGTTTTAAACAAACTTTTACATACACATGAGTCGGAAAATAGCATTTAAATGATTATTCAAACAATGAATTATTGTTTTTGCACATTTCCTATAGCAACCCGTCATTACTTTGACGTATACATTCGCTTTTACGCATATTTATCGAGTCACATATCGCACTTGTACGTAGCGGTTTGTATTTGCTCAAACATCGAATTATACACCGTTTTCAAGCTAGTAATGGCTACTTTTACGTAGGCTTTTCGATTACAGTTTTTCATAACGCATTTTGACAAACTTTCGGAGAGTACCCTCACCCCGAATCCGCTCTGGTTTCACAATTGCCTTAGACGGATAGGTATCGACGTACCTTGAACTTAGAGCTGATCGTTAGCGGGCTTGGGATGGACATGGGCCGGGCTCATTGTACCAAAATCTGTCCAGCGGGCCCAAACTTGGTGTCCATGTCCGCTATGGCGGGCTTAATGTGGCTACCCATATCCACCTATAGTGGTTTGGCGGGCTTCATGGCGGGCTTATGGACAAATTAAACGATAAATTTGACATGAGTTAAATATTCTTATACAAATCAAAAATACCAACTCAACCTATTTCACCACATAGTTTTAATAATTTAATTAAACATACCAATTTTTAATATATTTCTTTTTCTGTTTTCAATTTTTTTTGGTAACGTAATGTATTAATAGTATTTTTACATTTATAATTCATTCTATAAATAATTATGCTATTTAGTAACTTACTAATTTTTAATTTAACGGGCTTGGCGGGCCTGCCATGGACATTTAAATTTAGTCCCTGTCCGCCCGTTAATTTAGCGGGCCTAATTTTATTTGTCCGATAACCGTCTTATTTTTATATTTTAGTGACCAAACCCGCTTGTATGGCGGGCCAAATGGACGGACTAAATGGGCTAGCCCGTCCATGAACAGCTCTACTTGAACTCTAAGATTTGCGTCTTCGAGTCCAAGACGCGCTGAACGGGTCCAAATTCCCTCATAATTTGGTGGCGACTCCGAAAACGGCTTTTAAATGATTTTTCAGTATTTCTTTAGAACGCTTTAAACAAATTACGCAATGACATCCCCCATAGCAAATCGAGCAAAGACCCGCAGAGCGCGCTTTTACGTGCCGCTCTTTCACATTATTTTTCCCGCGCCGTGCATTCCGCCCCATGACACATTTCGAGGGCGGGCGTGAGCGGGGCGTCGAGAAGGGATCCCGATCCGGTATCCTCAGTTGGCGACTCCGCTGGGGACGAGCATGTTTTTTTATTATTTTGAAAACTAGTTTTTCATTTTATTTTAAAAACATAAAGAGGTGAAACTTGAAAACTTGAAAACAGTTTTATATTCGATGTTTGAGCACATGCAACCGTTTGAGTCGAATCCTCCTGATTCACAACCACACCCTTCGAGGGACGGCCCCAAGTAAAAACTCGCTTCATAAGCGAGTATACTCTGGACACGTCGATCTCTCACCCTTCCACGATCACAAGTATGGCATCCGTACAAGTGAATCGTAGCAGTCAAACTCGAACGCTCTAGACCCCGTATTGAATCCACACTCAAATGTGTGTGATCTTGCGGATAACTCTACACAAACGTTGCGGGAATGACCGGAAGGAACCTTACCCTGAAAGCCAAAAACCCGTGTCTATACGTACAAATGCGAGGCTATAGTACCCTCACTATAGTCGTCTTTCAAAATGCATCATACATACGCACTCTACAACATTGCATTTACATTTTCAAAAAGAAATAAACGAACAGTTCTTTTTTTTGCAACTTTTGAAATAACATTTTTTCAAAACCTTTCGTATAAGCCGGCTGACCTATAGTCGTTTCGGCTTAGCACGACAAGACAATCTTTCAAAACGCCCGCGAATAATCACTACATTCGTAGGGCCTTTCAAAAACGTAAACGGATTACGCGACTCACGGTCACTGTAATTCATTTATAGCAAAACATTTTCACATTGCAAAACCAGGGATTATCAACATATTCCTGCTGAACTTACTCAAAACAAACGGCCTCGGCCTTTTACAAACTTTTTCGCAAAACTCTCATCGAGTCGATTGACCTCTAGTCACTTCGACTTGACAAACATCTCTTACAAACAGGAATGGTCATACCCAATCCTGTCATTTACGCTGAATCGACTGACCTACAGTCATTTGACTCAGTTCATTTTACACAAAACACGTAAAAACGATCAAAACCGTTTTTACACATTTTAACTTCCCCGGCTCGACTAGCCTGTAGCTGTCTCGAGTCGGATCCAAAAACTTTTCATAGCAATCCAACAATGAGCCCACGACGACAGCTGTTAATACGGGCCCATAGGATTAAAGCACAAAACATCTTTTACATCGAGATTGGAAACGCGTCAACGCGTTTCTAACTCAAAAGTTTTCCAAACATTTTGTCAAAACACGACGAGCTGTTTTAACAACACTCACAGCACATTTTTGAAATAAACGTTTTTCAAAAATTTTGCAAACCAACTAACCAATAGCCATTTTGGTTTTAACTAAAACAAACAATCTTTTCAAAACAAAACCCGGGAATAATCATAAAATTCCCGTCGACATTTCAAAAGCGTGAGCAGACTACATGACTCCTCGTCATCGTAGTCCTTCTGATACAAACCTTTTTCTGCAAAGCAAACTCGAGGATGACAACATGTCCTCGATGATTTTTCACGACACATCGAACGACCCATGCCCGTTTTAAGCACTTTTGAAATAACATTTTTCAAAATTCTTCAAACAATTCAGCTCACGGCCATTTCACCCAATCACACTTTTACAACTAAGCGAACACGGGAATGCCCAAAAGCAGTCCCTAAGCTAACACAGGAATGCCCAAAAGCATTCCCTAAGCAAGCACGGGAATCTCCAAAAGCAGTCCCTGAGCAAACATGGGAGTGCCCAAAAGCAATCCCTAAGCAAAGCCCGGGAATGCCCAAAAGCACTCCCTCGGACTTTTTCCACGACCATTTCAGGCCCGAGCATCATTTTAACAATCAAGCAAAGTCTGGGAATGCCCAAAAGCACTCCCTCGGACTTTTACAACCAAGCAAAGCCCGGGAATGCCCAAAAGCACTCCCTCGGACTTTTTCCACGGCCATTTCAGGCCCAAGCATCACTTTTACAACCAAGCAAGACCCGGGAATGCCCAAAAGCACTCCCTCGGACTTTTTCCACGGTCATCTCGGCCCAAGCATCATTTTTACAACCAAGCAAGACCCGGGAATGCCCAAAAGCACTCCCTAGGACTTCTTCCACGGCCATTTCAGGCCCAAGCATCATTTTAACAATCAAGCAAAGCCTGGGAATGCCCAAAAGCACTCCCTCGGACTTTTACAACCAAGCAAAGCCCGGGAACGCCCGAACGCACTCCCGCAGGCTTTTTCTTCGGCTATTTCAGCCCAAAGATCACTTTTACGACCTAGCAAACCCAGGAATGCCCAAGCGCAGTCCTGCGTACTTTTTCATCTAGTCTGAACGACCTATAGTCGTGCCGACTAAGCACCTTCAAAGCAAAAACGACAGAATGTAAAGGATCGTTCTCATCGCATTTCAAGCATCTCCGACTTAACTAGCTAAACGCTCTCAAGTCGAATCCTTTTCCTTGCATCTAGGCTCGAGCCCTCAACGATGAACCGTTAACATAGGCTCAACAGATATAAAGCAAACACGTTTTAACATCGAGACGAGATGCGCGCACGCATTCTCGCCTCAAAAAGGCTTCCTAGGCACAACATCGTTCCTAAAGACACACACTCTCATTTTTGAAATAAGCTCTTTTCAAAAATCTTTTCACTTTTGCAAAACAAGCAACACACTCTCATTTTTAAAATAAGCCCTTTTCGAAAATCTCCGTGTTTTTACAAGATAAGCAAAACTTTTGCATTTTGAAATAATCACGTTTCAAAATTCCCTCAACTTCGAAATAAACACTTTTCGAAATTCCGAGTCAAACCAAATAGTCTTTCACTATTTCGATTTGACCCACTAAGCACTCTTTACAAGTCACTCGGGAATAATCATCACATTCCCAAATCTTGTCAAAGTACAAATAGACTACATGGCCCTTGGTCATCGTAACCTATTTATCTCAAAGCATTTTCATAAAGCGAATTGAAACCCAAGAATCTCGTCACATTCTTGGAAATTTATCATTCTAAGCGGCCCGTGGCCCTTCACATTTTGAAATAACATTTTTCAAAATTTCCGTGTCAAGTCAACTAGTCTGTACCTAGTTCGATTCGACCCGATCACAAATCTTTGCAACCGTCCGGGAATAATCACTACATTCCCGAGACCTTACAAAAACGTCAATGGACTACATGACTCACGGTCATCGTATGCCAATTTCTAGCAAAACACTTTCACAAGTCCAAACCCAAGAATTACACAATATTCTTGTCAGACTTTATGCGGCCCGCAGCCTTCTTGACTTTTCAAATAAAGCACTTTGAAAATCACATTGGGCCAAACGACCCAAAGTCGGCCCGATTCAACAAACATCATCTTTCACAAGCAAGCAAAACCCGAGAATGGCCAAGCCCAATCTCGTAGTCTTCTCATTGGTTCAAATGGCTCATAACCATCTAGACCCAATTCCTCTTAAGCAAAAAGCACGTGGACAAACACACCTGTCCACATCCCACCTTAACATCTTCGATCCAACTAGCTTATCGCTACCACCGGTTCACTCCAAGCAATTCTACCGCAATCCTACGATAGGCCCACGATGACATGCCGTTAACTTGGGCCAATCGGATTCAATGAAAGCTCTTTAAACATCGAGTCAGAAACATGTCAATGCGTCTCTAGCTCAAACACCTTCCAAACATTTTGTCAAAGCACGACAAGCTGTTTTCACAAAATCCTCATCACGTTTTTAAAATAACCTTTTTCAAAAATCCTTCCTTCAAATCGAGTGATCCACAGTCATGATGGTTTGACCCACACAAGCAATCTCTTAAAAGCATCCAAAAATAATCACTTTATTCTTGTGACATTTCCAAAACATAAATGAGCTACATGACTCGCCGTCATAGTAACCTATTTATTACAAAGCATTTTCAAACCCGAGAGTGGTAACTCATTCTCATGGACCTCTTCGCAAAAGCTAATCAAGCGGCTCACGGCCTTTTAACATCTCTTTCAAAATAAGCATTTTTCGAAATCTACGGTTCAAATGGCCAACCGCCATTTTTTATCCAAGCATCTCTCTTTCACAAAACAACACAACCCGGGTATGAACTAGCATCATCCCACAGTTTCTTCCCGGTTAGACCAAGTGGCTCATAGTCGCTTCAATCTGACCCTTCTTCAATCAAAATGCATGAAAACGAGCACAACCGTCTTCATCACGCTTTCAAGCACCCTTGATTCGGGTAACCTATCGCTACTCCGAATCGACTCAAGCTTTCGTCGTAATCCAACGACAAGCCCATAACGACACACCGTTAACACGGGCTTATCGGATTCGATCTCAAAACATCTTTTGCATCGAGCCAAAATGTGACCACGCATTTCCGCTCAACAAAACATCCTGCTTTTGTCGAAAACAAAATTTTTGCAAAATCAAAATCGAATCTACGTATGCGTGAACCGAGTATCGACGCAAGCATCAACCACATTTGAGACATGCGCGTCTCGAGCATCCAGCAAAGCATCCATCAAGGCACCAACGACGGTCTCGCGGACCGCATTAAGCGGCTTGCAATGTTTTCAATACGGGTCGAGTCTTAAGCATCGAGTCAATCTCTGTCAGTCTAGGACAATCGAGTCTCTTGACGTACGGCGTTTTAACAAATCGATAATGGAACAGATTTGCCCACAACTCAAGCTTCTTTTTCTTACACAAAATTCATTCTGCACCGACATACGTTGCACCCTAGGAGTAGTCATCCGAAGGAGGTCTGGACCGGATACAAAGGTCGAAGACAACAACAATACAAGAAACAAAAACAAAAAGGCTTCCGACGGCTAAACACCTAAGGTCCGGTAGTCAACTTGTGATCTACTACTCCACTGCTTTTGGAGGAGGATCCATAAATTTGGAGCTCCACAGTGATCATGAATTTGATCATGACCAGAAGTACGAGTATTCCTGGATCGCCCTCCGCGTACTCGATCGCGTGCCTAATAAGCAAACGAACTTGTCAGAGGCGTCTGGCGTGATAGACATACAATCACAAGCGACCACCGAACCGCAAGGTCTAGCAAAGACAAACCACAAGCCCAGGCCACAAAAGGCGTGACATATTCTCAAATACAGACGAGAAAGCAAAAAAGCAAAAGCAAAAACAGAGCAAAAGCAAAAAGAAAAGAAAGTCTCAAAGCTCGGAAGCAAGGGACAAGGCAAAAAAAAAAGCCTAAAAAGCCCTCTAGCAAGTGGCGAAGCAAGCAAAAGGCAAGAAGCATTGAAGCCCACAAACAAGTGGCATAGTCTCTGAATTTCCAAATCGAAGACTCGGCAGAAACAACAAGCGGCCTAGATCAACTAAGAAGAACCTACCTTTAGGATGCAATGTATCGAGGTTAAACACATAACACATTTCACGGACCGGCATGTCCTTAAACATTCACCTTTTTTACAAACACAATTCTACGGGCCGGCATGCCCTTAAACATGCACCCTTTACAAACACAACTCTTGGGCCGGCATGCCCTTAAACGTGCACCTTTTACAAATACATTCTACGGGTCGGCATGCCCCTAAATACGCACTTACAAAATTCTCTACAAAAACAAACATAATTCAACGGACCGACATGTCCTTAAACATGTACCCCGAACTACGCTGGTTTGATTCCACCATCGTGGATACGTAGGCCGCTCACCCGAGCTCAACCAACCCTTTACAAAAATACACAAAACATTCTTCCGTCTAAAGCTCACTAAGCTAAGGACATGTCCGCATCAAAATCACAACTCAAAAGCTAATTATTCCTTTATCGAGGCATCTAACGTCAAGGCAAAGTTGTCCTAGACCTAGGAGTAGAACTCTGCTTTTTAGTCTAACACTGTTTTGCAGGAATAACAGCATCCTACCGAAGACAAGCAGACACCACTGGGGGCTCTAACAACGCACGTGTTCCCAAATGTGAGATTCATGCAACCGTCGAGTCTCGAGTCACGCATACGATTCGTCTTTGTCTTTCAAAGTTTTCGGCATCCCAAGCATTCCATGAACCTTGACTCATACATCGAGTCGATTCTCTTCCAATCAACACGCAATTTTGGCGTCAAAAACAATTTGGCGACATTCAAACCGCCCTTTTCAAAACTTTTCAGTTTTCAAAACGCTATCACGGGCCGGCATGCCCTTAAACATGCACGAGGCAACACGTCCTTCAAACAGCTCGTCATCATTTTCAAAAGCTTTTTTCAAAAATTAACTCAACACTCGGGTTAATACATTTTGAACAAAAGTATTTTCAAAAACACTTTGCATTTCCGAACGACTCTTTTTGAAGAACACATTTCAGATTTAGTCTTTTCTTGAGCACTAACCCTACAGGTACAATGCAAAAGGCAAGATTGACAAAGAGCATGACATGAGTAAGCATCCAAGCAGTCAAGTGCAACGACTACACACAACAGCACAAGACACACTCTACCTAGCGCTACTGGAAGCACCCTACTCAAAACACAATTAGATACGCCTCTTCAACCACAACCGCCAACGCAACCGCAGCCATTCAAGCTTCACAAACACAACGGAATGCATCCTCCTCTCACCTACAAAACGAAGGCAAAAAACAAATCCCCGTCAAACGGAAGCACACCTACGATATCTAAATTGACACCCCTACTTCCCTAAGCTAGGAACCCCTTCCTAAACGGGAAAGATACATCACAATGACTAACTACAAAAACAACAGTCAACCGGACCATCATAATGCAACATACACCTCCAAACTCACAAAAACAGGGGGCTAGCACCTCACCTTAGATCACATATAAACACGACAAATAGATGTCCCTTGCGAACATCCCAAAACAAAACAAAGGCCCTGCCTCGATAGGTCTACAAACAGATGTCCCTTGCGAACATCCCAAAACAAAAACAAATGCCCTACCGCCATAGGTCTACAAACAGATGTCCCTCGCGAACATCCCAAAGCATAAACAAAAGCCCTACCTCCATAGGTCTACAAACAGATGTCCCTCGCGAACATCCCAAAGCAAAAACAAAAGCCCTACCTCCATAGGTCTACAAACAGATGTCCCTCGCGAACATCCCAAAGCAAAAACAAAAGCCCTACCTCGATAGGTCTACCAACTGATGTTCCTCGCAAACATCCCAAAACAAAAACAAAAGCCCTACGTCGATAGGCAAACAAAAACAAATGTTCTTCACGAACACACTCTAAACAAACAAAAAGCAAAAGCCCTACTTCAATAGGCAAACAAAAACAAATTTTCCTCACGAACACCCTAAACAAACAAAAGCAAAAGCCCTACCTCGATAGGCCCAGAAACAAATTTTCATTACTAACACTGTACAACAACAAAAACAAAAGCCCTACTTCAATAGGCCAACAAAAAGATGTTCTCACGAACATCCCAAAACTCCACAATAACAAAACACGAGCAAAAGCCCTATCTTAATAGGCCCGCAACCAGACATCTCTACACAAAAATCTCGCAATCATCATCCAAACAGGAGCTTGCATGACGGATCGACATGTCCTTAAACATGTACGACGGACCGACATGTCCCTAAACATGTACGACGGACCGACATGTCCTTAAACATACACGACGGACAAACATGTCCATAAACATGGGCGGGGTAGCAAACCTCTAAAATACATCCAAAACCACGCCGGTTTGATTCCACAAACATAGATACGTAGACATCTTTACAAAAACACAACCGACATTCAACACAAAATGACACGCCCGACACCTAACAAGGTCAAAGGCAAAGTCAACACAAAAACGACACGCTCGTCAAGGGCACAGTCGACACATCATTTTCTCAAAAGATATCAAAAACACCTTGCAACGCAAAACAATACACAAACAACAACAAAACACAAAAGCAAAATCAAAAAGCAGGAATACAGCTCAATACACGGGCTACATTCAAAAGCAAAGACACACACGCAACTACTACAAGTTTGACTAACGTTTTAACATCAAAAACTAACTCAAACTGGGGGCTAACGTTTGAAGCAAACATC
The DNA here is from genome assembly GCA_023091065.1 of Dianthus caryophyllus. Classification (NCBI taxonomy): domain Eukaryota; kingdom Viridiplantae; phylum Streptophyta; class Magnoliopsida; order Caryophyllales; family Caryophyllaceae; genus Dianthus; species Dianthus caryophyllus. The sequence continues at coordinate 30,843,318 of CM041522.1, forward strand.
ACAGGTTTGACTAACGTTTTAACATCAAAAACTAACTCAAACTGGGGGCTAACTTTTGAAGCAAACATCACAAGTTTGACTAACGTTTTAACATCAAAAACTATCTCAAACTGGGGGCTAACTTTAAAAGCAAACATCACAAGTTTGACTAACGTTTTAACATCAAAAACTATCTCAAACTGGGGGCTAACTTTAAAAGCAAACATCGCAAGTTTGAATAACGTTTTCACATCAAAAACTAACTCAAACTGGGGGCTAACTTTAAAAGCAAACATCGCAAGTTTGACTAACGTTTTCACATCAAAAACTAACTCAAACTGGGGGCTAACTTTTGAAGCAAAACCACAAAGTTCCCTCCACACAGTACGAACATTCACGGTTCAAGCGTATCCCACAGACCGTTGATAACCTTGTTCACACACAAGCACGCAAAATACCAGCAAGATTCGAGCCTTCAAAATACAACACGCAAAAACATTCCCTTCTCATGAGGATGCGTCCTAGCATACATCCCAAGCGGATTTACTACACAAAACTCAGAACAAAAACACAAACAACTACCTCCCAAGCAGACATACGCCTACAAAACAATAAGCAATCACAACACATCACACGTCCCAAACATCACATATAGCAACACATACATCCAAGTCCGATTATACACAACCTCACACATACATAACACCGCTAATAGATGTGCACGAAGCAACAACACGAGCTGCAGCACCCATGACAAACATAGCAACAAACCTCAGCAAAGCTCGTTACGCACACTTCACAATTATACACAAACACGCACGTGCACTTTAAAAAGCAACAGAACGCGAGCATCAAAAGGCAAATCCCAAACATGAGGTTCAAACGAGAAAACAAGCTCTCTCCACGGCAAGACATCTAGCAAAAACCACTAGCAGAACTAATTCAAAACTTGGTTCAGCTCAAATTTCTCCCGAAGGCAAGACAAACTATACACCTGATAGCACAAATCAACATAACATAAACACACGCAAGAACGGTTTAGCAACACCTCAAAATGCCTCACGCAAAAACGGTTTAGCAACACCTCAGGCAAAAACGGTTTAGCAACACCTCAAACTGCCTCACACAAAAAACGGTTTAGCAACACCTTAAACTGCCTCACGCAAAAACGGTTTAGCAACACCTCAAACTGCCTCACGCAAAAACGGTTTAGCAACACCTCAAACTGCCTCACGCAATAGACGGTTTAGCAAAACCTTAAAACCGCCTCATGGAAAATATTTAAAGCACGACCTCCAAACCAACGTAAGCACAGACATTAACACCAACACTCGACAACAGGATCAAGCACTAGACATTCAAACGTAAAGCATAATCAAGAACGCTCTAAAACATAAGCCAATCATATACACTCTTTACGAGTCAAAACACGTACACTCTTTACGAATCAAAACACATACACTCTTTACGAGCCAACAACGAATACACTCTTTACGAGTCAAGATAATACACTCTTTACGAGTCAAGACAAAAACACTCTTTACGAGTCAAAACACATACACTCTTTACGAGTCAAGACGAAAACACTCTTTCATGAGTCAAGACAATATACTCTTCACGAGTCAAAACAAAAATACTCTGCACAAGTCAAAGCACATACACTCTTCACAAATCATAACACATACACTCTTTACGAGCCAACAACGAATACACTCTTTACGAGTCAAGACCAATACACCCTTTAAAAGTCAAATTACATACACTCTTTACGAGTTAAAACATTTACACCCTCCTTATGAATCAAGACAAAATGCCCCTTCATTGATCGAAACACCCTTATACGAGTCAGCGACACTCCTCCACGAGTCGGAAGCAAGCACATACTCATCGAAAACAAGTCAAGCACCTAAGCATTTACACTTTTTACAAGTTAAACACCTAAACACATACACACCTTAACACAAACATTCTCTTAAACAATCTAAACACATACCTCTTTTACGAGTCAAACACCAAACACGTACCTCTTTTACGAGCCAAACACCAAACACGAGCCGCTTTTACGAGTCAAACACCTTAAACACGTACCTCTTTTACGAGTCAAACATGTACACGAGCCTCTCTCACGAGTCAAACACCAAACACGTACCTCCTTTACGAGCCAAACACCAAACACGAGCCTCTTTTACGAGTCAAACGCCTTAAACACATACCTCTTTTACGAGTCAAACACTGCACACGAGCCTCTCTCACGAGTCAAACACTATACATAAGCCTCTTTTACGAGTCAAGCATCTAAACACATGCACTCTTTTACGAGTCCAAAGCAATTACGCTCTTTTACGAGCCAAACATCGAGCACTTACACATGACCACCAAGGCATAAACACTCTGTTACGAGTCAAACCCGTACACTCCCTTACGGGTTAAACACGTAAACACGCACCTTCTTTTGCAAATAATACATCCAAGCATTACACTCTTTACGAGATAATATCAAAACATAAGCACTCATACATGAACACAATCACTCATACATGAGCACAATCACAAGCACACGAGCGAGCGTTCATACAACACAAAGTTCGGCTAGACTACAAAGCGCCATCAAAGAAGCATCCGACATCAGCAGACGGCTCAAAGACACCAGACGTCAACAGGCAGGCACGCCTTTAAACATGCGCGGACCGTCATGTCCTAAAACATGTTTTCCCGCCCCGCATTTCCCGGCACTAAGTCCTCGTCTCTCCCTCGAGACACATGCTTAGCGCCGCCAGGTGGTATCGAGACTGTAATGGTCCGGATACTATCATTAAGTTTGACTAGCGCTTTAGTCCAAGCTCAGTCAAACTGGGGGCTCTGTAGATACTCGTATCCGTACCCCCCAAATACAAACCCTGTGATGAAATGGACTTTTCACAAAAAGCATGTTTTTAACGTAATGTCAAAACGGTACATTTTGTCGAAAACATTTTAAGTCGTTTAACGCATAAATGATTTATTTGCATGTCGTGTAAAATGAGTATTTGTTTAGTCATTTTATTTAAGCCGACCCAACACAAAAACAAGCCTTTTTCCACACAAGAAAAGCCCACAAAAGCACCCGAGCACGCCTCCCGAGGCGTAAGACGTTCAAGCCGATCTCACGTCTAAACACATTTCACAAAATCAATTCAATACAAGACAAAAACACTTTTCGGCCCGAGACCCGAAAAAGCCCACAAAAGCACCCGAGCACGCCTCCCGAGGCGTAAGACGCTCAAGCCGAGCTCACGTCTAAACACGTTTCACAAAAACAATTCAATACAAGACATAAACGTTTTTCGACCCGAGACTCGAAAAAGCACGAAACACGAAACACGAAACACGAGACACGAAACACGAAACCCAACATTATCCTCGACAAAATCCTGCAAACACAAACACACCCATACACACGTACGTAAGCGCATACGCAAGCCAAAACACGTCACAAAAACCAACAAAAATCGCCTGTCAACTGGTGATTTACTGGAAAATCGCCAGTTAACTGGCGATTTTTGCTTTGTTCTGGCATTTTGGCGGCTCGAAATCCCTATAAATACACCCCTTATTCGTTCATTTCAAAGCATGAATTATCATCACTCTCTTCTCTATCTATACCTTCACACTTGACTCATACGGGTTCCTGACCCGACCCGGATTGGCATTGCGAACCCGTATTCGCAATACGGCCAGAATGACTGATTTCTAAATCCGTCTTAAACCTCGCCAATATCGCATAAGCAACTACACAATTAACAATGAACAAACGGATGCCACTTTACATTATGCAAATTCTCATTTACGCATTAAACGACTAAACATGATTTCGACAAAACTTGTACTGTCTTCATTAGTCTTAAAGCATGCAAAACTGAGGGTTTTAAACAAACTTTTACATACACATGAGTCGGAAAATAGCATTTAAATGATTATTCAAACAATGAATTATTGTTTTGTGCACATTTCCTATAGCAACCCGTCATAACTTTGACGTATACATTCGCTTTTACGCATACTTATCGAGTCACATATCGCACTTGTACGTAGCGGTTTGCATTTGCTCAAACATCGAATTATACACTGTTTTCCAGCTAGTAATGGCTACTTTTACGTAGGCTTTTCGATTACAGTTTTTCATAACGCATTTTGACAAACTTTCGGAGAGTACCCTCACCCCGAATCCGCTCTGGTTTCACAATTGCCTTAGACGGATAGGTATCGACGCACCTTGAACTCTAAGATTTGCGTCTTCGAGTCCAAGACGCGCTGAACGGGTCCAAATTCCCTCATAATTTGGTGGCGACTCCGAAAACGGCTTTTAAATGATTTTTCAATATTTCTTTAGAATGCTTTAAACAAATTACGCAATGACATCCCCCATAGCAAATCGAGCAAAGACCCGCAGAGCGCGCTTTTACGCGCCGCTCTTTCACATTATTTTTCCCGCGCCGTGCATTCCGCCCCATGACACATTTCGAGGGCGGGCGCGAGCGGGGCGTCGAGAAGGGATCCCGATCCGGTACCCTCAATGAGTCACTTGCTGAAGCTTGGGAGCGATATAAGAAGCTGATTAGAGATTGTCTTCATCATGGGCTGGATGACTGGTTGGTCATCATGACGTTTTATAATGGGTTATATGCTGAGAGCCGTGCTATACTTGACTCAGCTGCAGAAGGACGTTTTGCTAATAACGTCGACGACGACAAGGCTTGGGGCTTGATTGAGGAGATGGCTATCCATTCATCTCAGTTTGGGAAGCCGCGGGGTAATTCACGGTCGGCTCACCAAGACCGTGATAAGGAGAGCATTAGCGCGCTCACTAGTCAGGTTGCTTCACTGACCACGACGATTGATATGCTGCATAGGGGTGTTTCTTCTAGTGGCCACGTGAATGCTATTGCGGCGCACGATTTGGGTTATTCTTCAAGGTATGCTGCGCCCACGAGCAAGTTCATGCTTACCAATCCTACTCACAGAACTTGCCCTACCAAAATCAACCAGGTTATGATCGATCACTCTTGTCCTATCGTAACCAAAACGTGCTGAACCCGACTCCCCCACCTCCACAAAACACGCCCTACATCCCTCCCCACAAAAACTTCCAATCACCCCCACCTAATTATCAAAAACCCGCTTATACACCGTCACCACCACCTCAACCTACCCCGGGACCTGACCCTTTGGCCGAGACAAGGGTATGATGTTGCAAATGCAACAAATGATGATGAGTATGCAGAAGTCGCAGGAGACGATGATGCAACATATGCAGAAGAGTGACCAGGCTAAGGACGCGGCAATAAAAATGCTAGAGAATCAAGTGGCGCAGCTCGCCGCTTCGCAAGCGTCTCGTCAACAGGGTACCCTGCCACCCCAAGGTAATCCTCCTAACCCTCCTCATGATACAGCATGTGCTATTACGCTGCGTAGTGGTACAGTTTATGATGCCCCGAAGCATCCGGAGGAAGAAGAGAAGAATAAGGCAGCAGACACGGTCAAGCCGTGTGATCATGGGCCAGCACAGCGACAGCAGCTCGTGGATGATGCTGTTAAGGTAAAGGCACCGGAGATTCAAATCAAGCTTCTTTTTTCGGGCCGTGTACGTCCGGCTAACGTGGACCCCCAGCTCGGTAAGTTCTTTGAGATCCTCAAAGCGTTGCAGGTAAATATCCCCTTTATCGATTTAGTTAAACAGATTCCTGCATATGCTAAGTTTCTTAAGGAGGTCATAGCTAAGAAGCGTTCGATTAACGTGACCGAGTCTGTGTCTTTTGTAGGGGAGGGTAGTGCTCTTTTATAGGGTAATTCACCTCCAAAGCTGAGTGACCCCGGGACCTTTTCCATCCCCTGTTCTATAGGGAAATACGTGGTCCAGAACGCTTTATGTGACTTGGGGGCCAGTGTCAGTGTTCTCCCCTACTCCATCTGTCAAAAAATTGAATACGACTAAGCTAGGAGTTACCACCATGACTCTGCAGATGGCTGACCGGACTACACAGAGACCTTTAGGTATATTAGAGGACGTTCCGGTTCGGGCAGGGAAATTTTATATACCTGTCGACTTCGTTGTCCTAGACATCCCCGAGGACTCCCACATCCCGATCATTTTAGGGGGACATTTCCTGCATACTGCAGGTGCCGTTATCGATGTGGGAAATAAGACGCTGACGTTCTTGGTGGGGGGGTGAAAAGCTTACCTACACCAAGTCGAGTTTCCCTCGCTCCCCTATGCAGCCTGAGTCTGTCGCTGCTATTGACCTTGCCCCTCCGTCTCACTCTACTGGAGACACTTTGGAGGTTGTTTCTTCTACTTTTTCTTGTGCAGGTCCTACGCAGGTTGGCTACGATCCTGGTTTGGGGGAACGAAAGCGGATGTCTATGATCCTGGCGATTGAGGAGAACGTCCTAGGATTGAATCGCCAAGCGCACAAGGGCGGTTTGGAGAGCCCTTTCGAGACGGAGTCCCGTGCGTGATGGACTATGCTGCTCTTCCGCGAGGAGATCGCATTTTGTGGCGAACCGATGCTATTTCGCCAAGTGAAAGTTTTGCGAGTGGCCAACGTCCTTGGCCTAATTAGACATGATTTTTGAGCTTTGAGGACGGTCGTGCGGGACCATTATAAACCAGCGCTTTCCGGGAGGCAACCCGATGACGTTGTAATTTGTTGTACTTTGCTTTGGTTTGGTTTGTTCTTGACTTTGACATTATTAGCTTGCTTTTGTGAGCGCGTGAGGAACGAGGAATTTATTATTGATGTAGCACGCAGGTACTTATGGACTCTTCGTCCTTAGTATTTTTTAGACCGGCCTGGAAGAAGGGGCCTGGCCAGCCCACCCCCTGTTGCTCTGCTTTGCTCTTTTCTCGTGTGCTACTCCGAAGTACTACATAGCTGGACTGATTTGGATGCAAACTTATAGATTAGTAGCCGCACTCCATGCTTCGCTTCGGTTTGGGGGAGCTCTGACTGATAATGTGAGCTTTCTTACTCCTTTTCCCTCGTTTCCTCGCTTTATTTTTACTACCCCCGTCTTTTATTTGTCCTTCTCTGCTTGTGGTTGTGCTGTTTTCCACATTGAGGGCAATGTGTGATTCTGGTTTGGGGGAGGAAAGCACTTTCGCGCTTTTCATTTGCTTTTTCCTTTTCTTTGTGTGCATTATTTCAAAAACACCAAAAAAAATAAAAAATTATTCCAAAAAAATTTGGTCTGAATTGTCTAGTTTGGAGAATTGATTAGTGTGCTAATTTTGATCTTTGGTATCTCCGAGTTGAATATCTATCGTCGTAGCTTGCACTATATGTTTGTTTCCTATTAATAGATTGCGAGTCTTAAACGCTAGCCCACTTATTTGCTTAATTCTTATCGCTTTTCGTTCGTTTGCATTCGATATTGGTATTCTTGCGAGGCGTATGGCTTGTGGAATGTATGGAAAGTTGGCTTGTGGAATGAAATGGATGGATGCTAATAATGTTGGAGCAATGCTTCGATGCTTTCGGAGGGGACTCATTAATTTGAGTAACCACAATGGCCATGAATTTGGTTGTGACCGAGAGTATGAGCAATGATGTAACCCTTAAGGAAATATGTGTACCCGAGCTCGATCCTTACCGAGTAAATGTCAAGCTAAACGGTATAACATACGAGGGATGCTCCACATTTGAAAGAAAAAAAAAAAAAAAAAAAAGAGAAAGAAAACAAAAGGAAAAAATGGATTGATGTGGAAAAAAAGGTGGAATGGAAAGTGGTCTGTTCGGTTGGTCTTGCTTGAATTCAATTATCGTAAGCCTTATTTTTGCGAAAGCGTGAGAAGCTAGTAATATGATGTTGGTGTGAATGGTTGAGACTTGTGCTCTATTTTCGGTGAAATAGACTATGGTTTGTGAGTTTATGTGCATAGGTCGTCCACTTTGAGATGCGAGCGTGATAAATTAGCTACACTTTGATTTTCTCCGACGATGTTTGCTTGAGAACAAGCAAAGGTTTGGTTTGGGGGAGTTTGATGTATGTCATTTATATTGATTATATACCCCCGGTTCACTTGCATTTAGCTCGCATTCGCTCGATTTCATTGTTGTTTTCGGAGCTATTTGCTTTATATTGCGATACTGTCGTTGTAACAACCCGGATTTTTCAAATAAAATAAAATACGTTTTAAAAAGGTTTTAATAAGAAAATGAAAATAAAATGAAAGCCACGGTGGCGGAAACACCGTGAATCCGAGTCAATACTCCCTACTCAAACAAATAACAAAAGATAGTAGCCCTTGAGCCTAACAAATGGGGAATAAATACCCCTACAATCCAACTCCAAAAGACATAAGTATGAAAATAATAAATAACAACAAGTCTAAATCCAAAGTCTATCAAAGTTCTCCTCAAAGCTAGCTACGGGGTCAACAATCCTCACGGCTTCTCACACAAACCCGTCCCCGCACAAACCTGCCACAAAAGAAAGTAACAGCCACAATCAGTGGGGAGTAACTAGGTGCTCCCCAGTCATATTTCAACATATAAAACATAACCGACAACCCAACAAGTACCTTACCTGGCCTACGGCCTATGTTCAAGTACAACAACAAATGCAACAACAATAGCGTGCTCAAACATAAACGTTAGCATTAATATAGCAACCTCAAGTCAAATAATCAATAGTCAATCCGATCATCAATCAAACCAAAGCAAGAGTAAGCACGGAGGACTGGGTGAAGCAACAAGAATCACCCCGAAACGACAAAAGTCCCAACCCTATGGCGGAACGAGAAAAGCTCCTCAAACAGTCTAAATTTGGCCAAACCCACCGCGAACAAAGACGGTGTCACCGCGACAAAAACGGTGTCGACATAATAATCAAACCATAGTCCCTATCCGTGACAAAAGCGGATGGGAACCCCTAAGGGCGGCATCCGTCCTACAATGGACGTTGTATCTCCTCACGCACGTGCCCAACAGTGCACGTACGCACACTCAACTCAAGCTCAATCAAACCAACTCAAATTCAATGTCAAAACAATCATCTCAATGTCAAACATCTTCAAAGCATACCATTTCCATACTCATACTTCATACAATACAATTTAGTATCTTTAACATAGTTACAAACGGAGTAATAGTCAAGGTGATCAACATAAACTTATAACCAAGCTTTTTAACATATCAAGTTAACATCTTTAATCATTATAACCACACACTCAACAATATTCAATGATCAATCAAGCCTAGACATGCTTCTAGACTCACACAAGTATGAGGCCGACTCACAAGTTCAAGTATAATGATTAGGGGACAACCAAACAACCAAAGCATGCAACTTTATCATCATACAATCATTCAAAACATCCTAGACAACAACTAGGGCCTCATACATGTCAAAATATCACTAGGGCTACACCTAATTACCTTTTCCAAACAAGCCAAAGAAAAGCACAGTTTTCAACACTTCTGTCCAGATGCAATAACAGACGATCCAGAGCTCCAAATGAAAAACTGAACGGTGAAAAGGTAGCCCCATGAGTCAGGAACATGCTCACAAAAGTTCGGAAAAATCGGACGGTCGGATCTCCGGCGATCTTCAGTTTAGTTAACTTGGGTCAGAGAAATCCGAAATTGTGGTTTTCTCTCTAACTCTCTCCTTTTGATTAGGGCACACATAAATCATACAATACATAAGAACAACACTATAAACACATATAATAATAAAACCTAAAAAATAAACTTAAAGAGGAAGAATTTACCAAAGAGAATTGAAGAGAAAAGATGAGGAGATGATTAGGGTTTGATTAGAGGATGAATCGAATGAATTTATGTGACGATTTAATGAGGATTAATGAGAGATTGAAGAGAGAGAAGAGAGAATAATGATGTTGAGGATGAAAAGCAGTGAATGAATGATATTATTGTTAAGGGGAGTTTAAATATAAGAGGGATTTCGTGAAAAACAATTAAAACAAATAAGAATTGACTGATCCGGAAAAAAAAAAAGCAAGAACCGGTCGGTTCGGACCTGAACCGGTCGGTTCAACTTGAAAATTTGGCAGTTGCGACGCCGTCGAAAAAATACGCAGTTTAGCCTTTTGAATCACCTAAATTGGAGTCCGTATGAGGAAATGACATCGTTTTTATGTTCCGACTACGGTTTCGCTTATTTCTCGAGCCAAAAATGAGAAAATCAAGAGAAATGAATTACGAATTTGACAAATTGAATTATTTATATAAAAGGGAAAAAGTCGGGGTGTTACAGTCGTTCCTCGTGTGTATTTTGCAGGTTTTGGCGGTCCTGAGCTAAAACCTAAGTCAATTGGAGCATTTACGAGTATCGTGACGTCAAGACGAAGCCCGAGAGTTGATTCGGAGTCAATATGATGATTTGGGACGTCAAACCTATAGGTTCAGAGCAAACCTATAGGTTCTGGATACGTGAATCAAGGCAATAGTTGCTGGAAAATTCTGCCATGCTTAGAACCTATCGGTTTTAGGGTGAACCGATCGGTTCCACCACCTAAACCGATCGGTTCTGACCCGAACCGCTCGGTTCTGTTGCTTTATTCTCCGGATTTTCGTGCCCCTATAAATACAACTCGAGTTAGGGTTTTGTCTTATGCTTTTCATTATACTTTTAAGTTTTGGATTAGAAGTTAGTTTTCTCTCTAAATACTCTCAAAACCTCTTAGACTTAGCTTTAATTTCAATTTGCAAGATCGATACTTTGAATTCATCAATTTTTCCCAGGTTTAATTTAATCATTCTCATTCATCTCCTCATGTTTATTATTATTGTTTTCATTGCTTTTACCTTAATTATGCATAGCTAATTCTCAATTAGGGTTTAGGGTGATTGTGATATTGATTCAGGACATGTTTTAACTGCTTATATCGATTGAATTTGTGCAAGTTGATTTCTTCCTACGCGTTTTATAATCAATTGAATTTAGGGACGCCTTTATTGAATTGAATTTAGGTTGTTTCAGTTTAAGATCGAAAGCCTAATTGGAACTAGACTCATGCGTAATTGATAAGCCAAGTTTAGTACGTAGCGAGAGCCCGCTAAATTTGCTTAAGGTTAAAATTGACTCGAGAGAGCGTTTTCCTAAACCTAATCACTTGCATGGCTTCAATTGATTGTATTTCCTTTTGAGTTGAGTTCATGAATCGATGTCACATTGATCCCGATGCCCTAATCTCCCTCTCTTATATCTTTTATATCATTTTACTTATCGTTCTTAGTTTAGTTCTTCAAAACACCCACTTTTGTTACCACGAGATCGACCTAAGTTTAGCTAAGCATCCTTTTGACTACTCCTTCTCTCTGTGGATTCGACCCTACTGCCACTAGCTACCTAGTTAGTTGACTTTAGGTTATTTTGATAGGTGACCACGACTTTAGCCTCATCACACGGCATCATCCTTGGGCTGCCCCACAGCTCCCTCCTTCTCCTTAGCACCTGAAATCACAACATCCTCAACATGCAAATCGTTAGTGGAAACGTTAGGATTTACGTTGCTCACCTTCACGGGAGGTGCATCGACTTTGGGCATCGGTGGCCCATCATAGCTCGTTCCACTACGTAGAAAAATAGCGTTAGCGGTCTCGTAAGGTGTCTTAGGTTGAGACGGGAGTGCTCCGGGTGCTCTCGTGTTGCTAGACGACGCTAATTGAGCTAATTGAGTATCCATGGCCTTGTTGTGAGCAACCAAGGACTAGATAGTAGCATCCTTAGCTTGAGCTTCCTTCTCCATCTTGGCCATCATAACCTCTTGGTTCTTTTGCATGGTTAGCATCATGGCCCTCATCTCGACCATAGGATCGGAGACCGGAGTAGGAGCAACCGGTGGTTGATATGGCGGCCGAGCAAAACCCGGCGGGTTATAAGGTCTAGGAGCATTGTATAGAGTGAAGTTTTGTTGTGAGTTGTTTGGTGGTTGTTGTTGTTGTGGATTGAGAACATTTTGGCTTTTGTAAGATAAGTTGGGGTGATTTCTATAGCCTTCATTGTAGTAATTTGAGTAAGGGTTGTTTTGAGAGTGAGATTGAAAAAATCACTTACATGATGCAATTGAGATTGAGTGTTTATACCTCGGCAATTCATGGATGAGTGCCCCGTCATACCACATGAGTCACAAGACGGTTCATAGGTAGATTGCATTGCGGCCACCGAAAGTCCTCGAGCATGTGAGGAACTACCCGCTCGCATTTTATCGATTTTTGCACTCATGGATTCAAGCTTCGCCGTAAGCAACGTCATGGCATCAACGTCGTGTTTACCTCCGGCCCTCGGTACCTTCCTAGCATTGCCGTACTGCGCATCATGAATAGCCATGGCCTCGATCGTGTCAAAAGCCTCCTTAACACCTATATTATCAAATCTCCCATTAGCGGTGGATTCAAGCACTTGGAGAGACTCATTATACAACCCATTATAGAATTGCATCACAAGAAACCACTTATCAAGACCATGATGAGGGCATTGGCGCTGCAACTCCTTATACCGTTCCCAAGCATCAAACAAGCTCTCATCACCACGTTGTCGGAAGCTCGTTAGTTGACTCCTAAGCATAGCCGTCTTCTCCGGTGGGAAGTATTTTTTGTAGAAGGCTAAGGCAAGAGTGTTCCAATCGGCGACACCATGAGCAACGCGGTTCGTTTAAAGAATTGAGCCACAACTTCGCCTTGTCTCGGTGTGAAAACGGAAAAAGCATTTCCCGAATTTGGTCTTGAGTGACTCCGGCTTGCTTAATCGTTGAGCAATAGTCACAGAAATTTTGAACATGGAGGTTTGGATCCGCACCGGGGATTCCCCCGAATTGACTACGCTCGATCAAGCTTGTAAAGGCGGGCTTGATCTCAAAGTTATTGGCCGCTATAGCTGTAATACCCCGTATTTTCGTATCCTTACTAGCAGAGTATTAAGTTCTAGTCAAGTTTATATTTTAAGATCGAGTTTGGAGGAGTATATACATATCATAATAATCAATTGAGCTCGGTATAATAATAATAATAACTATAATAATAAAAGTAAAACTAAAGATTAGACTCAAATAGGATGGATCACTAATAAAACCCAACTTATGGGGCTGCTTTAAAAAAACAAAAAGGGAGAGGAGCTCGGTCCTCCATCCCCGTCTCCTTCTTCTTCTTCAATTCGTATCTTGTCCTTCTCCTCTTTCTCTGCCGTCATTCTACATCGTCATCGATCATCGTAACCTTCCATCATTCATCACCATCATCACACTATGATAATCAACGATCATCATCGTCATCATCACTCTCATCCTTCATCAAAAGCGCCAATCTAATTTTGTACCTCGACTCGTCTCGGTGTAGCAGCGTTTCAATTGTTGGGTTTTGAGCCCTTTCTTGGTCTAATTCCTCGAATCTTAGCCTAATTCTATGAGTAATTAAGAGTTCGTGTTAAATCGAAGCGATCACGTCATGTTTTCGATTTCAAGCTCGGAGTTTTGACGGTCTCCTCTCACAGGTAAGGGCTACTCCCTTACTTAGTCTCTTAGTATAGTTGTATTGTTGTAATTGTGTGGTTGGTTTGTCAGCTTATAAGCCTGAATGTTTGTGAATTGATTGTGTGCGTTATGTGTGTGAATGTGGGTATATATGTGTGCGTGTGTAAGTTAATACAAGGGTTTTAATGTCGAGTCTCGAGGTTGTTTTTATGTCGGGCTAAGACCACGTGTGAGCTACTGGTTTGTGGACGTATTGTGACAGATTATGGACTGTGTCCGGGGCTGGTGTGTAGGCCGCTTAAGGGTTGTTGTGACTATCTGTTTATGGGTGGGTTTCAACCGCGTTTTGGTCAGTTTATGGGGCGCGTAAAAGGCTGATGTTTGCTGTCGACTGAGGGCTGATTTTCAGCCGCGTTTAGTTCGTTGCTTGTGAGTGTGTATGTGTAAGTCGAATGTACGAACGTAAGTGTGCGCATTATACTAAGGAGAAATCGATATTGTATTCTAATTGTAGTACGACTGGGAGTGATGTTGAGCTGCCGGTTTTGTGTAGACGTGTTGTGTGGGGATTGTTCTGTCGAGTTGTTGTTGTCCTTGGTCTTTGTTGTGTTCTTTGCGTTTGGTTGGTTCTTTGTTGCCATTATACCACTATTCTTTGTGGCCGTGTTATTGTGCCTAGCTACTGCTGTTTTCTGTGCTTATTGGCGTCAGGTCATGTTATTATAGCTGCTGTGAATCGAGCCATTTATTCTTTGCCATAAGTGGGTTGTCAGCAGTAGCCGTAAAGGGTCTCTGCGGGCAAAAAAAGGGTGTTGTTGTAGCCGGGTTGGGGCTGCTGTGACTGCCGTGTCGAGCTGCTATTGTGGTCGTATTATGTGGCTTTTGACTGCCATAATTGTGAACTGCTGCTGTCCATTTTTGTGTTGTTATCGTGTACGTTGTGGTGTCGCGCATAAGAGTAAATCACATAGCGAAAGATTATATTAAGAGGCGGAGTGCTTTTACAATAGGGATTGCAAGGTTTTATACCGCTAAAATACTCCTAGGATTAGGTCTAATGCATTGTATGATAATAACATATAAAAAGAAAGAATAAGACTTGACTTGTTAGGAGAATCAACTTTATGTGATTGGAAATCAAATTATGGGTTGTCAGTTGTCGTTTTCCTTGAATGTAGGGCTTGACTATCTCCTTTACTAATCACATCTTTTGTTTCCTTGATATTGTGTAAGATAAAACTCTCAATCCTTGAGAGTGCTTCTGATATTGTGTAAGCTTATATAACGTGATAAGTTTGACATATATTTATATGACGAGTAAAGTCGAGGAGGTAAGTATTACTTAGCGTTTGATCAAACATGTACGTATATGGGTCGTTATTGTCGGCTAGCCTTATGATTGTTAAGGTGAACATAAGTGATTAATGTCGTTCTCTCGCCATGACGTTCTGTACCTTGTGATCATGATGAGGTCTGTGTGGCCCGATGTCATGTGGTCTGTGTGACCTAGTGCGATGAGGTCTGTGAGGCCCGATGTTGTAATATGATGAGGTCTGTGTGGCCCGATGTCATAGCGTGATGAGGTCTGTGTGGCCCGATGTCACGAGGAGGAGGTGCGGAGCGTTGACGGTATGGTAAGTCCCCTGTGTGGAGGTTACACAGCGGGGTTCTCGACTCGTTTCTGTGCCTTGAGTTGCTGATAATCGTCCGAGTCAGTTGCTTGCATTTTCTTCCGGATTAAGAATAGAACAGTGCTAGACTAAATTACTTACGCGTTTCGGTTTTACTTTAAAGGCTTCTTTTATTTTTCCTTTCTCGTTTTATGAGTTGGCTGTTGACTAACTAGGTTGTTGTTGTTTGTCTGTTGGCTTTTCCCCCACCTTAGGTACTCGGATGTGTGCTTGCTGATTGTGGAACGCTTGGAGGGAATCTGAAGGTACCGGAAAAGTGAGAGACCTATCCGGCATACTGCGCGCCCTTCGCCGTCTTGGCGGGGAAGCGGAATGCGCCTCATAGGAAAAAGTGCGCGAAAGTTTTGTAAAAATGGGGGAGATCATTGCAGGAATTTGTGACCAAAAAAGAAAAGTAGAAAAATCCTTTTTGAAAATGTATTTTCGGAGTCGCCACCAAATATTAAAGGAATTTGGAACCTATTCAACGCGTCTTAAAATATAAGACACGAGTGTCTCAAATTTCAAGATGCGTCGATATCTATCAATCTGAGGTTTGAAACCAGAGAAGGGATTCGGAGTGAGGTTACTTTTCAAAAGTTTTGACAAAAATGTGTTTCTGAAAACTGAAATCAAAAAGCCTACGTAAAAGTAGTCTCTACTAATTTGAAAACATTTAGTTAATTTCGATATTTGGGCTAAAATGACGCTACGTACAAGTGCGAATATATATGACTCGATAAAAATGCATAAATAATGTAAATAGTCAAAATAATGACTTTACTATAGGAAATGTACGTTAAATAATAATTTATTGATTAAATTATTACCATAAACGTTATTTTCCGACCTCGTATTTGACTCTTTAAGAATTTGTGAAAACCCTCAGTTTTTGACATGCTAAAAGACTCTATGAAACGGTACAATTTAGTGTTGGATCCGTGATTCTAGTCGTTATTTAATGCATGAATGAGAACTTGCATAATTATAAAAGTGACGTCGGTTTGCTTTAGTGATAATGAGTCGTTATTTATGCGATATTGGCGGGGTTTAGACGGATTATGAATCCGAATTGCTACAACCGTAGACATTTAATACGGCCGCTAATGCCAATATCGGGTTGGGGTTAATGTAACCCCTTTGTCCGAGTCTCAAAACGTCCCAAAACGTAGGTAAAATGTTTACCTTTCGAAAATGCAAAGACGGTATTTTTGAGTGGATTTTGTGAGTATTTTTGTGTGTTTTGTAAAACCGATGTCTAGAAATGAATGAAGTGGGTTGGTATTTATAGAGGTTGGCTGGTTTTAGGGTGAACAAAATATAATTTGCCAGTGTACAGGCGTTTTATATTTTGTTTGGGTTGGATTTTGTAAGGAAAACAAAAAGGCTGCACACCAAAACAAAAACTTAATCGCCTGTCAACAGGCGATTTTAAATTTGTTTTGGTGTGCTGTTTTTAGCCGCCTTTTGGTTTTGGATTTTTGATTAAGTAATGATTATGTTTTTGTGAGATGTTTTAACTTATGGGTTAAGTATTTGATCAGTTTTGGTCCGAATTTTGGTTTTCGTGTTTCGGTTTTTGTCGTGTTTTTCAGTTTTGGCTCGAAATAAAATAATATTAGGTTATATTATTTTATGGTATCGTGGAGTCTTGTTTTGTGAAAATGTGACACGGGACGCACTTTGGCCCGTTTTGAGTGTTGTGTTAGTGTGCGTTTTGGGTCGTTTTTGTAAGTTTGGGCCGTTTTGTAGCTAGTTGGGCTGTTTTTGTGGCTTGGCTTAATAAGACGTCCCTATATTGTGCTCGTGTTACGCTCATAATGACTAAAAGTGACATTCATTTTTATGATTATGCAAGTCCAAATTAATACGCTAAAAATGACTAATACGTTTTAGACACTTTTGTACCGTTTCGACTCTTTTAAAAGCATGCACGAAAGTCCTTTTCATCATCGGGTTTGTTTTTGGGGGGTACGGATACGGGTATCTACAGAGCCCCCAGTTTGACTGAGCTTGGACAAAGCGTTAGTCAAACTTAAAGATAGTATCCGGACCATTACAGTCTCGATACTACCTGGCGGCGCTAAGCATGTGTCTTATGGGAGAGACGAGGACTTAGCGTCGGGAAATGCGGGGAGGGACGACATGTTTTTAAGGACATGACGGTCCTACATGTTTAAGGGCATGTCGGCCTGCATGTGGCCTGAGTACTCCCACCTGGCGCCTTGCTCGTGTCTTTGCTTGGGCTTCTGCTTGTGCTTTGCTTGCGCTCCCGGCTGTGCTTTGCTTGCGCTTCTGGCTTGCGCTCCTGGCTGTGCTTTGCTTGCGCTTCTGGCTTGCGCTCTTGGCTGTGCTTTGCTTGCGCTTCTGGCTTGCGCTCTTGGCTGTGCTTTGCTTGCGCCGGCTTGCTTTATTCTTGGCGTCTCGTAAAAAAAAAGGAGGTTCTGGCGTTTTAGGTGCTTGGTTTATAAGAATGGTTGGTGTTTTGGTGAACGTCTCGTAAGGAGGCTACGTGTTTTTCTCATAAAAGGTTGGGTTTTTATGAACGTCTCGTGAGGAGGTTACGTGCTTCTGTGTTTCTCATTAAAAGGGCTAGGTTTTTATGGACGTCTCGTGAGGAGGTTACGTGTTTTTCTCATAAAAGGTTAGGTTTTTATGAACGTCTCGTGAGGAGGTTACGTGTTTCTGTATTTCTCATAAAAAGGGCTAGGTTTTTACGAACGTCTCGTGAGGAGGCTACGCGTTTTTGTATTTTAACGTCTCGTGAGGAGGCTACGTGTTTTTCTCATAAAAGGTTAGGTTTTTATGAACGTCTCGTGAGGAGGTTACGTGCTTCTGTATTTCTCATAAAAAGGGCTAGGTTTTTATGGACGTCTCGTGAGGAGGTTACGTGTTTCTGTTTTTCTCATAAAAAGGGCTAGGTTTTTACGAACGTCTCGTGAGGAGGCTACGCGTTTTTGTATTTTAACGTCTCGTGAGGAGGCTACGTGTTTTTCTCATAAAAGGTTAGGTTTTTATGAACGTCTCGTGAGGAGGCTACGTGTTTTTGTGTTGTGTTTCGATTGTGTTTGAAATAGGTTGAAAGCGTATTGGGCCGAAGAAACAGCCCAAAACAAAGCTGAAACCCATAGAACAAAAATATAATCGTCTGTAAACAGGCGAATTAAATTTTAATCGCCTGTTTACAGGCGATTAGAATTTTATTTGGCGTTTTTTGGTTAAAAGTCGGGAAAGAACGAAGGGGGAGGCTTATTTCATTTTCAAAACAAAAACAAAATCGAAAACCCCAAAATTCAATCCGGCGATTTTCTAGACCAAAATTCGATTTTCCGACTCCTACAATTCATCATGGACCAAGGTACGTATTCAACTCGCTTGGTTTTTCGGGTTTTGAAGTCTGTTTGAGTCGGTTTTAACTCGAAATACCGTTTTCTAGGGTTTGGGTCGAAAATGTCGGTTTGATTCGAGTTTAGCTCTCGTCCTTGCTTGAAAACGTTAGCCATGGTTGGTATTGTGCTTGCATTGCTTGTCTTGCTGTCGTTGTGTGAAAACCCGGCTTGTGGTCTCGATTTTCGTACGTTTTGACTCGGAGGGCATTTTGGTCATTTTTGAAAACGTCTCGAAAATGGCTCAAAACTTCAGTGTAGCTTACCCATTAGTAGTATAACGTGTTGGTGAGTTCGGTTTGTTGAAATTCATGCGAAAAACGGTTCGTTTGGTTAAACCGTATGAAAGGGGGTTAAGGTCGGGGTTTTGCTCTGTTTTCGTCATTTAAAACGATCCCGATTGGCTTGGTTGTCTTGGTAAGGTTGTGGTATGCTAGTGGGGAAGTTTGGGTGGCTTGTGTGCGAAAAACGGCTCGAAAAACCGTAATTTTCGTGTAGTTTTGTACAGGGGTCAGTTTTTGGCTCGAAATTTTCGGTTCCGAAACTTGCCCGAATTCTCTGCATTGCATTGTTATGGCTAGTATGGTACATATTTGGCTTTGTTTTGTAGGAAATGTGTCGTTTGGAGGTGTTTTTGTTGGAGTAAGTGTCCTCCACAATAGTGCGATTACTTAATAAATCTCAATTAAGGAATACATGGGGATAATCCTGAATTATTGTCAATTGATTAACGTAAATCAATAACGGTTGGCTGACTAGAGTTTGACGTTATTGTCGTGAGAACGGCGGTAATCAATTGATCCCTTTAAGTCACACCTATAGGAACGTACTCCAAATGATTAAGCTAATTAATTGTATGAGATACAATTAGATTAGTAACTTGATAAATCGACTAACGGTTAGTCAGTGAATTAATTTAGAGAGAAATCGAGTTGTGAACTCGGATGATTAAATTTTATATCGATAAAATTATTTGAAGAGATGAGAACTTGTGTTATCTGTAATCTATAGTAGATTACGGGTTCATGATGCATGCCACACTCGTGCATGCACAACAAGTGTCACACATGCACAAGTGTGACAAATGGCACATATAAGTGCATGCATTGGCCACTTGATTGGCGCAATGTAATTGGCCGTTGTGTAGGTGCTCTTTGATAGGTCAAAAAACAATGATTATGTTGGACATAATCATTATATATGGCATGCATTTTTCTCTTGATCAATCCATCTCTTCTCTCTAAAAAAAAAAAAAAAACCTTAAGAAATAAGTTCTTATTTTTGATAAACATTACTAGTGTAGTAATAATAATATTCACATATTATCAAGTGTTTATTAGTGATTTCTAGATCAAAATCACTAGTAAATTTGGAGTACTTCTTGGGTGCAACAAGAAGGAGGTTTCCTTGTTTGGAAACTAGGGTTTGGAGGATCATCCCATATTGATAGCTCAAGAAACAAAACTAGAAAGGAGTTCTAGTTTTGTGCCCATTTTATTCCTTTTAATAAGGTATAAATTTCTATAAACTTGTAACAATCTATGTTTGTAACTACATAGATCTTGCTCATCAAATTAGAGTAATTTGATTTACACTAATATTTGATTAGTGAATGGGATCCGATCCCTACAAGTGGTATCAGAGCTTAGGCTTGTGGTTACAAATTTATTTGTTGTTTTTGGAGTTTTATATATTTATTGAGAATAAATATGATAAAATCCGAAAATAGTGTTAAAAATGATTTTAACACGAGATTTTTATTGCATGCAAAGCTTCTGGTCTCATGAAGTTAATGGTCAAATTTCGTAATTTTTGGAATTTGTTTGCTAATTAAAATGATTTTTATACAAAACCGAGTCAAAAAGTGTGTTTTTGGCTAAAATAATCACTATAAATAGTTATAGTTGGAATCTGGTCACGAAATTTTTACACAGTGATATTTCATATTTATACATTCTGCATGTAAATTTTCAAAGTCAGATTTTGAGTTTTGAATTTTTATTCATTTATTTGTTTAAAATCGGTATATAATGCATTTTATGTCCAAAAATATAGTAAACGTTGTTTTCTGGACATGAAATTTATACCCACATTTTTATACATTATGTGGATACTCTCGTATAAATATGGGATTTTTCCTCACTGTTTTAGACGTTTTCTTGATTTTATGAGATAAAATTGATGAAATCGTATGTTATTTATTATAAAATAATTCGTAAATTTTTTCTAACCAAACTTTTCTTTTATGATATTTTGGAAGTGTTCCAGAATATACAAAAATTTGTCAAAATAAAAATGTTTTTTATTTTATTTTATTTTGATTTTATAAAGCTTTATTCATAAAAGGGTTATGATTAAAGTACATCTAATTAGCAAATGACCATGTTTATGAACTAAAATCACCATAAGTTAGTATGAACTAATTTTGGGTGTTCTAAATCAGTTTAGAAGTTTTAGTTCAAGCTTAAAAGGTGTTTTAAGCATTATTGATTAATATGAGATTAATCGATTAAAAATGAGATCGGTTTGAAACGATTTAATGCGATTATTGTCTAGGGCGATTTTGGCATGTTTTTATTTATAAGATTTACATTATGCATGTTTGGATGAATGTTTATTATTGAATGAATGTTTGTTCTTACTAGTATGGCCATAGTTTGTTATATTTTACCGATATTGCCCGTAATGAAAGGGAATATCGTGTGGTTTGTAATTAAATGCGATCTCGTATCGCCGGTTTGTAATTTAATAGTTTATTTCATTTATAAATGTATAATAGGATTGCTATGTATTCATTTGTAAATCATACTTGTAACCTTTTGTAAATCGAGGACCGGTGATGGAGATCGACATGGAGCCTTAGAAGTGTTCTAAAGCTAGCAAGGAGGAGCCTTGGATGAAGTCCATGTGAAGAGGGACCAAAGGAGTTGGTTTCTAATTTGTAACTCCTTGTATTTTAATTACTTTTAGGTGGCCATACTAGGTTTATGCTTGCTTTATCATGCTTGTTTGTTTGCTTATTTTCCGCACACATGCCAAAATCGCCATGCATGCCACGATATCCCACTCCGATTGTCGTTTTTAGGTCGCCATTCTTAAATTAGTTCACTTATAAAGAATTTAATTGACTAAAAATTGACAAGATCACCCACATTTTTTAACAAATGAATTGAGATTAAGCCTTTCCAAATGTAGCGACTATGAACCCCATGTTCATAAGGACCTCCGCAACGTGGAACCTTGTTACCATGGGTAAGTAGTGGGAGGAAGTCCCGTGCTAATTTGGTTTGGACTCAACCGAATAAGAGTTATTTGGGGCTAATCGATGCATTTTATAGAAAATCATCAACCAAGCATTCTAGTGTAGAATTAGTCAAGTGTTGACTTATCGTTTTTATATAAAAGGAAACATGAGATGTCTAATTTTATATGAAAAACGAGTCTTGGAATCATTTATATAATTTCGTGGGAGATCATTATATAAATGGACGTTTGTTTTAAAAGTGTTTTAACAAATGTCATTAATGAACAATGAATGCTTATATATTTCCTCATATTTATTGTAGAATCGTTTATCGCAATGGCATCATCATCATCAACTCCCGCGCCCATTTTGGGCAAAGATTCATGGTTGCGAACCGTGATGGATAAGTGTATCCTCAAGGATGACGGTAGCAACTTCGTCGAATGGGATTCGACTATGAGGGGCGCCGCTACATCCGACAATGTGCTCAAGCACCTTACCGATCAACCACCCGCCGAACCCACTTCTCGAACCGGCGCGGCTCGTGCCGCCTATGATGAGTATGTGAAAGTGGACAATGACGTGAAAACGTCTTGATTGGGTCCCTGCCACCCGCCCTCAATCTCCGATTTGTCACTCAAAAAAGTGCATATGCGATATTCACTCGAGTGACAACCATGTTCTCCAAAGCACCGCAAATAAGGCTTTATGAAGCCGCGGTTCGATTTTTCGATGCAAAGCTAGAGAGGAACCAAAAAGTTGGTCCTCATGTGCTCAAAATGATTGAGCAAATAGACACTCTTGAGCGTCAAGAGTGTGCTATACCGAAAGCTCTTGCGATAAACCGCATTCTTCATTCTCTTCCTAACAAGTTTGCTCATTTTAGAGTAAACTATAACATGAACAACATGGATAAGAGTTACCATGAACTTCATGCACTCTTGGTCCAAGCCGAGAGGGATATGGAAGTGAATGAGGTGGAGAAGAAAGATGTTCTCTCCATGAAAATGAAGAACATGAATCTAGGAGTCAAGAAGGGGAAGGTGGCCAAGAAGGCGCCATCTTACGTAGGCAAGGGTAAGGGAAAGGCTATTGTGGAAGGTGTTCCACATAAGCCTAAGCCCAAGATCAACAAGGGAAGACCCCTCAAAGACACTTGCAAATATTGCAATGAAGTGGGTCATTGGATGCGCAATTGTCCCAAGTATAAGAAGGATTTGAAAAATGGATGTGCGACATCCAAAGGTATTCCTTCTAATCTCTATATGATTGACATCAATCATGCTTGCATTTCTACATGGGTATTGGATACCGGATGTGGATCTCACCTTTGTAATCATTTGCAGGGGATGAGAAACGTGCGAGCTCTAGCCAAGGGTGATGTAGATCTCCGCATGGGCAATGGAGCTAGAGTAGCGGCCGTTTCCGTGGGAACTTTTGTACTCGCTCTTGCTAATGGTTTAGAGTTGCATTTAAATAACTGTTATTTTGTACCAACTCTAACGAAAAACATTATCTCCGTCTCCGTTTTAGATGCGGAAGGCTTTTCTTTTATGATTAAGAACAACCGTTGTACTTTTTCATTTAATGAAATGGTTTATGGTGAAGCTATTTCAATTGGAGGTATTTATGTTTTAAATGATGTTAATGATGTTTATCATATCGAGAGCAAGAGGCTCAAAACGAATGAATCAAACAAATCCTACCTTTGGCATTGTCGTTTAGGTCACATAAACGAAAGACGCATAAAGAGACTTGTTGAGACCAAGGTTCTCAAACCATTTGATTGCGAATCATATGGTACATGCGAAGCTTGCCTTTTAGGCAAGATGACTCGTCAACCCTTTAGCGGTAAAGGGACACGAGCAAGTGAGGTTTTAGGACTCATACATACCGATGTGTGTGGTCCATTAAACATCACCGCTAGAGGAGGATATCATTACTTCATTACTTTTACCGATGACTTAAGTAGATATGGTTATGTCTACTTAATAAGGCATAAAAGTGATGCTTTTGAGAAATTTAAAGAATTTCAAAATGAGGTTGAGAACCAATTAAACAAAAAGATAAAAGCACTACGATCGGATCGTGGTGGCGAATATCTAAGTAATGAGTTTGATTCACATCTTAAGAATTGTGGTATAATATCACAATGGACTCCTCCGGGCACACCACAATTGAATGGTGTTGCAGAAAGGAGAAACCGAACCTTGCTTGACATGGTTCGGTCTATGATGAGTCAAACTGAGCTTCCTGGATCATTTTGGGGCTTTGCACTGTTATCTGCTGTTTTCTCACTAAATCGAAGTCCGACTAAAGCGGCCAATAAGACTCCATATGAGATATGGACGAAGCAGTTCCTATTTGTCATTTATGAGAATTTGGGGATGAGAGGCATTCATCAAGAATAAAACAGACGATAAACTCGCACCAAGGTCTGACAAATGTCTTTTTGTAGGTTATCCTAAGGAAACCTGTGGCTATTACTTCTACAACCCTCACGAGACCAAAGTGTTTGTGGCTCGTGATGTCGCTTTTTCTAGAAAGCGAATTTATTTCTAAAAAGCAGTGGGAGAAAATTTGAACTTGATGAAGTTCAAGAGCCACAAACCGAGACAGAAAATGAGGAAACCGCTCCCTCGTCTTACGACACGGTTATAATCCTAGGAGGTCCGGAAGAATTAGTAATCAACCCGACCGCTACCTCGGTAATATCGAGGAGGAGGGTGATTTGTTGTTATTCAAAGCAACGAACCCTCAACCTACAAGGCGACTATTAGTAGCCCCAACTCAGAACAATGGCTTGAGGCCATGAAATCGAAATGGATTCTATGTACGAGAACCAAGTTTGGGACTTGGTAGATTTACCTGAAGGAGTGCGACCCGCCGGTGTAAATGGATATTCAAAATCAAACTCGGCATAGATAAACATATTGATGTTTACAAAGCTAGATTGGTGGCAAAGGGCTTTTCACAAGTCCAAGGCATTCATTATGATGAAACCTTTGCACCGGTTGCTATGCTTCGATCCATAAGGATAATCTTAGCGGTTGCCGCATTTCATGACTATGAAATATGGCAAATGGATGTAAAAACCGCCTTCTTGAATGGGATTCTAGAAGAGGAAGTGTTCATGACACAACCTGAAGGTTTTGTAGACACATCCAACCCTAAGAAAGTATGCAAGCTTAAGAGATCCATTTATGGTCTTAAGCAAGCATCGAGGAGTTGGAATCACAGATTCGATCATGTTATCAAACAACATGGATTCGCTCGTAGTGCCGAGGAACCTTGTTTGTACATGAAGTTTAGTGGGAGTAAAGTAACCTTCCTTGTTTTGTATGTGGATGACATACTACTGATCGGAAATGATATTCCAAGTCTCAACTCGGTAAAGGTGGAATTGGGAAACCATTTCCAAATGAAGGACTTGGGAGAGGCACAACGCATCTTGGGTATCCGGATCTATAGAGATAGATCCAAAAGGATACTAGCATTAAGTCAAGAAACTTATATCGATAAGATTCTTGATAGGTTCAATATGAAAGACTCCAAGAGAGGCTTTCTTCCGATGAGTGTAGGAATAACATTGAAGAAATCTCAATGTCCTACGACTCCTGCGGAAATTGAACGCATGAAATTGATCCCTTATGCTTCCGCTGTAGGATCAATCATGTATGCTATGATGTGCACTCGTCCCGATGTCGCTTTCGCCTTGAGCATGACGAGGCGGTATCAAGCTAATCCGGTGAGAGTCACCGGATATTGTGAAGAACATCCTTAAGTACTTGAGAAGAACTAAGGATTCGTTTCTAGTGTTTGGAGGAGAACTTGAGCTACGTGTAAAGGGTTACACGGATGCAAGTTTCCAAACTGATGGGGATGATCTCAAATCCCAATCCGGCTATGTCTTTATGTTGAATGGAGGAGCTGTTTGTTGGAAGAGCTTCAAACAGAGTGTCACTGCGGATTCTACGACTAAGTCGAGTATTTGGCAGCATCTGAAGCTGCTAAAGAAGCTGTGTGGATTCGGCAATTCTTGGATGGACTAAGAGTAGTCCCTAGTGCCGTGGATCCAGTCACTGTTTATTGTGATAACAGTGGGGCCATCTTTCAAGCAAAGGAGCCCAAGTCTAGTAATAAGTCTAGACACGTTTTGAGGAAATACCACGTTATTAGAGATAATGTGGAAAGGAAGGAAATTGATATTTGTAAGGTTGGGACAGACGATAATGTCGCTGATCCTTTAACCAAGCCTCTTTCGAGGGCTAAGCATGACGCGCACACCGCCTCCATGGGGTTGCGGCGTATGCCAGATTTCCTTTAGTTTCGTGATATGTAATTGAATGATGTATCCTATTACATATATGAAAATAACATTCATTGTTTTTATCTTAAGTCATTATTGAATGCATGCTTTGTTTATCCGAATAATTGTGTGACAACTTTGAACATATTCAAGTGAACGGTATAAACTAAGTATTTGGTCCCTAGTCTCTCATGTGAGGTGACGTCTCGGAGAGACTAGATTGCAAGTTGATCGATGGTGGGTTCAACACCATAGGGTCATATGTGATGACTGATCATTTGCATAGACAGACTGTGAGACACTCTGTCGGACAGTGACGCTTATAGAATTCCTTTTCAATGAGATTGAAACCTGGTCGTGGTGGGAATTCTATAGTATTCCTTTGAGTCGATTCTTTGACCGAACTGATTGTCTGAGTCGGTGCAGTTTCCGAGTGACTTTCTTTTTTGTCCTAAGCCATGCCGTGAAAGGGGGTTATAAGGGCATCTTTGGGGTCATGGTGATCTGCATTATACAGTACAATCGAGTGGAAGGGAAATGTCCACCCTCGTCAGGGTAAAACATCTTTGGGCCACTCGAGGAGTAGTCGCTGAAAATGCGTGGCCACGCTCGGTAAGAATCTACGGTAGATTCCCCGGTCAGACAGCTACTCTCCATATCGAGGAAACCACTCATGATATATATCTCAGGATGCAAGTACGACCTGTAAGACACCTTGCATCGAGTGGGAGATGTGAAACGGACATGAGAATTGGTAATGCACAACTTGTCTCGGACAAGTGGGAGATTGTTGGAGTAAGTGTCCTCCACAATAGTGCGATTACTTAATAAATCTCAATTAAGGAATACATGGGGATAATCCTGAATTATTGTCAATTGATTAACGTAAATCAATAACGGTTGGCTGACTAGAGTTTGACGTTATTGTCGTGAGAACGGCGGTAATCAATTGATCCCTTTAAGTCACACCTATAGGAACGTACTCCAAATGATTAAGCTAATTAATTGTATGAGATACAATTAGATTAGTAACTTGATAAATCGACTAACGGTTAGTCAGTGAATTAATTTAGAGAGAAATCGAGTTGTGAACTCGGATGATTAAATTTTATATCGATAAAATTATTTGAAGAGATGAGAACTTGTGTTAATACCGTAATCTATAGTAGATTACGGGTTCATGATGCATGCCACACTCGTGCATGCACAACAAGTGTCACACATGCACAAGTGTGACAAATGGCACATATAAGTGCATGCATTGGCCACTTGATTGGCGCAATGTAATTGGCCGTTGTGTAGGTGCTCTTTGATAGGTCAAAAAACAATGATTATGTTGGACATAATCATTATATATGGCATGCATTTTTCTCTTGATCAATCCATCTCTTCTCTCTAAAAAAAAAAAAAAAACCTTAAGAAATAAGTTCTTATTTTTGATAAACATTACTAGTGTAGTAATAATAATATTCACATATTATCAAGTGTTTATTAGTGATTTCTAGATCAAAATCACTAGTAAATTTGGAGTACTTCTTGGGTGCAACAAGAAGGAGGTTTCCTTGTTTGGAAACTAGGGTTTGGAGGATCATCCCATATTGATAGCTCAAGAAACAAAACTAGAAAGGAGTTCTAGTTTTGTGCCCATTTTATTCCTTTTAATAAGGTATAAATTTCTATAAACTTGTAACAATCTATGTTTGTAACTACATAGATCTTGCTCATCAAATTAGAGTAATTTGATTTACACTAATATTTGATTAGTGAATGGGATCCGATCCCTACAGTTTTGGAGCCTTTTTTGTAGTTTAGGCTAAGTTTACAAAAACCGTTTTTCCTTGCTTTTCGTGTCCCGTGCAAGTAATGTATTGGACTGTATGTTGTCTGTGTTGGCTAGAGGGCTGTTTTGTGGGAAGTTGGGGCTTTTTGGTTGAGTTATGGTCAAGAAAAGGCCATTTTTGTAGTTAGTAAGCGTTTTGTAAAGGCTATTCAGTCGAGGCGTTCGGGACATCGCTTTCGCATGAAATTTTTTGCACGTGCTTACCGTGATTTATGGGTTGGGTTTGTCTCAGAAAATATGGGTTTCCGACTTTCTGTAGCGTTTTTCCCTTCTCTGCTATTTTTAGGTTAAAAAGGCTTGTCTTCTG
Source organism: Dianthus caryophyllus (assembly GCA_023091065.1). NCBI lineage: Eukaryota > Viridiplantae > Streptophyta > Magnoliopsida > Caryophyllales > Caryophyllaceae > Dianthus > Dianthus caryophyllus. Next base: position 30,871,524 of record CM041522.1, read on the forward strand.
CTGTTTTGGCTAGTTCTCTGCTGCCTTTGCGCGTGCTTGCTCTTGATTTGACTGAGTACGACGTATATATTGTATACGTCTCATGGAATCTGATTTTCTGTGTTTTTGCTCCGTTTTGGCCTTATCGGTGGATAATGTAGGCCTTAATGTTCGATTTCCGTCGTTTTTGCTTGCTTCTGCTTTCTTTAAGTGACCTGCTACTGCCGTTGTCTGAGTGTACCCTTGAATCTTGTGCAGGTGATCCTAGGCCTTCAGTACCTACTTCCAGTGACATGGATCGGGTCTTGGCTGGCGTTGACTTTACCGTTCTGAGGGACGAGCATACTCCTAGTTCAGGTATGCCTGCGCCCTTGGAGGTTTCCGACGGTCCGTCTCAGTCGGACTTGTTGAGAGCTTTTCCTCAGACGCCTGGAGCTTCTACGACGCCAGGGAGTGAGTTTCAGGGCGCCGTTGTGGAGTCTCCTGCCTTTTCTGCTAGTGGTGCCGGTGCTGTTAGCGCGTCGTCTGGGCCTTCTGCGAGTGGCTTTGGACATGGTGTTGTTTCTGGTGGTCCTGAGCCGTCAGTTAGTGTTGCGGGTCGTGACGTTGCTGCCGAGTCGCCTGCTTTTTCAGCTAATGTGATGCGTGAGAGGCGAGTCGTTGGCGGACGCGGTCTTACGGTGATGCTAGCGGTAGTGGAGCCTTCTTTGGGTCGCCGAGGTCTCTGTTGGTGGCGAGGTCGAGCTCGGTGTCGTCTCAGAGTCTTTGCAGGGGCGTGGACGTGGCGCTGCTGTGGAGACGTCTGAGGCTCCTGGGGGAGGCCGTGGTGGAGGTCGGAGCGTAGCTGCAGGGTCTTCGCAGGGGCGTGGCCGTGGCGGTGCTGGAGGGACGCCTGTGGCTCCAGGAGGGGGGCGAGGCAGAGGTCGTGGTGCTGCGGCAGGGTCTTCGCAGGGACGTGGCGCAGCGTTCAGGGTGCTGCGGCTCTGGAGGCCAGGTTAGAGGTCGCGGTCGTGGTCGGAGGAACCCGAGGAAGAAGCGCAAGGTGGATGAGGCTTCTGGTGAGGCGGCTGATGAGCCACGACGTCGAGCTCGTGTTGCTGCCGAGGGTGGTGACCGGGCCGAGGCCGAGGTCGCCTGTGTTGCTGAGGAGGTTGGAGCAGGGGGAGACCCTGTGGAGGTCACGCGGAGGCGTGGTCGTGCTCGGGGTCCGGGGAGTCGTTACGAGGACCCTTCTGAGTCGGAGGAGTCTTCGAGTGACGAGGAGGGGGCTTCGACCCGCGGGTCGAGGCCGAGGCCGCCGAGGTTGAGATTGCCGAGGCCATGCCGCCGCCGCCACGCCGCCGCCGACGCCGCCATCTTCTTTATTCTTCGGCCGCCGCGGTCGCTTTGTGGCCGGGGGTGAGGTTCAGGGCCAGGCTCAGGAGCAGGTTCAGGATGAGGTTGAGGCTGAGGGCCATGCGGAGGCTGAGGCTGAGGCTGAGGCAGAGGCCGAGGGTGAGGCAGAGGCCGAGGGTCAGGCCCAGGATGCAAGTGCGGCAGCTCTTGAGGCCGCAACGGAGGTTTTCATGGGGATGGTTGACGAGTTGGGCGAGAGGCCTATCTATCCTCACGGTCCGCGTTTGTGGTCGCAGGTGGCCATTGACTGGGATGGCGTGACTCTGGTTTGGAGTCGCTTGGAGCACTTGTCGATTCGAGTGAAGGTCGGCTTCCCGTTAGGCTCGATGAGGACCTTCTCTGGGTTCCGGACGGTGTTTGACGTCATTGAGGGTAGGCTCGCCCAGGAGGAGCGGGCTATAGTGCTCGGGGCGGCTTTTGGTCCCAGTGCGAAGTGGAGGGAGGTGCGGGGTAGCGGGTGAACTCGCGCCTCGGCTGTGCCGGCGTTGTTGGATAGGTTTTGGGATACGACCAACACCTTCCACATGCCTGGTTACGAGGTTGGCGTGACACCTTCTTCGTGGGCAATTGTCACGGGGCTGCCTCATGGTGAGGGCGTACTTGACTGGGGGCGTGAGCGACCTCCTATCGATAGCCCACGAGTCGTGCGCCTGATTGGCGACGGGGTTAAGTGCGGGGTAGGTGAGGAGCATACGTTTCAGCCCCGGACTATTTGGTTTGCTGACTTCTTCGAGGGGAAGAGGAGGAAGAAGGGGTCCACTCGAGCGAGCGCTGAGCAGAGGGCCCAGCTGTGGTTGTGGTGGTTCCTGACGGCCACCCACTTTGGCGACAAGGGGGAGCGAGCGTCGACGGCTGTGTTGATGGCGCTGTCGGACATGACGCGTCTAGGTGACTTTGACTGGGTCACTCCTGCTTTTGGGCTGTTGATCCGCTACTTGAGGGATGCAGTGCGTCGTGACCGGATCGACGAGAAGTCGGATGTGTCGCTTGTGGGCCCCGCTCTTCTGATGGAGGTAAGTTTTGATTTCGCAGAGTCTTGTTATCTTGTCCCTGCTTTCCTTTTGTAACGTTGTATTCTGATTGCTTGCAGTCTTGGTGCTACGCTCACTTCCCTTCTCTGCTTCCGGACACGTTCAAGGTTGAGGCGCAGTATCCGGCTTTCCATGCTTACACGACAGCGGATCGGAAGGGTATTGGCCTAAACTACGACGCGGCTCGGGTGCGCTTCAACGGGATGACCGTGGACAAGGTAAGGGTATTTGTGTTTTGTACTTTGGTCTTTTGTAGCTTGTTTTTGGGTTTGTGTTTGTCTTTGTGGTTTATAATTTGGTTTTGTTTTGTAGTTCGTTCGCGACCCTTGGAGGAAGTTTACCGGCGTCCCTCCGACGATTGAAGCTCGCTTTGGTCCCCTTGACGGACGGCGGCTGTACATCGAGACCCAGTACGGCTCGTACTGGTACTTGGGTGAGCGTCTGTCTGCGCAGACGGGTCGTGGCGGCTTCATCGTACCTACTCCTCCGCCCTCGGTTTTGTTTGTGGAGACGCCCGACGCTAACGAGCGTCGTGACGTGTACCATGAGGGTGAGTCCGACTCCTTGCTGCGGCCGGCTGAGGATTACGTGACTTGGGCACAGCATGCCCTTGCTGACGCTGTGATCGAGGTATGTTTTGTTGTTGTTTTTCTTTTTTGCGTTTTTGGTTTTAGGAAGCAAAAATTTACCCTATTTTTGTTTTGCAGCGACTTGATCCTGATCTTGAGTTCCAGCCTCCTCCGTTCGTCGAGGATCTGTTTGTTGTTCACGAGGGCTGCTCTCATTCGATCGTGCTGCCGCCTTGCCTGTCTGTGGTCACCGATGCGGGCCTTGAGAGGTGGGATCCGCGCGTGAGAAAGGTATTCACTTTCTTCTTTGTACAGCATGAGTATTATGTAGTATAGCCCCCAGTTTGAGTAAGATTTTATTGTAAAATCATTAGTCAAACTCTGTTGAAATGGTTTTTGATAATAGCCCCCAGTTTGAGTAAGATTTTATTGTAAAATCATTAGTAAAACTCTGTTGAAGCGGTTTTTGATTATAGCCCCCAGTTTGAGTAAGATTTTATTGTAAAATCATTAGTCAAACTCTGTTGAAATGGTTTTTGATTATAGCCCCCAGTTTGAGTAAGATTTTATTGTAAAATCATTAGTCAAACTCTGTTGAAGCGGTTTTTGATTATAGCCCCCAGTTTGAGTAAGATTTTATTGTAAAATCATTAGTCAAACTCTGTTGAAGCAGTTTTTGATTATAGCCCCTAGTTTGAGTGAGATTTTATTGTAAAATCATTAGTCAAACTCTGTTGAAGCAGTTTTTTGAGTAGAGCCCCCAGGTGGGAAAGCTAAATGTAATTCTCGTGTTTGTGGCAGGTGACGGCTGAGGGGCACAGGAGGCTGTGGCGGGCGGCAAACCGGTGGCGGGCTGTCGTGAATGAGAAAGTGGTTGACGCTTGCAGGGCGCAGAGGGAGGCGGCCGACGCTCGACTTGAGTTAGCGGTCGAGGTGAGAGGAGTGCGAGATCGCGGTAGAAATTTGGAGGCTGCATCTGAGGAGTGGCGCGAGTCGAGGCGAGCTAGAGGGTCGGCACGCAGAGGAGCTAGATAGGGCGCGTCTTTGAGATCGACTCATGCGTCTTTGTCTTCTGTGTAGTGATCGTCATGATGAGCTTGGACTTGTGTGTATATTTTGGTCTTGTATTAATATTTTGTTTGTAACGGTTTATTTATCGGGATTTGTGTAGGGTTGATTTTTTGGTTTTGTGGGTGTTTATGGTTTGAATTTGGTTATTTTGTCTTGTTGCGAAAAATGCATTCCTGCGTCGTAGTAGGGTCTGAAATCCTCGCGTATTTGCGTGACGAGCGTACCTGCAAAACAGTGTTAGTCGTAAATGTAGGTTTATATCCGTATATAGACCTTTCAAATCACAGGATTATAATGAAAAACTTTATAAGATTAATGGTCATAAAATAGAAATTGCATAACATAATAAAAGAATAAGAATTAACCTTTTAATCCTTATGAATTGGCCTAAGATCAATACCAAAAATATGGTATCTCCTAATAATCTCACCCAAGATGTTTTGAGAAATACCCTTGAATCGCTAGAGAATTTTAGAGGAGAAAAATTATTTTCTCTCTAGGTTTTTTTTTGTGTTGTAGTATGAATGAATGAATAAAATAGGTTAAGGAAGGAGAGTATTAGAGGAAGTAATCTACTATTATACTCCCTCCTATATCACGGCTCCAAGGAGTCTATTTTGGGGAGATATTATCTCCTCAAATATACTAACTTGATGATAAAGAAAGAGTGTATCGGGACACGATGTACCTGGACACTTTTCTCTTGGTTATATTAGCCTTTTATATAATGCATTTTATTACTAGTGTCATCTGTATGGACCGACTATAATATATTATAAATATCCTTATATTTATAATTTACTAATTAATTATAACGGTTTATATTTAATTAGCTTGCATTATTCACAACAATTAAATATAACATCTTATATTCAATTCACGAATTACATTTAATTCGTTTTAGCTAATATTATTTAATCTGTATTAAATAGCCGTTCCATCATTTTACTGACTAACATTTTAGTCTGTAACATCATCACACTGACTAACATTTTAGTCACATTTGACTAACCTTTTAGTCAACAACACTAACTAACTGTTTAGTTATTAAGTAAGGCATCAATATGATCATTTTCTCAAATAATCATATTTCTCAAACACATCCTTTAGGTGTGACTCTTAGGGACCAGTTGATCACCGCCATCTGTATGACAATAACGTCAAACTTATCTAGCAAGCCAACCGTTATTGATAAACGTTAATCAACTGATTAAATACAAAATGTACCCTGTGTACCTTTAGAGATTTATTCATGTTATTGCACTCACTGTGGAGGACACTAACCCCAACAATCTCCCACTTGTCCGTACAAGTGTAGGTGCGATAACCGATTCTCATATCCATAATAAATTTCTCCCACTCAATGTAAACCAATTTGCAAAGTCCGTACTTTCAAAGGTCGTAGTTCACAAGCGATCAGTATCAAGAGTAGTTTCCCCGACTAGAGAGTAACTTAACTGATAAACGAATCAATATTCGAGCATGGCCATGCATTTTCGATTCTGACTCCTCGAGTGGCCACGAGAATAAATATTATAACTCGATAGAAGTTTGGATATTTCCCTCAACTCGAATCCTGCAGATGTAAGCGCAGCATGAAATGACCCAGTGAAAATCTGCTTGGCCTCCTGTTACGGTCGACCGTGAGAAAGAAACCAAAGTCACCCAAAATCTGCCTTAATCTCAAGAGACAGTCGATAGTCAAAAGAATCGACTCTAGGAACACTATGGATGTCCTATCCACGACCAGGCACCTAATGTTCTGAAACATTTAGGACTCCATGTAGTCGTCACAAAAATTTGTCCTGCGCGATTTCAGTAAACCCGCATCTGTGATCGATCAGTCAACAGTTTGACTTATGGCTCGTTGAACCCACCATCAATCGACGTCACAAAATGATTGCCAGAGTTATCAGCTCATGTAGGCAAGCACGGACCAAAACAAAATATAAAGCAGTTCAGTTCACTTTGAGGTGTTCAACGTTGTCTGCACAACCCTCATGAAAAACAATATATATAACAAAACGATGATTTTATTAGAAGTTTTAGGAAATACAAGTGTCAAATCCATATAAACAACTAATACAACTCAGGAACACGCTTAATTCCCATGGATTTAACGTGCCCTTCATGCTTATCTTGTCTCAACGGCTTAGTGAGAGGATCTGCTATGTTATCATCCGTAGCAATCTTGTCAATCACTATCTCCTTCTGCTCCACGTAATCCCGGATCATGTGAGCCTTCCTTTGCACGTGCCGAGACTTGTTGCTGGACTTTGGCTCCTTTGCTTGGAAGATGGCACCACTATTGTCGCAATAGATGGTGATCGGGTCATTCGAACTTGGAACTACAGTTAGTCCTTGTAAGAACTGACGCATCCATATAGCTTCCTTCGCAGCCTACGAGCAAAGATAGTACTCGGACTCGATCGTTGAATCTGCTATAACGGTTTGTTTGGAGCTTTTCCACCGACCGTGGCCATTAAGAGTAAGCGAATCCAGTTGAGATTTCGAGTCATCTCGATCCGTTTGGAAACTAGCGTCACAGAATGGCAGGTTGCGCATAGCTCAGTGTCTCCACCATAAGTCAATACCCAATCTTTAGTCCTCTGTAGGTACTTAAGAATGTTCTTTACGGCCATCCAGTGTGCTTCACCTGGATTGCCTTGGTATCGGCTTGTCATACTCAATGCATATGCCACGTCCGGACGTGTGCATATCATGGCATACATGATCGATCCTATTGCCGAAGCATATGGAATCCGACTCATGCGCTCGACCTCTTCAGATGTCTTAGGTGCTTGAGCTTTACTCAAGTGCACCCCAGAGATCATTGGAAGATTCCCCTTCTTGGAGTTGGTCATGCTGAATCTCTCAAGAATCTTATCTATATAAGACTCCTGACTAAGGGATAACATCCGTCGTGATCTATCTCTATAGATACGGAGCCCCAAAATACGCTGTGCCTCACCCAGATCTTTCATCTGGAAATGGTTCTTTAACCATACTTTTACCGAAGTTAAGAGAGGTACGTCATTCCCAATCAAGAGTATGTCATCGACGTACAGTATTAGGAAGACAATCTTGCTCCCACTCGACTTGATATATAGGCATGGTTCCTCGACCGATCGAGTGAATCCATTCTCCTTTATCACTTGGTCGAAGCGATGATTCCAACTCCGTGAAGCTTGCTTAAGTCCATAGATGGAACGCTTAAGCTTGCAAACTTTCTTAGGATTTTCAGGATCAATGTAACCTTCGGGTTGTACCATGTACAACTCCTCCTCCAAATAACCGTTTAAGAAGGCGGTTTTCACATCCATTTGCCAAATTTCATAGTCATGAAATGCGGCAATCGCTAAGAGTATCCGAATGGAACGTAGCATGACTACAGGTGCAAAGATCTCATCATAGTGCAACCCTTGCACTTGAGTGAAACCCTTTGCCACTAGTCGTGCCTTGTATATATCTGGTTGTCCTTCTACAGATCGCTTTATCTTGTAAAGCCATTTGCACTGAAGAGGCCTAGCCTTATCAGGTAAGTCAACCAGATCCCATACATGGTTCTCGTACATCGAGTCCATCTCGGATTGCATGGCTTCTTGCCAAAGCTTTGAGTCAGAACACGTCATGGCACCTTTATAGGTTACGGGTTCGTTACTCTCAAGGAGTAAAACGTCGTCTCTCCCATTCTCCTCGACTATACCGATATATCGATCTGGAGGAATGGAGAGTCTACCCGACCTCCTGGGTTCCAAAGGGACATTAACCGTAGCAGACGTAGAAGGAACAGCTTCCTCCATTGGTTGCTCGGTTGTTGGTTCAGGAATCTCCGACAGATCGAAGGTTCTATTACCTCTCTTGTCTTCGAGAAACTCTTTCTCTAAGAACGTCGCACTAGCCGCAACAAAAACTCGTTGTTCGGTTGGCGAATAGAAGTAATGACCAAACATTCCTTTTGGATAACCAATAAAGTATGTCTTGACCGATCGCGGGCCGAGCTTATCCTCGTGTCTCCACTTGACATAAGCCTCGCACCCCAAACCCGAATAAAGGACAAGTTAGGGACCGTTCCTTCCATAACTCGTATGGAGTCTTGTCGGCTGACTTTAGTCGGACTTGATTAAGTATAAGAGCGGTGACAAAGAGCATAACCCCATAATGAGTCGTACAACCGGTGTGACTCATCATGGATCGAACCATATCAAGTAATGTTCGATTCTGCGTTCGGACACACCATTCGATTGTGGTGTTAGGGTGGAGTTAATCGTAATACTATCCCGCGGTCTTCGGTGTCGATCAAACTTCGGTTGAAAGATATTCGCCACCACGATCCGAACGTAGTGCTTTTATCTTTCTATCCGGTTGGTTCTCAACCTTATTCGGAATTCCTTGAACTTGTCAAAGGACTCACTTTTATGCTTCATTAAGTAGACATGTCCATATCTACTCAAATCGTCCGTGAAAGTGATAAAATACCTATAGCCATCTCTAGCGTTGATTGACATAGGTCCGCACACATCGGTATGTATGAGTCCTAATAGGTCAAGCGCATTCCAACACCTTTGAAGGAAATTGAGACATTTTGCCTATAAGACATGATTCGCACGTGCCAAAAGTTTCATAGTCAAATGGGGCTATTGTCCCATTATCAATGAGCTTTTTCACGCCGCTTTCTCATTTATGTGTCCCATACGGCAATGCCATAGATACGTTTGATCTTTGTCACCAACCTTTGCTTTTTGTTACTCACATGCATGATTTACGTGGTTTGATCTAAAACATAAATTAGTTCATGGAAACTTGACTTTACCATAAATCATTTCATTTAAAGAGAAAATACAGCTATTATTCTTTATTAAAAATGAAAATCCTTCTTTATCTAGAACGGATACAGAAATAATGTTTTTCGATAAACTAGGTACATAGTAACAGTTATTCAGAAATAACTCAAATCCACTTGGGAGTTGGATTACATATGTCCCTACTGAAACGGCAACAACTCTTGCTCCATTCCCCACTCGCAGGTCTACATCACCTCTTGCCAGAGTTTTGATGCTTCTTAGGCCCTGCAAATGATTGCACAGATGAGAACCACATCCAGTATCAAGTACCCAAGTTCCGAAACTTGCATGATTAATCTCAATCATATGAATAAAAGAAGACATACCAACAGGAGCGATGCGGCCTGATTTTATGTCCTCAGCATACACAGGACAGTTACGCCTCCAATGCCCAGGCATGTGGCAATGGTGGCACTCCATGGTCTGCTTAGCTTTTGCCTTGCCTTGTGGTCTACTGCTAGACTCACCAGGCCCACTCTTAGCAACCACTGGCTTCTTGAATTTTGGCTTACCTACAGCTAGGTTAGCCGGAGCCTTACCCTTACTCTTCTTGTTCCCAATCATGAGAACATCTTGCTTCGTGCTCCCACTCAACTTCAGATCACTCTCGTGCATGCGAGGAGTGAATGCAGTTCATGCAGACTATTCTGCATGTCGTTCATGTAATAGTTTGCCCTAAAGAGAGCATACCCATCATGAAGAGAGTGGAGCACTCGATCAATGATGATCTTCTCATCGATCGTGCAACCAAGCTCCTCCAATTTCTCAACGTTCTCGATCATGGCGAGAAGGTGTGGACCAACCGGTTGGCCCTTTTGGAGTCTAACTTCAAAGAAACGAGTAGTATACTCGTAACTCTTAATTCCTGAGCTTTCGAGAATTCCTTAGTAAGCGGTGGTGAAAATCTTGTTTGCACCTTGGGTAATGAAACGTCTTTGCAAATTGGGTTCCATTGCATAGATGAGCACGTTCAGAACGCACCCGCTTCCATCATGAAATCGTTATAAGCAAAGGTTTGACTTCTTGCATCGGGGTGGTAGAGCCGGCGGTGGCTCAGTCAAGTACTTGAGCTTACCGTCAGCGATGGCAGCATTCCGTAATGCGGCCTCCCAATCAGAAAAGTTTGACCCATCATGCTTCAGTCGAGTAGACTGATTCATGGTGCCCATGAAAATTCTAAGCCATGATTCGCGCATTAGTGTGGCACTTGGCATTGGTTCGTCAGTACGGACAGCCATTTGTTATAGTAGTTATATCTGTATATAACGTATTCGAAACTGTGAAAAGAAAGAAGAAGAAGAGAATAGATAAGAAATCAAGGTTTTAAAATTTAAGTCAAAAGCGATAACATATTAATGCAATGACTTATGCACTCATATAATCGACCTCCCTCGAGAATTATATAAATGATCCCAAGACTCAATTTCTTTAAATTGATAAGCCAACCTCTTGGCTAATTCTACTGTTAGAATTCTTGGTCGATAGATTTCAGTAAATCCTATCTATTAGTCCACCATAACTACGAGATATTACTCGAACTATAGTGTTGAGGTAAACTAAGTCGACAACCACTACTTACCCAACGTAGAAGGGGTCATATTATGCCTACCGACGAAGAAGGGATTCATAGTGGTCTGACTCATAAAGACTCATACTCAATTTCATTTTAGAGGAAGGTCCCATCATCTCATTTTAATTCATTTTAAGTGAACTAATATCTAGCATTATCGTGAATGATTAAATAGAGGTGATAGCCCTAAACAAGAGACATCCGTATGTCTATGAAAAGAATGCAACTATATGATCCATTTTCATGCATATTAGGTGGTTTGGTTTAGTTTAGGCGGAATATGATGCTTCTATCTAACGTGAATGCAACGAAAAACGGTAAAGAAAACACAAAAAGGAAAAACACCTAGTGTGGCCTATCCCTATGAAAATAAAGACAATACAAAGTGGAATCCAACCAAGGACCTAAGCAGTCTTCATTCTCCATCTTGGGCTTCAAGTGGGAGTCCATCTTGAATCTTCTTAAAATTACATTTTTAAATTACAAAATAAACCTATTTACATTCTAATTCAAAATATGCCAAAATTAAAAATATTACAAGATGGGAGATTCGAGATCTCAAAAATACAACCAAAATTGTGTTTCCTTCATTACGAAAACACAATTTTCTAAGGCCACACTAGTAAATTACAACCGTTTGTACATAATTAATGCGTAAAATTAAACCATTCATTCAAACATCCAAAATAAATAGCATCAACTAAAACAAAATAAAACCAAATGCATACAATTTGATTTTAATCCAAACCACCTCTTTTTAAATGATTATCATTATGCAACAATTCCTTAATTGTTCATAATATCTTAATCAAAATAATAATCCAAATCAATTTATATTATCATTATAACATAAATTAGATCTCATAGAATATTTTAAACCTTTTTAAAATATTAGGTATCATCTTTATTATGAACTGCTTCATAATAACACAAAATATAACAAAAATATAATAATATATCACAAGATATAATTTCCAAAAATCAAAAACAATTTCGGCCAAAATAAAAAATAAATTTACCAAAAATTATTTAAATCGGCCAAATTGAACAAAAATGAATTAAACTGTTTTAATTCGTTTATACTAATAATTAGATCAATCCTATCTCAATTTTAATCCGTATTAAACATTGATTTAAGAGATTCAAACTAACTTTTTAGATTAAAAATCTTAAACTGATAGATCTAATGATTAACAACATAATATGTTCATTAACATACAAAAATTGGTCCTTTTAAGTTTTAATTCAATCAGTATTGAAACAAAACTAATACAAATTCATATGTGATCGATTTAACATCTTAAAGCAACGAAAAATATGAATCAAAAAGTCCAAAATACAATGTTACACAAAATCAAACGGCCAACTTGAATATGAATCAAAAGCAAACTCAAAATCAATCCACTTTGATTAAAATATTACACAAAACATACGGCCAATTTAATGAAGTTGACTTTGGATCCAATTACACAAATCAATTCAATTACTAAAAACATACGGCCGATTAAAGAAGCATACGGCCAATTCAATTTTTTTTTTTTTTTTTTTTTTGTTAAAAATCATACAAAATCCGATTTTATGAAAACCTTATAAAAATTTCATGTGCCCTAAGGCTCTGATACCACTTGTAGGTTTATATCCGTATATAGACCTTTCAAATCACAGGATTATAATGAAAAACTTTATAAGATTAATGGTCATAAAATAGAAATTGCATAACATAATAAAAGAATAAGAATTAACCTTTTAATCCTTATGAATTGGCCTAAGATCAATACCAAAAATATGGTATCTCCTAATAATCTCACCCAAGATGTTTTGAGAAATACCCTTGAATCGCTAGAGAATTTTAGAGGAGAAAACTTATTTTCTCTCTAGGTTTTTTTTTGAGTTGTAGTATGAATGAATGAATAAAATAGGTTAAGGAAGGAGAGTATTAGAGGAAGTAATCTACTATTATACTCCCTCCTATATCACGGCTCCAAGGAGTCTATTTTGGGGAGATATTATCTCCTCAAATATACTAACTTGATGATAAAGAAAGAGTGTATCGGGACATAATGCACTTTGACACTTTTCTCTTGGTTATATTAGCCTTTATATAATGCATTTTATTACTAGTGTCATCTAGATGATCGATTTATAATATATTATAAATATCCTTATATTTATAATTTACTAATTAATTATAACGGTTTATATTTAATTAGCTTGCATTATTCACAACAATTAAATATAACATCTTATATTCAATTCACGAATTACATTTAATTCGTTTTAGCTAATATTATTTAATCTGTATTAAATAGCCGTTCCATCATTTTACTGACTAACATTTTAGTCTGTAACATCATCACACTGACTAACATTTTAGTCACATTTGACTAACCTTTTAGTCAACAACACTAACTAACTGTTTAGTTATTAAGTAAGGCATCAATATGATCATTTTCTCAAATAATCATATTTCTCAAACACATCCTTTAGGTGTGACTCTTAGGGACCAGTTGATCACCGCCATCTGTATGACAATAACGTCAAACTTATCTAGCAAGCCAACCGTTATTGATAAACGTTAATCAACTGATTAAATACAAAATGTACCCTGTGTACCTTTAGAGATTTATTCATGTTATTGCACTCACTGTGGAGGACACTAACCCCAACAGTAAAAGCACATATATACGTCTCGATTGAGACTGACTCGCTAATGACCAAACTAATGGCAAATATGGAGTTTTGAAAAACGCTGTTTTGAAAAATAATTTAGACTTGTAAAAAGACGTTTTTGACATTAAAAATGTGAGCTAAAACGACGTTTTGAGACGAAAATTGTGAATGCGAAAAATCATATTTTGTGTTGTGTTTAATTTTTGTGTGATTATCGTGTTTTGTGAAAACGAAAAATACGAAAGACGGGAGTCAATTACGCAAATCGAGACGACGTGACAGGACCGTGAATGTCGACCAAGAGGTCGGTAAAAGTAATAAGGGGTAATAAGTTAAAAATTTTAGGGTATAGGTGTGTAAGAAGTGTAAGAAATCGAATAATTTTGTCAGAAAAGAAAAAGAAAATCGCCTGTAAACAGGCGATTTTACTTTTAATCGCCTGTTTACAGGCGATTACAATTTTGTTTTGTGGTTTTTGTTTGATTTATTTTAATCGCTTGTTCTCTAGCGTTTAAGTTTTTGTGTTGTATTTCGTTGTGCAAATCTCGGCTATAAAAGGAGGGCTAGGTTAACTCATTTCACTCATCCTCTCGTCCTCTATTCTCGGTTTTCCAAAAATATTCAGAATATTTACGGAACATTTGTCGAATTATGGAGGATTTTGAAAGGAACTTGCGCCGTTGGTGTGCGTCTTTGTCGGGTATCGAAGAGAAAGACTTGAGAGATTGTGGTTTCGGGGCACTCATGGGTCTGAGGGAGGTTCGAATGGAGCCCGAGTTCCTGGATGCTTGCCTTGACTATTGGGACCTGAGTTTCCATGTCTTTCGCTTTCCCAGCGGAGAGGTCTGTCCATTAGTTGAGGAGTTTGGGGCCATTGGTGGATGGTTACGTACTAACCTACCTGTGTGTGTTAGGCGGGATCCAGGGTATAAGAGGCATGTAAGGACATACCTCCAAATGACCTGCGACGAGACAGAGGAGTTATTTGCTGGGAGTCGTATCAATCTCCACCGTCTGTGTCAGCATTTTATGGATTATGACAATAAAAACATCTCCTTTGGTGCTGGAAAAGCGGCGGCGCTCGCAGTCCATGTTTACATGTTCCCCGACTCGTTGTATGAGGGAGCGCTTGGTGACCCTCGTTTAATCACAGTTGTCCAACAGATGGAGTATGGTTGTAACCCTTCCGCTGTGATTTTGGCTGAGACGATCCTGGGCCTGGATGACCGAGCGTGCAATAGGGAGCGTCCATACCGAGGGTGTCCCTTGATCCTTCAGGTATGGCTGATGGAGCGTCTAAACGTGCTGGGCGACATTAGCCTTGAAGGGTCACACTCTGCTGGGGGCGTGACTAATCGTTACATAAGGTGGCTGGACCCACATCATCGTCCTGACGATTACTTTCCCGATCTTGTGAGGTCATCGGCCATCCGTTGGTCGGTACCGTGGTGGGGGATAGTTGACGTGACGGCTTGTGCAGCTGACGATGGCCCCTCTGGAGTCTTTCTCTGCGGGTTTGACATGGGCGTCTACATCCATCCTTTGCGAGTGAGGCGACAGACAGGGTGGGCACAGTTTATCCCTGGTCATGACACTATGGTGCAGGGGACAGTTATGCTGACTAGTGATATAGTCGACGCTTGGGCGAGCGGCTGGGTTACGCGCCCTAGGTGGCCTGTAGCTGGTGTTCCTAGGACGATTCGGGTATCACCGGCCTATACTAGGTGGACTGTTGCCCAGAGCCCTCATAAGAGGTCGTGGCTTCGCGCCTTAGAGCTAAAGCGGGCCTCCTCAGGCTTCTGAATGTGCGTTTGGCCGTGGGTTGCCGTAGGGGTTGAGGGTTGGTGCTTCCCGGCTCAGTCGAAAGGTTCGGTGGCTTAAGGGAATCTTGTGTGGTTTTGTTGCTGGTTTGTTAGTATTATGTTCGTACTATTTTGTGTTTATGTATTATATCATCTATCCTAAACCCGATGTACATGCCGGGACTTGTATAAGTATTGTAATATATATTGTTAATGTAGTTTATGTTCCTATGTTTGAAAAATCCAAAATGTAACCGTTCTTTTTAAGATTAATAAAAATCAGGTTTTTATTTACGACTTTGCCTCATTTTGCTTGTTATTCTGTGTGAAATTCCTTGGCTCTAATCTCTTTTCAAAGGTTAGGATGCAAGCATGGTCTTCAGGAAATTTTTGTATTGACTTTCCCCTCGACTTTTTTAAGCTTTGGGTTTGTCGTTTTGTGTTGAATGTCGTTCTTTTTACCCTCAGGTTTAAAAGACGAATTTTTGTGTTGACTATGTCCTTGACTTTTTTAAGTTTTGGACGTGTCATTTCGTGTTGAATATCGTCTTTTTACCCTTAGGTTTGCAAGACGAATTTTGTGTTGACTATGTCCTTGACTTTTTTAAGCTTTGGACGCGTCATTTTGTGTTGAATATCGGTTGCGCTTTTTGCAAAGCTGCCTACGTATCCACGAAAAGTGGAATCAAACCGGCGTAGTTCGGAAGTGTACGTTTAGGGGCATACCGGCCCAGGAATTGTGTTTGCTTTTTTTGTGGTGAATGTGCACGTTTAGGGGCATGCCGGCCCATGAATTGTGTTTGATGGATGCATGTTTAGGGGCATGCCGGCCCATGAATTGTGTTTGCGAGGGGTGCACGTTTAAGGGCATGCCGGCCCATGAACATGTTTAAGGACATGCCGGTCCATGAATTGCTTTTGATTTTTGTGGAGAGAAAGAGCATGTTTAGGGGCATGCCGGCCCATGAACATTTTTAAGGACATGCCGGTCCATGAATTGTTTCTTTTTTTTTAAAAATTGTATTTTATAGATACATTGCAAGGCATTTTTAAGGGTAGTACTTTTTGAGCTGGTCGAGGTTCGTTGCTAGGTTAAACTCTTGACCGTCCAAGTCGGTTAGTTTTACTGCTCCGCCTGTGAAGATTTCCTTGACGAGGTAGGGTCCAGCCCAGTTAGGCTTGAATTTTCCTCGTGGGTCGACTGGAAGTGGTGCTCGGACTGACTTTAGTACGAGATCACCTACTTTTATGTGTCGTGGCTTAACTCGTTTGTTGAATGCTCGTTGTAGTCGGGCTTGGTACATTAAATGCGGTACTCGGGGAATGCGATCGGCGTTCATCCAGGAGCATGAGTTGTTCGCACTGCTTCGCGGGCCCATTCTCGCTTAGGATGCTACTTTCCATTAGTATGCGTAGAGATCGTATTTCTATTTCCCTTTGGTTGGGCGACTTCCATGCCATAGGTGAGAAATAGGGGTCATGCCTGTAGGGGTTCGGATGGTAGTCACGGTATCCCAGTGCATATGGTATCTTGTTGGGCCAATCTTTGCGGTGTCGATCATTTTCTCGAGTATGGTGACGGTGACTTGTTTCACGCCAACTCCCATTGGTTTGGGGTCGATAGGGCGAGGACTTGTGATGTTGGATGTTGTATTTTGTGAGTATAGCTTCCGTCTCGCGCTGAAAGTGCGAGCCTTGATCGCTGATGAACTCATGGGGTATGCCATATCGACATATAATGTTTGTCTGTATGAATTTGGCGACTTCTTTGGAGCCGAGGGTTCGAAAAGATGCTGCTTCTACCCATTTTGTAAAGTAGTCGATGGCCACCAGCACGAAACAGTGACCTCCTGCTCCGATGGGGTGGACTTTTCCTATTACGTCGATGCCCCAGGTTGAAAAGGGCCAGGGTGAGGTTAGGCTGTATAGTGGTGAAGGTGGTATATGTTGGACGTTGCTGAAAATTTGGCAGTTGTGGCAGTGCTTGACGTATTGGATGCAGTCTGCTTCCATGGTCGTCCAATACCATCCGAGCCGTAGAATCTGTTTGCAGAGTGCTCGAGCGTTCATATGGGGTCCGCATTCACCGTCGTGGACTTGTGTGACGATTTCCTGCCCCTTCTTGTAGTCGACACATATGAGCAGCGTCCCTTGTGGAGTTTTCTTGAGTAATTGTCCCATTTCTAGCACAAATTGAGAAGCTAGGAGTCTGATAGCTCTCTGTCCACGTTTATCGGTGTCGGGTGGGTAAGTGTTGTCTGTTTTGTAGTTGATTATGGCTTGATACCAAGGCTCTGTCTGCTCGGCTTCGTCCAGGTCAATAGTATGGATGTATGCTGGTTCGTCACATCTTTCGACGATGATGGGTAGTAACATCATGTCTGGTGGCATGTTCAGGAGGGATGAGAGTTTTGGCGGTCGGCTTCAAGAACCGGTTTTCTTCCCTTGGGAGGTGGTAAAATTCGATGCTGTCGAAGTTGGTTAGGAGTTTTTGTACTTTTGTTTGGTATTTGGTGAGGGTTTCGCTCATGATCTTCCATGCCCCGGTCACTTGATTTATGATGAGGAATGAATCTCCATGCACCCGTAGGTTCTTTATTTTGAGGGCGATGGCGGCTTGCGGTAGTAAATGCAAAGCCAGATTCAGCGGCGTTGTTTGTGACGCTAAAATCGAGCTTGATCGAGAGCGGAGTATGGTCACCATTTGGGGATATTAAGAGTATTCCTACTCCGTAGCCGCGGTAATTTGATGCTCCGTCAAAGTATAATTGCCAGTACTCCCTTTCTATGGCGAAGATCCCATCGTCCGGAAATGACATTGTATCGATCATGGGTTGTTCGATGATAGCATTTTCTGCAAGGAAGTCTGAAACTGCTTTTCCCTTGATTACTTTCAGAGGAGGTACTTGAGTTCGTACTCGGCGAGAGCGAGGTCCACGGCCATGCGCCCGTTTAGGACCGGTTTTTCAAATAGGTATTTGAGGGTCCATCGAGGAGTAGACTCTTGTTGTGCTAGTGAGTAGGTAGTGCCTGAGCTTTGGGTTGCCCGGACTAGCGAGGCGACTTTTCTCGGCCGTTCGTACCGAGTTTCGTAATCGTGAAACTTTTTGCTGATGTAGTAGATGGCCCGTTCTTCGTTGTTGACTTCCTGGGCGAGCATGGCACCCATAGCGTTTGGCGTGGTCGTTAAGTATAGCGACAGTGGCAAATCCTTTTGTGGGGGTACCAGAACGGGTGGATTTGTGAGCAGGCTCTTGACTTTGTCGAATGCTTGTTGACAATCGTCGTCCCATTTCGTATGCTCTTCTTTCTTCAATTTTTTGTAGATTGGCTCACAAATCATGGTGAGTTTGCTGATAAATCGGGAGATATATTGGACTTGTCCCAAAAAGCTCCTTATTTCGTCGATGTTGCTTGGCGGTTTCATACCCATTATTGCCTTGATTTTGGTCGGGTCTATTTCGATCCCGCTACCGGCTTACTATGTGACCCAAAGAACTTGCACGATGTGACCCCAAAGGTGCATTTACGTGGGTTTAGTCGCATCTTATAACGCCTAATCGGTGTAGAACTTGAAGGTTTGTGGACGTGGTTGTCCACTTTCCTTTGACTTCACGATCATGTCGCCGACGTATACCTCGACCTCCTTATGCATCATGTCGTGGAGCAAGGTGGTAGCAGTACGTTGGTAGGTAGCGCCGGCATTTATGAGCCCAAATGGCATGGCTGTGTAGCAATAAGTTCCCTAAGGGGTTACGAAAGTGGTTTTTGGCATGTCGTCTGCCGCCATTTTGATTTGGTTGTATCTGCATATCCATCCATGAATAGCGATGGCGTGGTCTGGCGTGTTGTCGATCGGGATATCCATGTGAGGTAGCGGAAATCGTCTTTGGGCGTGCTTTGTTTAGGTCTCAAGTCGGCACATACTCGTATTTTGCCGTTCTTCTTCATGACTGGAACCATGTTGGAGACCCAATCAGAGTATTCAATGACTCGGATGAATCCAGCTTGTAGTTGCTTTTCGATCTCTTCTTTGACCATGAGAGACCATTCTGGCTTGATGCGTCGGAGCTTCTGTTTGACGGGTCTGGAACCTTGCTTGATCGGGATGCGGTGTTTAGCTATCTCGCGGTCTATGCCGGGCATGTCCTTATATGACCAGGCAAAGACGTCCTTAAACTCTGCGAGGAGCTTGGTGTATGTGGCCCTATCTTCTGTGCTTAGGGAAGCCCCCAGTTGCAGTTCTTGAGGCTCTTCGGGCGTGCCTATGTCGATGGTTGTTGTGTCTTCAATGATGGGCTCCTGTTCGGGTTTTGAAACAATGCTTGCAATGTATCTATAAATTGCAATGTCATTTAGTTTAAGTTTATCGCAATCATTAGAAAGAGTAGATTTTAAATGAGGCAAAGAGTAACCAAAAACTTTCATGTTATTAATGTTATCAAAAGCGGTTACATTTGAAGATAGCTTAGACGAGGGAGCTTTGGATAACCTTAATGACTCTAGTTAATTACTGAGACTTACTATAATAGCCGTTTTAGAAAAATGGCGTCATGACGACGCAGGATCCTAGACTCTAGGTGTAGACGCTTGAATTGGGACCTCCCGAGTCGTCGGCAGATTGGGTGGCTTCTTCTCCGAGCTTCAGTTGTCGGAGGGCGGCTCGAAAATCTGAGGCTTCTATGGTGACGACCTCGTTGTAAAAGGGGATTTTAACCTTTTGGTGAAGAGTTGATGTTATGGGCCCGGTAGCGTGAATCCATGTCCTTCCTAGTAACATATTGTATGCCGGGGGAATGTCCATGAGTTGGAATTGGGTTTTTGTCTTGATGAGTCCTATCACGATGGGTAGTGATATGACACCTTACATCTTTGCGGGAGAATGCCGTCGTATGCTCTTATGTTGTTGGAGCAAGGGGTGACATCGCTTTCTTTTAGTCCTAGCTTGAAATTTGTTGTTAGAGGCGGGATGTTGATCGCGAGCCATTGTCGATGAGAGTAGCGGGTAATATCATGTTACGGCACTCTACGGTTATGTAGAGTCTTTGGGTTGTGTGGGTCTTGGAAGGATGCCAGGTCTGCGTGGGAGAAAGTTATGGCGCCTGGTAGCCAATCCCGGATGATGCGGCTAATGAGTTGTGCTGGGAGGACATCTCTGGTGTTACGCCATGTCGTGTCTAAGGAAGGGTCGTTGGTTATAGGTAGGTTAGTCATATCCTTGACTATGCTCTTGTTTCTGCCTTTGCTTGTGCGTTTGGGAGGGAATCCTGGCGGTATTTGTAGCTCTAAAGGAGACTGATACGGATGTTGGGGGTGAGGAGTTTTATCGTGGCCGTCGGGCTGTCTGAGGGGACGTTGATGAGGGATCGGGGTGAAGATTCCTTTCCTGTCCTTATGCCTTGGTTCCGTTCTTGTCCTAGCTTGGCGAATGCGATCAATGTCGCTACCGTTGTTGATGCTGTCGAAAAGGACGTTGACCTCGTGATCGCTTGTGGGAGCCAGGAGGGGATGATTGTGTTGGAGTATGTGTCCTCCACAATAGTGCGATTACTTAATAAATCTCAATTAAGGAATACATGGGGATAATCCTGTATTATTGTCAATTGATTAACGTAAATCAATAACGGTTGGCTGACTAGAGTTTGACGTTATTGTCGTGAGAACGGCGGTAATCAATTGATCCCTTTAAGTCACACCTATAGGAACGCATCTAAATATTTAAGCTAATTAATTGTATGAGATACGATTATATTAGTGACTTGATAATTTGACTAACGGTTAGTCAGTGTATTGATTTAGAGAGAAATCGAGTTGTGAACTCGGACGATTGAATTTTATATCGATAAAATTATTAGTGGAGATGAGAATTAGTGATTAAACGTTAATTCACTAATTGTGTATATTTTATTAATGAGATTAATAAAAGTACATTTAAATGTATATGTAAAGTACATATATGTTAAAGAACAGTTATGAGTTCAATTTGATAATTTGTACTTTATCATATTTGATGATTAAGTGATAAATTATAAGTATTTGTGGGACAAATATTGAAAACAAATTGGACCCATAATAGGGACCATAATGCCGTCCAAACCAAGAGGAGAGGGAGAGAAAGATTCTCTTTTGTCCTTTGCTTTTTGTTCACCTTTGCATGCTTTTACATAATTATCAAAAGCTAGCAATTGTTCTTATCAAGAAGCACACTCTTCACCCTCTTCTCTTCTCTAGGTGGCCGGCCCATAGGGTCTCTTGGAGACACTTATGCTTTGCTCTTTTTGTCTTTATAAGATGGTAAAGGCAAAGAGCAAAAGTGCATGTATTCACATTATTTTCTCTACACTCTTCATCTCTCTCATAATCTCTCAAAACTAATACTACTATTAGTCTTATATTACTAAGTGTTAGTAATACTATTATCACATAATATCAAGTTTATACTAGGTGATTTCTAGATCAAAATCACTAGTATATTTTGGTGTAGTTCTTGGGTGCAACTAAGAGGAGGTTTCCTATTATGGAAATTCGGTTTTGGAGGATCATCCATATTGTTAGCTCAAGAAACAAATCCAGAAAGGAGTTCTAGATTTGTGCCCATTTTATTCCTTAAGAGAAGGTATAAATTTCTCTAATCTTGTTAACAATGTAAATTTGTACTACATAGATCTTGCTAAATCAAATTAGAGTAATTTGATTTACACTAATATTTGATTAGTGAATGGGATCCGATCCCTACAAGTGGTATCAGAGCCATGGCTTGTAGTTACAAATTTATTTTGTTGTTTTTGGAGTTTTATGTATTTATTGAGAATAAATGACATAAAATCCGAAAATAGTGTTAAAAATGGTTTTAACACGAGATTTTTATAGCATGCAAATTTTCTGGTCTCATGAAGTTACTGGTCAAATTTCGTAATTTTTGGAATTTGTTTGCTAATTAAAATGATTTTCATACAAAACCGAGTCAAAAAGTGTGTTTTTGGCTAAAATAATTACTATAAATAGTTATAGTTGGAATCTGGTCACGAACTTTTTACACAGTGAAACTTGTTATTTATACTTTCTGCATGTAAATTTTCAAAGTCAGATCTTGAGTTTTGATTATTTATTCATTTATTTGATAAAAATCGGTATAAAGTGCATGTTAATGTTGAAAATATAGTAATATTTGTTTTCTGGACATAAATTTTATACCACTGTTTTTATACATTAAAAGGATGCTAAGGTATAAATTTGGGAATTTTCCTCACTTTTTTGGACGTTTTATTGATTTTATGAGCTAAAATCGATGAAATCGTATGTTATTTGTTATAAAATAAATTCGTAAATTTTTCTGACCAAACTTTTCTTTTCTCATATTTTGGAAGTGTTCCAGAATATACAAAATTTTGTCAAAATAAAAATGGTTTTATTTTAATTTATTTTGATTTTATAAAGCTTTATTCATAAAAAGGTTATGATTAAAGTGCATCTAATTAGCAAATGACCATGTTTGTGAACTAAAATCACCATGAATTAGTGAAAACTAATTATGAGTGTTCTAAATCAGTTTAGAAGTTTTAGTTCAAGCTTAAAAGGTGTTTTAAGCATTATTGATTAATATGAGATTAATCGATTAAAATGAGATCGGTCTTGAAACGTATTAATGCGATCATTGTTTAGGGCGATTTTGGCATGTTTTATTTATAAGCTTTTCATTATGCATGTTTGGATGAATGTTTATTATTGAATGAATGTTTGTTCTTACTAGTATGGCCATAGTTTCTAATATTTTTACCGATATTACCCGTAATGAAAGGGAATATTGTGTGGGTTTGTAATTAAATGCGATCTCGCATCGCCGGTTTGTAATTTTAATAGTTTATTTCATTTATAAATGTATAATAGGGTTGCTATGTATTCATTTGTAAATTTATACTTGTAACTATTTGTAAACCGAAGACCGGCGATTTATCGAGATGGAGCCTTAGAAGTGTTCTAAAGCTTGCAAGGAGGAGACTTGGATGAGATCCATGTGAAGAGGAACCAAAGGAGTTGGTTTCCAATTTGTAACTCCTTGTATTTTAATTACTTTAGGTGGCCATACTAGGTTTATGCTTATGCTTACTTTTGCTTGTTTGATTGCTTATTTTCCGCACACATGCCAAAATCGCCATGCATGCCACGATATCCCACGTTGATTGTCGTTTTTAGGTCGCCATTCTTAAAATTAGTTCACTTATAAAGAATTTATATGACTAAAAATTGACAAGATCACCCACATTTTATCAAATGAATTGAGATTAAGCCTTTCCAAATGTGGCGACTATGAACCCCATGTTCGTGAGGACCTCCGCAACGTGGAACCTTGTTACCATGGGTAAGTAGTGGGAGGAAGTCCCGTGCTAATTTGGTTTGGACTCAACCGAATAAGAGTTATTTGGGGCTAATCGATGCATTTTATAGAAAATCATCAACCAAGCATTCTAGTGTAGAATTAGTCAAGTGTTGACTTGTCGTTTTTATATAAAAGGAAACATGAGATGTCTAATTTTATATGAAAAACGAGTCTTGGAATCATTTATATAATTTCGTGGGAGATCGTTATATAAATGGACATTTGATTTAAAAATGAGTTTTAGCAAATGTCATTAATGCACAATGAATGTTAATTTCCTCATATTTGTTGTAGAATTATTTATTTGAAATCGCAATGACAACTTCAACTCCCGCACCCATTTTGGGTAAATATTCATGGTTGAGAACCGTGATGGATAAGTGTATCCTAAAGGTTGACGGAAGCAACTTTGTCGAATGAGATTCGACTATAAGGGGCGCCGCTCAATCCAACAATGTGCTTAAATACCTTACCGAATAACCTCCCACCGAACCCGGACTTGGGCCACCGTATGGCGCAAGCCGCTGATGAGCACCTATAGGCCGACAATGACATTAAAAGTGTTTTGATTTGGTCAATGTCACCTTCTCTCAAACTTTCCGTTACTCATAAAAGTGCATATGAGATATTCACTAGAGTGACGATTTATGTGCTTCAACACAAAGAGCATGAAAGTGAAAGAGATTGAGAGAAAAGATGTTCTTTCAATGAGATTGAAGAGCATAAACATTAGGGTCATGAAAGGGAAGGGAGCTAATAAAGCTCGGTTCAAGGAAGATAAGGGTAAGGGGAAGGCTATTGAGAATAGCAAGCCCAAACCCTGTCGTTGAAAGCGCAATTGTCCCAAATTCTTGAAGGAAAAGAACGATGGATGTGCGACATCCAAAGATATTGTTCCTTCTAGACTTTATATGATTGACATAAATCATACTTGCATTTCTACATGGGTATGAGATACTGGATGTGGATCTCACCTTTGCAATCACTTGCAAGGGATGAGAAACGTGCGAGCACTAGCCAAGGGTGATGTAGATCTCCGCATGGGCAATGGAGCTAGAGTAGCGGTCAATTCCGTGGGAATTTTTGTACTCACTCTAGCTAGTGGTTTAGAGTTGTACTTGAATAACTGTTATTTTGTACCAACTCTAACGAAAAACATTATCTCCCTCTCCGTGTTTGATACGGAAGACTTTTATGATTAAGGACAATCGATGTACTTTTTCATTTAATGAAATGGTTTATGGTGAAACTATTTCAATTGGAGGTGTTTATGTTTTGAATGATGTCAATGATGTTTATCATATAGAGAACAAGAAGCTCAAAACGAATGAATCAAACAAATCCTACCTTTGGCATTGTCGTTTAGGTCATATAAACGATAGACGCATAAAGAGACTTGTTGAGACCAAGGTTCTCAAACCATTTGATTGCGAATCATATGGTATATGCGAAGCTTGCCTTTTTAGGGAAGATGACTCGTCAACTCTTTAGCGGTAAAGGGACACGAGCAAGTGAGGTTTTAGGACTCATACATACCGATGTGTGTGGTCCATTAAACATCACCGCTAGAGAAGGATATCATTACTTCATTACTTTTACCGATGACTTAAGTAGATATGGTTATGTCTACTTAATGAGGTATAAAAGTGATGCTTTTGAGAAATTTAAAGAATTTCAAAATGAGGTTGAGAACCAATTGGATAAGAAAATAAAAGCACTACGATCGGATCGTGGTGGCGAATATCTAAGTAATGAGTTTGATTCACATCTTAAGAATTGTGATAGAGTATCACAATGGACTCCTCCGGGCACACCACTGTTGAATGGTGTTGCAGAAAGGAGAAACCGAACCTTATGAGATATGGTTCGGTCTATGATGAGTCAAAGTGAGCTTCCTGGATTGTTTTGGGGCTTTGCGCTATTGTCTGCCGCATTCTCACTAAATCGAAGTCCGACTAAAGCAGCCAACAAGACTCCATATGAGATATGGACGGGAAAGGTTCCCTATTTGTCATTCATGAGAATTTGGGGATGTGAGGCATTCGTTAAGATTAAAACTGACGATAAACTCGCTCCAAGGTCTGACAAATGTCTTTTTGTAGGTTATCCTAAGGAAACCTGTGGTTATTACTTCTACAACCCTCACGAGAACAAAGCGTTTGTGACTCGTGATGCTGTCTTTCTAGAAAATGAAGACATTTCTAGAAGACAGAGTGGGAGAAAATTTGAACTTGATGAAGTTCAAGAGCCACAAACCGAAGCGGAAAATGAGGAAACCGTTCCCTCGTCTTCTGAAATGGTTGTAGTTCCTACGAGGTCAGGAAGAATTAGTCATCAACCTGACCGTTACCTCGGTTACATCGAGGAGGAGGGTGATTTGTTGTTATTCGAAAGCAACGAACCCTCAACCTACAAGGCAGCTATTAGTAGCCCCAACTCCGAACAATGGCTTGAGGCCATGAAATCCGAAATGGATTGTATGTACGAGAACCAAGTTTGGGACTTGGTAGATTTACCTGAAGGAGTGAGACCCCTTCAGTGTAAATGGATAAATCAAACTCGGCATAGATAAACATATAGATGTTTACAAAGCTAAATTGGTGGCAAAGGACTTTACACAAGTCCAGGGTATTCATTATGATGAAACCTTTGCACCAGTTGCAATGCTTTGATCCATAAGGATAATCTTAGCGGTTGCCGCATTTCATGACTATGAAATATGGCAAATGGATGTTAAAACCATCTTCTTGAATGGGATTCTAGAAGAGGAAGTGTACATGACACAACCAGAAGGTTTTGTAGATACATCCAACCCTAAGAAAGCATGCAAGCTTAAGAGATCCATTTATGGTCTTAAGCAAGCATCAAGGAGTTGGAATCACAGATTCGATCATGTTATAAAACAAAAGGGTTTCGCTCGAAGTACCGAGGAACCTTGTTTATACATGAAGTTTAGTGGGAGTAAAGTAACTTTCCTTGTTTTGTATGTGGATAACATACTACTAATTGGAAATGATGTTCCAAGTCTGAACTCGGTAAAGGTGGAATTGGGAAACCATTCCCAAATGAAGGACTTGGGAGAGGCACAACGCATCTTGGGTATCCGGATCTATAGAGATAGATCCAAGAGGATACTAGCATTGAGTCAAGAAACTTATATCGATAAGATTCTTGATAGGTTCAATATGAAAGACTCCAAGAGAGGCTTTCTTCCGATGAGTGTAGGAATAACATTGAATAAATCTAAATGTCCTACGACTCATGCGGAAATTGAACGCATGAAATTGATCGCTTTTGCTTCCGCTGCAGGATCAATCATGTATGCTATGATGTGCACTCGTCCCGATGTCGCTTTCGCTTTTAGCATGACGAGTCGGTATTAAGCCAATTCCAGTGAGAGTCACTGGATAGCCATAAAGAACATCCTTAAGTACTTGAGAAGAACTAAGGATTCGTTTCTAGTGTTTGGAGGAGAACTTGAGCTGCGTGTAAATGGTTACACGGATGCAAGTTTTCAAACCGATGGGGATAATTCGAAATCCCAATCCGGCTATGTCTTTATGCTAAATGGGGGTGTTATTTGCTGAAAACGTTTCAAGCAAAATGTCATTGCGGATTCTACAACAGAAGCTGAATATTTGGCAGCTTCGGAAGCTGCTAAGGAAGCTATATGGATTCGGCAGTTCTTGGATGGACTAAGTGTAGTCCCTAGTGCCGCAGATCCAATCACTATTTATTGTGATAATAGTGGGGCTATCTTTCATACAAAGGAGCCCAAGTCTAGTATCAAGTCTAGACACGTTTTGAGGAAATACCATGTTATACGAGATAATGTGGAAATGAAGGAAATAGATATTTGTAATGTTGGGACAGACGATGAGATCGCTGATCCTTTAACCAAGCCTCTCTCGAGGACTAAGCATGACGCTCACACCGCCTCTATGGGGTTGAAGCGTATGCCTGATTTCCTTTAGTTTTTGAGATATGTAATGGATAAAGTATCCTATTACATATATGAAAATAACATTCATTGTTTAGAGTATATTTACTCTTTTAAGTCATTATTGAATGCATACTTTGTTTATCCGAATATTTGTGTGACAACTTTGAACATATTCAAGTGAACGGTATAAACTAAGTATTTGGTCCCTAGTCTCTCATATGAGGTGACGTCTCCGAAAGACTAGATTGCAAGTCGATCGATGGTGGGTTCAACACCATAGGGTCATATGTGATGACTGATCGTTTGCATAGACAGACTGTGAAAACACTCTGTCGGGCAGTGACGCTTATAGAATTCCTTTTCAATGAGATTGAAACCTGGTCGTGGTGGGAATTCTATAGTATTCCTTCGAGTCGATTCTTTGGTGGGCCGATTATGCGAGTCGGTGCGGTTCAGAGTGCCTTTCATTTTTGTCCTAAGCCATGCCGTGAAAGGGGGTTATAAGGGCATCTTTGGGGTCATGGTGATCTGCATTATACAGTACAATCGAGTGGAAGGGAAATGTCCACCCTCGTCAGGGTAAAACATCTTTGGGCCACTCGTGGAGTAGTCGCCCACAATGCGTGGCCACGCTTCGGTAAGAATCTACGGTAGATTCCCTACGATGACCTACTCTCCTTATCGAGAAAACCACTCATGATTTTTATCTCAGGATGCAAGTACGACCTGTAAGACACCTTGCATCGAGTGGGAGATGTGAAACGGACATGAGAATTGGTAATGCACAACTTGTCTCGGACAAGTGGGAGATTGTTGGAGTATGTGTCCTCCACAATAGTGCGATTACTTAATAAATCTCAATTAAGGAATACATGGGGATAATCCTGTATTATTGTCAATTGATTAACGTAAATCAATAACGGTTGGCTGACTAGAGTTTGACGTTATTGTCGTGAGAACGGCGGTAATCAATTGATCCCTTTAAGTCACACCTATAGGAACGTACTCCAAATATTTAAGCTAATTAATTGTATGAGATACGATTATATTAGTGACTTGATAATTTGACTAACGGTTAGTCAGTGTATTGATTTAGAGAGAAATCGAGTTGTGAACTCGGACGATTGAATTTTATATCGATAAAATTATTAGTGGAGATGAGAATTAGTGATTAAACGTTAATTCACTAATTGTGTATATTTTATTAATGAGATTAATAAAAGTACATTTAAATGTATATGTAAAGTACATATATGTTAAAGAACAGTTATGAGTTCAATTTGATAATTTGTACTTTATCATATTTGATGATTAAGTGATAAATTATAAGTATTTGTGGGACAAATATTGAAAACAAATTGGACCCATAATAGGGACCATAATGCCGTCCAAACCAAGAGGAGAGAGGGAGAGAAAGATTCTCTTTTGTCCTTTGCTTTTTGTTCACCTTTGCATGCTTTTACATAATTATCAAAAGCTAGCAATTGTTCTTATCAAGAAGCACACTCTTCACCCTCTTCTCTTCTCTAGGTGGCCGGCCCATAGGGTCTCTTGGAGACACTTATGCTTTGCTCTTTTTGTCTTTATAAGATGGTAAAGGCAAAGAGCAAAAGTGCATGTATTCACATTATTTTCTCTACACTCTTCATCTCTCTCATAATCTCTCAAAACTAATACTACTATTAGTCTTATATTACTAAGTGTTAGTAATACTATTATCACATAATATCAAGTTTATACTAGGTGATTTCTAGATCAAAATCACTAGTATATTTTGGTGTAGTTCTTGGGTGCAACTAAGAGGAGGTTTCCTATTATGGAAATTCGGTTTTGGAGGATCATCCATATTGTTAGCTCAAGAAACAAATCTAGAAAGGAGTTCTAGATTTGTGCCCATTTTATTCCTTAAGAGAAGGTATAAATTTCTCTAATCTTGTTAACAATGTAAATTTGTACTACATAGATCTTGCTAAATCAAATTAGAGTAATTTGATTTACACTAATATTTGATTAGTGAATGGGATCCGATCCCTACAGATTGAGGATGGGATGCGTTCCCACGAAAATGGGTTGAGAACGGGGCGTGCTATGCTGGACTGTTGGTTTAGGAGCTATGCTTGGCTTGTCGATCGTCTCGTTGTCAATCATGTCTTGGATTACGTTCTTCAAGCGGAAACAGTTCTCAGTGTCATGTTCTTTCCCCCTGTGGAGTTCACAGTACGAGTCTTCGTGCCATGATAGGGGTTTCTTATCCTAAGGTGGTTCACTGGTGGATTTGGGGAGATGCAGAATGTTTTTCTTTACGAGCTTTCCCAATGCCTTTGAGTAGGACATGAAGAGGGGGTCGAACCTTCGTCGCTGTTGTGACGAAAATGGCCCTTTGGTGATGACACAGATGCAGGAGTGGGTTGTGCTAGGAAAATTGGTTGCGCTACTGGTACCTTCGAGTTTATAGCGTTAAAGGGTTCAGACGTTGTCGTGGTTCGGGGGGTATTGTCCTGGCGACCATGATCTGCAGTTTTGGCCGGTTTGTACCTGTGGATTTCATCTTCTAGGGATCGAATCCTCTTAATGTGTCGAGCAGACTCTTCGGCGAATAGTCTAGCGTTTTTATCGGTTTCGATCTTCTGCATGGCGGCCAGATGTTCGAATAGGGCGGCGAGGTTGGCTATCTTGTGGTCGAGTAGCCTTACGTGTTCGGTGATCGTCATTAGCGGTGGAGGTGGTGGAAGGGCAGCTTCGTCACTTGCGAGGTTGAAACGGAAATTCATATTGTGTTTGCAGCCGGGTGTTCAGGGTTTTTCAGTGAGTGGACCTGACAAAGTTTTCAAACCTTTAGTGACTCTAAAAGGGAAGAAAAGACTCAATCGAAAAATCGCATTCACAAAAGAAGAAAAGCAAAGAGGTAAAAAAAAGTGGGTGCATGACTCGACTCGTGTTTTTTTTTTTTTAGCTTAAAAAGACACAGGAAGCTTTTGAGGTAGGGGCATGTTGACACGTCCCTAATCTCGAGAAAGGAAAATTTTTATGATCATGATTTGATTAACCCAGTTTAGCGGTATGTTCCTAGGGGTTTATCATCACGATAAAAAGGATCAAACCGAAGTAGCGATAGGCTAATCGATCTGAGGATTGTTAAAATTGGGTAAAAGGCGACCAATTGTTCGCCTTTTACGTGTGACTCAGGGAATTAAATCAAAATGACGATAGGTCACTGTGGAACCCGGGATCGGACCCAACTCGGCGTCTTGCTTAAGGGCGGATTTTAAAGTTAAAAAAGATTAAGTTGGAAAAACCTTTAAGAACTGTTATGGAGTCGCCACGTATTTATCGCGGAAAATAGGAACCTGCTACCATGTTCTAAGTTAAAAACATGTCCTAGATTTTGGAGCACGCCGACCCCCCTAGATCTAAGGCTTGTGAAACCAGATTGGATTCGGGGTGAGGGTACTTTAGAAAAAGAGTTAATTCAAATAATGATTTATGAAAACCTTTTAGAAATGCCTATGTAAAAATAGCCTCTTCTGACCTAGAACAATCCTTGTAAGATGATATTTGATCTAATGTTATCGCTACATTACAAGTGCGATAAGGATGTAAAAGAATGCAGATCTGAGATGCAAAAGATTGATTAAAACCCTCAGTTTAGCATGTTTAACTAGTTACCGAATACGGTTCAGTTAAAGATCGAATTCTTTGTGTAAGTTGATTTAATGCAAAATAAGAAGGGTGCAAGATGCATGCAAATAAAATAAAGTTCAATTGTCCATTGGTTTATTTTATAAGGTCGGTTGCTTATGCGACTTTGGCGTGTCATCGGATATGGAGTGTACAGAAGTAAATAGAACACTTGGAGTGCAAGCCTTTGGGTGCCAAAGCGGGGGCACTAAAGTGTAGACCCCTTTGTTAGTCCATAGAAAATAAGAAAAAGCTTTGATCCAAGTGGATCGGTACCTACCTTGTCCCGACGCCAGATCTGGGCGAGCCGCTTCTTGAACTTAAAGGAGGATGAATTCAACACGGGATGGTGTGTTGAACCCGAAGTTTTGAGTGCATGAGGCTTCTGAGGATGTTTTGTGGTGTATACCGTGCTAGGCGGTATATTTTGTGGGACCCAAGTGTGGGTGCTAAAACTAAGAAGAGAGGTTGTGAGAAGAGAGGGTTTTCTTGTGTGGAAAACTTGTCGAATAGGTCGTGCGAGGGTTGTATACATAGGAGAATAGCCAGAGAAAATAGGAAGCAGGGAAAAAACCGGCTGGGAAACCGCATAGCCTTATGCGGTTTGGTGGGCAAACCGCATAGGCTTATGCGGTTTGCACCATGAGCCTTATAAGCTTATGCGGTTTCTTTGGTGTGGTTTTAACCGAGATTTCGTATTTCCTTAATCCGAATTGCTAAATCTTGGGAATATTCGGTGTAATCTCCTTGCTTGTGCCCAAGAAGGCCTAGTGTGATCTTCTAGAGAGTTGTTGAGGGCTTTGGAGTGCGACCAAAGGTGGGTTTGGGCTCGGTTTTGGGCAGAGACCGAAAAATGTGAAAAGGGTGTATTTGCATAGATTTTGTGAAATAAGGTAAGACGTGAAACCGTATTTTGTGTAAGAGGGGACTAAAGGGAAGATTTAGCCACCGGGCCTAAATTTAGGAATTTAGGAATGCTGAATTAGACCTTGTTAATGTAAAAGGACTAATTGTAGTGCAAATGCGAAGCTCATGCCAAATGAAGCAGGACAAGGACCTAGCTAGACTCCAAATGGACAAAATGAACGTTTATTTAAGTGTGATGTGATGCGACCTAAACATTTTAACATTTCAAACGACTCAAAATGAATTCGACATTAGTTAGAACCGTATAAGTCAACATTAAAGCATGCGTAATAAAAGTCCGTGATACATCACAGGGTTTTGTTTGGGAGGGTACGGATATGGGTATCCACAGAGCCCAGTTTGATCGAGCTCGGACTAGAGCGCTAGTCAAACTCCACGACTCATATCAGGACCATTACGGTCTCGTCTGATCGTGAGCGAAGCATGTGTCCATGGGTGAGGCGAGGACTTGAACCGGGCTAAGCGGGGAGGCGTGCGCATTTAAGGACTTGGCGGTCCGTGCATGCTATAAGAACTGTACTCTTTGAATGTCTTCAGAGTGCTTGTTATCTTGTCGTTGATGAATGCAGATTGTATATGCTTGGTATCATCGGATGCCTGTCTTTGGTGCTTGTAATGTCTTCGTATTGCGTGTGTATAAAGAAATTTGAAGTGCGAGTGCAGTGCTTGTAAGATGTTTGGGTATGTGTGAGGTGTATAATTGAGTAGGGGTGCTTATGTAGGTGTAGGTGCGGGTCTCGTGAAAGAGCGTCAGTGTAATGCTTGCGCTTGAACTTCAGGAGCGTCTATGTAGAGTGAAATGCT
Source organism: Dianthus caryophyllus (assembly GCA_023091065.1). Lineage (NCBI taxonomy): Eukaryota > Viridiplantae > Streptophyta > Magnoliopsida > Caryophyllales > Caryophyllaceae > Dianthus > Dianthus caryophyllus. The sequence continues at coordinate 30,904,184 of CM041522.1, forward strand.
TGGAGTTAGGTGTATTGTGGAATGCTTGTGCTTGGGCTCGCCGAGGAGTGTCTATGTAGTCGTAGTTGCATATGATTGCCTTTCGTTGAGGAGAAGGTAGTGCCGTTGTCGTTGCTGATGCCTTTGTTGATGTTGGACTGGGTCTCGCCGAGGAGCGCAGGTGCTTAGTGTAGTATTTGCTGGAGAAGTACTAGTTTGCTAGGGAAGGATGTATATGTATGGTCTCGCCGAGGAGCGTAGGTGTAGTTGTGGTTGTTTGGAGAATGATGATGTTTCGTCTTGTAAGGGGTGCAGGTGTATGTTCGCCGGGAATTATGGTCCGAAGAAGGTGTATGTGCTCATGTATACTGCTTCGTGTAATTGCTTGGATGTGCTGAATGTGCTGATGCAGACGCTTGGTGTCTATGCTCCGAAGCTGATGGGTGACTCGTTCAGGATGCTTTGTAGAGGTGTATCTGCTACGGCGTAGGTTAGTGATTTGCTGGGGAAGTCGAAGGATATGTCTTGGACTCCGTGGGAAATGTCTGTATAGGTGTGTGGACTCCATGGGGAGGAAGCGATACTCCACAGGGACGTGTAAGAGGGTGTAAGGACTCGTGAAGAGTGTTCGTGTTTCTGCTTCTGTACCGTGTATTAAAGGCTTAGCACACGAGTATGGCGGACTGTAGGTGACGCCTTAACCAAGGCATAGCGCATAATGTATGTGCTAGCGCTTGTGGCGGACTGTAGGTGACGCCTTAACCATGAAAGCTTGCGTGTATGAAGAAAAAATGAGGAGAAAACGTGGAACAAAACATGCTTTGGAAATTGCCTGTAGACTAGTGACTCTTCCGGGGAATCCCTTATCAATTGGCGACTTCAAGCGTGAACTCATTCGCACATGTTGCGGTTTCAAATCCGGAAATATTCGAACTCGCGATTTTCCTTTCGAGATCTTCAATTTCGCTTACTTCGACCATGAAACGTGGTATCTGGTGATTCGTTTGGATTCGTATGATACATGTCTCTTGGACTTGGAATGCATGGTGCTTGGGATGTTTCTTGGATATGTTAGGGTACTTGGTGCTTGGACCTACGTTCGGGTGTTGCTTGTCTGATGCACACATGAAAGTGTTATGCTTTTAGTGTGCATGTTCATGTTTGTAGCGGTTCTGGAGGTGTCGCTTAACCGTAGATGCGTATGTTGATGTGGGTATTTATAGCAAGGGTGTCTTCAAAAATGCGAAAAATTATCCCATTTTTCGTTGTAAAGGTTTAATTCTTGATAGGAAGCGTCAGCCCCCAGTTGTCTTGGTATTGGTGCCGGTGTATGTGAGCCCCCAGTTTGACTGAGTTATGGTGTATAACGATAGTCAAACTATGTAAGAGGCTATGGGTTGTATTAGGATAAGGGTGTTTTTGGATTACCCCCTTGAGTTTGACTAAGTTTTGTATGAAAACTGAGTCAAAGTATAGGGCGTGTATCAGGAGGAGGAGTTTTTGGATTACCCCCTCGAGTTTGACTAAGTTTTGAATGAAAACTGAGTCAAAGTGAAGAGTATGGTGTTTGGTCTTGAAATTTCCCCGTAGTTTGGCTTAATTTGTGTGAAATTAAGGCTAAGTGGAGAAAAGCGTAGTTGCCGGTGGCCAAAGATGTGCATAAGAAGCTGTTGAAGACGGCTTAACAAGTGGAGGATGGTATGGGCGGGTTCAGCATGACTTTGACGAGTGCAGTCGTAAGTAGATCCTAAGCGTTTGGTGATTTTGTGTAATAAGGATTGTGTGAACCCATCATTACATGATTTGTTTGTTGTAGCTTTGCTTGAACTTGTAATTGCTTTTTGTCGTCTACTACTTCCTTACTGTGCTGTGCTTCCGTGGACCTGCGTAGTTAGTAGGCTCGGGTTTGAAAGTGAAATGATTTCCGATTGGGATGTTTGGATTAAAATGCTTTTTGTTGAAAAATCATTTTTGTGAAAGGTTCATTTTAGTTGTCGAAATGAGCTTTAAAAATGAATGCTAGAAATGTCGGTTGTAAGGCTTCATGCAAGATGAAAAAGCGTTTTGACGTTGTGAACTTAAGCTAGAGTTGTGAAGACCGTGGAGGGTTACTTGAGTGCAAAGGTTGAAAAGCCCCCAGTTGTCGGTGGAATCTCATGACAACACGGAGTGGGATGTAGTGCTAAAATAGGTTGTGCTTTGCGTAAGCTGCCTACGTATCCACGAATGTGGAATCAAACCGGCGTAGTTCGATAGAGTTTACGCTCAAAGTGTAATAACTCGAGTGAGTTAAATTTGAAGAATGCTGTTACTCAAAATGTATTAACTCGAGCGGAAGAAGGTTGGACTTTGAAGATTCGAGATGTATTTCAAAGATTTGAGATGCATTTACGAAAGATACATTTCGTTTGCGAAAGGGTGTGTTTGCGAAAGGGTGTGTTTGTAAAAAGTGAATTGCAAAGTGCTTTCGTATTAACTCGAGTATTGAGTTAATTTTGAAGGGTAATTAGCTAGTTTGAGGGTGCATTGCCTCGTGTAAGTTTGAAAAAGCGCGTCGTTCCGTGGGAGCATTTTGAAGACTGGAGAGTTTTTGAAAGGAGCGGTTTAAATGTCGCTAAATTGTTTGATTGGAAGAGGATTGACTCGACATGTGAGTCAATGCTTAAAATGCCGAAAAGTTTGCAAAATAGAGACGAATCGTATGCGTGATTTGAGACTCGACGGTTGCATGGATGCCATATTCGGGAACACGTGCGATGGTGGAGCCCCCAGTGGTGCTTGCTTGTCTGCGGCGGGATGCTGTTGTTTCTGCAAAACAGTGTTAGACCAAAAAGCAGAGTACTACTCCTAAGTCTATGATAACTTTGCCTTGACGAATTCGTTTTAGTCGCCTCGATAAAGAAATAGTTTGCCTTTGAGCTTTGTGAATTTTTGTGAACACATCCTTAGCATGGAAAGCTTTGGACGGGGAATATTTTGTGGACTTTTGTAAAAGGTTGGTTGAGCTCGGGAGAGCGGCCTACGTATCCGTGGTTATGGAATCAAACCTAGCGTAGTTCCGAAAAGGATGTGTTTGTTTTGGTAAGGAGGTGTTTATGTAGAAAGGTGCGTGTTTAAGGATCCACCGGTCTGGGAGGTGGGTTTGTTTTTGTGGAAAGGTGCGTGTTTAGGGACCCGCCGGTCCAAAGGGTGTTTATGTGTTTGACCTTGATACGTTGCATCCTAAGGGTGAGTTCTCCTTGGTTGATCTAGGCTGGTTGCTTGCTACTTCTGTTGTGTCTTCAATTTGGAATTTCAAAGACCTGGCCACTCGTTTCTGGGCTTCGGTACTTCTTGCCTTTGGGGTTTCGGCCCCTCGCTTATTGATTTCTAAGCTTGTTGACTTCTTAAGCTTTTTGACTTCTTGAGCTTTTGATTTCTTAAGCTTTTGACTTCTTAAGCTTTTGCTTAGTTGTTTTGCCCCTTGTTCCGGAGCTTTTGAGACTTTTGCTTTTTGGTGACTTTGGTTTTTGACCTTTGTACCTTGTATTCCCGTTTGGTTTGAGAATATCCCACGCCCTATGTAGCTTGGGCTTGAGCTCGGACCTTGCTAAACTTTGCGGCTCGGTGGTCACTCGTGATCGTGTGTCCATCACACGGGCTCCTCGACAAGTTCGTTTGCTTATTAGGCACGCGATCAGTGCACGCGGAGGACGATCCAGGAATACTCGTACTTTTGGTCGCGATCAAATTCATGACCACTGTGGAGCTCCAAATTAATGGATCCTCCTCCAAAAGCAGCGGAGTAGTAGACCACAAGCAGACTAGTGAACCTTAGGTGTTTAGTCGTCGGAAGCTTTCTTGTCTTCGTGTCCTTGATTTAGTTGTTGACTTGGACCTTCGTACCCGGCCTAGATCTCCCTAGGATAGTTGTTCCTGGGATGCAATGTATGTTGGTGTAGAATTGTGTTTCTTATGGGAAAAGTGTGTAAAAAGGAAGCTGGGTTGTAGGCAAACTTATTCCTTTATCGATTTGTTAAAAATGTCATACGTCGGAGACTCGATTGCCCTAGACTGACAGAGTTTGACTCAAAGTTTAAAAACTCGACCCGTATTGAAAAGACTCGAATTTCTTGAGGAGATCCGTGAGATCGTCGGTGGCGCCTTGAAGGATTCTTCGCTGGGTGCTCGAGACGCACATGTCTCGGATGGGGTTGATGCTCGCGTCGGGACCTGGCTCATGCATACTTAGATTTGTCTTTGATTTTGCAAAAGTTTTGTTGTCGGCGAAAAGCAGGATGTTTTGTTGAGCAAAATGTGTTGTCACATTTTGGATCGATGTAAAAGGCGTTTTGAAATCAAATCCGATAAGCTCGTGTTAGTGGCTTGTCGGTGAAAGTGTGAATCGATTCGGAGTGGCGATAGGCTATCCGAATCAAGGGTGTTTGAAAATGTGATGAAGACGGTTGTACTCGTCTTCATACATTCGGTTTGAAAGAGGGTTAGATTAAAGCGACTATGAGCCACTTGGTCTAACCGTGAAGGATTTGCGGGATGATGCTAGTTCATTCCTAGGTTTTGTTGTCTTGTGAAAAGAGATGTTTGGATTAAAATGGCGGTAGGCCATTTTGAATCATGGAAAATGTTTATTTTGCTAGATTTGTTTTCAAGAAAAGCTCCATTCTCGGGTTTGAAAATGTTTGGTAATAAATGGGTTACAATGAGTGCGGGTCATGTAGTTCATTTATGTTTTGGAATGTCACGAGAATAAAGTGATTATTCTCGGGTGTTTTGAGGAGACTGTTTGTCTAGATCAAACCGTCCTGACTATGGGCCATTCGGTTTGAAGGAAGGATTTTTGAAAAAGGTTATTTCAAAAACGTGATGAGGATTTTGTGAAAGTAGTTTGTAAGAGGATTTGGGCCAAGATGGTTATGAATCATTTGGTCTGATGAAAAGTCCGCGAGATTGGGCTTGGCCATTCTCGGGTTTTGTTTGCTTGAAAAAGACGATTTTCTTTGAACGAGTCGACTTTGGGCCGTTTGGCCCAAAGAGATTTGTAAAGAGAATGTCGTTATTTGTTTTGCAGAAGTGAGGAGATTTTGAAAAGAGCTCATTTCAAAAACGGGTGTGTTTTGCTTGGTTTGTAAAAATAAGAAGATGTTGAAAAGAATTTATTTCAAAAATGAGAGTGTGTTGCTTGTTTTGTAAAAGTGAGGAGATTTTTGAAGAGAGCTTGTTTCAAAATTGAGAGTGTATTGCTTTAGGAGCGATGTTGTGCCTAAGAAGTCTTTGAGGCAAGAACGCGTGTGCGGATCTTGTCTCGACGTTGAAATGTGTTTGATTTGCATTCGTCGAGCCCATGTTAACGGTTCATCGTTAAGGGCTCGAGCCTAGATGCATGGAAAGGATTCGACTCGTGAACGGTTAGCTAGTCGAGTCGAGGATGTTGAGAATGGATTGGTTTGTGTGACATGTATCTAGTTAGTCCTATTAGATTCAACGTTCGTTTTAAGCGTTCATTTTTAGCTCATTTTTGTTTAGGAAGACCTTTTAAGCTTGAAAAAGGAGATTTTAGACAAGGTTTGGCTAATAGGAAGCTTTTGAGATGAGGATGCGTGTGCACATCTCGTCTCGATGTTAAAAGGTGTTAGCTTCGTCGAGCCCACCTAACGGTTCATCGTTAAGGGCTCGAGCCTAGATGGGCGGGAAGGATTCGACTCGAGAGTGATTAGCTAGGCGAGTCGAGCGTGTTGGGAATGGATTAGGTTGTGTGAGTTAAATTTGCACGTTAGTGACGTGACTAGACCAACGTTCATTTTAAATGTTGACTCTAGCTCATTTCTTTGTTAAGAAAACTCTTTTTAAGCTTGAAAAAGGAGGTTTTCGAAAAAGTTTTAGCTAAAGGAAAGCTTTTGAGACGAGGATGTGTGCGCACATCTCGTCTCGATGTTAAAAGGTTTTGCTTTGCACCCATCGAGCTGATATCGGTGATTTGCCGAGGTGAGCTCAAGTCGGATGTGTAAAAGAGAATGGATTCGACTCGAGAGTGGTTAACAAGTCGAGTCGAGGATGTTAAAAATGGAGTCTAGGCCACGTGACCTAGAGGATTGAAATCCACGAGCTCGGGTTTTATTCCTTGCTCGGGTTTTTGCTTGTTAGTGAAAAAGGAGAATTTTGAAAAAGTTTATCTCAAAAATTCGCGAGAGTTTTGTTTGAAAAGGTGTTAGGTGTTAGATGTTAGGTTCGTTTATCTTTGAAACGTTTAAGCGAGTTTTCGAAGATATGAATGCAAATGCTCGTTTTGAAAAAGACTATGGAGTGCATAGCCTCGAACTCGTACGTATGACTCAAAAAGGGTGAAAAATGAGTCAGTCGGGTACACCTCCAACTACCTCGAGTACGCTTTGGCAGATACTTAACCCCTTCATTTCCTTACGCAAGGCGATAGGTTTCTGAAGGAAGCCTTTGGGGCGGTCGAGATAGCCGTTCTGGCAAGCCGTGGAGGGGCGAGAGGAAAGCTAGTCCGGCATGTGCTTTATCGAGTGGACAAGCCTGCATGTGGGAACCACCTCTCGAGGGTGCAAAGGGTGCCTAGATTCCAAAAGGAATGGACTCTAAACGAATGTGCATAGCTCAAATATGTATACTTGGATTGTTCAAGGCTTTCAAGTTTCACCTCTTTATTTTTAAAAAGAAAAAGCTAGTTTTAAGTTATAAAAATAAGATCTCCCCAGCGGAGTCGCCAAACTGTGGAACCCGAGATCGGACCCAACTCGGCGTCTTGCTTAAGGGCGGATTTTAAAGTTAAAAAAGATTAAGTTGGAAAAACCTTTAAGAACTGTTATGGAGTCGCCACCTATTTATCGCGGAAAATAGGAACCTGCTACCATGTTCTAAGTTAAAAACATGTCCTAGATTTTGGAGCACGCCGACACCCCTAGATCTAAGGCTTGTGAAACCAGATTGGATTCGGGGTGAGGGTACTTTAGAAAAAGAGTTAATTCAAATAATGATTTATGAAAACCTTTTAGAAAAGCCTATGTAAAAATAGCCTCTACTGTCCTAGAACAATCCTTGTAAGATGATATTTGAGCTAATGTTATCGCTACATTACAAGTGCGATAAGGATGTAAAAGAATGCAGATCTGGATGCAAAAAGATTGATTAAAACCCTCAGTTTAGCATGTTTAACTTGTTAACGAATACGGTTCAGTTAAAGATCGAATTCATTGTTTAAGTTGATTTAATGCAAAATAAGAAGGGTGCAAGATGCATGCAAATAAAATAAAGTTCAATTGTCCATTGGTTTATTTTATAAGGTCGGGTGCTTATGCGACTTTGGCGTGTCATCGGATATGGAGTGTACAAGTAAATAGAACACTTGGAGTGCAAGCGTATTTGGGTGCCAAAGCGGGCGCTAAAGTGTAGACCCCTTTGTTAGTCCATAGAAAATAAGAAAAAGCTTTGATCCAAGTGGATCGGTACCTACCTTGTCCTGACGCTTCAGATCTGGGCAGAGCTTCGCTTCTTGAACTTAAAAGGAGGATGAATTCAACACGGGATGGTGTGTTGAACTCAAAGATTTGAGTGCATGAGGCTTCTGAGGATGTTTTGTGGTGTATACCGTGCTAGACGGTATATTTTGTGGGACCCAAGTGTGGGTGCTAAAACTAAGAAGAGAGGTTGTGAGAAGAGAGGGTTTTCTTGTGTGGAAAACTTGTCAGAATAGGTCGTGCGAGGGGTTGTATATATAGGAGAATAGCCGAGAGAAAATAGGAAAGCAGGGGAAAAAACCAGCCTGGGAAACCGCATAGCCTTATGCGGTTTGGTGGGCAAACCGCATAGGCTTATGCGGTTTGCACCATGAGCCGCATAAGCTTATGCGGTTTGCTGGTGTGGTTTTAACTTCGAGATTTCGTATTTCCTTAATCCGAATTGCTAAATCTTGGGAATATTCGGTGTAATCTCCTTGCTTGTGCCCCAAGAAGGCCTAGTATGATCTTCTAGAGAGTTGTTGAGGGCTTTGGAGTGCGGGCCAAAGGTGGGTTTGGGCTCGGTTTTGGGCCCGAGACCCGAAAATGTGAAAAGGGTGTATTTGCATAGATTTTGTGAAATAAGGTAAGACGTGAAACCGTATTTTGTGTAAGAGGGGACTAAAGGGAAGATTTAGCCACCGGGCCTAAATTTAGGAATTTAGGAATGCTGAATTAGACCTTGTTAATGTAAAAGGACTAATTGTAGTGCAAATGCGAAGCTCATGCCAAATGAAGGAGGACAAGGACCTAGCTAGACTCCAAATGGACAAAATGAACGTTTATTTAAGTGTGATGTGATGCGACCTAAACATTTTAACATTTCAAACGACTCAAAATGAATTCGACATTAGTTAGAACCGTATAAGTCAACGTTAAAGCATGCGTAATAAAAGTCCGTGATACATCACAGGGTTTTGTTTGGGAGGGTACGGATATGGGTATCCACAGTCACTTGATTTAAAGATTAAATCAACGGGTTCGCATCTGAACGAGCCCGCGTTTTTGTTTTTGAGAGAGAAAGATTAAATCGGGACGACTAAAGAGTCACTCGACTTAGAGCTAAATCTAATGCTCTAAAAGTTAATTTCATTTAAAATCTCCGAGATGAATTGACATATTCGGGTTTTTGCTTTGTGAAATGTTTTTAGCAATAAATGTATTATGACGATACGTCAGTCGCATAATTCATTTACGTTTTGAAAAAGATCGGGGATCTAGTGATTATCCTGGATCGGTTTTAAATGCACTGGCATTTTATTTATCAAACTCAAATGACTATAGGTCAAAGAGCCTAACGGCGTGTAAAAAAGTATGACCTTTTTGAAAAAAAGTTTAAAAATGAATTTTCAAAATGGACGTATTTTAAATGTATAATGCCTAGGAAATGTTTTTGCATGAAATGGTTTTGAAAGACGACTATAGTGAGGGTACTATAGCCTCACACTTGTACATATAAACACAGGTTTTAGGCTAATAGGGTAAGGTTCCCTCAGGCCATTCAGTAACGTTTGGTAGGGGCACCCGCAAGACTACACACGTCTTAGGTGTGAATTCAAGGCAGACCCTAGAGCGTCCGAGTTTGGTAGTTCACGACCGTTTGTGCGGATGCCGTACTTGTAATCGTGGAGGGGTGAGAGAACAGTGTGTCCGGAGTTACCTCGCTTATGAAGCGAGAGTTACTGGGGGCCGTTCCTCAAAGGGTGTGGTTTGAATCAGGAGGATTCGACTCAACGTACTTTTGCCCAAATATCGAAAGCGTAAATGTTTTCAAAGTTTCAAGCTTCACTTCTTTATGATTTAAAAATAAAAGAAAAACAAGTTTTTCAAAAATAATAAAAATCATGCTCGTCCCAGTGAGTCGCGGTGAAGGTGCAGGAAAAGTAGCGGACCTATCGGCGCCTGCGCGCGCCTCGCCCGTCTTGCGGGAAGCGGAATGCGCCTCGCAGGAAAAAGTGCGCGAAAGTTTTGTAAAAATGGGGGAGATCATTGCATGAATTTGTGACCAAAAAAGAAAAGTAGAAAAATCCTTTTTGAAAATGTATTTTAGGAGTCGCCACCAAATATTAAAGGAATTTGGAACCTATTCAACGCGTCTTGAAATACAAGACACGAGTGTCTCAGATTTCAAGATGCGTCGATATCTATCAATCTGAGGTTTGAAACCAGAGAAGGGATTCGGAGTGAGGTTACTTTTCAAAAGTTTTGACAAAAATGTGTTTTTGAAAACTGAAATCAAAAAGCCTACGTAAAAGTAGTCTCTACTAATTTGAAAACATTTAGTTAATTTCGATATTTGGGCTAAAATGACGCTACGTACAAGTGCGAATATATATGACTCGGTAAAAATGCATAAATAATGTAAATAGTCAAAATAATGACTTTACTATAGGAAATGTACGTTAAATAATAATTTATTGATTAAATTATTACCATAAACGTTATTTTCCGACCTCGTATTTGACTCTTTAAGAATTTGTGAAAACCCTCAGTTTTTGACATGCTAAAAGACTCTATGAAACGGTACAATTTAGTGTTGGATCCGTGATTCTAGTCGTTATTTAATGCATGAATGAGGACTTGCATAATTATAAAAGTGACGTCGGTTTGCTTTAGTGATAATGAGTCGTTATTTATGCGATATTGGCGGGGTTTAGACGGATTATGAATCCGAATTGCTACAACCGTATTACGAATACGGCTTCGCTAATGCCAATATCGGGTTGGGGTTAATGTAACCCCTTTGTCCGAGTCTCAAAACTTCCCAAAACGTAGGTAAAATGTTTACCTTTCGAAAATGCAAAGACGGTATTTTTGAGTGGATTTTGTGAGTATTTTTGTGTGTTTTGTAAAACCGATGTCTAGAAATGAATGAAGTGGGTTGGTATTTATAGAGGTTGGCTGGTTTTAGGGTGAACAAAATATAAATCGCCTCGTTTAAGTTTTTAATCGCCTGTCAACTGGCGATTTTAAATTTGTTTTGGTGTGCTGTTTTTAGCCGCCTTTTGGTTTTGGATTTTTGATTAAGTAATGATTATGTATTTGTGAGGTGTTTTAACTTATGGGTTAAGTATTTGTTCAGTTTTGGTCCGAATTTTGGTTTTCGTGTTTCGGTTTTTGTTGTGTTTTTCAGTTTTGGCTCGAAATAAAATAATATTAGGTTATATTATTTTATGGTATCGTGGAGTCTTGTTTTGTGAAAATGTGACACGGGACGCACTTTGGCCCGTTTTGAGTGTTGTGTTAGTGTGCGTTTTGGGTCGTTTTTGTAAGTTTGGGCCGTTTTGTAGCTAGTTGGGCTGTTTTTGTGGCTTGGCTTAATAAGACGTCCCTATATTGTGCTCGTGTTACGCTCATAATGACTAAAAGTGACATTCATTTTTATGATTATGCAAGTCCAAATTAATACGCTAAAAATGACTAATACGTTTTAGACACTTTTGTACCGTTTCGACTCTTTTAAAAGCATGCACGAAAGTCCTTTTCATCATCGGGTTTGTTTTTGGGGGGTACGGATACGGGTATCTACAGATTCACAATAATACTAGTCTTATGTCTAGTTTTGTCACCACAGACGTCTCGTTTTATCTCGCTACTTTACTCAGTTTTAGGGCCTGCGTGCCGTTTGATATTGTTGCAGTTTTGTGCTTACTCCACTTGTAGCCGAGAGCTACCGCATTTTCTTTTATATATATCTTGTTTTACTCCAGGTCTTCATGTTTTGGAAACAGGTGTTTGCCCATGGACCCATTCAGTTGGGTCCCGTAACACCCTTATTTAGGTGGGGTCCGCCCGGCTTAAATGGGGGTGTTACAAAGTGGTATCAGAGAGGCGACCCTGATAAAATAAACCTAAAATGAACATAGGAGAGCCGTGTCTTAAAATGAATTTAGGAATTAAAATGAACCCCATGGAAATGACTGGTGATCCAAGCAACACTAGGGTTAGGGAGACGTCCCGAAACCCTGGGTGGGAGACGTCCCTAGAGAGCTTGGTAGCCATGAGTTGAAGTGGTTAATGGGGGTAAAGTGTGTCGGGTTGCGTTGATGTGCTGATGATTGCCTTGCTTGTGTTTGTGTTGTGTAAACATGGAGTATGGAGATCTGGTGATGAGATACGATGAGACGTGTTGAGGCGGGAGGAGTTGGTGTGGCGTTGGGAGGTACTACGACGTTGTGATGATTCTTACGGAGTATTATGGTGTGGGATGAGTACAAGGAACGTCATGGCAAGAAAACGGTAAACAGTACAGGTCAAGTAAGTATAGTAGTTATATATTATAATGATCCCGCCCACCCTCCCCTGTAAGCCACATATTGATATATTTTGTTATCTATCATTTCCTTTATCTTGTGCTTCATTATCTTGTTCTTGTAATCTTGTTCTCGTTGATTATATCTTATATTATGTTGGATATTGTTGATGGAGGATGGGATTAGGACCTTCTGGTCACTGGAGGCACTTATGGTGCATTTTTGAGGAATTGTGGAACTTTGGTTGCTGTTAGATATGACTTGTCTTATCACTGTGTGCTTCTGCGTTGTTTTATACATTGGACGCTTAACTGTTTTATATATGATCGTATTCTGTATGAGCTAGTTGCTATGACCTTCTGTGCGTTGTGACTGTGTTCTATGACTTGGTGAGCTTGTCATGAGTCGGTTGTTCGATTACTTATACGCATTGTATGCCTAGTTATGTATTTATATATCTCCCGTGAACATGTCTATTTATGATATTGTTGTCGTGGAACTGTCGCATTGCGTTGATTAAATTTATTGCTTACTGCAGTTGAATTGACATAATTGAGACGTGCATGTTGTATCGCGTTAATGATGATTGAGAGGTTATTCTGTATGACAATTGTTTTACACCTAATAGAATGACATTGTAGTTTGGTGAGATTGTTATACCAATGATAAGATTGAGGATGATATAAAAATGATGCGGAAGTGATGTGGAACGATACGAAATGATGAGAATGAGAAAGATATGAAAGAATGAATGGTAATAGTATGCTGTGTTCATGTGTGAAGTGATGGGGGATGGACATAATTTTTGTACATATATATACTCGGAGAGTTAAGGTATGTCTGTATTCGTTCTACTGTCGTCTGTTGAAGTTGTCCGCATATTGTGCTTTCGTCTGCTAAGTCTGTCGTCTTGCGGTGTTGTAGTCGATTATCAACGTGTTTTGATCACTTTGTTAGACGTATTGTTCCTAGGTGATGTTAGTACATTGTTGATTAGGGTTGCATAGTTATACTCATATAAATAGGAATGGTAACTTTGAATCCTTTAGCCTTGTATGTATAGACTTAAAGCAATTTATCGAGCTGTTAGATAAGTAAAATGAACCTAAAATGTATCATGCTTATTTAAGCCTTGTATTTGACTAGATAAGTAATTTTAACCTTGTATGTTTTGTATGTGGGAGGTATGTATGAATTCGAGTGTGTAGGTGCTATCAATTGGTAGTTAGTGTTGTAATTGAGCCAAGGTTTGGATGAGGGTTGAAGTGGAACAAAGGGGCTGGTCGTGTAGGATTTATGAGGTCGTATAGTCACCCTCGTTGCAGTCAATTATGGCTGCTGTTTCACAGCCTTCATAGGCCAACTTGTGGCCCTTGTGGTCGTGATGTGTGGTTGTTGTTGGCAGCCATTTTGGGCTGCCATGATGCCGTGTGTGGGCTGTCAGTATTAGCCGTGTTTTGGGCTGATTTCGGGGACCGTTTTGTGGTCGTTTACTGCCATGATTTGGGGGTACCGTTGATGATCTAATTTGATTATCGTCATATGTTAAGTTGTTGTATGTGCGTGTGTATGTACACTATATGTTATCCTTGACTCACCTAAAGCTTATACAAGGATATACACTATAACACCCCCATTTATGAAAATGATGGTAAATTATTATTATCTTCTTCGGGCTGCTGTAAAATTGATTGTACCGAGGATGCGATGTTTGTTATAATGTGAACTAAAAGCTATGTGTATGTTTGCCTAATCGTAAGACTGTTTATCACCGGGGCCGTATGAGCTGTTTGTATGTATGATTAGTGACATGGTTAGTTGTTATCCATATGCCATGTCTACTCGCTTGGAATGATAATAGAAAAATGAGGTATATTGTGATTATAAGCTGAAGGGTTTAAGACTTCATGACTCTTAGTGTGTGCATTTAATGTGTACATATTAGGATTTCTGCTGTGGATATTATAATAGTAAATTAAGTCTATGGCGGTGCTCGTGTGTCATAAGCGAGTGTTAGAGTATCTAAATCATAAAAAGAGAAGGGCGTACATGAGTTTATAAAGGTTAGTGTTGTAAAGTTGCTTTATAAGTTGTTAAGAGCGTCTATATCACATAACTGACTATGTGTTTAGCGAGATCTTAGAAAGGGATGAGGTGTATATGACATGTGATTCGAGAGTATGATTTCTAAGATACTGAAAGTAAGAATATGATAAGTATGATAAGTGTGTAGATACGTGAGTTTTGTCGAGAGAGCAAAAGCATATGAATATATGATAAATGGAAATCAATTAGTGTTCTTAAGTATGAACGTGAGATAGAATATAGTTGTATAAATCGTATGAGTATATGTTTCAATAAAAATGTGTATTATTTAGTGTTTTTGGTGGGTAGCAATAAGACAGGCTGAACGTACAAGAGGTTTCATGGATGTGAGGTATTAGTTGTCCGTTGTTATAAGAGTTGTGAGAATCTAGGAAATAACGAGTAAGCTTGGTAAAGGAGGACATTTGGGCAGTATATGTTCGAGGAAGTAGTCATACGCATGTTATGGTTGACAAATGCATGGCTGTGAGGTAAGTTGTGACTAGGTGGTGGAGGTACTTAGCATCCTATAGTCACTAGGGTATACGTATGGATACCTTGAGGTACTTTTCAGTTTTTATACACCATAGAATAACTTAATAAAGGTATTTGGGTGCCACGATCGAGAATTATAATAAACAACAAGGATATGGAGTGTGCTTAATATATCTAAGAGCCTTGTAGTTGTCGTGAGCATTGAGATTATGCGTAATAGTTAATGCTAACGTTTTGAGTATTTTATGCTAGTCAGTAGAAGTAACGACATGAGTAGTACAAGAGTTTTATGTTTAAATGGAAAGGAGTAAGGTGTTTTGTTGACTACGCGTATTAAAAGGTATGAAAAGCGAGGTCATGTGTGCGAATTATAAGGAATGTTAGTTGAACTGGGGTTACCTTTGGGAATGAGAGAATGAGAAGGATGTAAGGGGTTTAATACTTATTTGGATTAAATTGTTCGGTTAAATTGTTAGCAATTTGTGTTTAGAGATAAACTGAAGGGTGATGATGAGATAGACTATAAGCCGAGAACAATGATAAGGAAATCTTGGAATATAGAAACACGTGTGAGTTTAGAACTGAGAGCACGACCTTTGGGTAATAGGACGTTGATCATGAATATATGGATGAAGAGTGAACATTATGACGGCAATGATGATAGACTGATATGTGCATAAAAATACAATGTCATAATGGTGTTAGGATATAGTAGGGAGTCTTTTGGTGATGTTGTGATTATAGTAAACTAGGAGGCAAAAAGAAATGTTGTGAGCACCAATTCATAGTTGAGTCAATACAGTAATGACTAATAGTCACATGAGAGTGTAAAATATTGACGGTAGAATGACTGGTTACACTTATCAAGGTGATGAACTAGAAGGATAAAAGAGGTGGAGCTAGATAATAGTAGAATCGTATCTTCAAGCTCTAGATTAGTCTGTTGAGTTGCTAGTGATTAGTTCTAGTCATGGTAGTATGGTAATTACAACATTTGGGTATGAGGATGTAAGGTGTGTATTACGCAAGGTAGATAGTATATTAGCAGTCTAGTGATGTTTTGTAATGTGCACAGGGATACAGTATTTTGTTGTTTTCGTTTACGCTCGTAGCTTAGTTTGTATGACGATGGGTGTCAGGGAACAGTTAGTTGAAGCGTGGAATGTATGATGCAGTTCATAGGGCATGTTTAAAGTATTATAATAGTTCTGTAAACAGAAGGATGTAGAGTCACAGATCCAGTTTTCGTTATGTTTTTCGCTTTGTTATGTATAGTTCTTCTATGCCACAAGTTGTATTTATTATTCGATTAGAGACAGTTGAGTCTGGTTGTATGTCGTCGTTAATGTCGTGTTTTGTTAGACTTTTTGGAAGTTTTGAGCGTAACCTCAATCTGTGGCCAAGATAAGTTGTTAGTTACGCGGTCGTAACTCTTTTTGTTCGGGGGTAGAAAACGCGTGTTTTTCTTTCGTTACCACATTTCGATGATGATGTGTTGTGTGGCGTTATCTAGTGCGTAGTGTTGTTGAATGTGTGTGATTGTCCTTGAATGTGAAGTGTGTAAGTGAAGGGAGATGTATGAATGAAAATGTGTGTGTGTGGATAAGGGATAGTCGAGGTTGTATGAATGTGGGCTGTTGCAAACCGGGTGTGGGGCTGTAGTAGTCGTATATTCATGTTTTTCTTCTTGCCATTTCTGCTACTGATTTTCCGTGCCTGCAGTTGTTAGTTAGAGGGTTGTGGACTGCCACCTTCCTCTTGTTCGTCCCAATGATCTCAGTGGTTGTACGCAACTGTTATTGTTGCCGTGTTGTTGCTTTTATATGCCGAGTTAGGTGACTATAGTGTAGTCGTGCGTGGGCTGCTGGTGTGTGTGTGTGTTGGGCTGTGTCGTGACTCTTATTTGTTGTTATTACTGCTGTAATTTTAGGGCTGTTGCTGTTCTTTTTGTCTCACAGTTTACGGCCGTGGTAATTCGATTAGGAAACGTAGAGCCTTACTTCCTTCACTAAGTGGCTTAAAGAGTCGAGTTCTAGTAGAGTTAGGTTCTTTTGTTGTCGGGAGCAGCTGAACTTCGGGACGAAGTTCTTTTAAGGGGGGAACACTGTAATACCCCGTATTTTCGTATCCTTACTAGCAGAGTATTAAGTTGTAGTCAAGTTTATATTTTAAGATCGAGTTTGGAGGAGTATATACATATCATAATAATCAATTGAGCTCGGTATAATAATAATAACTATAATAATAAAAGTAAAATTAAAGATTAGACTCAAATAGGATGGATCACTAATAAAACCCAACTTATGGGGCTGCTTTAAAAAAAACAAAAAGGGAGAGGAGCTCGGTCCTGCATCCCCGTCTCCTTCTTCTTCTTCTTCAATTCGTATCTTGTCCTTCTCCTCTTTCTCTGCCGTCATTCTACATCGTCATCGATCATCGTAACCTTCCATCATTCATCACCATCATCACACTATGATAATCAACGATCATCATCGTCATCATCACTCTCATCCTTCATCAAAAGCGCCAATCTGATTTTGTACCTCGACTCGTCTCGGTGTAGCAGCGTTTCAATTGTTGGGTTTTGAGCCCTTTCTTGGTCTAATTCCTCGAATCTTAGCCTAATTCTATGAGTAATTAAGAGTTCGTGTTAAATCGAAGCGATCACGTCATGTTTTCGATTTCAAGCTCGGAGTTTTGACGGTCTCCTCTCACAGGTAAGGGCTACTCCCTTACTTAGTCTTTTAGTATAGTTGTATTGTTGTAATTGTGTGGTTGGTTTGTCAGCTTATAAGCCTGAATGTTTGTGAATTGATTGTGTGCGTTATGTGTGTGAATGTGGGTATATATGTGTGCGTGTGTAAGTTAATACAAGGGTTTTAATGTCGAGTCTCGAGGTTGTTTTTATGTCGGGCTAAGACCACGTGTGAGCTACTGGTTTGTGGACGTATTGTGACAGATTATGGACTGTGTTCGGGGCTGGTTTGTAGGCCGCTTAAGGGTTGTTGTGACTATCTGTTTATGGGTGGGTTTCAACCGCGTTTTGGTCAGTTTATGGGGCGCGTAAAGGTCGATGTTCTTTGTCCGAGGGCTGATTTTCAGCCGCGTTTAGTTCGTTGCTTGTGAGTGTGTATGTGGAAGTCGAATGTACGAACGTAAGTGTGCGCATTATACTAAGGAGAAATCGATATTGTATTCTAATTGTAGTACGACCGGGAGTGATGTTGAGCTGCCGGTTTTGTGTAGACGTGTTGTGTGGGGATTGTTCTGTCGAGTTGTTGTTGTCCTTGGTGCTGTTGTGTTGCTGCGTTTCGGTTGGTTGCTGTTGCCATTATACCCTGTTGCTGTGGCCGTGTTATTGTGCCTAGCTACTGCTGTTTTCTGTGCTTATTGGCGTCAGGTCATGTTATTATAGCTGCTGTGAATCGAGCATTATTCTTTGCCATAAGTGAAATTGTTGTAATGACCGTAAAATTTCTTGTGGCGTAGAAAAAAGGGTGTTGTTGTAGCGGGTTGGAATGCTTTGTATCGCCGTGTCATTTCTTTGTTGTGGTCGTATTATGTGGCTTTTGACTGCCATAATTGTGAACTGCTGCTGTCCATTTTTGTGTTGTTATCGTGTACGTTGTGGTGTCGCGCATAAGAGTAAATCACATAGCGAAAGATTATAGTAAGAGGCGGAGTGCTTTTACAATAGGGATTGCAAGGTTTTATACCGCTAAAATACTCCTAGGATTAGGTCTAATGCATTGTATGATAATAACATATAAAAAGAAAGAATAAGACTTGACTTGTTAGGAGAATCAACTTTATGTGATTGGAAATCAAATTATGGGTTGTCAGTTGTCGTTTTCCTTGAATGTAGGGCTTGACTATCTCCTTTACTAATCACATCTTTTGTTTCCTTGATGTTGTGTAAGATCAAACTCTCAATCCTTGAGAGTGCTTCTGATATTGTGTGAGCTTATATAACGTGATAAGTTTGACATATATTTATATGACGAGTAAAGTCGAGGAGGTAAGTATTACTTAGCGTTTGATCAAACATGTACGTATATGGGTCGTTATTGTCGGCTAGCCTTATGATTGTTAAGGTGAACATAAGTGATTAATGTCGTTCTCTCGCCATGACGTTCTGTACCTTGTGATCATGATGAGGTCTGTGTGGCCCGATGTCATGTGGTCTGTGTGACCTAGTGCGATGAGGTCTGTGTGGCCCGATGTCGTAATATGATGAGGTCTGTGTGGCCCGATGTCATAGCGTGATGAGGTCTGTGTGGCCCGATGTCACGAGGAGGAGGTGCGGAGCGTTGACGGTATGGTAAGTCCCCTGTGTGGAGGTTACACAGCGGGGTTCTCGACTCGTTTCTGTGCCTTGAGTTGCTGATAATCGTCCGAGTCAGTTGCTTGCATTTTCTTCCGGATTAAGAATAGAACAGTGCTAGACTAAATTACTTACGCGTTTCGGTTTTACTTTAAAGGCTTCTTTTATTTTTCCTTTCTCGTTTTATGAGTTGGCTGTTGACTAACTAGGTTGTTGTTGTTTGTCTGTTGGCTTTTCCCCCACCTTAGGTACTCGGACGTGTGCTTGCTGATTGTGGAACGCTTGGAGGGAATCACAATAATACTAGTCTTATGTCTAGTTTTGTCACCACAGACGTCTCGTTTTATCTCGCTACTTTACTCAGTTTTAGGGCCTGCGTGCCGTTTGATATTGTTGCAGTTTTGTGCTTACTCCACTTGTAGCCGAGAGCTACCGCATTTTCTTTTATATATATCTTGTTTTACTCCAGGTCTTCATGTTTTGGAAACAGGTGTTTACCCATGGACCCATTCAGTTGGGTCCCGTAACACCCTTATTTAGGTGGGGTCCGCCCGGCTTAAATGGGGGTGTTACAATAGCCGGCATAGCATTGTCGGTTGGAATTTGAGCCGCGGTTGGCTTCGAGTGATCGGAAAGCTTCACCATGATTTTAGGCGGTGGAGGTTCAACTTCAATGTGAGCTTCCTCGGTGGATGAAGCTTCAAGTTGCTTTAGTAAACTCTTGCGTGCAAGGAAGGTACGCTCCGGCTCCGGATCAAACTGAATGTCCTTATTAGCTTGAGACTTGCGCGTTTTCCTGACCATACACAACACTAGAGCAACTATGAGAAGCGGCCTCAAGGAATTGAGGTTCCTTGAGACAAAAATTAAAGACTACAAACAATTAACGAAACAAAAACAAAGCCGTCTCCCCGGCAACGGCGCCAAAATTTGATAGGCTAAGTCGCTCTCACCTAATAAAAAATAAACCTGACAAACCTATAGGTAAATAGGGTAAGTCAGGGTCGAGTCCACAGGGAAATGGTTGCTTATGTAGGTTACCTATGAGGTGATTCTAGTCTCGGTCGGTTCGAGTGTTTTGAGGTTTTCTATAGCTAGAGTGAAAGGTAAGGGTTTAACTTTTGGAGAAAAGTCTAGGAAGTCGGGTTAGGCACGGAGTAAGCTAGGTCTAGGGATGATAATCGGATTGAGTAGGGAATCGCACTCACAAAGGATATAGCTCGTCCTCTCGGTCTTAAACTTCCTCTAGGTCTCGATAACTAGCTCTCGCAACTTACTATCGAGGGTTCCAATGATTGTCTCGCGCCTCTCCTCAAACTAGGCTTTCGATCTTAAGTTCAAGGGTGCTAAAACTTAGCCAAAGAATCAACAACCACAATTAAGCAAAGACAACCAAAACAAGCGCAAAAACCCGACTCAAAAGATCATCAAAATCAACCTAACTGAACACCCATGATTCACCCTTCCCCATAGAGTATAAAACTACTCACACATGATAAAAACAACAACACAAACAAAGGAAATAGAAGGAGACATGATCAACAACAAATGAAATTGAAATTATAATCAAAAGAGAGGAGAAATTGTAATACCAATTCAGAAAATCAAGAGAAGAATGGATGAATTCGAACAACAAAAACCAAATAGATGAACGTAGTAGCGAATTTCATCTTGAGAATTGAAAGTACAAATTATGAAAAGTATAGAACCTAGGTTTTTGAGAGAGTAAACTTTAAAGAGTCCTAGAAATGCTGTAAAAAGATTGGGGTCGAATAATGTATGAAACCCTCTTAAAATAGACTAACAATTTAAGCACACGAGAAGTCGGAGCCCATCCCAAGGGTCCGGGACTGGTGTCCCGACCGGGACCACCCTCAGACTGACCGGGACAAGCTCATCCCGTAGGTTCCAGCAAGTTTCAGCTTTTGCTCCTTTTTTTGGTTGATTTCTCTTCACTTGTTTGTCATCCCAAGGCATAGAGACGAGGCCTAGGTCGTCCCAAGGGGTAGGGACGAGGTCTAAAATGAGTATATGAGCTTCACACTCCGTCCCGTGGTCCTGGGACGGCTTCAAACATCCAAAAGTGGCTCGTTCTCAACCGAAACGACACAAAATCAACTCGAAAGGACACGTAGCGATCTCGGGACTTCAAAGTAACGTCCCGACTAGCATCATTTCTCCTCAAATAAGCGTGTACCTACAAAATAGACACAAAACACACACCAAAGACACGCGGAGGTAAAATGGTAGAATAAAGCATGAAAAAGTGCTAGAAACGATAGAAATCGCTAGTGCCAAGGGAGCTAAAAGTATATAAATATATGACACATCAAACTCCCCCAAACCGAATCGTTGCTTTTCCTCAAAGAACAAAGCGTGACAAAAAATAGAGGACAAAGCCAGATAAAGAATACTTCCCCAAACAATCACCAAACCACAAGTAGCTTAAGCAAATGGCAATCGATCCGGAAGCAGCATGGGACGTATGGAAATAGCTAGCTAACGGCTGAGAATTACAAGACGGTGTAGAATGAATAGCATGGCTTAAACGTAGGCTCTCTAGAAATCAAATCACGGACCTCTCGCGGTTTCCACTCTAGCATAAATGATGAACAAGGTGATGTATGTAGTGACACTCACCTACTCGACTTGTGGAAGCACGCCCGCAATCGAATGTGGACCAAATCTCGTGTTCCCGTACACAAATAATGTCACAATAAGCGAAACAAACATGAGGACTTACATAGGAAATTGTAGGTTTATATCCGTATATAGACCATTAAATTCACAGGATTATAATGAAAACTTTTATAAGATTTAAAGTCATAAATTGAAATTGCATAATAAAACAATACGATTTAGAATTAACCTTTAATCCTAATGAAATTGGCCTAAGATCAATACCAAAAGTATGGTATCTCCTAATAATCTCACCCAAGATGTGTTCTTGATATGCCTTTGAGTTTGCTAGAATAATTAGAGAGAAAACAGTTTTTCTTTTCTTGAGATTTTGTGTTGTGTATGAGTGAATCAATTAGGGAGGGAATTAGAGAAAGATTAGGAAAGCAATTATACTCCTAATACTCCCTTGATGGCCGGCCCCCTAGGTTATTATTTTGGGGAGATATTTTCTCTCCAAAATATAACTTATTGATCAAGATAAGATAATGTATCTAGACATTCTATTTTGATCATTTTAGCTACTAATATAATGCACCTCATATTACTAGTGTCATCTGTATGGACCGACTGTAATATATTATAAATATCCTTATATTTATAATTTACTAATTAATTATAACGGTTTATATTTAATTAGCTTGCATTATACACAACAATTAAATATAACATTTTATATTCAATTCACGAATTACATTTAATTCGCATCAGCTAAAATTATTTAATCAGTATTAAATTGTCGTACCAACATTACACTGACCAACATTTTAGTCAGTAATATCATCACACTTTGACTAACATTTTAGTCACATATGACTAACCTTTTAGTCAACAACACTAACTAACTGTTTAGTCATAAAGTAAGGCATCAATATGATCATTTTCTCAAATAATCATATTTCTCAAACACATCCTTTAGGTGTGACTCTTAGGGACCAGTTGATTACCGCCATCTGTATGACAATAACGTCAAACTTATCTAGCAAGCCAACCGTTATCGATAAACGTTAATCAACTGATTAAATACGAAATGTACCCTGTGTGCCTTTAGAGATTTATTTATGTTATTGCACTAACTGTGGAATACACTAACTCCAACAATCTCCCACTTGTCCGTACAAGTGTAGGTGCGATAACCGATTCTCATATCCATAATAAATTTCTCCCACTCAATGTAAACCAATTTGCAAAGTCCGTACTTTCAAAGGTCGTAGTTCACAAGCGATCAGAATCAAGAGTGGTTTCCCCGACTAGAGAGTAACTTAACTGATAAACGAATCAATATTCGAGCATGGCCATGCATTTTTAGTTACAGCTCCTCGAGTGGCCCTGAGAATAAATATTAGAACTCGATAGAAGTTTGGATATTTCCCTTAACTCGAATCTTGCAGATGTAAGCGCAGCATGAAATGACCCAGTGAAAATCTACTTGGTCTCCTGTTACGGTCGACCGTGAGAAAGAAACCAAAGTCACCCAAAATCTGCCTTAATCTCAAGAGACAGTCGATGGTCAAAAGAATCGACTCTAGGAACACTATGGATGTCCTATCCACGACCCGGCACCTAATGTTCTGAAACATTTAGGACTCCATGTAGTCGTCACAAAAAAATTGTCCTGCGCGATTTCAGTAAACCCGCATCTGTGATCGATCAGTCAACAGTTTGACTTATGGCTCGTTGAACCCACCATCAATCGACGTCACAAAATAATCGCCAGAGTTATCAGCTCGTGTAGGCGATCACGGACCAAAATACAATATAAAGCAATTCAGTTCACTTTGAGGTGTTCAACGCTGTCTGCACAACCCTCATGAAAAATAATATATATAAAACAAAACGATGTTTTGATTAGAAGTTTTAGAAAAACAAGTGTCAAATCCATACAAACAACTAATACAACTCAGGAACACGCTTAATTCCCATGGATTTAACGTGCCCTTCATGCTTATCTTATCTCAACGGCTTAGTGAGAGGATCTGCTATGTTATCATCCGTAGCAATCTTGTCAATCACTATCTCCTTCTGCTCCACGTAATCCCGGATCATGTGAGCCTTCATTTGCACGTGCCGAGACTTGTTGCTGGACTTCGGCTCCTTTGCCTAGAAGATGACACCACTATTGTCGCAATAGATGGTGATCGGGTCATTCGAACTAGGAACTACAGTTAGTCCTTGTAAGAACTGACGCATCCATATAGCTTCCTTCGCAGCCTCTTGATAGGATTAGTCGCACTCTCCTAATCAAAAATAAGTCCAAACTCACTCTACTAGGTAGCAAGGGTAAGTCGGGTCGAATCCACAGGGAGATGGTTGCTAATGTTGGTTATTTTTAGTGATTCTAGTCTCGGTTCGAGAAGGTTGGTTTACTAAAGTTAGAGCGAAGGAATGAGGGATTAAAACTTATAAGGAAAGGTCTAGGGAATCGGGTTAGGCACGGGGTATACTAGGTCAAAGGATGGTGACAGAAATGAGTAGGAAATCGCTCTCGCTAAGGGTAAGCTAGGCCTCTCGGTCTTAAGCTCCTCTAGGTCTCAAATGCGGGCTCTCGCAACTTACAAGTGAGGGTCCTAATGATTGGTCTCGTGTCCTACCCTAAACTAGGCTTTCGGTCTTAAGTTTAAGGGTGACAAACGCTCACAAACCCTTGGCCAAAGGATCAACAAACGCATACAAAACGAGACAATCAAAACGAGCACGAAAACCTAACTCAAAACATCATCAAAAACAAACCAAGCAAACACCCATGATTCACCCTACTCCCTAGATAAAGGACTACTCACTCATGATGAAAACAACAACAAAAGCAATAACAATGGATGAAAACATGATCAACAATGATATAAGATGAAATGATAAACAAAGGAGAGAAGTATAAACAAAAACCAATCAGAAATTCAAAGAGAAAGAGAAGAACAAAGTCAACAATACCGAAATAGGATGATCAAACAACGTACTTGAGTCGGGAATTCAAAATACAAGAAGGAAAATTGATCTAACCCTAAATTTTTGATAGAAAGTAGTTTAAAGTGTTAGGAAGATCCCCTCAAAATTTCGTGCGAAAATAATATGTTTTGCCCCCTCAAATAGACGAAACATTTTAAGCTAACGAAGTGTCTCTCAGCTGTCCCTAGGTGGTCCCGGACGGGACAAGGTCATCCCGGACGGGACAAGGTCATCCCGGAGCCTTCAGTTCAAGTCCTCTTTTGTGCTTCTTTTGTACTTAGTTTTTTTCCTTGTTTTTGCTTCTTTTGGCTTGCAGCAAAGCCAACTTCCTTTCTTCTTGTTGTCCCAAGGCTAATGTACTTTGCTCATGAGTAGGGACGAGGTCTCGGATGATAATGAGAGTTTGAAATCCCGTCCCATGGTCCCGGGACACCTTCATTGGTAGAAACGAGGCTCGTGCGCAAGCGAAACGCAACGAAACCAACTCGAATCACCTTCAAACTTCACGAAACTTCACGAAACTTCACGTAACCTCTCGAATAGCATCCTAACCTCCAAATATGCGTGTGTACCTGCAAAATGGACAAAAAAACGCAGCAGGGCCAAAACGGAGAGAAATAGGAGCTGAAACGTATGTAAAAGCACAAGAAACGTGAAGAAACGCAAGCGACAGGGGGCTATAAGTATATATAAATATAGGACACATCACCTCTGAAGCAGCATAGTACTCGGACTCAGTCGTTGAATCTGCTATAACAGTTTGTTTGGAGCTTTTCCAGCTGACCGCAGCACCATTTAGAGTAAAAACGAATCCAGATTGAGACTTCGAGTCATCTCGATCCGTTTGGAAACTAGCATCTGCAGCAGATCGACAAGATAGCTCAGTGTCTCCTCCATAAGTCAATACCCAATCTTTAGTCCTTCGTAGGTACTTAAGAATGTTCTTTACGGCCATCCAGTGTGCTTCACCTGGATTGCCTTGGTATCGGCTCGTCATACTCAATGCATATGCCACGTCTGGACGTGTACATATCATGGCATACATGATTGATCCTATAGCTGAAGCATATGGAATCCGACTCATGCGCTCGACCTCTTCCGATGTATTTGGTGCTTGAGCTTTACTCAAGTGCACCCCTGAGATCATGGGAAGGTTCCCCTTCATGGAGTTGGTCATGCTGAACCTCTCAAGAATCTTATCTATATAAGACTCCTGACTGAGGGATAACATCCGTCGTGATCTATCTCTATAGATACGGAGCCCCAAAATACGTTGTGCCTCACCCAGATCTTTCATCTGGAAATGGTTCTTTAACCATACTTTTACCGAAATTAAGAGAGGTACGTCATTCCCAATAAAGAGTATGTCATCGACGTATAGTATTAGGAAGACAATCTTGCTCCCACTCGACTTGATATATAGGCATGGTTCCACGACCGATCGAGTGAATCCATTCTCCTTTATCACTTGGTCGAAGCGATGATTCCAACTCCGTGAAGCTTGCTTAAGTCCATAGATGGAACGCTTAAGCTTGCAAACCTTCTTAGGATTTTCAGGATCTGTGTAATCTTCGGGCTGTACCATGTACAACTCCTCCTCCAAATAACCGTTTAAGAAGGCGGTTTTCACATCCATTTGCCAAATTTCATAGTCATGAAACGCGGCAATCGCTAAGAGAATCCGAATGGAACGAAGCATGACTACGGGTGCAAAGATCTCATCATAGTGCAACCCTTGCACTTGAGTGAAACGCTTTGCCACTAGTCGTGCCTTGTATATATCTGGTTGTCCTTCTACAGATCGCTTTATCTTGTAAAGCCATTTGCACTGAAGAGGCCTAGCCTTATTAGGTAAGTCAACCAGATCCCATACATCGTTCTCGTACATAGAGTCCATCTCGGATTGCATGGCTTCTTGCCAAAGCTTTGAGTCAGAACACGTCATGGCACCATTATAGGATACGGGTTCGTTACTCTCAAGGAGTAAAACGTCGTCTCTCCCATTCTCCTCGACTATACCGATATATCGATCTGGAGGAATGGAGAGTCTACCCGACCTTCTGGGTTCCAAAGGGACATTAACCGCAGCAGACGAAGAAGGAACAGTTTCCTCCATCGGTTGCTCGGTTGTTGGTTCAGGAATCTCCGACAGATCGAAGGTTCTATTACCTCTCTTGTCTTCGAGAAACTCTTTCTCTAAGAACTTCGCACTAGCCGCAACAATAACGCGTTGTTCGGTAGGCGAATAGAAGTAATGACCAAACATTCCTTTTGGATAACCAATAAAGTATGTCTTGACCGATCGCGGGCCGAGCTTATCCTCGTGTCTCCACTTGACATAAGCCTCGCACCCCTAAACCCGAATAAAGGACAAGTTAGGGACCGTTCCCTTCCATAACTCGTATGGAGTCTTGTCAACAGCTTTAGTCGGACTTCGGTTTAGTATAAGAGCAGCTGACAAAAGAGCATAGCCCCATAATGAGTCAGGTACAACCGTGTGACTCATCATGGATCGAACCATATCAAGTAATGTTCGATTCCTGCGTTCGGACACACCATTCAGTTGTGGTGTTCCGGGTGGAGTTAACTGTAATACTATCCCGCGGTCTTTCAGGTGTTGATCAAACTCAGTTGAAAGATATTCGCCACCACGATCTGAACGTAGTGCTTTTATCTTTCTATCCAGTTGGTTCTCAACCTTATTCTGGAATTCCTTGAACTTGTCAAAGTACTCACTTTTATGCTTCATTAAGTAGACATAGCCATATCTACTCAAATCGTCCGTGAAAGTGATAAAATACCTATAGCCATCTCTAACGCTGATTGACATAAGTCCACACACATGAGTATGTATGAGTCCTAATAGGTCAGCAGCGCGCATTCCAACACCTTTGAAGGAAATTCGAGACATTTTGCCTATAAGACATGATTCACACGTGCCAAAAGTTGTAACACCCCCGATTTTCGGCCTAAAAGCATACTATTCTAGCCAAGTTTTATAGAAATATTAAAATGAAGTAGTATTTTACTTTGATGAAAATTATCTATATTAATATATTTTAATACTATATTAATATATTTTAATACTATATTAGTGCATTAGCAACTTATCTATATTTTTATAAAATGGGAATATAATCAATTAGTCATTTTTATATAACCATTTAGTGGGATACTTCAATCAAATAAGGATTTTATTAGTTTTTTTTATTACAATAATTAGATTATAATATTTTCTTAGAAATTATTTATATTATAATAGAAGCCTATCCAACTAGAATTATCAAACTAATAATAATAGTATGATTAGAATTTACGGGACCTAGGGAAATCTAAACTATAGCTAATGTTATTAATTATTTATTCTACTAGTAATCTAATTAAAACTAACTATCTATAAATACCACTTATCCTAAATCTAGTCAAATTCACTCTAGGAATAATAATTTATGGTTAAATATTATTATTATTATTATATACTCCTAATACACTTTCTTAAACGGAATTGTATTTTCCTAAACTACTACACCTTCACCCCACACTTATATATAAAGTTAGATACCTATACCTCAAAAACATTCTATATGGTCATCACCTTACTATAGGAGCCAAATTTTCGTTTGCCTACACCGTAGAAGGATTTGTGTAACCTATCAACTACGCTCCGTCACCATATAAGTAAGTAGCCCGATTTTAACACTTTTTTTTTTTGTCGTCCGTTTAACACTAATTATGGTAGAACATTATATTATAGAGGCCTCGTAGCTCATGTGACCCTTTATACCAGATTAAATACGTGAATAGAAGAGCTAACTCGGTACCGTTTCACGGTAATTTTGTGTTTTCGCCGGTAGGTGAGTGTTGGGTTTAACGTATAGAAACGGGTAATCTGAAATGGTTTAACCTGATATTGTTGGGTTACACATCGTGGTGCATAAGCGTGTTCAATGGCCTAAAATTGAGTCACGTGGGCGTGTAAATTGTTTCATAGGTGAGCGAAAGTGGTGGTACGTAAACACAACTGCCATGTTAATTTAACTTGGATGTTAAGGTTAATATAATAAAATATAATATAAAATATAATATAATATAATATAATATAATAATTTAACACTAAAAAGGGGAGGATGTTAATATACGGAGTAGCTACGTAGACGCTAGACATGTTTTGTTATTAAAGAGGGATGATTGATGAAACTAATCAAGTGATAATTGGGTTTTGTTATTAATACTATCTTAATCGTATTTCTTATAGAATTTGTATTCATTGAGAAGGTGTTCTAAATTCTCTACTTGGTCATATGTGTGCTATTTCAAGGTAAGTACGATTGCTTATCTCCTTATTAAGTATTTTATTTTAAAATCTCTATTGTAATGTTTTAAAGATTGTTCCTCAAATCGTTTTATCTACTCTATACAATTTTATTCAAGTTTACTATATTTGTTGTTTTAAAGTTTTAAAGATTATGTTATTTTAAATTGTCTTACAAATACGTTTCGATAATACTTTTCTCGAATCTCTTCATATTTGACTTACTCTTAATCAAGTCTATACTTACAAATACTTTTAAGTCAAATTGTTCTTGAACTATTCTGAAAAGGTTTGATTTATATTTTCTCATCTTATTGTTATCTCGAATTTTCATTTGAATTATCTTTCTCAAGTACTTTAAAATTATTTTGGTTATCCCGATGATATCCCGTCCCTTTAATGGGCATTATTCTGAGAGTTGTTATCGATAGTGATGATTCATTAAAGTTCAAATGTAGGGTCAGTTGATCGAGCCCTCACCTCTAGATCCTCCCCTTTGTAGTACTCATTGGGGGATACGCGTATTCGGGACTATTGGGTCTCTATTCCTATTGCCCACTATCAAGGGCCAACCTTTTGGTTGGTCGGTGAGGAAAAAAACAGAGAGTTATTGGCCATCGGAAGAGTCTCATTCTTATGGGACTAAAATATTTCTATTCAAGTACTTGTGATTGTGAAACTTATTTATATAATTTCTTAAATTGTGTTTTCAATGATTTTCTATATTATTGTTTTCGAAAACTGCAAGTAAAACACTTTCTAAAATGATTTTCAAAATCGTTTTTACTAGATATGGGTCGTACTTACTCAACGTTTTTGTTGACTTTGTTTTTGTGTTTTAAATAACTTGCAGGTTAGTATGTAATCGCGGGTATGGGTATCATGAGAGACGCTGCGCTTTGATTTCAATACATTTGATTAAACTCTTTAATTATTCTTTTGCAACTTTATTTCATAATAAATGGATTTTGTTTTATGTAATTTTTATAAATTACTTTGTTAAGAATTTTTACTTTGATTTTATTATTAAATATCTCAGTTACTATTAGTAGCATTCTCGATTTTTGGCCTTGCGAGTTGTGGTTTTTATGTATGTAAACGAGGCCGAAAATCGGGGGTGTTACAAAAGTTTCATAGTCAAATGGGGCTATTGTCCCATTATCAATGAGCTTTTTCACGCGTTTCTCATTTATGTGTCTCATACGGCAATGCCATAGATACGTTTGATCTTTGTCACCAACCTTTGCTTTCTTGTTACTCAC
Organism: Dianthus caryophyllus; assembly: GCA_023091065.1. Lineage (NCBI taxonomy): Eukaryota > Viridiplantae > Streptophyta > Magnoliopsida > Caryophyllales > Caryophyllaceae > Dianthus > Dianthus caryophyllus. The sequence goes on from CM041522.1 coordinate 30,934,030, forward strand.
ATGCATGATTTCTGTGGTTTGATCTAAAACATAAATTCCGTTCATGGAAACAGCTTTACCATAAATCATTTCATTTAAAGAGAAAATACAGCTATTATTCTTTATTAAAAATGAAAATCCTTCTTTATCAAGAACGGATACAGAAATAATGTTTTTCGATAAACTAGGTACATAGTAACAGTTATTCAGAAATAACTCAAATCCACTTGGGAGTTGGATTACATATGTCCCTACTGAAACGGCAACAATTCTTGCTCCATTCCCCACTCGCAGGTCTACATCACCTCTTGCCAGAGTTCTGATGCTTCTTAGGCCCTGCAAATGATTGCACAGATGAGAACCACAACCAGTATCAAGTACCCAAGTTCCGAAACTTGCAAGGTTAATCTCAATCATATGAATAAAAGAAGACATACCAACAGGAGCGACGCGGCCTGCTTTAATGTCCTCAGCAAACACGGGACAGTTACGCCTCCAATGCCCAGGCTTGTGGCAATGGTGGCACTCCATGGTCTGCTTAGCTTTTGCCTTTCCTTGTGAGCTACCGCTAGCCTCACCAGGCCCACTCTTTGCAACCATCGGCTTCTTAAATTTCGGCTTTCCTACAGTTAGGTTAGCCGGAGCCTTACCCTTACCCTTCTTGTTGCCAATCATGAGAACATCTTGTTTCATGCTCCCACTCAACTTCAGATCACTCCGATGCATGCGAGGAGTGAATGTAGTTCATGCAGACTTTTCTGCATGTCGTTCATGTAATAGTTTGCCCTAAAGAGGGCATACCCATCATGAAGAGAGTAGAGCACTCGATCAATGATGATCTTCTCATCGATCTTGCAACCAAGCTCCTCCAATTTCTCAACGTTCTCGATCATGTCGAGAAGGTGTGGACCAACCGGTTGGCCCTTCTGGAGTCTAGCCTCAAAGAAACGAGTAGTATACTCGTAACTCTTAATTCTCGGTGCTTTCGAGAATTCTTTTGTTAGGGTGGTGAAAATCTTGTTTGCACCTTGGGTTATGAACCGTCTTTGCAAATTGGATTCCATTGCATAGATGAGTACGTTCTGTAACGCACCCGCCTCCATCATGAAATCATTGTAAAGATATAGTTCATTTGCTCCTGCATCGGGAGCTGGTATAGTCGGCAGTGGCTCAGTCAAGTACTTGAGCTTCACTGTCGGCAATGGCGGATTAGTAATGCACGACCTCCCAATCAGAAAAATTGGACCCATCACTTTTCAGTCGAGTTGACTGATTCATGGTGCCCATAAAGATCCTAAGCCATGATTCGCGAGCTAGTGTGGCACTTGGCATTGGTCTGCATGCGCATGACCATTTGTTATAGTAGTTATATCTGTATATAACGTATTCGAAACTGTGAAAAGAAAGAAGAAGAAGAGAGAAGATAAGAAATCATAGTTTTAAAATTGAAGTCAAAACAATAACATTTTAATGCAATGACTCGTGCACTCATATAATCAACCTCCCTCGATAATTATATAAATGATCCCAAGACTCAATTTCTTTAAATTGATAAGCCAACCTCTTGGCTAATTCTACTGTTAGAATTCTTGGTCGATAGATTTCAGTAAATCCTATCTATTAGTCCACCATAACTACGAGATATTACTCGAACTATAGTGTTGAGGTAAAATAGGTCAACGCATACTACTTACCCAACGTAGAAGGGGTCATGTGGAGAGTAAGGTCCTACATGCCTACCGACAAAGAAGGGGCTCATAGTATGCTTTTCCTATAAAGACTAATCTCAATTTTAGTTTTAGAGGAAGGTCCCATCAACTCATTTTAATTCATTTTAAGTGAACAAATAACTAGCAATTTCGAGAATGATTAAATAGAGGTGATAGCCCTAAAAGCGAGTGACATCCGTATGTCTATGAAAAGAATGCAACTATATGATCCATTTTCATGCATATTAGGTGGTTTGGTTTAGTTTAGGCGGAATATGATGCTACTAACTAACGTGAATGCAATGAAAACGGTAAAAAGAAAAAAAAAACGCAAAAAGAAAACACCTAGTGTGGCCTATCCCTATGAAAATAAAGACATATACAAATTGGAATCCATCCATGGACCCTAAAACTGTCTTCATTCTTCATCTTAGGCTTTAAGTGGGAGTCCATCTTGAATCTTCATCTTGAATCTTCTCAAAATTACATTTTTGAATTACAAAAATAAACCTATTTACATTCTAATTCAAAATATGCCAAAATTAAAAATATTACAAAATGGGAGATTCGAGATCTCAAAAATATAACCAAAATTATGTTTCCTTCATTACGAAAACATAATCTTCTAAGGCCACACTAGTAAATTACAACCGTTTGTACAAAATAATGCGTAAAATAAACCATTCATTCAAACATTCATTCACAAACATATATAAATAGCATCAACTAAACATAATAAAACAATGCATACGAATTGATTTAAATCCAAACCACCTTTTTTAAATGATTATCATTATGCAACAATTCTTTAATTGTTCATAATATCTTAATCAAAACAATAATCCAAAATCAATTTATATTATCATTATAACATAAATTAGATCTCAAAAATATCTTAAACCTTTTTAAAATATTAGGTATCATCATTATTATGAACTGCTTCACAATAACACAAAAATATCTTTATAATATAACAAAATATAATAAGATATCACAAGATATTAATTACCAAAAATCAATTAAAATAATTTCGGCCAATTCAATCAAGATACCGAATAAATTTTTTTTTTTTTTTTTTTTTTAAATTTTTATAAAGTTTCGGCCAAAATCTTAAAAACTTAAAAAAAAAAAATTAAATTTAAATCGGCCAAAAATTAAAAAAACAAAACCAACAGATTAATTCGGCCAACTGGAAAAATTGAATCAAACTGATTTAATTCAATTATGCAAATGATAAGATCGATAGTAACTCAATTTTAATCCGTATTAAACATTGATTTAAGATATTCAATTTAACCTTTTAAATTAAACAACTTAAAACTAATAGATCTAATGAATAGCAAATGACATGTTCATTAACATACAAGAATTTTGGTTCTTTTAAGTTTTAATTCAATCGGTATTAAATCAAAACTAATGCAAATTCATATGTAATCGTTTTAACATCTTAAAACATTAATTATTATGAATCAGATAGACCAAAACAAAGCCAAATTCAATCAAAAATACACGGCCAAAAATCAAAACAATTCGGCCAACATACAAACCATTCGGCCAAATTGAAAATTTTGTTATAAATTTACACAAAATCGATTTTTATGAAAACCTTATAAAAATTTCACGTGCCCTAAGGCTCTGATACCACTTGTAGGTTTATATCCGTATATAGACCATTAAATTCACAGGATTATAATGAAAACTTTTATAAGATTTAAAGTCATAAATTGAAATTGCATAATAAAACGATAAGATTTAGAATTAACCTTTAATCCTAATGAAATTGGCCTAAGATCAATACCAAAAGTATGGTATCTCCTAATAATCTCACCCAAGATGTGTTCTTGATATGCCTTTGAGTTTGCTAGAATAATTAGAGAGAAAACAGTTTTTCTTTTCTTGAGATTTTGTGTTGTGTATGAGTGAATCAATTAGGGAGGGAATTAGAGAAAGATTAGGAAAGCAATTATACTCCTAATACTCCCTTGATGGCCGGCCCCCTAGGTTATTATTTTGGGGAGATATTTTCTCTCCAAAATATAACTTATTGATCAAGATAAGATAATGTATCTAGACATTCTATTTTAATCATTTTAGCTACTAATATAATGCACCTCATATTACTAGTGTCATCTGTATGGACCGACTGTAATATATTATAAATATCCTTATATTTATAATTTACTAATTAATTATAACGGTTTATATTTAATTAGCTTGCATTATACACAACAATTAAATATAACATTTTATATTCAATTCACGAATTACATTTAATTCGCATCAGCTAAAATTATTTAATCAGTATTAAATTGCCGTACTAACATTACACTGACCAACATTTTAGTCAATAATATCATCACACTTTGACTAACATTTTAGTCACATATGACTAACCTTTTAGTCAACAACACTAACTAACTGTTTAGTCATAAAGTAAGGCATCAATATGATCATTTTCTCAAATAATCATATTTCTCAAACACATCCTTTAGGTGTGACTCTTAGGGACCAGTTGATCACCGCCATCTGTATGACAATAACGTCAAACTTACCTAGCAAGCCAACCGTTATCGATAAACGTTAATCAACTGATTAAATACGAAATGTACCCTGTGTACCTTTAGAGATTTATTTATGTTATTGCACTAACTGTGGAGGACACTAACTCCAACAGAAATGAGGTGTACAAAGGCCAAAGAGAGTTAAGGGTAAGAAGGTGGATAAATAGTTATGGATTCGTGGAGCTAAAGCCACTAGAAACCACTAGTACTACTCAAGTGCTCGTCCAACCAAAACGGAACCCAACTCTCATAACAAGAGGATCGAAAACAGGACATCGATCTCCTCTACACAACATCGCAACATAGCAACAAATACAAGTGCTCAACTCATGTAACAACAACAACAACTCTAATTTTATGCACACAATTTTTCCTTTCTTTTTTCGTTTTTTTTTTTTTTTGTGTTGTGTTTGTTTTTTTTTCAGATTCTGTTTCTTTTGTTTCCTTGAGCAAAGAGCACACTCATAATAAAGTTGCGAAAAACCTCATCAAAGCGTCGGGGAAACAGCAATCCCGACACATATTCACCAACTCTCTCAAGCTCACGACATCAGCAAGTCGTAGCAACGATCAAAACCCATAGAACGAGCACAAGAGTAAGCAAAAGCGACTTATTGATGAGACCGATTTAAAAAGAAATATAAGAAACTGATTTAAATAGAAATTGCTATAAAAGAAATATAAGAAACCGATTTAAAAAGTGTTACCATATATAAGGCTTCCAACTATTGAAGCATAAGGGATATAATGCATTCTCTTACGTTCCTCATCAGATTTGGGACATTGCTTCAAGTTAAGCTTATCGCCATTCTGAATAGGAACTATACTGGAATTGCATCTAGTCATACTGAATCTCTCTAGTACCTTTGAGATATATGCCTTATGAGACAGACCTAATGTCCTCTGTGACCTGTCACGGGATATTTCTATCCCTATCACATAGGACGCCTCACCTATATCTTTCATCTTGTTATAATCATGAAACGGGCCTGGCCAAAACCGAGTGGAAGAGAGCGAACCCGGTTTACAAGTCCAAGGGTGTCCACATTTCTCAAAACCAATTGGCAATGAGAGGAGGACCCTTACACTTTATAAACCACACCAAACTCTTTTCCACAATCGATGTGGGACACTCACATGTGGGTATTATACTCCAACACTCCCCCTCACATGTGAGGTCCTCGGAAACCCAGGGCGAAACGATGGGAGCGCACTCGTAGTGGTATATTCAACAAACCCTCAAAGAGGACCTCCTACGGTGGCATATTTTTTCGGAAACCCAGGGCGAAACCGTGGGAGCGCACTCGGAGTGGTATTCAACAAAACCCTCAAAGAGGACCTCCTCCGGTGGCATATTATTTCAGGGACCAGTTTAAACTTTATCGAACCCAGGGCGAACCCGGGCTCTGATACCATGTTAGAATCATGAAACGGGCCTGGCCAAACCCGAGTGGAAGAGAGCGAACCCGGTTTACAAGTCCAAGGGTGTCCACATTTCTCAAAACCAATTGGTAATGAGAGGAGGACCCTTACACTTTATAAACCAGACCAAACTCTCTTCCACAATCGATGTGGGACACTCACATGTGGGTATTATACTCCAACACATCTCAAAGTTACTTGATAAGAAACTCTTGGTCTCTTTAAGTAAGCTCAGATCACTGCTGGCGATCAAAATATCGTCAACATACAGGACTAAAAAGGCAAACTTACTCCCACTGATCTTTAGGTATATACATTAATCAACAATGTTTTCCGTAAAACCGAAGGCAGTTATGGTACCATGGAACTTAATATACCATTGCCGAGAGGCTTGCTTAAGTCCATATATTGACTTCTTTAATAAAAAGACTAGGTCCTCTTTACCGTCTTCAACAAAACCTTCAGGTTGAGACATGTAGACTTCTTCCTCTAAACTTCCATTCAGAAAGTCGTTTTCACGTCCATTTGATGTAGCTCTAGATCAAAATGAGCTACTAACGCCAAAATGATTTTTAATAAATCCTTCTTTGAAACTGGAGAGAAAGTTTTATTGCAATCGATGCCTTCTTTCTGGTTGAAACCTTTAGCTACAAGGCAGGCTTTATGTCGCTCTATTTGGCCAAGGGAGTCGCGCTTGGTCTTAAAGACCCATTTTCTGCTGACTGTCTTATGGGTAGAGCAACTAATTCCCATACTTTATTTGTAGCCATAGATTTCAATTCCTTATGCATGGCATCAATCCATTTATCAGAATCATTGCCTTTTACGGCTTGTGAAAACGTCACTGGATCCTTATCCAATCCTATGTCAAACTCTTTCTGTAGCATATAAAGTTCATATTCATCTCCTATAGCCGGCTTACGAGGTCTTGTGTACCTCCTCACAGGAACCTCAGCTATAGGAGTATCTGCTACTTCAATGACTTCAGGGATGGCAGGAGTCATATTGATGGGTTGAGATTCATCATCCTCATGTTGTTCCCCTGCATCGACAGCGTCATCGTCGATAAGAACGTCATGATTAGAGATTAGAGGTACAGAAATAGGAACCGAAGTTTCTCTCTAATCTCATTGATGATGACCTCATCAATTCTCCCACTGACTTCGCTATCCTCTAGGAATTTGGCATTTCCAGTCTCTACTATTCTGGTGCTGTTTTTAGGACAGTAAAACTTATACCCCTTTGATTTAGAAGTATATCCGATGAAAAACCAGCTAATGGTTTTAGAATCGAGTTTCTTCTCCTGAGGATTGTAGATGCGTGCTTCTGCGGGGCAACCCCAAATGTGTAAGTGTCTCAAACTCGGTTTCCATCCTTTCCACAGTTCAAATGGTGTCTTTGAAACTGCCTTACTAGGAACCCGGTTTGCGACATACACTACAGTCATAAGCGCATGCATCCACAATGATTTGGGTAAGTCTGTCATACTCATCATTGCCCTTACAGCCTCTAATAGGGTTCTGTTATGTCTTTCAGCAACATCGTTCATCCAGGGTGAACCTGGCATTGTGTACTGAGCGACAATACCCAAGCTTTCTAGAAGTATAGCAAAAGGACCAAGATGTTGTCCTAATTCGTCATATCTACCATAAAATTCTCCACCTCTGTCAGATCTGATGATTTTCACTTTCTTTCCAAGTTGCTGCTCAACCTTCTTAATGTAAAGCTCTACGGCATTTACTGATTGAGACTTTTCATGCAACAAGTAAATGTAGCAATACCATGAATAATCATCTATAAAGGTGATGAAATATTTCTTTCCAGAAAAGGAGGGAACATCAAATGGACCACATATGAACATCAAATGGACCACATATTTCTTTCCAGAAAAGGAGGGAAATATTTTTGTAAATGTGGCGCCCCTTTTAGTGTGTTTGGTTTGCTTGCCTTTAATGCATTTCACACACGTCCCAAAATCAGTAAAATCAAGAGAAGGAAGAATGTTGTCTTTTACTAACAACATCATTCTTTCCCTCGAAATATGGGCCAACCTTTTATGCCACAAGAACGCTGAGTTCTCATTCGACCTTACACGTTTCACACCAATCACAGAATTCAAGGAAATAAAGACCGAATCAGAAAATGATTTATCAAGCGCAATACGATACATTCCATTTTCCAAAATCCCAGAACCAACAATACTATTATCTTTAAATAAACTGAAACAACCGTTTCCAAAGGTCACAGAAAAACCAATACTGTCCAGTTTAGACAATGAAATTAAATTACGAGATATTGATGGAACAAAAATTGTATCCTCTAAAAGTAATTTAAATCCACTACGTAATTCCAAACTAAAACATCCTATAGCTTTAATGGATGCTTCAAACTTGTTTCCCATGAGTAGGTTCCTTTCATTTTCTCTTATGGTTCGGGTCGAACTTAAGCCCTGTAATGAGTTAGAAATGTGTACATTAGCACCAGAGTCTTATTGTCTGATGGACCTGGCATACTGGATGAGCTTGACTTACTGCTCGTCCAGTCCTTCCTTTTGGACTGTCCCTTTCCCTTAGAGCCCTCATCTTTATGCACAAAGTGTGCTTGAGGTATGTTATGCCCTTGAGCATTACTCAGGCGCGTGGCTTCCTGAACAAGCTTATTAGCAAGTTCATCCACTGTCCATGTCTCCTTTATAGCATTGTAGCTGACATGGAATGCCTCAAACTCTTTAGGAAGTCCCTCAAAGATGAAATGCGTTAATATGGGATCCTCAACTTTAAGTCCTAACTTGAACAACTTAGTGGCTAAGCTTTGCATATGCATTATATGCTTAGTCATGTCCATTTTATTTTCATCGTACTTACTATGAGACAGTTCAGAGAGAAGTTTGCCAATTAATGCCTTGTCAAAAGGCTCGAACTTCTCCTTAAGTTTTGCAAGATATTTCTTAGTTGTGTCACATTCAGTCTCTGTATTTGAGTTCTTAATGTCCACGGCAGTGACTATTATAGAAAGGAAAGACAGTTACTGTAACAACCTGGTTTTTAGTCGACTTTAATTACTAAGGCGAAAATTAATTAAGTTTTAAACCAGCGTCATTAATTATACAATAAAACCCAAATATTACAACATCGTTCAAGAGTTGAATAGAACAACTCTAAGTACGGTAATTTAAAGGAGTAGCGTTATATATTACATATCTCTCGAAAAGAAACTAAAAGTAAAACATAAAACGTCTCGTGGCCCCGTCCAAAATCCAGCTCCTGGTCCACGGTTATCCCAAGACAATAAATCGATGGGGGTGCCATTGGCGGTGATGACTAGCTATGCTCATACTTACCCTCGAATTCAAATACTTTGGTTTATTACTATCGCTTTATAATTATAACATTATGATAAAAACATAAACATGCTTATTACAAATAGCATATAAAGACGTATAAGTCATAATAAGCATGCGATTTAAAGCGATAAATCATATAAGCATGATATTCAGTTATGAAGGCAAATAACATATAATATCATAACAATAGTGTCACAATAATTCAACAGGATTACGACGCGATATCAGATCGCAAACAGACATATATATAGTATCATTCACATCATGCAGACTCGATTCACTTCAGAAATTTGTGGTCTTTAGTTTTCGAAGATGGTACACACCCATTCTCATTTAATCATACAACACATACTGCTTACGAGCCTGACCACTGAGTAGGCCATTGTACTCTAGTCGCTTGCATCTCACTACCATAGTGTAGCGGCTTACTCGACTCGTAAACCACGCCGAATACTATAGTACTTGCATCTCATCTTCTAGTGTTCGAAATGATTCGAACTTCAGATACAATCCCGTCAAGTAATCTTTACGCAAGGTAAGAGCGAATGCAAGTGTCGCGCCCACTAAGAACGAAACACGGCAAGGAGATAGAACCGCATAACAGACCCGAATCCACAAGGTCGCGGTGGCCCTGATACCTCTAGCGAAATAAGGTAAATTACACCTAAGTCTAATATGCATATATGAGTATTCTCGTTAAGAGTAGGCTATGCTATTCATAGAGCACCTTAACTCTGAATAAAACGACTATTTCCTAGAGACTGACCCAAAAGAGTTGGCATATTCCTTATCTTGTACGGCTTAGGCTATACGACTTAAGGCGTAACGGCATGGGCAGGATGCACTAAGCATATAATGCTGCCGGCTAAACCACACTAACCGGGATGACCAGCGTCAGAGACCGAGATAGTAGTGTCCGTACATGACTATCTCAACCGCACTTCACTCACGATTGACGTTTTCATAACGGAGGCTCAAGCGTTTGACCTTTTATTTAACTTACTCAAGATTTATTATTTATTTGATATTGCATATCACATGTTACTAGACTCTCCTAGTTTCATCGTCAAACGTTTAAGTATTTTATTTTCGGTTTCATATATATGATCACATAACATATTCGTTTATTATTTGAAGTGTCGTTAATTATTAACGTTTTTAAATTTCTACGTTAATACGTTTATTAGTATGTCCAATTTTATTTAAGTATTTTTCAAAACACTTTAAGTAATTTACTTATTCATTTTCAATTTTCTATACTTAGTAAATTTTCAATTATTTACAACATTTCAAATTTTGAAATTTGAAATATCTTTGAATTTTGAGACGTAACTTGTTTTACAAGTTTCGTGAATTTTTCACTATTCACGTCTCGGGATTTGAAAAGATAACTTGTTCAACAAGTTACCTCAAATTCCATTTAAAATAGGTTTTGGGACATTACTTGTTCAACAAGTTTCGTCCCGGGTACTATTCACCGTCTTGAAATTTGGAACGTTACTTGCTTAACAAGTTTCGTCCCGATTTACTATTCATCGACACTATTCACCTAGGTTACTATTCATCAATCACTATTCACTTGTCACTATTCATCGGTCACTATTCATCTCAGTCACTATTCACATCGGTCACTATTCATAAAACTAACTTAGTTACTAAGTTTAAAATCTAGTTTTAAAGTCGTTAAGTTTGTTTAGTAAAAAGTGATAATCGATATTTATTTTAAAATGAGACTTAGTTAAATTTAGTCGTCTATTTATTAAATTTAGCGATTTTCATTTTTAAAAATATAGTATCGTGGATAATTCATTTAGTCCGTATGTCCAAGTCCAACAGTAGCACACGATTTAATTCATTTTTATAACGGTTAGCACTTTTTTATCGGTTTATTATATTTCATTTATAACGAATTCGATTTACACAAAAATTCAATTCTATTAACTATTAAACATTAGTGACTTAGTGATATTTTCATTTTGATCAAATTTAATCCATTTAAACCAAATGGTGGTTGTCTAGGTGAGGTCCCAGACTCAAATCCCACCTGGAACCAATTTCCCCACTTGGCCACCGCAGCCCCTTTCGGGGGTGGCTTACATGGTACATGTGGTGGTGCGGGAATGCATGTGCCCGGAGGGACTCAACCCCTCGTTATCAAAAAAAAACAAAAAAGTGAATAAGCCGTGTGGTTTTATATGTGTACCAAAATTGATTTATTTCTTTTAAAATTCTTAATTCTAACTTAATAAGCAATAATTAAATTATTTTAACAATAAACTAAAAAGTGATAAAAATAATTTTTGACCCAAAAATACTAGGAATGCCGTGACCAACACATGTGGTGTCTTAAATTTCATTTTTTCGATTTTATCGGTTTTTAGCTTAAAGTCTTTATACTAAAACGATTTAAACTAAAATGAAATTTTACTTAAAATTTCGTTTAACTAAAATTTGAACTAAAATATAAAGTTAAAATTTCTAAAAGCTTTTCTAAATGTTTAAGTTGATTTAGAACATATTAATAACAATACATAAACAAATAACTAAACATAAACAAAAATTAACAACAACATAAAATAAAACGAAATCAAAGTGAGCAAAAATGATGAACACACATGAAGATCATATGAACATGAAGAACACCAAAATTAAACTCAAGAACACATATTGCATATTTAACAACTTATAATTTATTTTTCTAATTTAATTTTTTTTTTACATGATAACGTCCATTTTAATACAACTTAACCCAACATATTATTTACAAAAATTAAAAGTTAAAATTTATTAAAATAAAGGGTAAATGCCGTGAGCAAGCATACACACACACATATTTTCGTTTTCGATTTTTATTCATTTTAAACTCGTTGTTAATATTTCACATAATTTTTATATAAGATTACTTCATAACTAAAACATAAATAAACATAAAAATCATAAGAACGATAATTAAAAATGCTCAAAACAAATTAAATAAATATATTATCATATTACTACAATTTAACTATTATCAATATTACTTATTTATTATCGTTTTATTATACTTCACATAACATTCAAACACACATAAATGATGTTTAACATATTTTAAACATAAAAATCATACTTATAAAATCATAATAAAAATCAAACTAATTTACAAAAGAAGTTAAAATGAGATATAACTAGTCACCTTGATCGGCAAGCTATTGGTTATCCGGATCGACTATGTTATCTAAGTCCAAAGCTTCACCCAAATACCCGTCTTCACCTTCAAGTATACACCCGAAATAATAAGCTTCAATACCCACTAAATAGCTAAGGAAATACTGGAGGTTATTAGAATAATATTAATATTTTTATTTAAGAGGTTTTTGTAAAAAAAAAAAATGGAAGAAAAACAAAGAGAGGAAAGGAGGCAAGGGAGCTCGGCTATTTTGAGAGAAAAGCGGTTGTGTTTTGCACTTGTGAATTATGAGAACAAATTAGGATGACTTTAGGTTAAAAGAATTAGGTTAAAGTTTGATTTATTTAGTAAATAAAGTTTTAATTAAATGAAATTAGGGGACAATTAAATCAAGTTGGTTACTAGTATGCAAAAATACTATTTGGGCAAAGAAAATGTTTCTTATGTGTTTTAAAATGTTTTTCACGAAATTGGTCAGTTTTAAAATGTCGGCGTCAAAAGTGATAAAAGTTAAAGTGTGCGCGTTTAACGACTTTTCGAAATATTTCTACTTTTGAATTCTAAGACTAAAATATTTTATTTACTATTCAAGAAAATATTTAAAAGTGATGGAAATGAAAATGGTAGTATTAATGTAGTAGTATTGTATTTTGTATGTATTATTATTATGTATTAAACTTTAAATTTAAAAACAAAAATAAAAATGATGATGATAAAATTAAAGGTGTAAGTAAAATTTGTAGACTTGTGTAAGAAAATGGAAGAGGATAAACTTGGAAAAGTCTAAGTCAAATGGTTGAAGTAAATTTTTCGGGCTCGATTTCCATTTTCGAAATTTTCGATTTGCGCGCTCGCGAAAAGTTTCGAAATAAAAGATATGATCTTAAAATAGTGTTTTGAAATAAAATAGAAATTAAAAATAACAATAATTTTCGAAAGAGCACTAAAACAAAAATTGAGTTTTAATCCTCGAAATTTTGAATAAAAATTTCCTAGGTCGAAATACTTATTTTTTTCGTTGAATGTTTTAGATTTAAAGAATTATATTCCAACGTCAAAAAGTTAATCAATTTAAATTAGGTGTGACTTCAAATTTCTACAATTTGGTAAAAAGCTAGTTTAATAGAAATGAAATAGTAATTAGTTATTAATATAATATGATTTATTAAAAATAATCAAAATGACTATATTTTCATTAAAAGTTGATGTTAAGTTTGCCTCTTCAAAAAATTAAGAAGAAATATAAGTGGATAAGATGGCTTGACCTTGATTTGCGTGTTTGAATTCGTTGACTGGAATTTCGCAGACGAGAAAGTATAAGGGTCCATTTTTATTTTTGAAAACGAAAAATGTTTGAAATTGAATTTTATGAATAAAAGGTTTTACATTTATTTTTATGAATAGTAAACATAACTTAACATTTCTGAAATTTGAAGGCGATAATAATTTTGTATTGATTTTTATAAAATTTTGAATTGTGTTTCTTTTTGAATTATAAAGATAATACCACATATTTTATTTTTCAAAATTTTTAAATTTGGACTTAAGAAATTTAGTATTATTTGGCGAAAAAAATTCAGACGTATTTTTATTATAAGGAAAAAGGATGAATTTAATTTAAGGAATTAAATTCTTTTATCAAATTGTGTTAAAATAACACGGGGTGTTACAGTTACCATCCTTGTCTTTCCAATCCTTATACGCCTTAAGTACTGATGCGTCCTTCTTATCAGACTTAGGCACGGGAGGACCGTCCTTCTTCAAACAATCAGTGAAACTTAACATGGACATAGAGAAAGTTATAATCTCTATCCATTCAGCGTAGTTTGATCCAGTAAGTAGATGAACAGTCGAGAGGCAAGAAAATAGCAGCTTATTTTGAGCAACTTCATAGTTGAAAAACATGCTCAGCCATTAGTCTTTGAGTAAACACACAATTAGCAATAATGAATAAGACTTGTGCAATAATGGAGAAACCGAACAATTTTGATTAAACCAAGTACGGCATCTGCGGATAACCTATACCAGTCTAATCTCAGTTAATTAAGTGTTCTACACTTTTATGGCTAAGTCACTAATATACGCCGGTCCACCAGCGGGTAAGACCTAAGGGCTAGTAATTTATCCTCAATACTTGCTTATTCTGACCTTCACTGTCTTAATTGAGTCCACCGTGGTGTAACTCAAGCTTAATGTGAATGTCTGAGGCTTATTTAAACTTTAATGAAATCAAAGAACATGAGATGGTCCACTGCGGTGTAACTCAACTCAACTTAATAATGATTCACTCATTCACAGTGTAATAATTCTTACTGAAATTTCAATCTCTTATGAATGGAAGCGACTGTATGTGCAACCAAACAAACTTATTGAGATATTTCAAACAATTATATCGACTATAAAAGAGCGCAGCGGAAGTGTACGGGAAAGCCCCACAGAAATCCCCAAAAATATTCCTTGGTCCAAAATCATGATATACGGAGTACTTACGACAAACGGGACCAAGCCGAAGAACTTGAATATACAGAGTATTACAAAGACAAAAGCAAAAAATAGACTTCAAAAAGCAATAACAAATCATGTTTACTAATTAATCCATAACATGTTCCCACACAAAAGAGAAGCACACAAACTGTAACACCCCGTGTTAATTTAAGCTAATTATAATTAGGAAATCAATAATTAATCATCCTCGCTCACTTAATTTCCTAAAACATTACGCTACAAGTTATTATTGCACCTAAACTAAAACCATTTTGAATTACTTTGAATTCGAACTTTATTTTTACATTTTCAAACTCGATAAATCAAATGATGAATCCTCGACAATTTTCTCAACGACAAATTTCGGCACGCAAATCGAGGTCAATGTTGACCTAAAATGGCCGAGCCACTTAGGTGGTTAAATCACCTAATCCTTTTCCAAATTCACTTACATGTAATCCTAATCTAATTAAAACTAGTTAAGCTTAATCATTTTGATTATTACTAACAAAACAAATTATATTATTATCAAATTACTATTCCATTTTTGTTTAACTAACACATTCACTAAAAATCAAAATAATGAGTTACACTAAGCCTAAACTGGTAAACTTTTTCATGTTTGAGGATAATGATTTAATTCGATAACATTCAACGAAAAAAATATATATTTCGATCGAATAAAATTTTAATTCAAAGTTACGAGGAACTAATACCCAATTTTTGTTTTGATTTCGTTTTGAGTTTTATTTTCATTTTTATTTTCGATCTTACTCCTAAACATTATTTTAAGACTATATATTTCATTTTGAGACTTTTCGCGTGCACGTAAATCGAAAATTTCAAAAACGTAAAAATCGGGTCTTGTTTTGTTAATTGGCCGAGATATTTGGCAAGGGTCAAGGTGATCCTCTTCCAATTTTTCTTCTACTTTACTAAGTTGTCTAATCTCTTACACTATAGCTTATTTCATCATCACATCCTAATTTAATTAAATTGAACATTATTTTTCTAAATAATAAACTTACTACAAAGATTACTAGTATACAATTTTAGTACTACACATTTCATTACACACAAAACACAAACAAACACTTAACTCTTTTTCTCTCTAATAAAACCTAACTCAAGAACAAAGTAAGCCATGTTCTTATTGATAAGGCTTAGTCGCACTCGCCTAGTCAAAAATAAACCTGACAAACCTAAGGGGTAGCTAGGGTAAGTCGGGGTCGAAATCCACAGGGAGAAGGTTGCTAGTGTAGGTTACTTATGGAACGATTCTAGTCTTGGTCGGTTCGAGTGTTGGATGGTTCTATAGCTAGGGCGTAAAACAAGAATTAACTTATAAGGAGAAAGTCTAGGAAGTCGGGTAAGGCAATGGGTAAGGTTAGGTCTAGGAATGATGATCGGGTTGAGTAGGTAATCGCATTTGCTAAGGATAAAGCTCGTTCTCTCGGTCTTAAGCTTCCTCTAGGTCTCAAAAGCGGGCTCTCGCAACTTACAATTGAGGGTCCTAATGATTGTCTCGCGCCTCTCCTCGAACTAGGCTTTCGATCTTAAGTTCAAGGGTGCTAAAAGTTTGCTAAAACGTGATCAATGATTCAACAAACACAATCAAGCAGAGATAATCAAAGCAAGCACAAAAACCTAACTCAAATGATCACAAACATCAACCAAAACAATCACCCATGCTTCACCCTTCTCCCTAGATGATAAGACTACTCAAACATGATAAAAACGATAATCAAAGCAAGGGGAAAGGATGAAAACATGATCACAAACAATAAGAAATGAAATCACAATCAAAAGAGAGAAGTAAAAACAATAGAAAATCAGAAAATACCAAAGAGAGGATGATGAACAAGAGCAACAAATACCAAATAGACGATTCAACAACGTAATCCGAGTCGGGAAATGAAAGTACAAGAAGGAAAATTAATCTCACCCTAAATTTTTGATAGAAAGTACTTTAAAGAGTCCTAAGTATGCTGTAAAAATTTCGTGCAAAAATAATGTCTTTTGCTCCTTCAAATAGACGATCTAAAATAAGCACACGAGGAGTCACAAGGTTGCCCCGGGCGGGGTGAGGGTGCCCCCGGGCGGGGTGGGTTGGTCCCGGACGGGACAAGAGCTTCCCGTGTTGTTCAGCCCTTGCTCCAATTTTGACACTTTTTGTACTTAGTTTTTTTTCTTGCTTTCTTTACTTCTTTGTCCCAAGGCTAAGGGACGAGGGTCATGAGTCGGGACGAGTCTTAGAATGATTGTGGGAGCTTCAAATCCCGAGCCAAGGTCCCGAGACACCTCCATGCATTGAAACGAGGCTCGTGCGCAACCGAAACGCAACGAAATCAACTCGAATCACCTCTAAACTTCACGAAACTTCACGAAACTTTCCGAAACTTCTCGACCAGCCTCCTATACTCCAAATAAGCGTGTGTACCTACAAAATGGACACAAAACGCAGCAGAGCCAAAACGGAGAGAAATAGGAGCTGAATCGCATATAAAAGCACAAGAATCGCAGAGAAACGCTAACGACAGGGGCTATAAATATATATAAATATAAGACACATCAAACTCCCCCAAACCGAACTGTTGCTTGTCCTCAAGCAACCAAACATGACAGAAAATAGAGGACAAAGCGAGCAAAGAAGAACTTCCCAACAATCACCTTACCGCAAGTAGCATGAGCAAATGGCAATCAATCCCGAATCAACATGGGACGTATGGAAATAGCAAGCTAACGGATGAGAATTACAAGACGGCGCAGAATGAATAGCATGGCTTAAGCAAGGGCTCTCTAGCAATCAAATCACGGACCTCTCGCGGTTTCCACTCTACTCAAATGATGAACAAGGCGAAGTATGTGATGACACTCACCTACTCGACTGGTTGAAGCACGCCCGCAATCGAATGTGGACCAAATCTCGCATTCCCGTACACGAATAATGTCACAAAAATGAAGCAAACATGAGGGCTTACATAGGAAATGAGGTGTGTAAAGGCCAAAGAGAGGGTAAGGGTGAAAAGGTGGATCAAATAGTTATGGAATCGTGGAGCTAAGCCGCTAGAAACCACTCGTACTACTCAAGTGCTCGTCCAACCAACAAAGAACCCAACTCTCATGAAAAACGGACCGAAAGCAGCATATCGGTCTCCTCTAACACACCCTCGCAACAATAACATTATATACAAAGTGCTCAAAAGTTCATAACACCAACAACTTCAACATTGTTTCACAAAGTCATTCTTTTTTTCTTTTTGATTTTTGTGTGTTGTGTTTATTTTTTTCAGATTTTTGTTTCTTTTTTTTTTCTTGAGCAAAGAGCATACTCACAAGCTGCGGAAATACCTCATAAAAGGTCGGGGAAACAGCAATCCCGACGCATAATCACCATCACTCTCAAAGCAAATGACGTCAGCAAGTCGTAGCCATGATCAAAACCCAACGGACAAGCACAAGAGTAAGCAAAAGCGGTAACTAGCAAGGCTAGGGTAGGCTATTTGGCAATGTCGCTAGCAAACCCATGTGATTAAGGGTAATAGGATCATATATGAGAGGATAAAAGCAATGTAAAAACATGGTGAATAATAAGAAATCAACTAAAGCCTCATATGCAAAATAAGTGACAGAGTCGTGGGAAACACGGGATAGGGGCCACACTTATGCGTGTTGATGTTACGTACCCCACGAGGAGAACTACTCACAAAATAAGCACGGGGACCGGGTTAGATGAACCGGCCTCTGGAGGCTAAAAACCTCACAATAAGAGTAGCTATAGTCCATGAATGATAAAGCCAACAAGATAAAAGCACACCATCATCTGCTAATGCGTCTCAACATCCCCGAAAGCGCTAATCCAAAACAATGTAAATCATGCCAAAGCTCAAAGCATACAAGGGAAGGGATGTCGGGAAAGAACAAGGTAAAAACAGCTCGCAAACAACAGAACGGGATACGTATTTTTGGATTTTTTGAAATTTTTTGAATTTTTTTGGATATTATGAAATTGTCAGATTTTTTTGGATTTTGAATTTTTTTTGGAGAAATGAAAAACGAAAAAGAAAATGCAAAAATAAAGCAGAGCGGAAAGCAAAGCGTTTCTCCCCCCAAACCAGACGACACATTGTCCCCAATGTGTCCTACAACACATCAACCAGGGACCTTAAAATAAGGGAGAAAAACAGAAACTAGTGAAAAGAAAAGAAAAACGTACGTACAATTATTTACAAGAGAAGCACCCCCCCAAACCAGCTTCAAAATGGGGGCGCAGCACGAGCCGCCGCAGACGCGAACCTGCTACCATCACCAACGTCATCCAATCGGCCATCACCAATCGATTGGCTTGCAGCAAAGCCAACCATTATTGCGACCAAAGCTCGTAGTAGCCGATCAAAAACCTGCTCATGTGCCAAACAGAAGCAAATGTAGCACAAAAATGAAACACATTTATAGAAAATCGCAGCTAATGATCGACTCAACATGTAAATGAGTCTCTGAAAATTGTTCTGGAGCACTTTAGCAACATTTACAATACATCCGCTCACAACAAAAGCACTCAAAAACTCATCGATGCCGTTAGATTGGGACAACGGCGGGACTTCGGAAATGTGAACCTCGGGAGCATGTGAGTTTTTCTCTTGACTTGTTGTGTCAGGTGGGTACAAAAGCCTTTTCTTCATCTGCGTAAAGGAGCGCTTCCAACTCATCCACTTCTGCGCTCCATGACTTTGAGTCACTGCGTCTATCTCAATACTGCGGTAAGACCACCAAAGGATCCTCGGACAAGGATCCAATGGAAAGCAGAACTCAATAGGCGCATCAATCAGCGGACAAGTCGGTTCAGGTTGAGAACGTCATTCACAACAACTACTTGGCGGATTAGGAGATTCACGATCATAAGCACGCTCATAACCATCGTCATCAAACAAATCATCATTACACAAGGGCGATATGGGCTAGTTAAAGCACAAGTTTGAGACGAATAGGTATTATTATAAGGAGCGGGAGAACATTCATAAGACGCACAATCATCTTTCATTTCCTCGACTAATTTCATGTACGTAACAAGAACCTCGTTAAAGTCAGCTTTTAATTCGGAAATAAGAGCTTCACGTGTGATATCCCAAAAGAGGTCCCAAATCGCAAAGTCGGGCATGTAGGGGATTTGACCATTGCTCACGTAGTGAATGAAGTTGTGAGACTCATAGTTCATGCCCGAGCTAATGATAAAAACTTTCTCCCAATCACAACAAATAAGACCAAACGAACCAATATAGCTATTAAATCGAACAATATACTTATGAAATGGTTCGCCATGGTATTGCGGAAAATCAAAAAGTGTCATGACGTAGGGAAGAAAGAAAGTGACATAAGGAAAAACAAAAGACTAGAAACAAGTAACAAACAAAAACAAAAGCCGTCTCCCCGGCAACGGCGCCAAAATTTGATAAGGCTTAGTCGCACTCGCCTAGTCAAAAATAAACCTGACAAACCTAAGGGGTAGCTAGGGTAAGTCGGGGTCGAAATCCACAGGGAGAAGGTTGCTAGTGTAGGTTACTTATGGAACGATTCTAGTCTTGGTCGGTTCGAGTATTGGATGGTTCTATAGCTAGGGCGTAAAACAAGAATTAACTTATAAGGAGAAAGTCTAGGAAGTCGGGTTAGGCAATGGGTAAGGTTAGGTCTAGGAATGATGATCGGGTTGAGTACATAATCGCATTTGCTAAGGATAAAGCTCGTTCTCTCGATCTTAAGCTTCCTCTAGGTCTCAAAAGCGGGCTCTCGCAACTTACAATTGAGGGTCCTAATGATTGTCTCGCGCCTCTCCTCGAACTAGGCTTTCGATCTTAAGTTCAAGGGTGCTAAAAGTTTGCTAAAACGTGATCAATGATTCAACAAACACAATCAAGCAGAGATAATCAAAGCAAGCACAAAAACCTAACTCAAATGATCACAAACATCAACCAAAACAATCACCCATGCTTCACCCTTCTCCCTAGATGATAAGACTACTCAAACATGATAAAAACGATAATCAAAGCAAGGGGAAAGGATGAAAACATGATCACAAACAATAAGAAATGAAATCACAATCAAAAGAGAGAAGTAAAAACAATAGAAAATCAGAAAATACCAAAGAGAGGATGATGAACAAGAGCAACAAATACCAAATAGACGATTCAACAACGTAATCCGAGTCGGGAAATGAAAGTACAAGAAGGAAAATTAATCTCACCCTAAATTTTTGATAGAAAGTACTTTAAAGAGTCCTAAGTATGCTGTAAAAATTTCGTGCAAAAATAATGTCTTTTGCTCCTTCAAATAGACGATCTAAAATAAGCACACGAGGAGTCACAAGGTTGCCCCGGGCGGGGTGAGGGTGCCCCCGGGCGGGGTGGGTTGGTCCCGGACGGGACAAGAGCTTCCCGTGTTGTTCAGCCCTTGCTCCAATTTTGACACTTTTTGTACTTAGTTTTTTTTCTTGCTTTCTTTACTTCTTTGTCCCAAGGCTAAGGGACGAGGGTCATGAGTCGGGACGAGTCTTAGAATGATTGTGGGAGCTTCAAATCCCGAGCCAAGGTCCCGAGACACCTCCATGCATTGAAACGAGGCTCGTGCGCAACCGAAACGCAACGAAATCAACTCGAATCACCTCTAAACTTCACGAAACTTCACGAAACTTTCCGAAACTTCTCGACCAGCCTCCTATACTCCAAATAAGCGTGTGTACCTGCAAAATGGACACAAAAACGCAGCAGAGCCAAAACGGAGAGAAATAGGAGCTGAATCGCATATAAAAGCACAAGAATCGCAGAGAAACGCTAACGACAGGGGCTATAAATATATATAAATATAAGACACATCACTTATGCAACTCAAGAACACCATATGAATCTTCATCCTCTTTAATTCATTTCTTCCTTAAAACCTTCATTTTATTTGCTTAAATTTATTAGCATACTTAAATAAACTCCTCACCATTTATATTTAGTACTCACTTACTCTTATTACATACAATTAAAATATGAACATGAATCGAAATCATAAAAAAAATTAAAACATCACCTAAACCTAAATACTACTACACTTTAAAATTTTAGTATAGTTAGTTTAGTTTTAAAATAAATTACTAGCTTGTCTTTTTACATTTTTATGTACCATCTTAACCAAAGACGAGGAGCAAGGTGGTGGTGTCGACTTGAGCCAGTTTGATCATATCATTGATCCCGACAACTGTTAATCTTTTCACTCTTAAACCTAACTTAAGGTGCCCCCGCACACTAGTTTTAATTTTGGTAATTCGTATGCTAATAAATGTTATGTGTTATAATTGTTGTGTTGTTTATCACCTAGTAATCATATGTTAAATTAGGAGACAAAAATTGAAAAATAACATTTGTGTAACATAAGAACATCACACGGCATCCCCCTTAATTTTTGTTTAATTTTTCGTTTTAATTTTTGTAAATTGCATGCTTAAAATACTAAGGATGAGATGTACATGAAAATATAATTAGTTTATGTTTAGGACTTAAAATGAAATTGTTATGAAATTTAAATGTTTAAAAGTGTTTATGTGTTTCTTGAAATATTGTTGTTGTTCTTGTGTTTAAAATGATTTTTACTTTTGTGTGTTAATGTTTGTATATGATTTTCACATATGATAAATACATAAATGATATTAAGTAAGTTAGTTGTTGAATTAGAAGTATAAAAATCAAAAATCAAAAACCATGAACATATATACATGTACTCGGCCAACATAAATTAAATGGACCAATTTTTAGTTTTAATTTTTCTAAATAACATATTATGATTAGTTTAGTTAAATTAGACTTGTATGGAAAATTTGAGGAAATTATATAAACATATAAAAATTTGACTAAATTGTGTTCATATGAAAAATATTAAGGTTCATCACATATTCATGTGTTCTTCATTTAGGTGACTAGTTTGATCCAAAATAATTATAAGATTTATTTTATTGTTGTTTAAATCCACTAGTAAACAAATACAATACTAATTATATAAGTTAAATAAGCTAAATCTTGATAATGAAAAAGTTAGAAATTTAAAGTTAGCAAAAACACTATTCATAAATGAAATAAAATATTTAGTGAAAATCGTAAACTAGTTAAATCGCTTTAGTATAATTTAAATAATTAGTGTATAAAAACTTTAAGCCAAAAACCGATAAATTAGAAAACGAAAATAAAAATGGACCAAGTATAGGAGGCCACGGTTTTGGTGTCTATTTTAGACCTAAAATGAATTTGTCACTTTTTATTTTTATCACATGAGTATTTTAATTAGTTAAAGTAATGAATTGTTAATAAAAACAAAAAAAGAAATAAATAGAGTAGTGTATAAGGAGGCCACGGCATTCACCTTAATTTTTGGCCAATTTTGGTCAAAATGAATTTGTCACTTAGTCACTAAATTTGATTTGTAATTAGGATTATATTAGATTGTATAATGAATCGTTAATAAAAAGAATCAACGAAACCGATAAAAATAAACGTTACACGTATTAAAAATGAATAATGTCGAGTGTTACTACCTTTGCTTAAATTTGGATATGGACATACGGACTATTTAAAATTAACTACGACAACCTCGCTAAAAATGGAAACCGCTAAAATTTTAGTTAAGTATACGACTAAATTTAACCGAGTTTCACTTTTGAAATATTATTTAAAATCACTAAGTACAAAATGAACTTAACAACTTTGAAACTAGGATTTTGTACTTAAGTTTAAAACGAGTTTTACTTCCGAAATGATTTTTCAAATCACTAAATACAAAACGAACCTAACGACTTTAAAACTAGGATTTTATACTTAGAAAATAAAAGTGTTTATGATACATTAGTAAAATATCCTAAGTATAAAAAAATAAGTATAAGGTATAAAATACAAGGTATAAATGAAATACTAAGTATAGAAAAAGATACTAAGTATAAGAATACATAAACGTATAAAATACGAATAAAATACGAAGTATAAAAATACGCATACGTATAAAAATACGTACAAATACGAACTACGAAAATACGAATACGTATAAAATACGATGAATAGTAAATACGATGAATAGTAAATACGGTGAATAGTAAATACGGTGAATAGTAAATTAATGAATAGTGAAAAATATTTAAAATTTACGAACGGACTCAAAATAAATATTTAAATGTTTCTATGTGTTCTGTTTATCTGAAGAATTGCTAGAATTATAATTTCATTATACAAAGTTCGACGATATATTTAAGTTTCAGAAATGTCATTTATTAAGATTGAACGAGGATATGAGAATTGAGAAAAAAACGAGCTACTTGAATAAAATACTAGGATTGTTCGCCATGTTGCGACTCTTGAGATTTGAAGTTAACGAGGTAGCTGTATATGGGGACTTGGGCTCCCTCCCAGAGTTGCCCAAGGCGAAATAACGATCTTAAGATCGCTACTCGACACGGTATATACAACCTCAGGGATGGGGCATTCTTGATATTTCCGTGGGCCCATATATCGATGGTGGAAAATCCGGCCCAAGGGGAGTACCGAGTCTCTGGTGATAGTCGAACTTTTTCGTCGGTGATACCTTTTGAATAGCGAATACGTATGATCCTCGATAGGTAGTGTATGCATACATTAGACAAGGGATTAGGCCGTCCTTATTACCTTAGATATCATTTGCCTGTCAGACACGTCCGATTTCGTTCGGCCCTGACCGCTTCTGCGCGGATTATATCTGCATGCTTCCGCCTTACTAACGAAGACTCATTTGTTATCATATGTTGAATGTATTTCCTTGTCTTGATTGATTATTGTCTGAATGACTTGGTTGCCTGAGTATTGAAGTACGATTTTTGAGCATGATTGCCTATGAGTGTTGTACGATATGTTATTTGATTTATACTCATGTTTGAATACTCATGAATTCCTTATGTGCTCTACTTGCCTGCTTGCTATTTGTTTTATTTATTTATCATGTGTCTCGCATGTGTTTAGAGTTGCTATACTACGTGAACTATTGATGTTGATTAGTATGTGTGAGGGAGAAAACACTAATTATGGGACTGAATGCAGGTACCCCGAGGACTTATGTTATCAAATGCTGGGGATGGTTTACCTTATTTTGTACTCCGTTGTTTTTGGAGAGATTTGTAATCAAACTTACACTCTGTTTATCTTAAACTCATATTATGTATATGGAGTTTGTAATACGATAACAGCTGGTTTGTAATAAATAGACTTAATTAATTTTCCGCCGTAGTTTAATTAAAGTCATGAAAAACCAGGTTGTTCTGATTAGTATCAAAGTCGTCTTGCGGTAGTGAATGACTTAAAGTTATCTCACATAGCGAGACGACACCTGGGCCAGACATACATATTAATATATGTGTCAGGCATAGACTTGTAGGGTCAAATAATAAATTAGGAATCTCTAGACCGCTAAAATAATAACTTAGATCAGTTTGAAATGTGAGGAAGGGTAGAATCTTAAGGACCGACCTAATAATTATAAACTAGTTAGACGAGGGATAGCGTCTTGAATTATTATAATTCTTTTACTTGCTATTTGCTCTATGGCTAACTTTAGTCTGACAAAGGCCCTTAGGATGTCATCTTTCCACTCTTTCCGTTGCTATGCACCGAGTCGGCCACCGATGATGCCACTAGGAAGTTATATACATCGCCAGTCCCTCGTCATTGAGCAACACGTGGAAACTCATGGGATCACGACGAGCAGGAGCTACCACACGAGGAGCATAGGTACCAGTTTGACTCTTATTGAGAGCTTCCATCCATACGACGAGTTTTGGACACCGCTAGGACGGAGACTCCTCCTTGATTATGAGCTGTACATGGACAGCATGTACCACCCAGACCCACTCCAGAGGGTGATGGAACCACCAGGGTGGATGGAGTACGAAGTACTACTCGACAGCTTGATGGATCAAGAATGGGAACGCGACAATCCTCCGATGCCAGACGCCATCATACCTCCGATCATATGGGTGAGGGATCTCACCTCTGGAAGACTTTTAAGGGTCTCGAATCATATTTAGGGTCATTCGACTCCAGCTTGTAAAATATTTGTAACCGACACTTAACTATCTTAAGAACGACCTTAATGTCGTCACTTTTCCCTAACGGCTATGGGTTTTACTTTCGAATGTAACGTTGTATGAACTTATGTATTATATTTCTTTGAATGTAATATTACCCATATATATATATGTATATATGGAGACGTTTTTGATGCAACCTAGTGTGCTTGTTTTTCTTACATCTCCTTAAAATCCTTAAACACATTTTGAAAGTTCCAATTCTCACTTGAAATACCTCCTCTTTTGGTTTCAGATGAGGCTACCGTGCGGTAAGAGGTACTCCGAGTGGACACCAAAAGAGAAAGCACGCAAGAAAGCCATCGAGGCATACGCACGACGTCAACAAATGAAAGCGTGGAAGAGGTCGAACGACTCGAGGGATTCAGATATCGACTGGAAGACCAGGGCACTCAAGACCCTGTATATGGAACATCGAGTTCCTGACCATCTCCGCCGTGGGTCCTCAAAGGACGATGTGATCTGGGCGTTTATGACCGACAACCCCGAGACCTTCGAGGGAGTTGGAGATACCTTGTATACATGGACCAGAAACATGAACGCGAGATTCCAGAAACACTGCATTCCCGGAGGAATGGAAAACCTTCTTGTTCTTGGTTGCCTTGACGGAGAGGCTAAGGCCTGGTGGATCCGACTGAGATCCCCAGCTATTCACGAGGGCGATTACTACCTCAGTTGGGAAGACTTCAAGCTCGGCTTGAGTGATGCAACTTATGCTATCAAGTATAAGTGTAACTTCTCAGAAAAGAAGCACTACTATTCGTACTTTGCATAAGTACCGACGACCAACCTTTTTGCCATTCTCGATCAAATTTCTTATCACTTGAGAATGTATCTGAACTTCTATGTTAACCTTGCCGAACTATGTATTTAAATTTCATCGTAGTTCATTTCATAAAGAATGTATTAGGAAGCTTTGTAACTTTTTGATGTAACCCTTTTACATTATCAATGAAATGTCTTTTACCTTGCATTTTATAATGTGTCTATCTTGGAACTACTCGAAATTCATACAGCTTTGTCTTTATTTTATTTATTTTTCAGAATGGCTGCAAACGGTATTCCTGACAATGAACTCGACCATCAATTCTTAGAAGAAGAGGCAAGAAGAAGAGGCTTTGAAGACGCAATCATAAAGATAGCTCAGAACACACACCAACATCAGGGTGGCGGAAACAACCAGTCCGCATTTGAGAGGTTCTCCAAACATCGACCCCAAACATATTCTGGCTCTGTCAACCCCACAGTCTTGACAGAGTGGATCGAGGAAATGGAGAAACTGCTAGAACTTAGCAAGACTCCGGCTAATGAGAGGGTGAACGTAGTGGCGTATTATCTAAAAGGAGAAGCCAACAGTTGGTGGCGTTTGATCAAGTCCACCTTTCCCTTGAGGATCTATAACTGGACCGAGTTCAAAACCCTGTTAGAGAACAAATACTTTGGGGAAGAATTGAAGTGGGAAAAGGAAGAGGAATTTAGGAATCTGAGCCAGGGTGATATGTCGCTGCAGGCATACACCGAGAAATACCAGGAGCTATCCAAGTTTGCTCCTAGGATAATAACTAATGAGGAGGAACTCGCAACCCGACGTTAGGGGCATGGCCAACAACCTAAGGATAAACATGAGCGGATTCAACTGCAAGAACTTTGCGGAGGCCTACGAAAAGGCAACATGTATCTGGGCTCCCATCCAAAAGGGAGAAGCGGAAGAGAAAAAGAAGAAGAAAACCTTTACGCCTCCTGTGGCGAGTGTGAGCTTCATCCACAAACCAATGTTCGGTCGCCCGGGTTTCCAAAATCAGGACAACCGAAATAAAGGCCAGGGCAGACCCCTGTACACCAACCGAAATCCCACCGGATTCGTAGGGAGGAACAACCAACAACCTCCCGGAGCTCCGGCTATTCAAGCAGGTCAATGTCATTTCTGTCGACAGCCACACCACCCGGGAAAGCGTTGCAACGGAGAACCAGTAGTGTGCTACTTCTGTAAAGTAGTGGGACACAAGTCTAATGAATGCCCAAAGAGGGGTAATGCTGCCAAAGCAAATGCGGGGCCACCGCCAGCCGTTAGAGTTCAGGGACGCGTTTACGTCCTGACCGAGTCTGAAGAAGGGTCTAATGATATTATCGATGTCGACGTCGTCACCGGTAAATTTCTGGTTAATTCTGTACCTGCTTTCATTTTATTTGACACCGGAGCATCTTTATCTTTTATATCCTCAAAATTTATCAAACAATCCAAACTCACAAACCCTGAACAAATCAGAACTAACATATCACTACCAGATGGTAAAAACATTCCTTGTTCTTCAAAATACAATAATGTAAAAATCTCAATTCACAACCACGGACTTCTGTCGGATCTCGTATTGTTTGATCTTCCGAGTTTGATGTAATGCAGGGATGAGCGGCTAGCTTCGTCATAATGCACCGTTCAAATGCCACGACCAGAAGATCACTTTGAAAACTAACCAAGGGAAGGAGGTATCATATCAGAGTTTGAAGAGGAAAGGGGGAGTGAAACTAGTGTCTGTACTGAAACTTCAGAGTATGGAGAGAAAGGGACACCAGGTATATTTTTGCAGCATTACCAAGGTCGAGGACAACTTGCGCATCGAGGACATTCCAATCGTAAATGAATACCCTGATGTATTCCCGGACGTACTACCGGGTATGCCTCCTGCACGAGACGTCGAATTCTCTATCGACCTTATACCCGGTACTTCTCCTATATCAAAGGCACCATACAGAATGGCGCCTGTCGAACTCCAGGAACTCAAGAAACAGTTGGAGGAGATGATTGAGTTAGGATTTATAAGGCCGATTGTTTCACCCTGGGGTGCACCGGTACTCTTTGTAAAGAAGAAGGATGGGAGCATGAGGCTCTGCATCGATTACAGAGAACTGAACAAGGTGACGATCAAGAATCGTTATCCGCTGCCTAGGATAGACGATCTCTT
Organism: Dianthus caryophyllus; assembly: GCA_023091065.1. Lineage (NCBI taxonomy): Eukaryota > Viridiplantae > Streptophyta > Magnoliopsida > Caryophyllales > Caryophyllaceae > Dianthus > Dianthus caryophyllus. Next base: position 30,962,785 of record CM041522.1, read on the forward strand.
TGACCAGCTCAAAGGAGCAGGAGTTTTCTCCAAGATTGACCTAAGGTCAGGATACCATCAGATCGCGGTCCGTAAAGAAGATATACAAAAGACTGCATTCAGATCAAGGTACGGTCATTACGAGTTCAAAGTAATGCCGTTCGGCCTTACCAACGCTCCAGCAGTATTTATGGACCAAATGAACAGGACCTTTCACGAATATCTCAACATCTGCGTTGTCGTGTTCATTGACGACATCCTGATCTACTCCAAGAATAAAGAAGAACACGTGGAACACCTACACATTATCCTGAGCATCTTGAGAGATCATAAATGGTATGCTAAGTTTTCAAAGTGTGAATTTTGGCTAGACCAAGTGGCATTCCTAGGCCACGTAATCTCCAAGGAAGGTGTAATGGTGGATCCAGCAAAGATTGAGGCTGTCAAGGAATGGATAGCACCAAAAACAGTCACTGAAGTCAGGAGTTTCCTAGGATTGGCTGGCTATTATAGAAGATTTGTTCCTGACTTCTCAAAAATAGCCCGCCCAATGACTAAATTACTACAAAAGGAATCAAAGTTCTTATGGAGCGACGATTGTGAGAAAGCGTTCCAAGAACTTAAGACAAGGCTTACTACGGCACCAGTTTTAACCTTGCCAACAGATGGGGATGAATATGAAGTGTACAGTGACGCGTCATTGAATGTTTTGGGTTGCGTTCTGATGCAACAAGGGAAGGTAATAGCGTACGCATCCAGACAACTTATTACCCAACTCACGACCTAGAACTTGCTGCGATCGTGTTTGCACTAAAGATTTGGCGTCATTATCTCTACGGGGTCAGCATCAAATTCTACACCGATCATAAGAGTTTGAAGTACATCTTTACCCAGAGGGAATTGAACATGAGACAGCGAAGATGGTTTGAACTGATCAAGGATTACAAGATTGAGTTGTTATACCACGAGGGAAAGGCTAATGTAGTTGCCGACGCACTGAGTCGTAAGACAATACATACTCTGAACAACATTTGGGAAATTCCCTCAGACATTGTCCAGGATCTGAAGAGACTAAGTTTAGACCTGGTACAATCGGATGACTTGACACGAATGCAATGGTGGTAGAACCAGAAATATTTCATGACATTCGGGCACTACAGTGGGAAGACCCGGCATTGTTAGAGATCAGAGAAAGGATTCCATCAGAAGGAACAGAAGGGTTTGAGGTTTACACTGACGGGAGTCTACGCTTCAACGGCAGGTGGTGCATACCTGATAATGAAGACTTGAAACGCAAAATTCTCGATGAGGCACATATATAGCACCCGCTACTCCGTACATCCTGGCTCAGACAAGATGTACAAGGACCTGAAATTGCGTTTCTGGTGGATAAGGATGAAAGCAGAGATCGCCGAGTACGTGGCAAGATGTATGATTTGCCAGAAAGTAAAATTTGAACACCAGAGGCCAGGAGGACTGCTCCAACCTTTGGAAATACCCCAAGGAAAGTGGGATTCCATATCGATGGATTTTATCATGGGGTTACCAAGGACATCAGGCGGCAAGGATGCAATATGGGTTATTGTGGATCGCTTAACTAAAGCGGCTCACTTTGTTCCGATCAAGGAGACATGGGGATTAGAGGAACTAGCCAAAGCCTACGAGAAGGAGATAATACGACTTCATGGCGTCCCCCTTGACATCATATCAGACAGGGACGCAAGGTTTACATCGCATTTCTGGAAGAAACTACAAGAGGCTTTGGGTAGTAAATTGAAAATGAGTCTGACTTTTCACCCGGCAGCGGCGGTCAGGCAGGCGAACTATCGGACACTAGAAGACATGTTGAGGGCGTGTACTATGGAATTCCACGTGAACTGGGAAAAGAGCTTACCTCTCGTTGAATTCTCATACAACAATAGTCATCACGCTTGTTTGGGGTGTGCTCCTTTTGAAGCACTTTATGGGAGAAAGTGTCGCAGTCCTGTGTGTTGGGACGACGCTAGTGACAACGTGGAGTCTTGGACCCAGGTTATACAAGATCAGTTGAGCACATCAAGATCATCAGGAAACGACTACAAGCGGCTCAAGGCCGTGAGAAGAAGTATGCGAACGAGCATCGTCGACCTATTGAATTCAACAGTGGAGATAAGGTCTTTTTGAAAGTGTCACCCATGAAAGGGGTAAGACGCTTCGGGCTAAAGGGAAAGCTTAGCCCAAAATACATCGGACCCTACGAAATACTTGAACGAATTGGCGAAGTGGCATACCGACTCGCCTTACCGCCAAACTTATCCAAAGTACACGATGTATTTCATGTGTCCTGACTCGGGAGATCTGAAGCGACCGAGAGTCACATTATTACGCCGATGTGATCGCCATCGAGCCTAACATGCTCTACTCACGAGAGACCGGTGGAAATTCTCGAGAGAGACTAAATTCTTCTGACGCAAGTCGATACCCTTAGTCAAAGTTCTCTGGAGGGACGGAAGGCGAACAAGCAACGTGGGAGACCGAGGCGTCGATGAAGGAAAAGTACCCGGAGCTGTTCAGCGTAGGTAACCTTAACCACCTGGATTACTTTAAGTTTCGGGGACGAAACTTCTTTAAGGGGGGAGGATTGTAACACCCCGTGTTAATTTAAGCTAATTATAATTAGGAAATCAATAATTAATCATCCTCGCTCACTTAATTTCCTAAAACATTACGCTACAAGTTATTATTGCACCTAAACTAAAACCATTTTGAATTACTTTGAATTTGAAAATTATTTTTACATTTTCAAACTCGATAAATCAAATGATGAATCCTCGACAATTTTCTCAACGACAAATTTCGGCACGCAAATCGAGGTCAATGTTGACCTAAAATGGCCGAGCCACTTAGGTGGTTAAATCACCTAATCCTTTTCCAAATTCACTTACATGTAATCCTAATCTAATTAAAACTACTTAAGCTTAATCATTTTGATTATTACTAACAAAACATATTATATTATTATCAAATTACTATTCCATTTTTGTTTAACTAACACATTCACTAAAAATCAAAATAATGAGTTACACTAAGCCTAAACTGGTAAACTTTTTCACGTTTGAAGATAATGATTTAATTCGATAACATTCAACGAAAAAAATATATATTTCGATCGAATAAAATTTTAATTCAAAGTTACGAGGAACTAATACCCAATTTTTGTTTTGATTTCGTTTTGAGTTTTATTTTCATTTTTATTTTCGATCTTACTCCTAAACATTATTTTAAGACTATATATTTCATTTCGAGACTTTTCGCGTGCACGTAAATCGAAAATTTCAAAAACGTAAAAATCGAGTCTTGTTTTGTTAAGTTGGCCGAGATATTTAGCAAGGGTCAAGGTGATCCTCTTCCAATTTTTCTTCTACTTTACTAAGTTGTCTAATCTCTTACACTATAGCTTATTTCATCATCACATCCTAATTTAATTAAATTGAACATTATTTTTCGAAATAATAAACTTACTACAAAGATTACTAGTATACAATTTTAGTACTACACATTTCATTACACACAAAACACAACCAAACACTTAACTCTTTTTCTCTCTAATAAAACCTAACTCAAGAACAAAGTAAGCCATGTTCTTATGCAACTCAAGAACACCATATGAATCTTCATCCTCTTTAATTCATTTCTTCCTTAAAACCTTCATTTTATTTGCTTAAATTTATTAGCATACTTAAATAAACTCCTCACCATTTATATTTAGTACTCACTTACTCTTATTACATACAATTAAAATATGAACATGAATCGAAATCATAAAAAAAATTAAAACATCACCTAAACCTAAATACTACTACACTTTAAAATTTTAGTATAGTTAGTTTAGTTTTAAAATAAATTACTAACTTGTCTTTTTACATTTTTATGTACCATCTTAACCAAAGACGAGGAGCAAGGTGGTGGTGTCGACTTGAGCCAGTTTGATCATATCATTGATCCCGAGCAAGCTGTTAATCTTTTCACTCTTAAACCTAACTTAAGGTGCCCCCGCACACTAGTTTTAATTTTGGTAATTCATATGCTAATAAATGTTATGTGTTATAATTGTTGTGTTGTTTATCACCTAGTAATCATATGTTAAATTAGGAGACAAAAATTGAAAAATAACATTTGTGTAACATAAGAACATCACACGGCATCCCCCTTAATTTTTGTTTAATTTTTCGTTTTAATTTTTGTAAATTGCATGCTTAAAATACTAAGGATGAGATGTACATGAAAATATAATTAGTTTATGTTTAGGACTTAAAATGAAATTGTTATGAAATTTAAATGTTTAAAAGTGTTTATGTGTTTCTTGAAATATTGTTGTTGTTCTTGTGTTTAAAATGATTTTTACTTTTGTGTGTTAATGTTTGTATATGATTTTCACATATGATAAATACATAAATGATATTAAGTAAGTTAGTTGTTGAATTAGAAGTATAAAAATCGCTTTAGTATAATTTAAATAATTAGTGTATAAAAACTTTAAGCCAAAAACCGATAAATTAGAAAACGAAAATAAAAATGGACCAAGTATAGGAGGCCACGGTTTTGGTGTCTATTTTAGACCTAAAATGAATTTGTCACTTTTTATTTTTATCACATAAGTATTTTAATTAGTTAAAGTAATGAATTGTTAATAAAAACAAAAAAAGAAATAAATAGAGTAGTGTATAAGGAGGCCACGGCATTCACCTTAATTTTTGGCCAATTTTGGTCAAAATGAATTTGTCACTTAGTCACTAAATTTGATTTGTAATTAGGATTATATTAGATTGTATAATGAATCGTTAATAAAAAAAATCAACGAAACCAATAAAAATAAACGTTACACGTATTAAAAATGAATAATGTCGAGTGTTACTACATTTGCTTAAATTTGGATATGGACATACGGACTATTTAAAATGAACTACGACAACCTCGCTAAAAATGGAAACCGCTAAAATTTTAGTTAAGTATACGACTAAATTTAACCGAGTTTCACTTTTGAAATATTATTTAAAATCACTAAGTACAAAATGAACTTAACAACTTTGAAACTAGGATTTTGTACTTAAGTTTAAAACGAGTTTTACTTCCGAAATGATTTTTCAAATCACTAAATACAAAACGAACCTAACGACTTTAAAACTAGGATTTTATACGTAGAAAATAAAAGTGATTATGATACTTTAGTAAAATATCCTAAGTATAAAAAAATAAGTATAAGGTATAAAATACAAGGTATAAATGAAATACTAAGTATAGAAAAAGATACTAAGTATAAGAATACATAAACGTATAAAATACGAATAAAATACGAAGTATAAAAATACGCATACGTATAAAAATACGTACAAATACGAACTACGAAAATACGAATACGTATAAAATACGATGAATAGTAAATACGATGAATAGTAAATACGATGAATAGTAAATACGGTGAATAGTAAATACGGTGAATAGTAAATTAATGAATAGTGAAAAATATTTAAAATTTACGAACGGACTCAAAATAAATATTTAAGTGTTTCTATGTGTTCTGTTTATCTGAAGAATTGCTAGAATTACAATTTCATTATACAAAGTTCGACGATATATTTAAGTTTCAGAAATGTCATTTATTAAAATAGAACGAGGATATGAGAATTGAGAAAAAAACGAGCTACTTGAATAAAATACTAGGATTGTTCGCCATTTGCGACTCTTGAGATTTGAAGTTAACGAGGTAGCTGTATATGGGGACTTGGGCTCCTCCCGAGTTGCTTGGCGAAATAACGATCTTAAGATCGCTACTCGACACGGTATATACAACCTCAGGGATGGGGCATTCTTGATATTTCCGTGGGCCCATATATCGATGGTGGAAAATCCAGCCCAATAAAGTGCGAGTCTCTGGTGATAGTCGAACTTTTTAGTCGGTGATACCTTTTGAATAGCGAATCGTATGATCCTCGATAGGTAGTGTATGCATACATTAGACAAGGGATTAGGCCGTCCTTATTACCTTAGATATCTTTTGCTGTCGGACACGTCCGATTCGTTCGTACTGCCGACCTCTGCGCGGATTATATCTGCATGCTTAGCCTTACTAACGAAGACTCATTTGTTATCACATGTTGAATGTATTTCCTTGTCTTGATTGATTATTATGCGAATGACTTGGTTGCCTGAGTATTGAAGTACGATTTTTGAGCATGATTGCCTATGAGTGTTGTACGATATGTTATTTGATTTATACTCATGTTTGAATACTCATGAATTTCTTATGTGCTCTACTTGCCTGCTTGCTATTTGTTTTATTTATTTATCATGTGTCTCGCATGTGTTTAGAGTTGCTATACTACGTGAACTATTGATGTTGATTAGTATGTGTGGGGGAGAAAACACTAATTATGGGACTGAATGCAGGTACCCCGAGGACTTATGTTATCAAATGCTGGGGATGGTTTACCTTATTTTGTACTCCGTTGTTTTTGGAGAGATTTGTAATCAAACTTACACTCTGTTTATCTTAAACTCATATTATGTATATGGAGTTTGTAATACGATAACAGCTGGTTTGTAATAAATAGACTTAATTAATTTTCCGCCATAGTTTAATTAAAGTCATGAAAAACCAGGTTGTTACACAAACTCCATCATCATCATGGCCACTTGGTCTAATAAAATAAAAATAAAAACCACCAGGCATCATGAAACCATCATTACCAAGTCATTAAATCAAAAAGAAACTTTGCCGACCAAAAAATTCTTGCAAAAACCACCAAAAACTTGCCATTAACAACAACATACACGACCACTATCAATACATGGCCATTAACCAAAAAAATTCCATAAACAAACACCAACAACAATACACGGCAACATCATCATAATTCTCGACCAAAAATTTCTGCCTAACCCGAGCCAAAAACAGACCCTAAACGAGCCAAAAACAGACCCAAAAACGAGCCAAAACTTTGTCCGATAATCATGGATAAGTTTCTAATCACAACAAGTCTCTGATACCACATGTAAACTTGGTCCGAACGATAATAACCTAGTTACGAATGATACAAACTTAATTCGTTCACAGGACCTTCGATTAGAAACAAATCACATGGATAAATACGTACCTTGGTCCGACATGATCGAGAGCGGTGAGACGGCGTCGAAAAACGGCAGAAGAGACCGGCATAGGTGTCGGCTGTCTTGGGCGGTGATGGTGCGCGGTGTGTGTGATAAGAGGTGAAGCTTAGGTTTCTCCTCTCTCTCCCTTAAACCCTTAATTGTGTTTCCTTAATGTGTTATGAGCTAATGACGGTTTAGCACGTTAATAAGGGCGAGATGTAACAACCCGATTTTTTGTGACTTTAATTAAACTAAGGCGGAATATTAATTAAGTCTATTTATTACAAAACCAGCTGTCATCGTATTACAACTCATTATATATAATAAGACTCATAGATAAAATAGAGTTCAATCGATTACATTCTCTCAAAATATAAAATAAGGCCTTCAATCCCCTTGTGTAGGTCAACGATCAAGTCTCGGGTACCTGGGACTGTTACTAAAATTAGCTTTTTCAGCCCCGCACCTAATAAGCAACACATATACATATAGCAATGCAGATCATAAAGCATAACATGAAACAGTTCATTTAACATGGTAATTAAATCATCAGATCTTATCAATTCATATAACACAACAATTTAATCATCAAATTATCACAATTCATAATCATGTAGGCAAATCATTATCATCTCATTCATATTCGGGGTAGTCGACCCTTTTCAATTATTCATATAGCAACATATACTCGCAAGTCCTGACTACAGAGTGGCTTGTGTACTCTCATGGTAAATCACCCATATGATCCGCCATCAAAGTGCACTAGTTACTCAGACTCGTACATCAGATCAAACACTAAGTAGCATAAGATACAGCTACCTAACATCCAACACAACATGGATAATCTAAGATGAAACACGACCATAAGCCAACAAACCAGTAAGGATGGAAACATGCAGACCTAATAAGCATCTGCGCATTAGCGTGCCGGTCACATCAACGGACTTTAAATGCTAACGATATCAAGCAGGTAATAACGAGGATCAGTCCCTTGTCTTTTGTATGCATACACCACTGACAAGGTATGAGTCGTATCACCTATATCAAAATAAACCTAACAAGCAACTAACAATAGCAAGTGGCAAGCAGGATCGTATCCACAGAGAAACGGAGTAGTTTAAGGTTAAAGTCGGCAAAACAGGTCAATCTCAAGGGTGTGAAAAAGGTGTTGATTAAGCTATAGACTAAAGCAGACAATAAAGCAGATAAAAGAAATATAATAGGGGGAAAGATTAGGGTGTCGGGTTCATATATGACAACGATTCAGGAACTCAAATTTATAAGAAAGAAAAGATAAACTGTGCAAATGACTAGGTTTGTAAAACGCTCTCTCAAGTCAATTTTAACCTTAAGTTCAATTCAGCGGGCTCTCGCATCTTACTAAATTCAACTTATCCAACTCGCGTAAGTCTAGTTTTAACTCGGCTTTCGATCTTAAATCAAAACATACTCAGGTTCAATTAAACTCAGATAAAACGGTGATCAGGCGAAATAATCCTAATTCAATTGATATAAAACGCGTAGAAAGAAATCAACTCGCACAATTTATTCAACCAATTTAATCTCAAAACATGTTCCTAAATCATATGTCACAAATTCCCCTAACCCTAATTAGGAGATTAGCTAGACATGATAACAATCAAAGCAATAAAATAAAGGGAAGAAGACATGATGAATGAAAGTAATTGCAATAAAATTAAACTTGAAACTTACGGAGTACCGACGATTACAAGGAAGCAAATCTTGAAACTAAACTAAAACTTTGAGTTTGAAAAGAGAGAACTAAAAAGAAAACAGTAAAACTAAAACTAGGAAAATAAAAGCATAACTCAAACTACTCGACCTAAAGTCTATTTATACTTTCCAACTTATTAATTCTCGAAATAAATCAAAACCCGACAAAAATAGTGCTCCAGCCGGCCGGCCGGCTGCCGGTCTGGCAGACCGGCCTGACCATTCAAACTGGGCCGGCTCTTGTTCCTCTTCTACTTGGGCTTGATCTTACTTGGCCCCTTTGTCTTGGGCCATATTCACTCGTGTAGCCTTTTTAGTCTTGGTCTTGGTTCGTGTTCTCGAGCTCTTGTGCGCGCTCGAGCTTGGTCTTATCGGCTCGGATCTCGAAATGCTCCTAATGTCCCGGGTTTTGGCTCAAATCCACCAAAACCTGCAAAATATAAATGAAAGGCAGCAGTATCGAGAAACATAGCTTATAGCTCCTATAATTATACTAAATGCGAATAAATACGAGCTAAATGTGACTGAACCGGGGGCATAAAATGAATATAAATAGAGTGTATCAAACTCCCCCAAACCAAACCTTTGCTTGTCCTCAAGCAAATAGCATCGGAGTAAATCAATGTGACAGGAACTAATCACGCTAGTATCTCGAAGTGGACGACCTATGCACATAAACATACAACCATAGCCTATTTCGCCAAAAATAGAGCACAAGTCTCAACCGTTCACACCACATCGCAATACTAGCCTCTAACGCTTACGCAAAAGTAAAACTAACGACAAAACAATTCGAGCAAGGCCAACCGTACAAACCACTTTCATTCAACCAATCTTTCCAAATCGTTTCCTTTTTCTTTTTTCTTTTCTGTATAATCTTTTTTCTTTTTTTTCTTTTCTCAAATGTGGAGCATCCCTCGTATGTAGTACCGTTTAGCTTGACGTTCACTCGGTAAAAATCGCGCTCGGGTACACATTTTTCCTTAACGGTTACATTATTGCTCATACTCCCGGTCGCAGCCAAATTCATGGCCACTGTGGTTACTCAAATCAATGAGTCCCCTCCGAGAGCATCGAAGCATTGCTCCAACATATAAAAGATCATTCCACGCAAACCACAACCCAACATACCAACATTCCACAAACCAATGCCAAGCTCGAATGTCAAAGTCGAAAGTAAACAAGCGAAAAGCAGAAAGAATTAAGCAAATACAAGTGGGTTAGTGCTAAGGCTCGCAATCTATTAACAGGAAACAAACCAATCGTGCAAGCTAAGACGATAGAAAGTCGACTCAAAGATACTAAAGATCAAAGTAAATGCACTAATCAATTCTCCAAACTAGACAAAGCAGGACAAAGCAGACCAAAAAGACTCGTATTTTTGTGATTTTTTTTTTATTTTTCAATTTTTTTGGGTTTTTTAATAAAAGCACACAAAATGAAATGCAACTAAACTAATTTTTTTGGGTTTTTTAATAAAAGCACACAAAATGAAAGCAACTAAACTAATGAACGCGAAAGTGTTTCCCTCCCCCAAACCAAATCACACATTGTCCTCAATGTGGAAAACAGCACAACCACAAAAGCAGAGGAGGACATAAATCGTGAGAGGGAAGGAAAGTAAAACGAGAAAAACGAGGGAAAATGGTGTAAAGAATGCTCACAATGTAGAGTAGGAGCTCCCCCAAACCGAAGTGAAGCGTGGAGTGGGGCTTAGAATCCCCGAATGTGCGTCCAATTCAGTCCAACGTCGAAGTACTTCGGCATAGCACGCAAAAGGAACAAAACGAAGCAGCAGGGGGGGTCGGTAGGTGCGGGCCGGCGGCCGGCATTGGCACCCATTTTTCGATTTTTTTGCGTTTTTTTCTCTGTTTCAAATTTGACTCGGCTCAGGTCTGGCCCGTCGGTAGGTTGGCGACTAAAGGCCTTCCTCGTGAGCGTTTTCAACATATTAAGGACTCAAAGTCCATGAATACCTGCGCGCTGAAAATCACATAATAATACCCTCGTCCTCGCGCGCTCATAAGAAAACCAAAAGTCATAAAAACAAGCAAACCAAAAGTACAAATGCTAAATGAAAATACAACGTCATCGGGTTGCCTCCGAGCGGCCGGTTTATAGTCATACGACTCTTCACGGCTCGAGAAAATCATGTATCACGAGGCCAAGGTCGTTGGCCATTTGCAGCGACTTCGCCCAGCGTCTGACACCAGATTCGCCATAACACTTCTCCTCCTCGAGGCAATGCGGCATAGTCCATTATCGTGGGTCCTCGATCACGAAATGGCTCAACCGTAGGCCCTCCATCCCCATCACTAGCGTCGTGAGCGTCGACTTTAGCGACTTTCTCTCCCAAACCAACCTTGCGGCCATCCTGTGAAGAACACGCAAAGAGAAGAGGCATGCAAACCCTCCAATGTGTCTCCGATGGTGTGAGGCAGATGCGAGTCAATAGAACAAAGCTGACTCGAGGCATAGGGGACCATGAGGTGTCCAAATGAGTAAATGTGGCGTTTCACCCCCACCTTAAAGGCTATCGTCTTGCTACCCACATCAATAAGCGCACCCGGAGTGTGCGAGGAAGAATTAGATCTAAAATGATAGGAATGTGGGCATCCTCGGGCATATCTACCACTCTGAAGTCGGCGGGGATAAAGAACTTTCCAACTTTGTCTTTGGGACATCGTGCAAGATTCCTAAGGGACGCTTAACTGAGCGGTCAGCCATTTGCAAAGTGATGCTAGTGGGTTCTAAAGCTGACAAGCTCATCTTTTGATAGAGGGGGTAGGGGAGGACACTGACGCTGGCTCCTAGGTCACATAAGGCATTACGAACCACAAATCTACCTATAGAGCATGGAATGGAAAATGTACCAGGGTCACTAAGCTTAGGGGGCTTACTACCCTGCAGCCTAGTACTAGCCTCCCCCACAAAGGCCACAGTCGACACATCATCAAGCGTACGCTTACGAGCTAAGACATCTTTCAAAAATTTAGCGTACGCAGGAATTTGAGTAACGAGGTCAATAAAAGGGACGTTTACCTGAAGAGCTTTTATGACGTCCACGAACCTTCTGAACTTGGCCTCGGGCTCTGCACCTCGTTGACGACCAGGAAATGGCAGCTTAATTTGAACTGGGGGCGTTGGAGTAGAACTAGAATCACCAAATTTTATACCCGAATCATTCTTCCCGCGACTCTGAGTCCGGTAGGTTGGACGGCCATTTGCCGATCGGGCAATGACCTCTGTGAACACGGATTTAACGTGTTTTGACCCTCATCCTTCTCTTCTTCCTCCAAATTCACGGGGTCTCCATACATGGACCCACTTCTCAATGTAATTGCACACGCCGTGTCGTGTGGAGCTTTAGGAGGGTTTCCTTGAGGCGGAAGTGTACCCGGTTGCCTTGACGCTTGCGAAGTGGCTAATTGAGCCACTTGATTTTCCAACAATTTAATTGCAGCGTCTTTAGCCTGCCCATCCTTGTGCATTTCTTTGCATCATCATCTCTTGTGACTTTTGCGGCCATGGTCACTTGGGACATCTGCAACATCATGGCCTTCATCTCGGCCATAGGATCGGGTAGTTGAGTAGGAGGGGTGGTGGTGTGTACACGGGTTTTGGTAGTTAAGTGGGGTTGTGGTTGGCTTTGTAAGGAGGTTGATAGGGGTATTTTGAGGTGGTTGGGAGTCGGGTTAAGTATGTTGTTGTTGCGGTAAGATAATAGTGACCTATCATAACCCGGTTGATTACAGTACGGCAGGTTTTGATAGCGTAAACCTGCTCCTGGGGTGCGACATACCAGTAGTATAACCTGAATCGTGCCTCGCAGCGGCATTTACATGGGCACTCGGCGAACTCCCTGCATAGCATCAAACTTTCTATTCATTTCGAGAAAGTTGACTCATTCTGGCGCTTATACTCTCACTTCCACGGTCGTTGTGTGCGGATAGTGAATTACCCTCGGCTTACCAAAGCGGGATGAATGGATAGCCATCTCCTCGATCAATGTCCACGCCTTATCATCGTCGGTATTATTAGCAAATCGGCCTCCGCGGTAGAGTCAAGAATAAGCGCGACTCTCGACTATATAACCCATTATAAAAGGTCATTATCACCAACCAACCATCGAACCCGTGATGAGGACATTCACGAATTAACCGCTTGTAACGGTCCCACGCCTCGCCTAACGTCTCATCGGCTCTGCTGAAACCCCGAATTTGACTACGAGTTGGTTAGTCCGCTCACGGTGGATAGTACTTGCGATAGAAGGCAAGAGCTAGACTTGGCCAATCCGTAATACGCGGCTTCCTTATTCAAATCGGTGATCCACTCACGGCGCGATCACGTGGCGAGAAAGGGAACGACATTTCCTAATCTGCGGTTACGAGTGATCGGATCGCTTAATTGTAGAAGCGATGTCCGTAAAAACCTGCATATGTTTACCGGGATCCTCCGTAGGATTGCCACCGAATTGATTGCGCTCCACCAAAGTAAGAAAGGCGGGGCGAATCTCAAAATTACCCTGGACCGTATTTGATATTGTGAACCCTTGCGGGATCGCCTCGGGCTTCGGCAACGAGTGACTATATAATTTAGGCATAGTCACGCGTGGAGGAGAACAAGTTGGAGTAATAGGAGGTGTGTCCTCTTCGTAGGACGATTGCGCTGCACTAGACTCCGAATGCGACGCTTCCTCGAAATCAAGATCAATTAACTTTCTGGCTTCCTTACGTAGTCTGTGAAATGCTCGCTCAGGTTCAGGCTCAAATGGAACTAAACCTGTAGGTGACCTGTGCATAAAAAAAACTACAAGAAAACGATAAGAAACGGTCTCAAGGAACTAAGTTCCTTGAGACAAAGGAGAAAAACCTGTAAGACTAACAAAAACTAAAACTAACTAAGCCGTTTCCCCGGCAACGGCGCCAAAATTGACAAGGTATGAGTCGTATCACCTATATCAAAATAAACCTAACAAGCAACTAACAATAGCAAGTGGCAAGCAGGATCGTATCCACAGAGAAACGGAGTAGTTTAAGGTTAAAGTCGGCAAAATAGGTCAATCTCAAGGGTGTGAAAAAGGTGTTGATTAAGCTATAGACTAAAGCAGACAATAAAGCAGATAAAAGAAATATAATAGGGGGAAAGATTAGGGTGTCGGGTTCATATATGACAACGATTCAGGAACTCAAATTTATAAGAAGGAAAAGATAAACTGTGCAAATGACTAGGTTTGTAAAACGCTCTCTCAAGTCAATTTTAACCTTAAGTTCAATTCAGCGGGCTCTCGCATCTTACTAAATTCAACTTATCCAACTCGCGTAAGTCTAGTTTTAACTCGGCTTTCGATCTTAAATCAAAACATACTCAGGTTCAATTAAACTCAGATAAAACGGTGATCAGGCGAAATAATCCTAATTCAATTGATATAAAACGCGTAGAAAGAAATCAACTCGCACAATTTATTCAACCAATTTAATCTCAAAACATGTTCCTAAATCATATGTCACAAATTCCCCTAACCCTAATTAGGAGATTAGCTAGACATGATAACAATCAAAGCAATAAAATAAAGGGAAGAAGACATGATGAATGAAAGTAATTGCAATAAAATTAAACTTGAAACTTACGGAGTACCGACGATTACAAGGAAGCAAATCTTGAAACTAAACTAAAACTTTGAGTTTGAAAAGAGAGAACTAAAAAGAAAACAGTAAAACTAAAACTAGGAAAATAAAAGCATAACTCAAACTACTCGACCTAAAGTCTATTTATACTTTCCAACTTATTAATTCTCGAAATAAATCAAAACCCGACAAAAATAGTGCTCAGTATTGGTGTCACGGTCTGTGACCAGGCACGACCATTCAAACTGGGCCGGCTCTTGTTCCTCTTCTACTTGGGCTTGATCTTACTTGGCCCCTTTGTCTTGGGCCTTATTCACTCGTGTAGCCTTTTTAGTCTTGGTCTTGGTTCGTGTTCTCGAGCTCTTGTGCGCGCTCGAGCTTGGTCTTATCGGCTCGGATCTCGAAATGCTCCTAATGTCCCGGGTTTTGGCTCAAATCCACCAAAACCTGCAAAATATAAATGAAAGGCAGCAGTATCGAGAAACATAGCTTATAGCTCCTATAATTATACTAAATGCGAATAAATACGAGCTAAATGTGACTGAACCGGGGGCATAAAATGAATATAAATAGAGTGTATCAACCACCCTATTGGTGCGACTATTACACTACGACAGATTCCCCGGATGGGAATGGCTATTTTCCGTTACCTCATATGGGCCCGTGAACAAATCGATACCCAGGGCGAAAATCACGTTAAATAACGACTAGGAGAGTCATTAAATTACCACTGGCAATACTGAGGGTGCCAAGTGTCCCCATATGCGGCTACCTTACCAATCCTGACCCTATAGCGTTTAACATCGCAGACACCCGAGTATTTAACAAGTACTTCGTTTTTCTTATTTTCTCATTCTTTTATTATTCAAGCGATCGTTCATTCTAATTAATATCGGCGAACTTGTGTAATGAAATTTTAGTTCTAACAGTTCTTCAGGTAAACGGAAGCACATAGGAAACTTAAATATTTATTTTGAGTTCGTTCGTAAATTTTAAATATTTTTCACTATTCATTATTTTACTATTCATCGTATTTACTATTCATCGTATTTTTATACGTATTCGTATTTTCGTATTTCGTATTTTGTACGTATTTTTATTCGTATGCGTATTTTTATACTTCGTATTTATGTACGTATTTTTATTCGTATGCGTATTTTTATACTTCGTATTTATACGTATTTTTATACGTATGTGTATTCTTTATACTTCGTATCTTTTTCTATACTTAGTATTTATTTTTATATTTTTATACTTAGTATCTTTTTATACTTAGTATTTTTATACTTAGCATTTTTTTTATACTTAATATTTTTATACTTTATACATATCCTTATAATTAGGATATTTTTAGGGGTAAACTAAGCTTTTATTTACTAAGTATAGAATTCTAGTTTCAAAGTCGTTAAGTTCGTTTTGTACTTAGTGATTTTAAATAATAATTCGGAAGTAAAACTCGGTTAAATTTAGTCATATACTTAACTAAACTTTTAGCGGTTTCCATTTTTAGCGAAGTTGTCGTAGTTCATTTTAAATAGTCCGTATGTCCAAATCCAAATTGTAGCAAAGGTAGTAGCACTCGACATGGTTCATTTTAATACGTGTAACGTTTATTTTTATCGGTTTCGTTGATTCTTTTTATTAACGATTCATTATACAATCTAATATAATCCTAATTACAAATCAAATTTAGTGACTAAGTGACAAATTCATTTTGACCAAAATTGACCCATTTTAATTAGGAAAACCGTGGCACCTTATTATACTTATTCATTTTATTCCTTTTTTGTTTTTATTAATAATTCATTACTTTAACTAATTAAATTACTTAAGTGATAAAAATAAAAAGTGACAAACTTATTTTAAGTCCAAAGACAAGCCTAAAACCGTGGCACACTTAGTACTAATTCATTTTATTTTCGTTTTCTAATTTATCGGTTTTGACTTAAAGTTTTCATATACTAATTATTTAACTTATACTAAAGTGATTTAACTAGTTTACAAATTTCACTAAATATTTTATTTCATTTATGAATAGTGTTTTTACTCACTTAAAATTTCTAACTTTTATAATTTAAAGATTTAGTTTATTTAACTTATATACTTAGTTTTGTATTTACTTACTAGTTAATTAAAACAATAAATAGCAACAAACACATAAACATTATAAATCAAACTAAGCTAAATCATCAAGAACACATGAATAAAATAAGAACACATATGCTTTTCTAAAGAACACCTTTAACTCAAATTTTCATATTATCGTTTTATTTTCTCAAATTTTTCTAGTATGTCTAATTAACCTAGACTAATCATAATATGTTATTTAGAAAAATTAAAACTAAAAATTGGTCCAAAATGAAAAGGAAAACCGTGTATAGATATGTATATGTTCTAAATTTTATTTTTGATTTTTATACTTCTAATTCAATAACTAATTTCCCTTATATCATTTACATACTTAACATAGGAGGTGAAATTCATACTAAAACATTTAACACATATAGATAAATCATTTCACACATCAAAGTAACAACAATAATTTCAAGAACACATATTCTTTAAAAACATGTAAATTTCATAACAATTTCATTTTAGGTCCTAAACATAATCTAATTATATATTCATATACATCATATCCTTAACATTTTAAGCATGCAATTTACAAAAATTAAAACGAAAAATTAACCAAATAAAAAGGGTAATGCCGTGTGATATCCATGTGTTACACAAATATTATTTTTCGATTTTTGTCTTCTAATTTAACATGTGATTACTAGGTGATAAACAACACAACAAATATAACACATAACATTCAAAGCATGCGATTTACAAAAATGAAAACTAATGTGCGGGGACACCTTAAGTTAGGTTTAAGAGTGAAAGATTAACAGTTGTCGGGATCAATGATATGATCAAACTGGCTCAAGTCGACACCACCACCTTGCTCCTCGTCTTTGGTTAAGATGGTACATAAAAATGTAAAAAGACAAGTTAGTAATTTATTTTAAAACTAAACTAACTATACTAAAATTTTAAAGTGTAGTAGTATTTAGGTTTAGGTGATGTTTAAATTTTTTTATGATTTCGATTCATGCTCATATTTTAATTTTATGTAAAAAAAGTAAGTGAGTACAAAATATAAATGGTGAGAAGTTTATTTAAGTGTGCTAATAAATTTAAGCAATAAAATGAAAGTTTTAAGGAAGAAAAGAATTAAAGAGGATGAAGATTCAAAGGAGTTCTTGAGGTTGCACAATGAATATGCTTACTTGTTCTTGAGTTGAGTTTATTAGAGAGAAAAAGAAATTTAGAGTGTTTGTTGTGTGTGTGTAGTTTTGTACGTGTGATAGTAGTAGTAGTAGTTGTAGTTGTGTTTTGTTTTAGTATGCCTTGAAGATTTAGTTTTGTATTCACATTTAAATTAAAAGGAGCTACTAAGTGATGATGTAAATAAGTAGTAGTGTAAGAAGGATTAGACAACTTAGTAAAGGAGGCATGGTGGTGTAAGAGAAGGGAAGAAAAATGGAAGAAGATAAGTTGGACCAAGTTCAAAAATTTCGGCCACCATCACCACCCAAGTCCCGATTTTTACGTTTTTGAAATTTTCGATTTACGTGCACGTTAAAAGTCTCGAAATGAAATATATAGTCTTAAAATGATGGTTCGAAGTAAGATCAAAAATAAAAATGAAGAAAAACGTTGAAGGGTGATCAAAACAAAAATTGGCTATAGGATTCTCGAAACTTTGAAATAAAATCTTATTTGATCGAAACACTTATTTTTTTCGTTGAATGTTATCGAATTAAATCATTATACTCAAACGTCAAAAAGTTTATCAGTTTAGGCTTAGTGTAACTCATTATTTCGATTTTTAGTAAAAGTGTTAGTTAAATCAAATTGAAATAGTAATTAGTTATTAATATAATATGATTTATTAATAAAAATCAAAATGATTACATTTTTTTGATGTTAGGTGTTTTGGTACGTGAATTTGGAAAAATAATAAAGTGGCTTGACTTTGACTTGCGTGTTTGAAATCGTTGACTTGAATTTCAAAGACGGGAATAAAAATATAAGAGTGCATTTTTATTCAAAAATCAAAAATGTACAAAAATAAATTCTATGAATAAAAGGTTTTACTTTTATTCTTATGAATAGTAAACATGACTTAGCTATTTTGAAATTTGAAAAGCGATATAAATTTTATGGTTGATTTTTATAAATTTTTGAATTGTGTTTCTTTTTGAATTCTGAATATAATACAACATACTTTATTTTTCAAAATTTTTATATTTAGACTTAAGAAATTTAGTATTGTTTAGCGAAAAAAAATTCAGTCGCATTTTTATTATAAGGAAAAAGGATGAATTTAATCTAAGGAATTAAATTCTTTTATAAAATTGTGTTACGAAAACACGGGGTGTTACACGAGAGGAGGACTGAGCTTCTTAACCTAATTAATTTAATCGGTCCGTCAACAATTAAATTAACTGGGTTACTCCCACTGAAAAGCCCAACTATTTTATTTAGCTAATTACCGCACTTAACTAAGATTAGCTATAGGTCAAAAATAACGTAATAATTAAATACAATACCGTATAAAATTATTCTTACAGTTCTTGTGTAAGATCGTACTTACGTAGTTACGTTAATACTTCCTCCGATTCTCGGATTCTTAACATTTGCTTTTGGCACAATAATTAAGGTGGACCAAAAAAATGGGTGGACAAGTGGAAAAACAAGTGGGGTAGTATTTAATTGTGAGATAAAAAACTCACCAAAAAAAAAATGTTAAGAAATGGAAAATCACCCCAATAAGGAAAATGTTAAGAATCTGGTGAATCGGATGGAGTATAACATTTACCAAAAAGAAAAAAAAAAAAAAAAAAAAGTGATTACACCTCAAAGGAAATGTCCTTAAAGTGATGACTTGTGAGGATGAACAAATGACCAATATATGAGGTACGGTACTTTCTTGATCTCCGTATAAGCTCAATATTTATTAATTTTCATAAATGAACCTGTCTTCGTTTAGTACAATTTTGATAGGATAGTATAAAAATGTGGCAAAACCTTTTTACACTTTATCTTGCTATAGTTTTCAAAGGTATGTAGAAGACAAATTTAAGTAGGACTTTTTAAAATATTATTGCATATATGACATAATTGTACTCCGTATCATAGAGTAGATGGCACATAATATCTAATAATATTTCAACTTATAAGTTTTAAAATTTCTTAAAAGCATTAGAGTTATGTAAAACAATTAATTAACAAGTTGAAAAATTATGTCAAGATAAAGTATAATATCATGAGTAAGGTTTTTATGAGACGTCTTACATGTAAGACAAATATATTAAAGGAGGGAACTCATGGAAGTTAAATTTTTTTGATACGCACTTACTCATTGTAAGAGGTCTCACGATAAAGTTATCATAAACCGTCTCATATTAGAATATTGAATATGAATATTAGTGGTAATAAACTTCTTCAATACGAAATAGATATAAACTAAGCCTTACAAAGACGATCGTTTACAATGAACTATCAGAAATCATTATCACTTTATCTTAATACTAAAACCTTTATCATAATATTATTTTATGTTTGCAAATATTCATTTAATCAAGTAGTCATTATTTGGAACATTTTTAGGTCTTTTTTTTTCCTTTATATTCAATTTATAGGATACATACCAGACCTCCAAATAAGAGGTGGTTAATTTATTAGTTTAGTCTGTGTCTTTGTAAGTTAGGTAAACCACATTTTTTTTTTTTACTTAATTTCAACTCTCATAAATTCAACTTAGTTATAATAAGTTCAGTTCACTTTCTATAATTAATTTTAGTTGAGCCCCAAAAAGTACAAATTGATTAAAAATAAAATAAAAATTACTTCAGTTCTAATAAGTCCATCTTAGCTCTAATAGGTTCAACTCAAATCTATAAATTTAACTCTTATGAATACATCGAAAAGATAGTTTAGGCCACATATTAAGATAACTTGATTCCATTTCGTTTTACACTTACGACAGTAGATTGTTTATAGATAACACCAACATTTTACTAAGATGTAGATTTTTTTTGTTATTCATATATACATAACCTCTTTTAATTTTGAAAAAATATCTATTTAAAAAATAATTTGTAGCTTTGATGATCCAATTAGTTATCAAACTACATTGAGTGACAAATAGGCACATGGATAAGGGATATAATAGAAGGGTTGTTTGATAAGTAAACTTTAATTTTGAACAGATCGAAACGACAAAAATTATCATTTTAGGATTAAAAAATTAATTGTACTCTTATTAAAAAAAGCTTCCAATTGTTCCAACTACAATACTTTTATTATTGTGTAGGATTGAGAATTTATGTTCAACAACTATATGTTTGTGTACTTGGGCACAAAATTATCGATCTTGAATAATATATGATGACATGTTTATCATTTTCATTTTAACCTCGTGAAGATTAATTAGTAAAAATATAAAGAACAAATAATTTAATTCAAAAGCAAAAGAATCTTACTTAATAAAATGTGACAGATTTATAATTTGGGATCATGATAATATAATACTGGAGTATCATTCATTATTATTCAGAGAAATAAAAATACTATCATTTATTAATATTTTTAGTGTTATGTTTAAAACTCGTACATCGTACGGACTTTATAACTAGTATACATAATAATATTGTAACAACACATAGATAGATCAATCTCCTACTAATCTACTATATAAACTCCCAATAAAATCTAACATTGCACTACTACAAAAATCGTTATAGACATCACCTATTAGACATCTAATTTTTATAATATTGATATCTATTAATGATTTAATATATTTTTATAACAAATAGACATGAGCTTATATATAAAACACTTGTATATAAATATATACATTAGACTTTAAAAACTACGACGTCTATTAAATTATACTAGACATCATATGTTTTTTAAAAGTTTGATATGTAATCATACACATCATTTTTTTTAAATATCTGATATGTATATATATTAAAATTTATAGACATCAAATATTTTGTGGGAAATGAATGTTTAAATATATACATCATACAAAAAAAAGACAGATGTGTATTCTTATTTATTTTTGCATATTACACATCATACCCTTTAAAAAAAATGTCTATTCATCAAACAATTGAATTAAATAACTAAGTAACTATATAAAGAAAATCCTACTAATACCAAAATCAAAGTAATTGAAAGTTAGAAAAAAAAAAAAAAAAAAAAAACCACCCTTTTAAAACCCTGTACCTGCAGTAGACGAGACATCACCATTGCGCGCCACCGGATTGCCGCTCAAAAGTTAACCGTCGGCCATCAGCACCGCCGGCCACCGGATTGCCGCAAATAGTAGCACCACGATTGACAGCGCAACAACGACATCTACTTTAATTGGTACTTTCTCTTCTTCTTTTTTTGAGATTTTTTCTCAAATTTTCGTTTTTATATTGGTTTGATTGAATTATATTGACGTTAATTCAACCTAATTTTGTGTGCTCATATGGTAATTGAATCTAGTATTAGGGTTTGTGTAATTATTTTGGTGATTAGAAATCAATTTAGGTTTTGTTCAATTATAATTGTGTAATTGTGAAATTCAAATTAATTAGGTTTTTCCAATTCTGAATTTGATATTGTAGTTGTAATTGGTTGTTAACGATGAAGAATTGAACAATAATCTATCAAGATGCGGCTGTTAAAAGTAGTATGTGTGCTGTTAAGTTGAACAATAATTGGATTTCGAAGTTGAGCAGAAAGACTAAAAAGTGACAAATTGTATTACACTATTTCATGTTTAACACTAATATTATACTCATTACTCAACAATATTTACTACTTGTTATTGCTGTTGTTAGTATATGATGGTGTTGTAGTATTGAGTTAGGTTGTCACAAATAATAGGTCAGGGTTACGATTTTTGATATTTAGTTGTAGTCAATTGTAATTGGTTGTCTGCTTGCAATTACATTTGTCATATGTATTTACGCTTTTAAATTCATTGAGTATTAAACTTGATGTGAGTTTACATATTTAAGTGCGTTGAATTTTTAGTTTTTAAGGGTCAGTCATAAACCATATAGAATTGCACCCTAATAGCGTATTATTAAGCATTGTAGTACATTGTTCTTTGCTCTCTGCGTTTCTTTTGTGCCTCATTGATTGTTGTAATATGTTGTTGATGTCTGTAGTTATTGTTGTTACAGTGCATTCTTGTCTGCACATGTGTTCTTTGCCTTTTGCACTTTCTTATTTGCTACTACGTCTTTGTTGTACTATACACGCGGGCATGTTCCAGTGGTGTGCTATTGTTGTCGTCCCACTGAATCGTTGAACTTCATAATATTGTTCATAACATGTTAGTATTAGATTCTAGCTTCTTATTTTGGGCTCTAAAGAAGATATTGTTCCATTGTATAGCTCTGTTTAATGCTTCATAATCGAATAATAATGTGAGTTTGATCGAAGAACTTATAACCCTCTTGTCATTTGCCTTGCTTTTAGTTTACATCTAACATCAATATTTAAGTTATTATTTGTTCATTTTGTAGACTATTTTCAACATCCCAATGTCAAAGAAGAAGCAACAAGTACTCAAGTTGACAAATATTGGGTGGAACGGCTTCAAGATGAGATTGACTTCTTTTTATGTATTAAAAAAACCCTTGAAGAAGAGAAACTTGCCTACTGAAGATGATCCATTGACAGCCTATCCTTTCATCAAAGCTGAAGCGTGGCAAATTTTTTAAAAAAGTCGTTTGATAGATGAATTTAAGGTGAGTTTTCTTTGTTATCAAGTTCCATAACTATACTAGAAACTTTTAGTATAATGGCGCCACTATTTTGAGAGAACAAAAATAATTTAGTCGCATTTGTTCTCACATCATTTTATACTTTGACGTATATATATTCAAACTAATAAATTGTGTACAATGTATATTACGTAGTATTGTTGCTGCTCTCTGCGTTGTTTTTGCGCACCTGTTATTGCTGAAATATTTCATTGATATGCACATCGTTATTCTTTGTTCAGTTTGTCTATCTGCCCAGGTGTTGTTGCTTGTATTTGTAGAGGCTCTTTGCGTTAATAAATTTCTTTGCTTATTTGTAGGATTCTTCTTTACCATTTGCGCTCTTATTCTTGTCTGGCTATTCTTTATCTTGTTTGATGTACTCTCTTTGCTCTGTATTTCTTTGTCTGTTCTTGCTATGTCTTCTTGTCTTATTTCTTTGCTCTGTATTTGATGTCTTATTCTTTGCTCTGTATTCTTTGTCTGTTCTTCTTTCTTCTTTGCTGGCTTCTTTATTCACAGCTTCTCTGGCTTCTTTGCTACGTCTTTGCAGTATCTTCAATATGAAGTTTCTTTGTCCACAAATCACTTCATTGGTTGGCCAAAAATATGATCAAGCAACGACTTATGTCTCGAATTGGATGAACAAAGAAAGAAAGTCGCTTTACATGGTTCCTTATATTCATAAGTAAGTACTATACTTGAAATGTTGTTGAATGTAATATAATTAAGTGTCATCTTCATTATTCACACTATTTGCACTTTGTTTTAATTTTACAGTGGTCATTGGATGCTCGCAGTGGTTGACATTGTTAAGAACAATTATGTTCATTGGTTTGATCCATTAGGACAACCATAGCATTCAGATTTTAAACATTTCCTTAATACGTGAGTGTTCTCTGTAAAAAAATTTATATTGACATAATGATGCATAAAAATTCAAACTATGTATAATATTTATTCTTCATACTATGCAACAGGTGTATTGCCATTTATAGGTATAATGGGGGTACGAGAAAGAGTACGACACCATTAAAATGGGTGCAAGTGAAAGTAAGTGTTTTTATTATTTCTACGCCTTTTAATAAATCTTACAAATGCATGTACTTATATTACGTCGTTTTAGTGTGCTCATCAACCTGGAGGGACTGAATGTGGTTATTACGTAATGAGGTACATGCTTGAACTTGTGGCTCGTATTAATACGGATCAACCAATTGATGAGGTAATAATTGTACATTCAACCTAATAATTATTGTGTTGTAAGTTACGATATATACATGTTCATGTGTACTTTGTTTGTTGCAGATTTTTCAAGACACGAGCGTATTGACAAGAAGATATTGATGAGGTTTGGGACCTTTGAGCGGATTATTTTCTTAATATTTAGCAACTAGTGATCTTGTAATTTTTTTGAGTTTTCGATAGAGTTTTGTTAGAACAAGTATTACTACTTAACGTTTTAACATATGTAGCACTTTGCGTTATTGCAAAACGGATCATAAGAATTTTGGGTGAATGATATTTTGTTTGTATTTTTAGTTGCATTTTTATTTTATAAAGGTTTAATGTCCATGATTGGGATGATCGTAAAACTGATTACTATATGTGATACATAGACATCGATCGTATTTACACTAATGTCTATTTAACAAATAAACATCAGACTTATGAAGACATTTAATGTCTATTTAAAATATAGACATCAGTGTTTCACAAGAACTTGTAATATACATGACAAAATAGACATCACATCTTTTTGAACATGTGTCTATTATTTTAATAAACATCAGATATTTTGAAAAATTTGATGTGTATCTAACTAATACACATCTAACATTTGATAAAATTAGATGCACATTTATTTGATAGACATTAGAGTTTTTTCAACCCTTGTCTATTAAACTAATAGACATCAACTTTAAATACGATGTATATTTTATCACAATAGACATCACTCAACTTAACATCAGATGCAAGTTTGATGTCTATTAGTAAAAAAATCAAATGTCTATATGATGTTTTGTAGTAGTGTTGGTAATTTATTTAAAAGTTAAAACACATATTTCTCTCATTGATTGTCTAGTTAATGGTTCACTTCTTCCCTATCAATAGTACGTTTAATTAACTAATACTCCGCATTTTAGAACATAACCACAAACTTGACTCAAGAACAGTGGCGGATCTTGGACATTTATTCAAGGGGGGCCAAATTCGATTAAAGTGATCAACTTGGTATAACTAAACAAAAATAATCCGATAAATTTTAATGTATAATACAATTACGTATAATGAAAATGTAGAAAACTTAACAATAAAGGATATACATCTCACTTAACTAAATTTTTATTTTTTCTTCGTAATTGATTTCACGGTCTTGAATACAACGTTTCAATCGTTACATTTTGTACTTATATTTATTCTTTTCAAAGAACAATTTTTTGTATAGAATGTAAATGTAAATATAATAGTTACTTTTTGTAATATATTATTGTTTTCTTAACATGTAATAATTAAAAATTTATACTTCTGAATTTAAAAAGAATATAAAAGTAAATTGAAAATAACTGTACACTTAAATGTAGAATATGTTATAGTAAAAAAAAAAAAAAAAAAAGTAATGTCTAAAATAAACTTTTTAAAAGAAAATCACCTTAAAGTGGGTTAGTGGGCCACTACTGAAGTTGTTGTCTTCGACAAAACACAAATACTCCATAAAATGGGCCAAACTTTGCAACACAATCTACAATTCATTGAGGCGGACATACACTACGCAATATATTTGGGCCAAATGTCAGGGGGGGCCAGGCCCCCTCCCAGCCCAACAGAGATCCGCCTCTGCTCAAGAAAACACCTTGGTATGATAAATTTAGCCTACACAATGTCTATCACCAACTAAAATATGTGATAAATACAAATCAAAGAAAAAAAAAATCAAAATATGGAGTAATATTTTCTGTACCGTCATCGTTAATTTTTTTTTGAAGAAAACCCACCACGGGTTCAAATATTATTACGTAAATCGGCCTCCGCCATACAATGAATATCAAGCGGAATGTCATTACACCAAAAACGCCTACCTATAGATCAAGGTAAAAAATGAGTTAAAGAATGAGCAACTCTATTGTATTGCCTACGAACAAACTCAAAAGAAACCTACTCAAACCGTCATCGTTAATTTTGATAGATCCCAATTATAATAAAAGATCATCGTTAACAAAACAAAAAGTCTCTTTTTTAACAAGGAAAATTAACTAATTGCAAGTCATACACACTTCCACTAGACTTAATTAATCATCCACAACAACAACATCAACAAAATGATACAAACCCACACACATTACATAAGTCTACTGTCTACACATACCTTAAATCCCAGTCTTGAAAACATGCTTATAATTAATAATGCATAATATTATTTGACCTAAAAAGATAATCTGCAACCCAATTTTCAGATGGATCTACAAAGTTAGCACCACCATAATAATATCCCATCATCTCATAATCACAATGATGATTATAATTAGTGTTAATACCAATTGATGCCATTTGATCTTCTAAAGGAGCATTCATTTGCACTTGATGTTCATCTTCATTAACCCTAATTATAGGGTTTTGTTCACCTTGTTTTTTCATCTTTACTTTCTCTGTTGTTCTTTTTCTTGCCCATTCTCTAGCCTTTGCCCTACTTTCCTTA
The DNA here is from genome assembly GCA_023091065.1 of Dianthus caryophyllus. NCBI lineage: Eukaryota > Viridiplantae > Streptophyta > Magnoliopsida > Caryophyllales > Caryophyllaceae > Dianthus > Dianthus caryophyllus. The sequence goes on from CM041522.1 coordinate 30,989,775, forward strand.
CTCCTCAGACCACCGCCTCCGCCACCACCACCACCATCTCCTCTACCACCACCGCTGCCGCTTCTGCTACCACCACCTTGGTTGCCACCACTACCTCCACCACCACCATCATCATCATTATTATTATTATTATTATTATTATTATTATTATTATGTGAAGGTGGAGAAGGAGTGAAGCTTTGATTAGGAAGGTTTTTAATAGCAGCCTCAGAATTGTTATATAGCCACTCAATTGTTTGACTAGCTTTATCAAACCCTAACTGGTCTTGCAGATCAAAAAATTTCCTTGCTATTTCAAGAGACAACCTCATTCTTCGTTCTCTTGGACCGTGTGCCGTGTGAATCTTGCTATGTCTATCATTCTTCCTCACCCTTTTATTTGCGCCATTTGGCCCATCCACTGCGACCGCCTTTTGCTTCTGCTTATTCGGAGGATTTTGCTCCGTCGTTGGCAGTTGTGGCGGCGGTTGGGGAGCCGTTTTGGCGAACAAAGCCGTGTTGAATAGATACTCGTCAAAGGGGTTAACTACTATAGGGTTTTGAAGAGGTAAATGAAAAGTATTTTGTTGTTGATAAACATAGTGAACATAATTGTTACTAGTACTACCTTGATTATTGTTCATAATAATCATTTGAAAGATTATTTAATTAAGATTTTAGGGTTCTTACAAAGTTACAAGAAAAAGGAAACAAATAAAAGGAGAAAGGCTTTTCAAAGGATAAATATATATATATGAAAAGGGCAAAATTAAAAACAAAGAGAGCATTGTTGTATGGACAATTGTCCAATGGATGAGAATAGTTTTAGGGCAAAAGAAGTGGTGGAAAAACAGAAGGATGGTCCAATTGACCAAGAAAAAACAAGAAAACAGTAGAATCGTCAGTTGCATCAATAAGTAAAGTGACATTTCAAGTGGGAAACGACAGATTTGAGTTACCTTTTCTTTCTCCTTTAATTCATTTATTATTATTCACAAATTCTTATATAAAACGGGTATATCCGTTTCACATAAGAAACGGGTCAAATAATTAAATAAGACAAAAGTTAAAATCCTTGAGATTAACAAAACTTTTGTCTTTTCTACTCAAATGTCTAATTATTTGACCCGTTTTACATATAAAACGGATATATAATCCGTTTTATGGGAGACCAACTCATTATTATTTCATTATTTGTGTGTTTTTGAGAGCTGAGGTGAAAGTTTTGTCTCAACTCTCAAGATAAATAATTTCACCGTTAGTTTAATTATGTCTCAATCAAACATGAAAAGTTAAACTCTCTAGGAATTGATTACCCATTTTGATGGAAAATGCGGGAAGTGAAACTCACATGGGAATGTACGTTAACTCACTCTATCATGTGGGAATTGAAGTCACTCACCTACACCCCCTAATTAAGCTAGGTGATCGAGTTGGAATTTCACATCCAAATATTTTAAAATCACTACTTAAAACATTATTTCAATTGTATACGTAATTGCATGATGATGATCATATTTAAGGGCATAATGGTAGGTTTTGATAAAATATTATGAATTCCTGTGTATGTGTAAACCAAACAAGATGTAGTTAGTTATTTCAAGTGAAGTTTAAGTTCAAGAGTGATAGCCAAACAACTTTTTGCCATTTTCTATGAATCTGATGTGGGAACTTATTTCATGAAATTAACAACATAACACATCAATTTACTTTCCGGGTCGACCAAATGACACCTTACTTGCATTATTGTTCTTAGTTTAGAAAAAAAAAATGACCATGATTTTATTTTATTTATTTGTGTCAATAAGTAATGCCATATTTGAAATCATGTATTACAATTGTATATATGAGAATATTTCATTTTAACTATTCATTATGTTCTAGTGAATTGTATGTTAACTTTATTTTGTGATTTTCAGAAAGTCTTACTTAAGACGGGTATAGTACTCTCCGACTTGCACATAAAAGACAAATCTATTACATCTTTTCTATCCACTTGTCTTTTGTCTTATTTGTGATATTTGACCCGTCTTTGTTTAAGATGGATATACCCGTCTTAAATAAGAATTTGTGATTTTGTGAGAGAAAAATAAAGCAAATGTTAACAATTGATTAAAACAGAGGGAGTATATGATAGTCATATTAATGTAATATATATGATAGTCATATTAATGTAATATATATGATAGTCATATTAATGTAATATGTTTTAAAAATTAAATTAGCATAAATATATAATGAATAAGAGTAATTCATATATATGCTATTTCCTTCATTTCAACAGATTATATATACATTTGGTTTTTGGGCACTACTATTCACGAGTGAGAAAAAAATTTTCGATATAACTTCTAACATATAAGATAAAAACTAGTCATGTTGGATCTTCATTTAATTGTCTTTTCAATTGCATTATTAATATCAAATTTTTATAACTTTTTGTACGATTAATTGTGAAATACCACCTTTAAAAAGCAACTTTTGCAAAACACCGCCTTTAAAAAAAAACTTGTTAATTGACACCTTCAAAAAAAATTTATCGATTATGACCTTTTGACCCGAGTTGAACTAACACCAAGTAAATTCCAACATTTGACTAATTGAATTAGAGCTTGTAATTTATCTTTTTTCTTTCCCTTCTTTTCTCCCTCTAACCCAAAGTTTATCCCCTCAAACACAAAACTTTACTCCAAATTTCCCAAATTTTCTCCACATTTCCTTAATTCTTTCTTCATTTCCCATTTCCTTCATTTATCGGGAAGTAAAAAGTTACTCCGTATTATTTAGAGCAATAGTTTAAAATTTTAGGGTATTTTCGAAGATCATCATGAAGAAGAGGGAGAAATAATAATGCTTCTAATTGAATTTCGAAAATGGTTAAAAATGTAGAGATATTGAAGTGTTTCGAATATGAATATTATTGTGGAAAGAGTAAGGAATATATGAAATTAATGGTGTAGTACATTAGAGTTTGAAGGATGTATTATTCTAGATTGGAGAGATGTATATGTATTTACGAATTTGATTTAAAGGACGAATTTTTGGGTTTGAGGATGTATTTTTAGGTTTGAATGATGATAAATTTATGTTTGAGTGGTAAATTTCTTGGTTTGAGGAGTATATTTTTGGATTTGAGGTATGAAATTTAATTAGGTTTAAAGGAGGTAAGAAGAAGAAGAAGAAGAAGAAGAAGAAGAAGAAGAAGAAGAAGAAGAAGAAAGTGGAGAATACACGTCGTCTGATTAGTCAAACGTCGGAATTTAGTCATCTAGGAGCAAATTAAAAGGTCATAGTCGACGATTTGTTTTTCTTTTTCTTTTTTTAAAATGTAACAATTAACAAGATTTTTTTTTATAGGTGATCGATGTTTAACAAAAGTCAGTTTTAAAGGTGATATTTGACAATTAGTCATTTCTTATAATATGTAACTAAAGATACGAAAAAAAAATATACATTGACGTACGTGCAAAAAATAAATATATATAATCAAATGGAATGGAGGAAGTTAAAGGTGGCCAAGGGCCGTGCGCCGAAGTCGAAGTCGAAGCACGAGCACGGCCCTTTGGAGGCAAAGGCCGGGCTTTGAAAGTGAGGCCCTAGCCCGGCCCTTAGGCGGGCCTGAGAGGGCCGGATAGGGCTTTGCTTTCCAAAAATGAGGCCCTTTGGGCGGATAGGGCTGGGATGGGGCGGGTAGGGCTAGTTCGGGCCGGCCCGTGCAGTTGCCCAGCTTTAGAGGAAGTTAAGTATGACAATTGTTTGATCCATAAAATCTATATATGTTACGAGTATATAATAAAGCCATTAGAAAAGATTTTTAACACATTTTCGAACTACTCACACATACTCCCTCCATCCCAATTTACTTGTCCCTTTTTGATTTTTGAAAAATTCCAATTTAATTGTCCCCTTTGGAAAAATGACTAAATTACCCTTAGGTCACTTAATAATGTGGGAGTACGTATTTTCTCAAGTTCAAAAAATGCAAGTCTTTTTTTTGTTGTTGCTACTCTTCTAACCTCCCACTCATATTAGTAGCAAAGGGTAAAATAGGAATTATATGTAAATATTATGAAAATTAAGAGATGAATGTGCCTTTTTTCTTAATTTTTTAAATCTAGCATTTTGGTAAAATGGGACAAGTAAATTGGGATGGAGGGAGTATTTAAGAAGTTAACGTACACACAAAATAAGGGAAGTACTTGTAGGAGCCTTGGAGGTTATTTTAAACTTGATGTTCATAGTTTTAGGTTCTCATTTCTAACTGGTGGAATAATTTAAGTTCCTAGGGTGTAGTTAGCTAGCCATTAGAGTGAAAAAAAGTACAAATCGTAGGTTATAATAGTGATACGTCATGTTCTTTTCAGCTTAATTTTAGTTTTTATAAATTCAGTTCAGTTTTTATAAGTTCAACTTAACTTCTATAATTTCAGCTCCAATAAGCCCCAACAAACTTTACTTTTAACTGAATTGAGTTCCTATAATTTAAGCTGAACTTATATAAGTTGAGTTCATCCCCTATAAATTTAACTCTTATAAGCCCAAAAAAAAGATACATATCTCAAATCAGAGATCATCTAAGTCAAGTGAAGATATTCCCTTCTACGTACCGTCCTCAATATTTTAGGCTTAAAAATGTTTATCAATATGTTTACCTGTGTCATTTTATAGATTTAGTTATACAAATTAGCCTTTTAATACGAAGTATTAAACTTTAAGAGCAATAATAAATAAAGACGCAAGAGTACTAAAAACATACGAGTAGTTAACTTTTATAATAAAGAACACATATGGAGTACAATTCATTTTTACGGAGTAATTTGTTAAATTGTTTTGGAAAATTTAACAGGAATAATCCAAACTATGTCTCTTCTTCTCCTAATAATCCAAACTGTCGTTAATCCCGCAATAATCCCAACTAGTATACTTACCTTCTCAAAATGATCATTGCGGGATTATTTTGAGAAGATAAGTATAATAGTTTGGATTATTGGGAGAAGATAAGTATAATAGTTTGGATTATTGCGGGATTAATAATAGTTTGGATTATTGAGAGAAGAAAAACTATAGTTTGGATTATTCCTGTTAAATTTCCCAATTGTTTTTATTAAACGTAAACCTCTAAACCAATCCAAAACACCTTGTCCGCTTTTAATTAACTCAATCCATTGATCCGGACAATATTTGATTTTTTTTGTAAGATGTATATATGAGTTCCTTGTTCATTTTTTTTTTGTTAATGAGTAAAATGTAAATATCAAAAATTAATATGGAGTAACTTTTATGACGTATGATTAAAGATACTATATTAATATTAAAAATGAGTACCCATAAGTGTTACAGGGAATATTATAAACTATACTCCAAGCAAGAAAATGGAGTAAAAACATAATGGATATGTAGGATTTGAGATAACAGAACTTATAAGTGAAATGATCTTACTATAAATTAGAGATGGAAGTGGTGTCTTTGGTAGGCCCACGTCTTGGCACATGGCGTCGAAGTTAAATTTTGGCATGGCCAGGCACGGTTAAAGCGTCTGCGCGTCGCGTGCGTGCCTTGTTTTCAAAATGAAGGCCAGGCACGGCGGGCTCCACGCCCAACGTCTTGCGTCTTTGGAGTCGTGCCTTGGGTCATTGGCGTGCACCACGCGCCCACCCATGATGTTGTATATTTTGAGTTTTTTTCGACCCGAGCGATTGAAAATTTGAACGAATTTAATTTTTTAAGCTTAAAATAATGCAAATACAAAGTGAATTTTTATTATTAATCATTTAAAAATTAAAAATACGAAACGATCTGACCTCACAACAACCATTGTAGTTAATTAGTCTCACAAAACGTGAACCCGATATATATTGTATAATATCAACACTCATAAATCTCAATATATTATATTATAACGGAGTATAATAAAAGAAAACTTACAAAAAATTAATTATAATTCACTAAAAATAAGGGCTAAGATGTGCCGTAAGCGTGCCGGCACGCGTGCCTAAGTTGGGCCGTGCCTAAGACGGGTCGTGCCGTGTCGTGCCAAGGCACGCCATTTTCATAAAAAGCAAGGCCCAGGCACGGCCCATGGCCCATTGCGTGCCGTACCGTGCTGGGCCGTGCCTGATGTGGGTCGTGCCAACTTGGGCTGCGTGCCATGCTGGGCCGTGCTAGCCCATTAGCCCACGGCCCAACTTCCATCTCTACTATAGATCTATATTAAAACTGGCCTATCGATTGATTTAGTTAGTTTTACGTTTTTTTAGCACAATGCTTTTAGTGTTAGAATATTTATTAATATTCGGTGGCCTGTGTGTTTCGGGTTAAATTATAAATTAAGTTTAAATAATTGTGAAATTAACTTTAATATAATAGTCGACATCTTAATGGATCGATTTCGGTAGAGTAATTAAAGTTCGGGAATTAATATTCCCTCCTCCTTACCCATTTAACTAAGCCCATTAATTTATTATACGCTGTATTTTTGTGATGGATGTATCTTTTGGCTAAGGGTTTTTAACTGCCAAAAGGATTATCCTTTATTTAGTTCTGTTGAATGAATGAACGATCATTCACAGAAAAATGAAAGTCTAAAGAAAAACTCTCAATACAGTGAAAAGAGAAAATGATTTAAGTTCCATTAAGAAGATTCAGTAACAGGAAGGGTTAAGGAGGAGAAACATCAATATTCTTAATTTATCTTCAGTATTATTATCTCCCATTAACATACATTATTATGGATCAAGGTATGTTTCTTATTGTATTTCATTATTGTTCTTTAGGGTTAAATTGATTCAGTCTAAATCGATTTTTGGGGTTAATTTCATTATAGAAATTATTAAATTACACTTACTCCCTCCGTTTCGGTGATTTGTTTACGTTTACTTTATACACATTTATCGATGTGAGGAGAGAGGTTGAGAAAAAACTAATAAAATAATAATATAAGTACAAAGGGGGACCTGTTTGCTTAAAATTATCAAATGTTATTGGTTGAGCGAGTAGGGGCCACCTCCCACATGGGTCAAGCATGACCATTTTTGGAAAGTGTAAACAAATGACCCGTACGCCCCAAAATGGAAAGTGTAAACAAATGACCGGGACGGAGGGAGTACATTTAGTTCTCATATAAATCTTTAGGGTTGTTATCATTCATCAGAAACCCTATTAATGAGAAAGATAAATAGGGTAGATGAAATTTCACATTATTGGGCTATGCCTCGTTAATTTTGTTTATAAAGTGCTTGTTTAATTAGAATTGGCCTGGATTATAGGAAATGCATTAACTAAACCTATAAGAGTTAAGCTGAATTTATATATGTAGACAAAAAGTAAGTCGAATAGAACAAAGTCATACTACCTTATCAGTTAGAGATGCTTTTTGCGAGTGCCCCAAAACCAAACCCGTGTGCGTTTATCCTTAAGCAATATTTTAAAAAGAGGATAGAGCAATCCTAACAAATTTTATATTTTTTATAATTTTTATACAATTCTTATCTAATTAAACAATCTCACAAGAAACCTACTAAACACATATAAAAATAACAAGGGTAGAGGGACATAGGTTATATCGTAGGTGGAGATGAGGGTGAGTACAATAATTACTCCTCATTGGTAGTTTCATAGGAAAGAATTAGGCATTGAGCGTAGTTTTGAATAAAATCCCAACTATTGCGACTGGTGACCATTATGTGTACCCGAGTATTTGATTATTTGTTTTTTGGACCGAAGGACAGCCAATTTACTGCAACTTGTAATGTCACACGCACTTTCTTCCTCTTAATTTGGCTTTTCTCTTCTCTCGATACATACACAATCCCTTGCTACCTACTACTCCTACCATGGATTTCTAGCTGACCTAGGGTTTTCCTTTTTTTTTTTCTAGGGTTTTCCTTATTTAATTATTAGTGATTAGTGAATACTCTGATTAGTGATATATTTTAGGGTTTTCCTTATTTAATTACTAGTGATTAGTGATTACTCTAATTAGTCATTTATTTTAGGATTTTATATTTTGTTAGTGTGAAAGTTTATGGTTGATATACTATTACATTTAAATACTCCCTACAAATCTACAACTAATATTATTAACGTAAATAGTGTTTTGGCTAATGTTTTTTCGTATACGAGTTTTACACCGATTATATATTCTTTTCATTTAGTTTTTCACTCTTATCCTTTTCTTATTTCTATGATATATATAATTCTCTCTCTCTCTCTTTTTTTTCCAGCTTTTTAGCATTTCTTAATCACAATTCAATAAATTGTTCAATTATTAGTTTCGATAACTAATTCAATGAAGTCATGATCAGATTCTATTTCTATTTTAATCTTAAATTATCAATTTTTATTAATTTTTGATTTAATTGAACATTAGTACTAGGGCTTGTATAAGGCGGTGGGGCGGCCAAAAACAACTGAAGGCGGTAGCGGTCAGGTTGAACGACAGAGACTGGTCGGAGTGGGTGAGTAGTCGGTCGGAGTGGGTGAGTAGTCGGGCATGGTGTTGGTCCGGTCGGGTTGGTTGTGGTTATGGTAATTTGTAAGTTTGAGAATTATGGAAGTGTTAATTAGGTTGGTGTTTTTGCCGACAACCAGCATGTGGGTGGGGCGGCATGTGTGGGCCACTTGCGACTGAGGAAGGTTGGTGGTGGCTACTATGGTGGTGGCCACCGTGGTGGTTGAGTGGTTTTGACTATAATTTGGGTAGTGGGAGGGTGAGTATGGCCGATGAGCGGCGAAGGTTGGGGCAGCAATGGGTGGCTGGAAGCGAGTCATACCAGCGAGGTGGTGGTCGACGTGGTTGTGGCCGGAGGTGGTGGTGGCCGGCAAGGGAAATGGGTGGCGGTGGTTTTTTAATGGGGTTAATTAGTGTGATTTGTTTGTTTTTTTTAACTCCACTGAACCATTGGCACGACGGCCACCCACCCCAGCCACGCGCTGTTGGCCGACCGCACACCCCTGCCTCCCGTTGGCCACAGTCGCCCCACACGCTGCCCTTATAGCTAGAATGTAACAACCTGGTTTTTAGTCGACTTTAATTACTAAGGTGGAAATTAATTAAGTCTTAAACCAGCGTTATTAAATATACAATAAAACCCAAAAATTACAAACATCGTTCAAGAGTTGAATAAAACAACTCTAAGTACGGAATTTAAAAGGGTATAGGTTATATATTACAATCTCTCGAAAGCAACTAACAGTAATGCATAAAAACGTCTCGTGGCCCCGTCCAAAAACCAGCTCCCCGTCCACGATCATCCTGCACAATAAACTGATGGGGGGATGCCCGCTGAGCGGACAGTGACTAGCTATGCTCATACTTACCCTCGATTTCAATTACTTTGGTTTATTACTATCGCTTTATAAACATAATGTTATGATAAAAACATAAACATGCTTATTACAAATAGCATATAAAGACATATAAGTCATAATAAGCATGCGGTTTAAAGCGATAAATCATATAAGCATGATATTCAGTTATAAAAGCAAATAACATATAATATCATAGCAACAGTGTCACAGTATTTCAGCAGTATTACGAGGCGATATCAAATCGCAAACAAACATACATATCGTATCATTCACTTCATGCAGACTCGATTCACTTCAGAAATTTGTGGTCTTTAGTTTTCGAAGATGGTACACACTCATTCTCATTTAATCAAACAACAAACAACACATACTGCTTACGAGCCTGACCACTGAGTAGGCCATTGTACTCTAGTCGCTTGCATCTCACTACCATAGTGCAGCGGCTTACTCGACTCGTAAACCACGCCGAATACTATAGTACTTGCATCTCATCTTCTAGTGTTCGAAATGATTCGAACTTCAGATACAATCTCGTCAAGTAATCTTTACGCAGGGTAAGAACGAATGCAAGTGTCGCGCCCACTAAGAACGAAACACGGCAAGGAGACAGAACCGCTATAATCGACCTGAATCCACAAGGTCACGGGTGCCCTGGTAACTTTAGCGAAATAGGGGAATAAAACCCTAGTCTAGTATGCATACACTAATATCCACTTTAAAAATAGGCTATGCTAATCATAGAGCACCTTAACTCTGGATAAAACGACTATTTCCTAAAGCCTGACCCACTAAGAGTTGGCATATTCTTTATCTTGTACGGCATAGGCAATACGACTTAAGGCGTAAGGCATGGGCAGGATGCTAAGCAATAAAGCTGCCGGCTCAACCACACTAACCGGGATGACCCATGTCAGAGACCGAGATAGTGGTATCCGCTACAAGACTATCTTAACCCCACTTCACTTACGATTGACGTTTTCATATCGGAGGCTCAAGCGTTTGACCTTTTATTTAACTTACTCAATGTTCATTATTTATTTGATATTACATATCACATGTTACTAGACTCTCCTAGTTTCATCGTCAAACGTTTAAGTATTTTATTTGGTTTCATATGATCACATAACATATTCGTTCATTATTTGAAGTGTTGTTAATTATTAACGTTTTTAAATTTCTAAATTGAAATGTTTATTAGTATGTCCAATTTTATTTAAGTGTTATTCAAAACACTTTAAGTTATTTACTTATTCATTTTCAATTTCCTATACTTAGTAAAATTTTCAATTATTTTCAATATTTCACTATTCACTTTTCACTATTCACTATTCACTATTCACTATTCACTTTTCACCGTATTTTATACGTATTTTTATACGTATTCGTATTTTTATACTTCGTATTTTATACGTATTTTTATACGTATTCGTATTTGTATACTTCGTATTTTATTCGTATTTCTATACTTATACGTATTCTTATACTTGTACGTATTTTTATACTTAAGATATTTTAGGTATTTATACTTAAGATATTTTAGGTATAAAACTAAACCTTTTTATTTTCTAAGTATAAATTTCTAGTTTCAAAGTCGTTAAGTTCGTTTTGTACTTAGTGATTTTTGAAAATATTCTAAAAGTCTAGTTTTAAAAACGTTAAGTTTGGTTTGTAAAAAGTGATCAACGATATTTATTTTAAAATGAGACTCAGTTAAATTTAGTCGTCTATTTACTAAAGTTAGTGATTTTCATTTTAAAATAATAGTATCGTGGATGATTCATTTTAGTCCGTATGTCCAAGTTCAACAGTCCAAGTGCAAAGGCGGTAGCACACGATTTAGTTCATTTTTATAACGGTTAACCATTTTTATCGGTTTAATATATTTCATTTATAACTAAATCGATTTATACAATATTTCAATTCTAATAACTATTAAACTTTAGTGACTTAGTAATATTTTCATTTTGATCAAATTTAGTCAATTTAAAATGAAAATGCCGTGTGGTTTTCATATATGTCAAAATCGATTTATTTCTTTTAATTTCTTAATTCTAACTTATTAACTAATAATTAAATTATTTTAACAATAAACTAAAAAGTGATAAAAACAAATTTAACCCTAAAAATGGGCAAGAATGCCGTGAGCTAGCATGGTGATGTTCTAAATTTTCATTTTTCGATTTTATCGGTTTTTAGCTTAAAGTCTTTATATTTTAATTATTCTAATTATACTAAAACGATTTTAACTAAAATGAAATTTTACTAAAAATTTCATTTATGTTTATGAATAGTGTTTTTCAACACTTTAAATTTCTAACTTTTTAATCTTAATGATTTATAATGTTTTAAGTTGATTTATATTATAATACTAACAATATATAAAACAATAACTAAACATAAACAAAAATTAATAACAAACATAAAAGAAAGCAAAATCAAAGTGAGCAATAAAGATGAACACACATCTATCTATATCTATATCTATCTATATCTATATCTATATAACATTATTAAAAGGGTAGCTTAAATCTCTAATTAAGACTTTATACTTAATAAAATTCCACGTGGCATTACTTCCTACCTTCGCCAATTTGCTTCCACCTTGACATGCTCATCCATTTGATCTTCCACTACACAAATTCATTTTCATTTATTCACATTCGTTTCCATCATTTTAATGAAACTCATTTAAATGACCTTTTCACCTTCATATTCGCCAGTTTCAAAACATTCATGTCATTATTTCCACGGTTAGGTCTATGATTCCAAGCATTTACAAGTAACTTTTCAAATCCCCTTTCTTTTTAAGTATATTAAGCTCCACTTTTGATTTTTGTATGCAATTTCTTTCAATCCAAAAATAATTGTTACTCTGTGCTAAATGTTTGCACTTGAGAATATTCAACTCCAAGTTAAATTAAAAATGAATGTCGATATCTAACAATCCGTCATGAAGACATTGGTGAAAGTATTCTTAGTGTAAACCATTTCATAGGTGGGGGTATTGAAAAACCTTTTCAATGTATAAACAACAATAACCAGAGTGCGAAAGATGAAACATGTATGTAAGAATTTTGAGTCCTGTCCTGCAGTTATGGAATTCCAACTCCTATATTATTTATTTATGATATCTAATTTTTAAGACATTTGTTGAGTGTTTGTGTTGAATATTTTTTGATTATGATGTGTTGTTGGGGTAAAAAAGTATGTAATCATACAATAATATTGTCGTTAATTTCATGTATGAAATCAATGTCAAATAAGACAAGTTCAATTCTTATCTTAAATTTTTGATTAACACATTATTTGGCCTCATTATACCCAAAAAAGAAACTAAATAAAAACCGTGAGTATCACGGGAGTTAAAACTAGTGAACATTTAAAGAACATCAAGAACACAAATAACAAATTAAGAACACAAATGCATATTTAACAACTTATAAATTATTTTTCAAATTTAATTCTTTTTACATGGTAACATCCATTTTATACTAACTTAACATAACATATTATTTACAAAAATTAAAAGTGAAAATTTAACTAAAAATAAGGGTAAAGCCGTGAGGTTGCAAGTATGTGTATAAATTCATATTTTCGATTTTTATTCACTTTAAACTCATTGTTAATATTTAACATAATTTTTATATATGATTACTACTTATCTAAAACATAAATAAACATATAAATCATATGAACAATAATTAAAAATGCTCAAAATTAAATTAACTAAACATATGAACATATTACTACAATAATCTATTTAAAGCATTATTTATTTATTATCATTTATTTATACAACACATAATCATACAAGTGCATACAAGTGATGTTTAACATATTTAACATAATAATCATACTTATAAAAACATAATAAAAATCAAATTAATTTTCAAGGAGACTAATATGAGAAATAACTAGTCACCTTAATTTGGATGTTAATCGTCGGGGATCTAAAATAAATTTTAGATCGGAATTTCTTCACCCATATTACCCAAGTTTTCCACCCACAAATCCAAGCAAGTTAGCCCCTAAAATATACCCACTAATTACTAGAATACTTATGAATTATTAGAAATAATATTAGTGTTTTATTTTAGGTGGTTTTTGGTTGAAAATGAAAGAAAAATAAAGGGAGAAAATGGGGCAAGTGCTACGTCCAAATGAGAGCAACAAAGTGATGATTTTGCTCATGTGAATTTATGAGGACAAGTTGTAATAACTTTAGGTTAAATGAATTAATTAGGTTAAAGTTAGTTTTATTTAGGAAATAATGTTTTATTAAATGCATTATGAGTCATGAAAATCAAGTGGCACACTTGACTCATTTGGAAGGTTCCTAATTGATATTTGTAAAAAAAAAAAGATTTTCACGAATTTAGTCAGTTTTAAAAAGTCGGGCGTCAAAAGCGATAAAAGTTAAAATGTGTTGTTTTGGAGATTTTCTGAAAAGTATTCATTTTATAAATTTAAGACTAAAATATTTCATTTACTACTTTAGAAAATTTTTAAAAGTGACGGAAATGAAAATGGTAATATTAACGTAGTAGTATTGTATTTGTATAAGTATTTTTATTAAAAGTATAAACTTTAAATTTAAATACAAAATAAAATAAAAGTGATGATGATAAACATAATGGTGTAAGTAAATGTGTAAGAAAATGGAAGAAGATAAAATTTGACTTTGATGACCAAAAGTCAAAAGTCAAATTTTCGGGCTCGATTTTTCATTTCTCGAAATTTTCGATTTGCGCGATCGCGAAAGGTTTCGAAATAAAACATATGATCTTAAAATAGGGTTTTGAAATAAAATCGGAAATAAAAATAAAATAAATTTTCGAAAGGTACTAAAAACAAAAATTGAGTTGTAATCCTCGAAATTTTGAATAAAAATTTCCTAGGTCGAAATACTTATTTTTTTCGTTGAATGTTATAGATTTAAATAATTATAATCAAACGTCAAAAATTTAATCAAATTAAATTAAGTGTGCCTTATAATTTCGACAATTTAGAAAATGTTCGTTTAATAGAAATGGAATAATAATTAGTTATCAATATAATATGATTTATTAAAAATAAATCAAAATGATTATATTTTCATTAAATGTGATGTTAAGTTTGCTTTTCTAAAATTAAAAAGAAAAATGGAAGAGGATAAGATTATTTGATTTTTGATTTGCGTGTTTGAAATTGTTGACCCGAATTTCAGAGACAGGAAAATTATAAGGGTTCATTTTTATTTGAAAATGAAAAATGTTCGAAATTGAATTTTATGAATACAAGGTTTTACATTTATTTTTATGAATAGTAAACAAAACTTAACATTTTTGAAATTTGAAAGGCGATATAAATTTTGTGTTGATTTTTATAAAATTTTGAAATGTGTTTCTTTTTCAATTCTAAAGATAATACAACAAACTTTATTTTTCAAAATTTTTAAATTTGTACTTAGGAAATTTTAGTATTATTTGGCGAAAAATTTCAGTCGCATTTTTATTATATGGAAAAAGGATGAATTTAATTTGAGGAATTAAATTCTTTTATCATATTGTGTTAAAATAACACGGGGTGTTACATAGAAACCCTAATACTAATTTTATATTAAATCTATTACTCGTAAAAAGACAAAAAATTCGATAATTATTGAATGATAAAAATTGAAATTGAATCCAAATATCTCTTCATACTTCATTGAATTGATTACTGAAATTAATAATAGAATGACTGAACAATGGATTGAATTTCGATAAATAAAAGTTGAAAGATAAAAGAAGACAATTTTGTATATTATGAGAGTAAGAAAGGGCAGGTAATTAAAAAAACCTTGTTGCAAAAAGTATATCATAAGTGTTAGGCCCAAAATTTTCAGCCCAACCTTGGCTCGAAGCGGCAACACCTAGCAGAAGGCCCTGGAAACCTAGGACCCTAAACAAGCCTAGGACCCTAAGCAGGAAGGATCCCCAAAAGTCTCACCAACAGATCCACTTAAGTTACAACGGGAAGGCAAAGGAGCTGCGAAAATATAGGGAGAAGTTAACGAAAATAGACGTTGAGGCCTGATTAGTAGGGGAAAGAATCAAGTAAAGCAACACTAACAAGAATAAAGGAGAAGAAGGGAGAAGCATTATAAAAAAGGAAGGACTAGGATTTCTGCAACGCATTATACATCGTCACCTACTACTCTCTAGCACTCAGAAAACTTTAAAAATTACAGCAACTATACTCTTGGAGAAATACTAAGCAATACTAAAAAACCACGCACTCAAACACGTTAATCCTTGTAATTGTAATATGTAATTATAAATATTTATACCATTCAAACAATTTATGCATAACATTCGTAAAGATTTAACTCTTAAAAAGTGAATAAAATATCCTAAAATTAATTAAGGAACTAGTTTCTGTACTCGTGGAACTCATGCGGGGTTGTCTCATCCAAATTAATTTATGCATAAAATTTTTAAAGTTTAACTTTTAAAAAGTGAATAAAAAATCCCAAAATTAATTAAGGAACTAGTTCGATTAGAGGTGGCAAAAATACGGGCCGTACCGGGCTTCGGGCCGGCCCGTCGTGCCCAACCAATAAATTGGCCCGCCTAAAGCATGAAATTCGTGCTTTTAGGCCGTGTTTAGGCCGGGCCCAATATTTTTTTGATGCCGAAGCCCGGGCCAAGAACGGTTATACTCGGGCCGTGCTCGTGCCTAATTCGGGCCGGAATCGGGCCGTACACAATTTATTTTCATAGTTTATTTTGATATTTTTTTAACTATTATTTGGGAATTTTTCGGAGTTCTTGTTGTAATTATAAGTTATTTTTTTACTTATAAGTTAGTTTTTGAATTTTTATCTTTTATTATGTTGATGAATTTTTTTTCCTTATATTTAAATGATTTACTATAAACTCATAAAAAGAATAAGTAGCGAGAAAGAGTAATATATGATAAAAATTAAAAATTAAGAAATTTAAATTGATAAAGAACTTAAAATTTTATTAAAATTATTGAAAATGCAAATACACTAAATTTTTGTCGTCGTTATTGTACAAATGTATTAATACTAAATAATGGTGTTAGGGAGTAAAAATAATAATAATAATAATAATAGAATAGTTAGAGAGATAAAGGCCTTTATTTTTGCAGTGCAATGGCACGCCCTAAGAAAGTTGTGAATCTTCAACCTATAAAACAATCTATCTCGTCTAATATTGATTCATCCTCATATAAATCTTCTTCTAAATCAACTGCCACAAAAATAATTCTTGCTGCTGTTATTGATATTCCTTGTTCGAATTCTGATTCTGGAAGTGCACAAATTGATACAACATTATTCAACTCGGCTGATTCTACTGAGTTGCCTCACTCGATTGCTCAGGTGATTGATGAAGGGGTGTTTTTTTGGTTTTATTCATCGTACTTGGGGAAGTTGAAATTGACTGTTGATGATGTTAAGGATAAGATTGAATTTTGGTCTTCTTCAGTTTGTTGTTAAGTTTTGGGTGCTAATCTTCCATTGGGGGGGGGGGGGGGGGGTTTGTTGTTGTCTGGTTTTATTCACCGTAGTTGGGGAAAGCATGTGATCGATAGGGTTGCTTTTCGGCCGAATGAGGTGTTTGTAGTGCGTTTCAAAGGGAAGGAGGGGCAGGAAGCTACCTTGCGTGATGGCTATCAACTGTTTGATGGTAAGCCTGTCATCATCAAGAAGTAGACTGAAGCTGTTAATTTGGTGATGGAAAAGGTAGAGGTGGTGCCGATTTGGGTGAAGTTGATCAGGCTGGACCTTAACGTTTGGGGCTCGATATGTCTTGAAAAGAATGCTGGATTAACTGGTCCTTTTGTGCGTTGTTGTGATACTGCAACTGTTGAGAAGACGAGGTTGGGCTATGCTCAGCTTTTGGTGGAAGCTAAAATTGGACATGATTTGCCTCATGAGATTAATTTCTTGGATGAAGATGGGTGTGATGTGTATATTCAGGTGGATTATGAGTGGCAACCTGATGTTTGTGGTGTTTGTCAAGGGATAGGTCATACGAAAGAGGTTTGTTAGAGGAGGGATGGAGGTCGGCCGAAAATTTGGGTGCCAGAGCCTCAGCTGCAGGCTGCTCCTACTAGTGAGGATGTGGTCCTTCCTGATTCTACTGGTATGGCTGCCCTTTTATTCCGGTTGTCCCTACTGTTCTTACTCCCAGGCCTGTTTCTGGGCGTGGAGTTGTTTCAGCTCCAAAGAAGACTGCTAAGGGTTGTAGAGATGTTTATTCTCCTACTCGTATTTTTTGTTCGATGATACATTCTGATGAGCCTGGGCCTTCCTTCTTAGAGGTTTTGTGTTGCGCGATAAGTAGGGAGGGAGAGTTGGAATTAGATAAGGGGTATATATCTAGTCATTACTCATGGATAGAATTGGTTTTTGGAATGTTAGGGGAATAAATAGTAGTAAGAAACAAAATGAAATTAGCTGGTTCTTGCATAAGAATAATGTAGGTTTGTTTGGTTTGTTAGAGAAAAAAGTAGCTAGTCAGTCTGTGTCTAATTCATCTACGGTTGCCTGTAGTGGTTGGTCTATTAGTACTAATTCTAATTTGCATAAAGGTGGTAGGATTTGGTTGATATGGAAGCCTGATAAGTATTCAGTTTCGATTTTTGACACAGATGCTCAATGTATCACAGCTGAGGTTATAATGGTCCTGTAGATACCCGTATCCGTACCCCCCAAAAACAAACCCGATGATGAAAAGGACTTTCATGCATGCTTTTAAAAGAGTCGAAACGGTACAAAAGTGTCTAAAACGTATTAGTCATTTTTAGCGTATTAATTTGGATTTGCATAATCATGAAAATGAATGTCAATTTTAGTCATTATGAGCATAATGCGACGCCACAATATAGGAACGTCTTATTAAGCCAAGCCACAAAAACAGCCCAACTAGCTACAAAACGGCCCAAACTTACAAAAACGACCCAAAAACGCACACTAACACAACACTCAAAGCGGGCCAAAGTGCGTCCCGTGTCACATTTTCACAAAAATAGACTCTACAATACTGTAAAATAATATAACCTAATATTATTTTATTTCAAGCCAAAACCGAAAAACACGACAAAAACCGAAACACGAAAACCGAAATTCGGACCAAAACTGAACAAATACTTAACCCATAAGTTAAAACACCTCACAAAAACATAATCATTACTTAATCAAACAACCAAAACCAAAAGGCGGCATAAACAGCCCACCAAAACAAAATAGAAATCGCCTGTGAACAGGCGATTAAGTTTCTAATCGCCTGTTAACAGGCGATTATAAATTCCTCCCCACACAGCCGCCTTTTCATTTTTCTTACAAAAAACAAACCCAAACAAAATTAAAACCGCCTGTACACAGGCGATTTAATTTTGTGCACCCACAAAAACGAGCCAAACTCTATAAATACCCACCCTCACATTCATTCAAAAGTCCTCAATACCTCTTAACATATCGGTTTTACAAAACACACTAAAATACTCACAAAATCCACTCAAAAATACCGTCTTTGCATTTTCGAAAGGTAAACATTTTACCTACGTTTTGGGACGTTTTGAGACTCGGACAAAGGGGTTACATTAACCCCAACCCGATATTGGCATTAGCGAAGCCGTATTCGTAATACGGTTGTAGCAATTCGGATTCATAATCCGTCTAAACCCCGCCAATATCGCATAAATAACGACTCATTATCACTAAAGCAAACCGACGTCACTTTTATAATTATGCAAGTCCTCATTCATGCATTAAATAACGACTAGAATCACGGATCCAACACTAAATCAGACTGCTTCATAGAGTCTTTTAGCATGTCAAAAACTGAGGGTTTTCACAAATTCTTAAAGAGTCAAATACGAGGTCGGAAAATAACGTCTATGGTAATAATTTAGTCAATAAATTATTATTTAACGTACATTTCCTATAGTAAAGTCATTATTTTGACTATTTACATTATTTATGCATTTTTATCGAGTCATATATATTCGCACTTGTACGTAGCGTCATTTTAGCCCAAATATCGAAATTAACTAAATGTTTTCAAATTAGTAGAGACTACTTTTTACGTAGGCTTTTTGATTTCAGTTTTCAAAAACACATTTTTGTCAAAACTTTTGAAAAGTAACCTCACTCCGAATCCCTTCTCTGGTTTCAAACCTCAGATTGATAGATATCGACGCATCTTGAAATCTGAGACACTCGTGTCTTATATTTTAAGACGCGTTGAATAGGTTCCAAATTCCTTTAATATTTGGTGGCGACTCCGAAAATACATTTTCAAAAAGGATTTTTCTACTTTTCTTTTTTGGTCACAAATTCATGCAATGATCTCCCCCATTTTTACAAAACTTCGCACCCCTTTTCCTGAGGCGATTCGCCACTCCATTACGCCAAGACGGCGAGGACGGCGCGCAGGCGGCCGATAGGTCTCCCACCTTCCGGTACCTTTCACCGGCGACTCACTGGGACGAGCATGATTTTTATTATTTTTGAAAAACTAGTTTTTCTTTTATTTTAAAAACATAAAGAAGTGAAGCTTGAAACTTTGAAAACATTTACGCTTTCGATATTTGGGCAAAAATCGTTGAGTCGAATCCTCCCGATTCAAACCACACCCTTTGAGGAACGGCCTCAAGAACTCTCGCTTCATAAGCGAGGTAACTCCGGACACACTGTTCTCTCACCCCTCCACGATTACAAGTACGGCATCCGTACAAACGATCGTAACCAGTCAAACTCGAACGCTCTAGGGCCCGTCTTGAATTCACACCTAAGACGTGTGTAGTCTTGCGGGTGCCCCTACCTAAACGTTACGGGAATGGCCGGAGGGAACCTTACCCTATAAACCAAAAACCTGTGTTTATATGTACAAGTGTGAAGTTATAGTACCGTCACTATAGTAGTCTTTCAAAACCTTTTCATGCAAAAACATTTCCTAGGCATTATACATTTAAAATACGTCCATTTTGAAAATTCATTTTTAAACTTTTTTCAAAAAGGTCATACTTTTTTTTTACACGCCGTTAGGCTCTTTGACCTATAGTCATTTGAGTTTGATAAATAAATGTGCCAGTGCATTTAAAACCGATCCAGGATAATCACTAGATCCCGGATCTTTTTCAAAACGTAAATGAATTATGCGACTGACGTATCGTCATAATACATTTATTGCTAAAAACATTTCACAAAGCAAAAACCCGAATATGTCAATTCATTTCGGAGATTTTAAATGAAATTAACTTTTAGAACATTAGATTTAGCTCTAAGTCGAGTGACTCTTTAGTCGTCCCGATTTAATCTTTTTCTCTCAAAAACAAAAAACGCGGGCTCGTTCAGATGCGAACCCGTTGATTTACTCTTTGAATCGAGTGACTTATTGTCATTTTCGATTTAAATTCCTGAGTCACACGTAAATGGCGAACAATTGATTGCCTTTTACCCAATTTTAACATCCTCAGATCGGCTAGCCTATCGCTACTTCGGTTTGATCCTTTTTATCGTAATCTAATGATGAACCCCTGGCAACATACCGCCAAACTGGGTTAATCAGATTATGATCATACAAATTTTTCAACCTCGAGAATAGAGACGTGTCAATATGCCTCTACCTCAAAAGCTTCCCGTGTCATTTTAAAAGCTAAAAACACGAGTCGAGTCTTGCACCCACCTTTTGCATTTTTATGTCTTTCTTTGGTCGTGAATGTGATTTTTCATTTGAGTCTTTTTCTTTTCTTTTAGAATCACTAAAGGTTTGAAAACTTTGTCAGTCCGCTCCTTTGAAAAACCCTGGATACACGACGAACTAATAGCCGACTCTTAAACCCCCCTGCGCCTCCAAAGAAGCGCTCCTACAACAGATCAAAACCAAAACCTATCATGGCCTTTCAACACGATGAAGGTCTCGGAGGACCACCACCACCTCGAGGTAATCTGTAGAACAAGTCCGACACCAATGATAGGATAGCTAGCCTCACCTGCGACGATCGAGCAAATGGCTATCATGCAAAAGTTCAAGCAGAAAACGCCGCGGCGCCCGGCAAGAATCCGAGCGGAATGCAAAAAGGATTCGAACCATGGAAGAGCGTCTCACGAACTCAAGGGGTTACTCCATACACCAAGAAAACGAGCACATCCCAAAGAACGTCAGGTCCATGCTACCAGACAAACTAGCACTCAGCGATCTTCCCGTCTTCAAAGGTCACGAGAGCCCGCTCGTTCACGTCAAAGCTTTCAAAGCCAAAATGGCCATCATGGGTGTCGAACCCCCTGCATGGGCTACCTTATTTCCTCACTCATTAGACGCGCAACCGAGGGCATGGTTCTATGCTTTAGAGCCACACAAAACGGGTAGTTTCGAGGACATAACGGTTGTAACACCCCGGCCCCAACCAAAGGCCGGAATGTCATTCACGGTAGCTCGCCAGGCTGCGTACATCGCCCACAGACCAACACGGGCCCTTTCCAGCGCACTTTGTCCTCACTCGTGCGCATCCTGAGAACTTCCCAGGAGGTCACCCATCCTAAGACTACTCTCCAGCAAGCACGCTTAACTGAAGAGTTCTTAAGATGAGCCACCAGAAAAGAAGATGCATCTTGTTGATATGAGTAGTACTTACAATCCTTTTAAGCACTATGTCACTTGAGCCAACACATGAACCACTTCAACGGGGAACCCGGCCCGAATAACCTCGGACAACACCGGGTGTTACATGTCGCCTGGTTGGGGCCGGGGTGTTATAATTCCTTAGCTCTTCTTTTATTTATCATTTCCTTTCAAGTTTCGAGGACGAAACTTTTTGAAGTAGGGGAGATTGTAACACCCCGTGTTTTTAAGGTTAAATTAAAATATATTTTAATTCAAAAATTTATTTAAAACTATATTTATTTTTCATAATACCTTATATTTTAATAGTTTTAAAGCTAATTTTGAGCCTTTTCATTTATATAATATTTTAAATGCTATTTGATACTAAAAATTAATAAATTATTTGGAAAATAATATTATTACTTTATAATATAAAAATAGTAAATAATAGTAAAATAGTAAAAATTAATAATATTTTCTATGGTTATAAATATTTGTTATAATATTAAATTTGACATATTTTGTGAATTTTAAACTATTTTGACCAAGATTAGCTTAAAGTTAAATTAATATATTTTTTTTCTTTTTATGAAACTATTAGACTTTAATTTTAACAAGTGTAGAAGACTACCTAATACTCCGTATATAATACTCCGTATTATACACTCCGTATATATCTAAAACAAACACAAAAAACCCTAGTAATCATTCTTATACTCCATGAAACCTAGCCTAACGTTCCCGTCAATAATTCCTCCATTAAACACGCCTTTTTAATCCTCCTTTTCTCCTTCGTTTCTTAACCGTTTTACTCCGTTCTTGCGCCATAATTATCCTCTCTTCGTCCTCTTCACATTAAGGTAAGCTATACTCCGTTTCGTTTCAGTCGCTCGGATCGCCGTCGATATCGTAACTCTTATTTATACTCGTTTTTCTCCCTAATCGATCGTAGGACTGAATCAGGACGATCCTGACGCTGACACGTACGTGGTGGACGACTCAATTGAGGATTAGCGCGAAAAGGTAACGGTGATGACGTTACTCGGTGTTACATTACTTTAAGGCTTATGTGTCGTGATGTGGTTGCAATTTTTCATGTGTACGATATACGTGTTTGCTGTGTACCCGTATTCTATGACCTTGAGTATAGTAGTTAATTAGGTCGGGATGTATTGCTCCTTGCTTATTGAATCGGTCGAGTTTTATGGTGGCAGTATGTGTATGTGTATGTGTATGTGACTTACGTAGGTGGTGTTGGGTGTGTAGTATGTACGTGTGTGTCATGCTAGTGTGTGGGGTTTGTGCTTGAACATGTACGCACAGAAGCTTTTAAGGGTGTTAACTAATCAATTATTTGTATGATACTTTAGTGGGGTATATGATTATATGTATAATAATGGTCAATGTGGTGTATTTTAGTAGTGGTGTGAGTACTTAATTGTTTTCCTTGTTACCCGAATGAGTTATTGTGCATGTTTCTTTTATTAAATATGGTACATATAAAGTTAACTGTTGACCCGTTATCTCGTAACTCGGTATTTTGATATTTTAATTTAGTAAGTTATGAAACAATTATATTTTTATCCGCTTTCAGATTGTTATAGTGTTTAGGGTCCTTTTTACTTGTGTTGTTGTGTTCATATGATCATATCTGCTTGTTTGGAGTCGGTCTCATATTATTTTGAGTCTAGAAGCATGTCTGGGCTATGTGACCATATGAGTATTGTTAATTATGATGTTTTGAGCACTAAGGGTTGTATCTTGAGTTAGTAAGTAACCTAATTATGATCACATGTTGGCTTTAGTACTGAATACTCCGTATATTGCTAGTATTTGTCGTTGTTATAAGCTTGTATTGTGATTTGTTGATAATGTTGGTTTGGTTTGATAATGTTGGATGATGGAAGATGTTGAGATTGAGTTGACTCAGGTTATTGAGTTGATTGTTGTAAGCTTGAGACTAGTGTGCGTACGGGTACGGTTATGGCTCGTGCGTGAGGAGTTACGACATCCTAGTTTGGACGGATGCCGCCCTTTGGGTTCTCAACCGGTTATGGTTAGGGACTATGGTAATTATTATGTCGTCACCGGTTATGGTGAGGTTTGGCCAAATTAAGACAGTGTTGGGGATTTCACGGTTATGTGGATCCATTGAAAGGGAACTCACGGTTATGTGGTTCCGCCATAGGGTTTGGAGGTATCACCGGTTAGGGTGAGGTCCGGGGTGGTTCACGGTTATGTGGCTACCCAGTGCTCCGTGCTTTCTCTTGCATTTGATTATGGTTGTATGTCACTTGGTTGATGACAGTTTGAGATTGACTTAGTATTGATAATTGATGGTTGTATAGCTTGTGCTTGTTACATTTTATTTCTATTACTATTATTACTGTTATTGTTTCCATGAGCTGTTTTATTTACTTGTCAGCTTTATTGTGATGTAATATGGCTGGGAGAACGTCTGAGTTACTCCCATCGACCGTGGTCGCTACATGTTTTGTAAGCGGTATGCATGAGTTCAGGTTTGACAAGTGAGGAAGCCGTGAGGATAGACCCGTAGCTAGGTTTACTCGTGTGAAGTCTTGGAATTCGTTTGGATAGTTTCAATCATTAGACTTGTTAGACTTTTATGTTTTGGTTTATACTTATGTTCATTTGGGATTGTAAGGGGTATTTATTCCCCATCTTGCTAGGCCTTAAGGCTTACTGTGTCATTTTGATTTGATTAGGTTGTTTGCGTGAGTGACAGCTCGGATTCACGGTGTTTCCGCCACCGTGGCTTTCATTTTTATTCACTTTCTCTTATAAATCTTTTTTAAAAGCTTATTTTATTTTTTGGAAAATCCGGGTTGTTACAGTTGGTATCAGAGCAACCCGGCGACCGTGCGGTTATGCACCTAGCTGGGGAGGATTCTGGAATGCTATACTGCGGGTAGCTACCAGGCGCAACGAGGACGTTGCGTTCTTCAAGTGGGGGTGTGTAACACCCGGTGTTGTCCGAGGTTATTCGGGCCGGGTTCGAGGTTATTCGAGCCGGGTTCGAGGTTATTCGGGCCCGGTAACCCCGTTGAAGAGGTTCATGTGTAGGCTCAAGTGACATAGTGCTTAAAAGGATTATAAGTACTACTCATATCAACAAGATGCATCTTCTTTTCTGATTGTTCATCTTAAGAACTCTTTGGTTAAGCGTGCTTGCTGGAGAGTAGTCTTGGGATGGGTGACCTCCTATTAACGAGGATGATATCCAAGTCTCGCTACGTACCTTGGAGGTCCTGACTCAGAGGGACACTGAAGGGTTTACCGAGTACCTGACGCGCTGGAAGAAACTGTGTGCCCAAATACCTAACCGTCCAAGGGACACTGATTTAATCACTAAATTCATCAACAACCTCACCCTCAAGATACCAACAACACCTACAGACGGAATTTTGACAACTTCTCAACCCTCAGCGTCGTCGGCGAGCTCATCGAGGACGACCTCCGTAAAGAAAATAGGAATAAGAGTACGGGTCGCGGATATCAAGGAAGCTCATCTCGAGCCACTGCCAAAGTCGAGCCCATCCACGCCATCAACGCACTGGACGCGCTAGAGGCACCACCGGTTTTACGACACCACCAAGGCCTGCCATACCTCCTCCAAAAGCATCATACTCACCTCCTGGTCCCAATTCAATGAAGGCACGACGAAACTTTGACCCCATATACATGACTTACTCGAAGGCCCTACAGAAGCTTGTGAGCCGCAACGTACTTCAACCCATACGACCTACTAGCGAGCCTCCCCTGGACAAGAAACCGAAGTCGTGGGATCAAAACGCGTACTGCGAGTTTCACAGAGGAAAAGGGCACGACACCGAGCAATGTTTTCGCCTAAAGAACATAGTTCAGGACTTGATCGACGACAATACCATTGTGAAGCCTAGCCCAAGCCCTAAGCCTTCAAACCAGCTCAATCCGTTGCATAACCACGCTATATTTATAGGGACACGTCCCTTCATCGACTGCTCTAATCTGATCATCCCAAGTGACCACGAAGTCAACGGCATCTGGAATACTTCTGAGGATGAAGCCGACGATGATGACATCCGCATGTGTCTCCAAGATGAGCCCTACGAAGAGGAGACTCAACCCCGTCGCCCGCCAGGCAAATACGGCGATCAAGGCCACAAATACCCATTCAAAGCATTCGGACAGTGATGATGAAGTAGCCTACCTAACGCGTTCGGGGCGCCCATATCGAGCTTCTTTGGAATTACTTGAACCTCAAAATCCCCCGCCAAGGTTGACTGCTCAAGAGAAGAACAAAGGAATAATCATAGACGAAGACACGCCACCTTCTTCTCCTACCTCCGCGGCCTCGCTCCCAAGTCCCGCTCTTACAGGCTTTACTAGTTCACCCGCAAGCACTGCTCCTACCCCCACGCTGCCAGCCAACAAAGTAGCATCGTCAAGCGCTACCCCAGCACCCTTACCTATACCTGAGATCGGGGACACGCTCCACAAACAGCTTCACAAAACGAAGGCAGACATTTCAATCTGGCAGCTCTTAAGGGACTCAATGGGACATCGTGAAGCCCTTTACCAAGCTTTACAGGTCACCCCAATGACATCAGAAATGTCTCCAGAAAAACTTATCAGTAACATTACGCGTGAATGGCAAGCCAACGCCGTCACCTTCTCAGATAAAGACCTCCCTCCATTCGGTGGCACGCACAACCTGCCTCTCTACATCAACGTAGAATGCCACGGCATGACATTGCCGGTCGTCCTCATCGACAACGGATCTGCAGTCAACGTTTTGCCCCTTGAGACGGCCAAGAAGCTGGGAATTAAGGAAAATGACTTTATCCCATGTACAGACGGCGTCAGGGCTTACGATGGAACGCGGCGCGGCATAAAAGGAACCATCTCCTTCCCCATCATGACAGGACCCGTCATGAGGGAAACTGAGTTCCAAATCATCGACATACCCCCAACCTACAACATGCTATTGGGAAGGCCATGGATCCACGCTACCAAGGCCGTCACCTCAACCCTACATCAAAAGGTCAGGATACCTTTAGATGACGAGATCGTCACCATCGACGCTTCTAACGTTCGGGCTACGCTTAAACAACACAAAGGAAGCAATAGTACCGTAGAAATAAACGCCGATCCAACCGATGACATATGTGGTTTCGACTTCGACTTCAGCATCTGTGCCATGACGCGTGAAGAGGAAATCGCTATGCTCTACGCCAAGGACAACGACAATAAATGGCCTACCATGGGTCTGTCTTATGTGCCATGGTCATATGAAGTCTCTCAGGGTTGGGAAGCTTACAACGATCGCAAGAAGTACCACGACTTTCACATGCGGCCATATCACATCTTCCCTAGCCACTACTTCGTCAGAGAAGGCACTAGCAGAGTTCCCAAAAACGTATCCACATACACCATCGCTGGGATTGAACTCGTCTCCGACATCATACGCAACTCCAACTTCAACCCCACTAACCTAATCGTTCCTTACGAGGAAAAAACACACGACGGATGGTCAAAAACCCTTGAATGGACCGACGAACAAGGCCGCACTTTCAAGATTACTACCGGCCAAGGCTATACCTTCGAAGATTCTGACTCCGACGAAGATGAAGACAACGCCCTCAGCAAAAAGACCGTCACGGAATTTAAGCTCCCTCGTCGCCACTTCAAGTCTTATACCCCAACCAAGCCCCCGGGTTATCTCCCAAATGTAATCAATTTAGCTAAAGAACTAGAGTCATTACGGTTTTCCAAAGCTCCCTCGTCTGAGCTATCTTCAAATGTAACCGCTTTTGATAACATTAATAACATGAAAGTTTTTGGTTACTCTTTGCCTCATTAAAAATCTACTCTATCTAATGATTGCGATAAATTTAAACTAAATAACATTGCATTATATAGATACATTGCAAGCATTGTCTCAAAACCCGAACAGGAGCCCATCATTGAAGACACAACAACCATCGACATAGGCACGCCCGAAGAACCTCGAGAACTACAACTGGGGGCTTCCCTAAGCGCAGAAGAAAGGGCCACATATACCAAGCTCCTCGCAGAGTTGAAGGACGTCTTCGCCTGGTCATATAAGGACATGCCCGGCATAGACCGTGAGATAGCTGAACACCGCATCCCGATCAAGCAAGGAAGCAGACCGGTCAAGCAGACCGGTCAAGCAGAAACTCCGACGCATCAAGCCAGAATGGTCCCTCATGGTAAAAGAAGAGATCGAGAAACAACTACAAGCTGGGTTCATCCGAGTCATCGAATACTCAGACTGGGTCTCCAATATGGTACCGGTTATGAAGAAAAACGGCAAAATACGAGTATGTGCCGACTTAGGTTTGAACAAAGCCTCGCCCAAAGGATGATTTCACTACCTCACATGGACATCCTAATTGACAACACAAACAGACCACGCCATCGCTATTCATGGATGGATACGCAGGTACAACCAAATCAAAATGGCAGACGACATGCCAAAACCACTTTCGTAACCCCTGGGAACATCTTCTTCTACGATCATGCCATTTGGGCTCATAAATGCCGGCGCTACCTACCAACGCACTGCCACCACCTTGCTCCACGACATGATGCATAAGAAGGTCGAGGTATACGTCGACGACATGATCGTGAAATCAAAAGAAAGGGATGACCACGTCACAAACCTTCGGAAATTCTTCACCAGAATCAGGCAGTATAAGATGCGATTAAACCCACAGAAATGCACCTTTGGGGTCACATCAGGCAAGTTGCTGGGTCACATAGTAAGCCAGCGCGGGATCGAAATGGACCCAACCAAAATCAAAGCAATAATGGGCATGAAAACGCCGAGCAACATCGACGAAATAAGGAGTTTCTTGGGACAAGTCCAATATATCTCCCGGTTCATCAGCAAGCTCACCATGATTTGCGAGCCAATCTTCAAAAAATTGAAGAAGGAAAAGCATACGAAATGGGACGATGACTGCCAACAAGCATTCGACAAAGTCAAAAGCTTGCTTACAAACCCACCTGTTCTGGTACCCCCACAGAAGGACTTGCCACTGTTGCTATACTTAACGACTACGCCAAACGCCATGGGTGCCATGCTCGCCCAAGAAGTCAACAACGAAGAACGGGCCGTCTACTACATCAGCAAAAAGTTTCACGATTACGAAACTCGGTATGAACCAGTCGAGAAAAGCTGCCTCTCGTTGGTCTGGGCAACCAAAAAACTCAGGCACTACCTACTCACCAGCACTACGAGAGTCTACTCCTTGATGGACCCCCTCAAATACCTATTTGAAAAACCAGTTCTAAACAGGCGCATGGCCAGGTGGATCCTGCTCCTCGCCGAGTACGAACTCAAGTACCTCCCTCTGAAAGTAATCAAGGGAAAAGCAGTTTCCGACTTCCTCGCAGAAAACGCTATCGTCGAACAGCCCATGATTGACACAACGTCATTCCCTGACGAAGGGATCTTTGCCGTAGAAAAGGAATACTGGCGATTATACTTTGACGGAGCATCAAACTACCGCGGCGACGGAGTAGGAATACTCCTAATATCCCCAGATGGCGATCATACGCCGCTCTCAATCAAGCTCGACTTCAATGTCACAAACAACGCCGCGAGAATCTGGCTTTGCATTTACTACCGCATAGCGACAATCGCTCTCAAGATAAGGAACATTCGGGTACATGGAGATTCATTCCTCATCATAAATCAAGTGACAGGGGCATGGAAGATCATGAGCGAAACCCTCACCAAATACCAAGCAAAGGTACAAAAACTCCTAGCCAACTTCGACTGCATCGAGTTCTATCACCTCCCAAGGGAAGAAAACTAGTTCTTGACGACCTTTGTCAAAGCTCGTCCGTCTGAACATGCCACGGACATGAAATTACTACCCATCATCGTCGAAAGACGTGACGAACCAGCCTACATTCACACCATTGACCTGGACGAAGCCGAGCAAACGGAGCCTTGGTATCAAGCCATAATCAACTACAAAACAGACAACACTTACCCACCCGACACTGATAAACGTGGACAGAGAGCTATCAGACTCCTAGCTTCCCAATTTGTGCTAGAAGTGGGACAATTACTCAAGAAAACACCACAAGGGACGCTGCTCATATGTGTCGACTACAAGAAGGGGCAGGAAATCGTCGCACAAGTCCACGACGGTGAATGCGGACCCCATATGAACGCTCGAGCACTCTGCAAACAGATTCTACGGCTCGGATGGTATTGGACGACCATGGAAGCAGACTGCATCCAATACGTCAAGCACTGCCACAACTGCCAAATTTTCAGCAACGTGCAGCACATGCCCCCCTCACCATTATACAGCCTGACCTCACCCTGGCCCTTTTCAACCTGGGGCATCGACGTAATAGGAAAAGTCCACCCCATCGGAGCAGGAGGTCACTGTTTCGTACTAGTGGCGATCGACTACTTTACAAAATGAGTAGAAGCAGCATCTTTTCGAACACTCGGCTCCAAAGAAGTCGCCAAGTTCATACAAACAAACATTATATGCCGATATGGCATACCCCATGAGTTCATCAGCGATCAAGGCTCGCACTTTCAGCGCGAGACAGAAGCCATACTCACAAAATACAACATCCAACATCACAAATCCTCACCCTATAGACCCCAGACCAATGGAGCCGTCGAAGCAGCAAACAAGACAGTCGTCACCATACTTGAGAAGATGATCGACAGTTGCAAAGATTGGCCCAACAAGATACCATACGCATTATGGGGATACCGCACTACTATCCGCACACCTACAGGCATGACCCCTTATTTTCTCACCTACGGCATGGAAGCCGTCCAACCAGTGGAAATAGAAATACAGTCACTACGCATACTAATGGAAAGTAGCATCCGAGGCGAATGGGCCCGTGAGCGCATTTAACAACTCATGCTCTTGGACGAGCGCCGACTTCATTCCCTGAGCACCGTACGAATGTACCAAGCCCGGTTACAACGAGCCTTCAACAAACGAGTCAGGCCGCGAAACATTAAAGTGGGGGATCTCGTACTAAAGTCAGTCCGGGCACCACTCTCAGTTGACGCACGAGGAAAGTTCAAGCCTAACTGGGCTGGACCCTACCTCGTCAAAGAGATCTACACAGGCGGAGCAGTCAAACTAACCGACCTCGACGGCCAAGAGTTCAACCTCGCCACAAACCTCGATCAACTCAAGAAATACTATCCCTAAAAACCCCTTGCAATGTATCTATAAAATACAATTTTATAAAAAAAAAACAATTCATGGACCGGCATGTCCTTAAACATGTTCATGGGCCGGCATGCCCCTAAACATGCTCTTTCTCTCCACAAAAATCAAAAGCAATTCATCGACCGACATGTCCTTAAACATGTTCATGGGCCGGCATGCCCTTAAACGTGCACCCCTCGCAAACACAATTCATGGACCGACATGTCCTTAAACATGTTCATGGGCCGGCATGCCCCTAAACATGCATCCATCAAACACAATTCATGGGCCGGCATGCCCCTAAACGTGCACATTCACCACAAAAAGCAAACACAACTCTTAGGCCAGTATGCCCCTAAACGTACACTTCCGAACTACGCCGGTTTGATTCCATTTTTCGTGGATACGTAGGCAGCTTTGCAAAAAGCGCAACCGATATTCAACACAAAAATGACATGTCCAAAACTTAAAAAAAGTCAAGGACATAGTCGCCACAAAATTCGTCTTGCAAACCTAAGGGTTAAAAGGACGATATTCAACACAAAATGACACGTCCAAAGCTTAAAAAAGCTAAGGACATAGTCAACACAAAATTCGTCTTTTAAACCTGAAGGGTTAAAAGGTCGATATTCAACACAAAATGACACGTCCAAAGCTTAAAAAAGCTAAGGACATAGTCAACACAAAATTCGTCTTTTAAACCTGAAGGGTTAAAAGGACGATATTCAGCACAAAAAATGACACGTCCAAAGCTTAAAAAAGTCAAGGACATGTAGGGATCGGATCCCATTCA
The DNA here is from genome assembly GCA_023091065.1 of Dianthus caryophyllus. NCBI lineage: Eukaryota > Viridiplantae > Streptophyta > Magnoliopsida > Caryophyllales > Caryophyllaceae > Dianthus > Dianthus caryophyllus. Next base: position 31,021,685 of record CM041522.1, read on the forward strand.
CTAATCAAATATTAGTGTAAATCAAATTACTCTAATTTGATTTAGCAAGATCTATGTAGTACAAATTCACTTTGTTACAAGTTAAGAAATGTTATACCTTTCTCAAAGGGAAAAATTGGGCACAAAATAAGAACTCCTTTCTTATTTTGTTTCTTGAGCTAACAACATGGATGATCCTCCAAACCCGAGTTTCCAAAATAGGAAACCTCCTCTTAGATGCACCCAAGAACAACTCCAAAAACTACTAGTGATTTTGACTAGAAATCACTAATAGTTACTTGATAATATGTATATTATTATTACTAACACTTAATAACTCTTAGTAATATTAGTAATAGTATTTAGAGAGTTTTTTAGAGAGAGTTAGAGAATGAAATATGCTTGCTTGCATCCATGTGACTTTTGCTAGCTTTTTACTTATAAAGACAAAGAACAAAACAAGTGTATACTACACTTGAAGAGGCCGGCCCACATGAGAGAGGAAAGGAGAGTGTTGAGCATGCTATTTTTGATAAGAACAATCTCATGCATAATCATCATTATGTCTAGCATGCTTTTCCTTTTTACTAGTAAACAAAATGAATAAGACAAGAGGGAATCTCATTCCTCCTTTCCCTCTTATTAGGACGGTCCAAGGGGCCCTAAAAGGGTCTCATTTTGTTTTCAATATTTGTTCCACAAATACTTATAATTTATCACTTAATCATCTAATATGATAAAGTATAAATTAATTAAACTCTCCTTTAATATACATGTACATTTACACATATATTAAAATGTACTCTTACTAATCTCATTAGTAAAATATACATGATTAGTGAATTAACAGTTAATCACTAATTTCCATCTCCTCATAAAATTTTATCGATATAAAATTAAATCATCCGAGTTCACAACTCGATCTCTCTCTAAATTAATACACAGACTAACCGTTAGTCAAATTATCAAGTTACTAATATAATCGTATCTCATACAATATATTAGCTTAAATATTTGGAGTACGTTCCTATAGGTGTGACTTAAAGGGATCAATTGATTACCGCCGCTCTCACGACAATAACGTCAAACTCTAGTCAGCCAACCGTTATTGATTTACGTTAATCAATTGACAATAATACAGGATTATCCCCTTGTATTCCTTAATTGAGATTTATTAAGTAATCGCACTATTGTGGAGGACACATACTCCAACAATCTCCCACTTGTCCGAGACAAGTTGTGCATTACCAATTCTCATGTCCGTTTCACATCTCCCACTCAATGCAAGGTGTCTTACAGGTCGTACTTGCATTCAAAGATATATATCATGAGTGGTTTCCTCGATAAGGAGAGTAGTCGGCCTGAGGGAATCTACCGTAGATTCTACCGAGCGTGGCCACGCATTTTCGACTACTCCTCGAGTGGCCCAAAGATGTTTTACCCTGACGAGGTGGACATTTCCTTCCACTCGATTGTCTTGTATAATGCAGATCACCATGACCCCAAAGATGCCCTTATAACCCCTTTCACGGCATGGCTTAGGACAAAAATGAAAGTCACTTTCGGAAGCTGCAGGCTCGGACAATCGGTTCAGGTCAAAGAATCGACTAAAGGAATACTATAGAATTCCCACCACGACCAGGTTTCAATCTCATTGAAAAGGAATTCTATAAGCGTCACTGTCCGACAGAGTGTTTCACAGTCTGTCTATGCAAACGAGCAGTCATCACTATGACCCCATGGTGTTGAACCCACCATCGAACGACTTGCAATCTAGTCTCTCCGAGACGTCACCTCATATGAGAGACTAGGGACCAAATACTTAGTTTATACCGTTCACTTGAATATGTTCAATGTTGTCACACAACTATTCGGATAAACAAAGTATGCATTCAAAATGACTTAAAAGAGTAAAAATACTCTAAACAATGAATGTTATTTTCATATATGTAATAGGATACTTTATCCATTACATATCTCAAAAACTAAAGGAAATTAGGCATACGCCTCAACCCCATAGAGGCGGTGTGAGCGTCATGCTTAGTCCTCGAAAGAGGCTTGGTTAGAGGATCAGCGATCTCATCGTGCATCCCAACCTTACAAATATCCATTTCCTTCATTTCCACATTATCTCTTATAACATGGCATTTCCTCAAAACGTGTCTAGACTTATTACTAGACTTTGGCTCCTTTGCTCGAAAGATAGCCCTACTATTATCTCAATAAATAGTGATTGGATCTACGGCACTAGGGACTACTCTTAGTCCATACAAGAACTGCCGAATCCATACAGCTTTCTTAGCGACTTAGAAGGCGCCAAAAATTCGACTGTTGTAGAATCCGCAGTGACACTTTGCTTGAAACTTTTTCAGCAAATTGCACCCCCATAAAGACATAGCCATATTGGGATTTCAAATCATCCTCATCGGTTTGGAAACTTGCATCCGTGTAACCCTTTACACATAGCTCAAGTTCTCCTCCAAACACTAGAAACGAATCCTTAGTTCTTCTCAAGTACTTAAGGATGTTCTTTACAGCTATCCAGTGATTCTCACCGGGATTAGCTTGATACTGGCTCGTCATGCTCAAAGCGAAAGCGACATCGGGACGAGTGCACATCATAGCATACATGATTGATCCAACAGCGGAAGCAAAAGGGATCAATTTGATGCGTTCAATTTCCGCAGGAGTCGTAGGACATTGAGATTTCTTCAATGTTATTCCTACACTCATCGGAAGAAAGCCTCTCTTGGAGTCTTTCGTATTGAACCTATCAAGAATTTTATCGATATAAGCTTCTTGACTCAATGCTAGTATCCTCTTGGATCTATCTTTATAGATCCGGATACCCAAGATGCCTTGTGCCTCTCTCAAGTCCTTCATTTGGAAATGGTTTCCCAATTCCACCTTTACCGAATTTAGACTTGGAACATCATTTCCAATCAGTAGTATGTCATCCACATACAAAACAAGGAAGGTTACTTTACTCCCACTAAACTTCATGTACAAACAAGGTTCCTCGACACTACGAGCGAATCCATGTTGTTTGATAACATGATCGAATCTGTGATTCCAACTCCTTGATGCTTGCTTAAGACCATAAATGGATCTCTTAAGCTTGCATACTTTCTTAGGGTTAGATGTATCTACAAAACCTTTAGGTTGTGTCATGTACACTTCCTCTTCTAGAATCTCATTCAAGAAGGCGGTTTTTACATCCATTTGCCATATTTCATATTCATGAAATGCGGCAACCGCTAAGATTATCCTTATGGATCGAAGCATAGCAACCGGTGCAAAGCCCTTTGCCACCAATCTAGCTTTGTAAACATCTATATGTTTATCTATGCCGAGTTTGATTTTGAATATCCATTTACACTAAAGAGGTCTCACTCTTTCAGGTAAATCTACCAAGTCCCTAACTTGGTTCTCGTACATAGAATCCATTTCGGATTTCATGGCCCCAAGCCATTGTTCGGAGTTAGGACTACTAATAGCCGCCTTATAGGTTGAGGGTTCGTTGCTTTCGAATAACAACAAATCACCCTCCTCCTCGATGTTACCGAGGTAGCGATCAGGTTGATGACTAATTATACCTGACCTCCTAGGGATTACAACCGTGTTAGAAGATGAGGGAACCGTTTCCTCATTTTCTGCTTCGGTTTGTGGCTCTTGAACTCCATTAAGTTCAAATTTTCTCCCACTCTGTCTATTAGAAATGTACTCATTTTCTAGAAAGACAGCATCACGAGCCACAAACTCTTTGTTCTCGTGAGGGTTGTAGAAGTAAAATCCACACGTTTCCTTAGGAAAACCTACAAATAGGGAACCTTTCCCATCCATATCTCATATGGAGCCGCTTTAGTCGGACTTCGATTTAGTGAGAAAACAGCAAACGATAGCGTAAAGCCCCAAATCTATCCAGGAAGCTCACTTTGACTCATCATAGACCGAACCATATCTAGCAAGGTTCGGTTTCTCCTTTCTGCAACACCATTCAACAGTGGTGTGCCCGGAGGAGTCAATTTGTGATACTCTATCACAATTCTTAAGATGTGAATCAAACTTATTACTTAGATATTCGCCACCACGATCCGATCGTAGTGCTTCTATCTTCTTATCCAATTGGTTCTCAACCTCATTTTGAAATTCTTTAAATTTCACAAAAGCATCACTTTTATGCCTTATTAAGTAGACATAACCATATCTACTTAAGTCATCGGTAAAAGTAATGATGTAATGATATCCTCCTCTAGCGGTGATGTTTAATGGATCACACACATCAATATGTATGAGTCCTAAAAACTTTACTTGCTCATGTCCCTTTACCACTAAAGGGTGCACGAGTCATTTTGCCTTAAAAGGCAAGCCTCGCACGTACCATATGATTCGCAATCAAATGGTTTGAGAACATTGGTCTCAACAAGTCTCTTTATGCGTCTATCGTTTATATCATTTAAACGACAATGCCAAAGGTAGGATTTGTTTGATTCATTTGTTTTGAGCTTCTTGGTCTCTATATGATAAACATCATTGACATCATTCAAAACATAAATACCTCCGATTGAAATGGTTTCACCATAAACCATTTCATTAAATGAAGAAGAACACCGATTGTCCTTTATCATAAAACAAAAGCCTTCCGCATCTAACACGGAGACGGAGATAATGTTTTTGGTTAGAGTTGGTACAAAATAACAGTTATTCAAGTACAACTCTAAACCACTAGCTAGAGTGAGTACAAAAATTCCCACGGAATTGGCCGCTACTCTAGCTCCATTGCCCATGCGGAGATCTACATCACCCTTGGCTAGTGCTCGCACGTTTCTCATCCCTTGCAAGTGATTGCAAAGGTGAGATCCACATCCGGTATCTCATACCCATGTAGAAATGCAAGCATGATTTATGTCAATCATATAAAGTCTAGAAGGAACAATATCTTTGGATGTCGCACATCCATCGTTCTTTTCCTTCAAGAATTTGGGACAATTGCGCTTTCAACGACCGGGTTTGGGCTTGCTATTCTCAATAGCCTTCCCTTACCCTTATCTTCCTTGAACCGAGCTTTATAAGCTCCCTTCCCTTTCATGACCCTAATGTTTATGCTCTTCAATCTCATTGAAAGAACATCTTTTCTCTCAATCTCTTTCACTTTCATGCTCTTTGTGTTAAAGCACATCGTCGTCACTCTAGTGTATATCTCATATGCACTTTTATGAGTAACGAAGCGAAGTTTGAGAGAAGGTGACATTGACCAAATCAAAACACTTTTAATGTCATTGTCAGCCTTTAGGTGCTCATCGTACGCGGCTTGCGCCGCCACGGTGGCCCCAAGTCCGGGTTCGGTGGGAGGTTATTCGGTAAGGTTCTTAAGCACATTGTCGGATTGAGCAGCGCCCCTTATAGTCGAATCGCATTCGACAAAGTTGTTACCGTCATCCTATAGGATACACTTATCCATCACGGTTCTCAACCATGAATATTAACCCAAAATGGGTGCGGGAGTTTATGTTGTCATTGCGATTTCAAATAAATTATTCTACAACAAATATGAGGAAATTAACATTCATTGTACATTAATGACATTCGCTAAAACACTTTAAAACAAATGTCCATTTATATAATGATCTCCCACGGAATTATATAAATGATTCCAAGACTCGTTTTTCATATAAAATTAGACATCTCATGTTTCATTTTATATAAAAACGATAAGTCAACACTTGACTAATTCTACACTAGAATGCTTGGTTGATGATTTTCTATAAAATGCATCTATTAGCCCCAAATAACTCTTATTTGGTTGAGTCCAAACCAAATTAGCATGGGACTTCCTCCCACTACTTACCCATGGTAACAAGGTTCCACGTCGCGGAGGTCCTCACGAACATGGGGTTCATAGTCGCTACATTTGGAAAGGCTTAATCTCAATTCATTTGTTAAAAAATGTGGGTGATCTTGTCGATTTTAGTCATTAAAATTCTTTATAAGTGAACTAATTTAAGAATGGCGACCTAAAAACGACAATCGGAGTGGGATATCGAGGCATGCATGGCGATTTTGGCATGTGTGCGGAAAATAAGCAAACAAACAAGCATCAAACAAGCATAAGCATAAACCTAGTATGGCCACCTAAAAGTAATTAAAAATACAAGGAGTTACAAATTGGAAACCAACTCCTTTGGTCCCTCTTCATTATGGATCTCATCCAAGGCTCCTCCTTGCAAGCTTTAGAACTCTTCTAAGGCTCCAAGTCGATCTCCATCGCCGGTCTTCGGATTACAAATAGTTACAAGTATGATTTACAAATGAATACATAGCAATCCTATTATACATTTATAAATGAAATAAACTATTAAATTACAAACCGGCGATACGAGATCGCATTTAATTACAAACCACACGATATTCCCTTTCATTACGGGCAATATCGGTAAAAAAATATAACAACTATGGCCATACTAGTAAGAACAAACATTCATTCAATAAAAACATTCATCCAAACATGCATAATGTAAAGCTTATAAATAAAAACATGCCAAAATCGCCTCAAACAATAATCGCATTAATTGGTTTCAAACCGATCTCATTTTTAATCGATTAATCTTATATTAATCAATAATGCTTAAAACACCTTTTAAGCTTGAACTAAAACTTCTAAACTGATTTTAGAACACCCAACATAAGTTTATACTAATTTATGGTGATTTTAGTTCATAAACATGGTCATTTGCTAATTAGAAGTACTTTAATCATAACTATTTATGAATAAAGCTTTATAAAATCAAAATAAAATAAAATAAAATCATTTTTATTTTGACAAAATTTTGTATATTCTGGAACACTTCCAAAATATCAGAAAAGAAAAATTTTGGTCAGAAAAATTTACGAATTATTTTATAATGAATAACATACGATTTCATCAATTTTATCTCATAAAATCAAGAAAACGTCTAAAACAGTGAGGAAAAATCCCAAATTTATACGAGAGCATCCTCATAATGTATAAAAAAAATTGGTATAAATTTCATGTCCAGAAAACAACGTTTACTATATTTTGGACATTAAAATGCATATTATACCGATTTTAAACAAAAATTTGGTTAAATATTCAAAACTCAAAATCTGACTTTGAAAATTTACATGCAGAAAGTATAAATATGAAATATCACTGTGTAAAAATTTTATGACCAGATTCGATCTATAACTATTTATAGAAATTATTTTAGCCAAAAACACACTTTTTGACTCGGTTTTGTATAAAAATCATTTTAATTAGCAAACAAATTCCAAAAATTACGAAATTTGACCAGTAAGTTCATGAGACCAGAAACTTTGCATGCTATAAAAATCTCGTGTTAAAACCATTTTTAACACTATTTTCGGATTTTATGTCATTTATTCTCAATAAATACATAAAACTCCAAAAATAACAAAATAAATTTGTAACTACAAGCCATGTCTCTGATACCACTTGTAGGGATCGGATCCCATTCACTAATCAAATATTAGTGTAAATCAAATTACTCTAATTTGATTTAGCAAGATCTATGTAGTACAAATTCACTTTGTTACAAGTTAAGAAATGTTATACCTTTCTCAAAGGGAAAAATTGGGCACAAAATAAGAACTCCTTTCTTATTTTGTTTCTTGAGCTAACAACATGGATGATCCTCCAAACCCGAGTTTCCAAAATAGGAAACCTCCTCTTAGATGCACCCAAGAACAACTCCAAAAACTACTAGTGATTTTGACTAGAAATCACTAATAGTTACTTGATAATATGTATATTATTATTACTAACACTTAATAACTCTTAGTAATATTAGTAATAGTATTTAGAGAGTTTTTTAGAGAGAGTTAGAGAATGAAATATGCTTGCTTTGCATCCATGTGACTTTCTTTAGCTTTTTACTTATAAAGACAAAGAACAACACAAGTGTATACTACACTTGAAGAGGCCGGCCCACATGAGAGAGGAAAGGAGAGTGTTGAGCATGCTATTTTTGATAAGAACAATCTCATGCATAATCATCATTATGTCTAAAGATGCTTTTCCTTTTTACTAGTTAACTAAATGAATAAGACAAGAGGGAATCTCATTCCTCCTTTCCCTCTTATTAGGACGGTCCAAGGGGCCCTAAAAGGGTCTCATTTTGTTTTCAATATTTGTTCCACAAATACTTATAATTTATCACTTAATCATCTAATATGATAAAGTATAAATTAATTAAACTCTCCTTTAATATACATGTACATTTACACATATATTAAAATGTACTCTTACTAATCTCATTAGTAAAATATACATGATTAGTGAATTAACAGTTAATCACTAATTTCCATCTCCTCATAAAATTTTATCGATATAAAATTAAATCATCCGAGTTCACAACTCGATCTCTCTCTAAATTAATACACTGACTAACCGTTAGTCAAATTATCAAGTTACTAATATAATCGTATCTCATACAATATATTAGCTTAAATATTTGGAGTACGTTCCTATAGGTGTGACTTAAAGGGATCAATTGATTACCGCCGCTCTCACGACAATAACGTCAAACTCTAGTCAGCCAACCGTTATTGATTTACGTTAATCAATTGACAATAATACAGGATTATCCCCTTGTATTCCTTAATTGAGATTTATTAAGTAATCGCACTATTGTGGAGGACACATACTCCAACAGGACATAGTCATCACAAAATCGTTCCATAACCCAAAGGGTAAAAGGAACAACATTCAACGATAAACGACAAACCCAAAGCTTAAAAAGGTCGAGGGAATAGTCAATACAAAAAATTCCTAAAAACAAGAACCATACTTACATTCTAAACTTTGAAAAAAGAATTAGAGACAAGGAATTTCACACAGAATAATAAGCAAAATGAGGCAAAGTCGTAAATAAAAACCTGATTTTTATTAATCTTAAAAAGAACGGTTACATTTTGGATTTTTCAAAAGTAGGAGCATAACTACAACCTTAGAGATACACTTACAACACTACAATATATTACAATACTTATACAAATCCCGGCATGTACATCGGGTTTAGGATAGACGTAATACGAACATAATAAAATACAACATAATATGAACATAATACTAACAACAACGCAATAAAACAAACACCAGATTCCCTTAGCCACCAATAGCTCCAAACTCCTCGACCAATGGACAAACCCCTCCGCCAGGAAAGCGGAACACATGAAAACTTAGGTCCCAATAGTCGAGACAAGCATCTAAGAACTCGGGCTCTATTTGAACCTGCCTCAGGCCCAGGAGTACCCCGATACCGCAATCTTTCAAGTCCTTCTCCTCCAACCCCGACAAGGATGAATACCAGCGACGCAAGTTTCCTTCAAAATTCTCCATATTTCGACAAACGTTCTGTAAATATTTTGAATATTCTTGGAATATCGAGAATGGGAAGATGAAAGGATGAGTAATTTGAACTAACCTACCCCTCCTTTTATAGTCGAGCTTTGCCAAACAAAGTACAACACAAAAACATAGACGCTAGTGAACAGGCGATTTTCTTTTTGTTCCCTGACAAAATTATTCGATTTTCTTACAACTCTTACACACCTACGCCCTAAACCTTTAACTTATTACCCCTATTACCCATTTACCGACCTCTTGGTCAACATTTACGGTCCCGTAGCGTCGTCTCGATTTGCGTAGTCGGCTCCCGTTTTTCAAATTTTCCACATTTACAAAACACGATAATCACACAAAAATTAAAAAACACGATTTTCGCATTCACAATTTTCGTCTCAAAATGTTCGTTTTAGCTCCCATTTTTACAATGTCAAAGCGCCCTTTACGAGTCTAAAATACTTTTTAAACAAAGATATTTCAAAACTACGCATTTAGTTTAATCATAAACGAGTCGGTCTCAATCGAGACATGTATGTATGTTTTTACGACTAACGACTTTTTGTGAACGCCGCGAAATACGAAAGGATTTCAGGCCCACCACAACGACTAACGCATTTTTCGAGACAAGACGAAACAACCTAAGTTTAGGATGCCGTACGTAGAGCCTTTAGCCATAAGCAAAGCCCAAACAACCACTTATAAACACGTACAAAACACCAAAACCACAAATAGAAGCCCAAAGTACACAACCGTATGCGCAAGCCCTAATACATAAGCCGTCAAATACAAATACTAATACACATAATACAAGTCCAAAATACATGTACCACGTACGAAGTCCTGAAATACAAAACCGACAAGTTCAAGCCTACTGTGACTAGTCACGACGCTCTAGGACAGCACACAAGGAATCGATCTCGGCACGATAACCAGCCACCTCCTGCACACGCCCAGCTCATCAACCATCCCCATGAAAACCTCCGTCACAGCCTCGAGAGCTGCCGCACCTCCATCCTGGGCCTGACCCCCAGCCTGACCCTCAGCCTGGTCCTCAGCCTGGTCCTCAACCTCGTCCTGAACCCGACCCTCGGCCCAATACACTTTCAACCCATTTCAAACACAATTTCAACTCAAACCACAAAAATAATATACCTCTTTGACAAGTCCCAAAAAAAACGCGTAGCCTCCTCACGAGACGTTCATAAAAACCTAACTTTTTATGAGAAACACAAAAGCGCGTAGCCTCCTCACGAGACGTTCATAAAAACCTAACTTTTTATGAGAAAAACCAAAAAGCGCGTAGCCTCCTCACGAGACGTTCATAAAAACCTAACTTTTAATGAGAAAAACTAAAAAGCGCGTAGCCTCCTCACGAGACGTTCATAAAAACCTAACTTTTTATGAGAAAAACCAAAAAGCACGTAGCCTCCTCACGAGACGTTCATAAAAACCTAACTTTTTATGAGAAAAACCAAAAGCGCGTAGCCTCCTCAAGAGACGTTCATAAAAGCCTAACCACTTTTATAAAACCAAACCAAAAGCGCGTAGCCTCCTTTAAGAAACGTTCATAAAAACCTAACCTTTTATGAGAAAAACACGTAGCCTCCTCACGAGACGTTAAAGTACAAAAACGCGTAGCCTCCTCACGAGACGTTCATAAAAACCTAACCTTTTATGAGAAAAACACGTAGCCTCCTCACGAGACGTTAAAGTACAAAAACGCGTAGCCTCCTCACGAGACGTTCATAAAAACCTAACCTTTTATGAGAAAAACACGTAGCCTCCTCACGAGACGTTAAAGTACAAAAACGCGTAGCCTCCTCACGAGACGTTCATAAAAACCTAACTTTTTATGAGAAATACAAAAACACGTAGCCTACTCACGAGACGTTCATAAAAACCTAACTTTTTATGAGAAATACAAAAAAACGCGTAGCCTCCTCACGAGACGTTCATAAAAACCTAACTTTTTATGAGAAATACAAAAACGCGTAGCCTCCTTAAGAGACGTTCGTAAAAACCTAGCCCTTTTTATGAGAACCACAAAAAAACACGTAACCTCCTGTGGAACCCGGGATCGGACCCAACTCGACGTCTTGCTTAAGGGCGGATTTTAAAGTTAAAAAAGATTAAGTTGGAAAAACCTTTAAGAACTGTTATGGAGTCGCCACCTATTTATCGCGGAAAATAGGAACCTGCTACCATGTTCTAAGTTAAAAACATGTCCTAGATTTTGGAGCACGCCGACACCCCTAGATCTAAGGCTGTGAAACCAGATTGGATTCGGGGTGAGGGTACTTTAGAAAAAGAGTTAATTCAAATAATGATTTATGAAAACCTTTTAGAAAAGCCTATGTAAAAATAGCCTCTACTGACCTAGAACAATCCTTGTAAGATGATATTTGAGCTAATGTTATCGCTACGTACAAGTGCGATAAGTTTGTAAAAGAATGCAGATGCAGATGCAAAAAGATTGATTAAAACCCTCAGTCTAGCATGTTTAACTTATTAACGAATACGGTTCAGTTAAAGGTCGAATTCATTGTTTAAGTTGATTTAATGCAAAATAAGAAGGTGCAAGATGCATGCAAATAAAATAAAGTTCAATTGTCCATTGGTTTATTTTATAAGGTCGGTTGCTTATGCGACTTTGGCGTGTCATCGGATATGGAGTGTGCAAGTAAATAGAACACTTGGAGTGCAAGCGCTGGGTGCCAAAGCCGGGCGCTAAAGTGTAGACCCTTTGTTAGTCCATAGAAAATAAGAAAAAGCTTTGATCTAAGTGGATCGGCACCTACCTTGTCCCGACGCTCAGATCCGGCGAGCCGCTTCTTGAACTTGAAAGGAGGATGAATTCAACACGGGATGGTGTGTTGAACTCAAGGATTTGAGTGCTTGAGGCTTTTGTGGATGTATTTTGGTGTATACCGTGCTAGACGGTATATTTTGTGGGACCCAAGTATGGGTGCTAAACTAGGAAGAGAGGTTGTGAGAAGAGAGGGTTTTCTTGTGTGGAAAACTTGTGAGAATAGGTCGTGCGAGGGGTTGTATATATAGGAGAATAGCCGAGAGAAAATAGGAAAGCAGGGGAAAAAGCCAGCCTGGGAAACCGCATAGCCTTATGCGGTTTGGTGGGCAAACCGCATAGGCTTATGCGGTTTGCACCATGAGCCGCATAAGCTTATGCGGTTTGCACCATGAGCCGCATAAGCTTAAAAAGCCAAGCTGACAAACCGCATAGGCTTATGCGGTTTGTGTAGGGAGCCGCATAAGCTTGTTTGATTTAGTGGTGTGGTTTTAGTTCCGTGATTTCGTATTTCCTTAATCCGAATTGCTAAATCTCGGGAATATTCGGCATAATCTCTTTGCTTGTGCTCCAAGAAGACCTAGTATGATCTTCTAGAGAGTTGTTGAGGGCTTTGGAGTGCGGGCCAAAGGTGGGCTTGGGCTCGGTTCTGGGCCCGAGCCCTGAAAATGTAAAAAGGGTGTATTTGCATAGATTTTGTGAAATAAGGTAAGACGTGAAGCCGTATTTTGTGTAAGAGGGGACTAAAGGGAAGATCCAGCCGCCGGGCCTAAATTTAGGAATTTAGGAATGCTGAATTAGACCTTGTTAATGTAAAAGGACTAATTGTAGTGCAAATGCGAAGCTCATGCCAAATGAAGCTGGACAGGGACCTAGCTAGACTCCAAATGGACAAAATGAACGTTATTTAAATGCGATGTGAGGTGACCTAAATCATTTTAACATTTCAAACGACTCAAAAATGAATTCGACATTAGTTAGAACCGTTTAAGTCAACGTTAAAGCATTCGTAATAAAAGTCCGTGTTACATCACAGGGTTTTGTTTGGGAGGGTACGGATATGGGTATCCACAGAGCCCCCAGTTTGACTGAGCTCGGACTAGAGCGCTAGTCAAACTCCTTCGACCATATCCGGACCATTACAGTCTCGATCTGATCGTGAACGAAGCATGTGTCCATGGGTGAGACGAGGACTTCGAACCGGGCTAAACGGGGAGGGGCGTGCGCATTTTAAGGACTTGGCGGTCCGTGCATGCTATAAGGGCCTGCCGGCCTGCTGATGTCTTCGTCGTGCTTGTTGTACTGTCGTTGATGATGCCTTTGTATATGTTTGGTATCGTCAGATGTTGATGCTGGTGCTTATAATGTCTTCGTATTGCATGTGTACTTTGCAAGATGTTTGGGTATGCGCGAGGCGTAGGTGTAGGGGTGCTTATGTAGGTGTAGGTGTAGGTCTCGTGAAAGAGCGTCCGTGTAATGCGTGTGCTTGAACTTGCCGAGGAGTGTCTGTGTAGAGTGAAGTGCTTGGAGTTAGGTGTATATTGCAGAGTGCTTGTGCCTGGGCTCGCCGAGGAGTGTCTATGTAGTCGTAGTTGCATATGATTGCCTTTCGTTGAGGAGAAGGTAGTCTTAGATTGTCGTTCTTTGATGCCAGATTCTTTGATTTATTCTTTGATGTAAATCGCTTATCTTTGATCTTAGTTGTTGATGTTGAACTGGGTCTCGCCGAGGAGCGCAGGTGCTTAGTGTAGTATTTGCTGGAGAAGTACTAGTTTGCTAGGGAAGGGTGTATATGTATGGTCTCGCCGAGGAGCGTAGGTGTATGTGCTCAAGTGTTTGTGTCTTGTAGTTAGATGCTTGGACTTGTTGGATGTGTTGATGCAGACGCTTGGTGTCTATGCTCCGAAGCTGATGGGTGACTCGTTCAGGATGCTTTGTAGAGGTGTATCTGCTACGGCGTAGGTTAGCGATTTGCTGGGGAAGTCGAAGGATGTGTCTTGGACTCCGTGGGAAATGTCTGTATAGGTGTGTGGACTCCATGGGGAGGATGTAATGCTCCACAGGAACGTGTAAGAGGGTGTAAGGACTCGTGAAGAGTGTTCGTGTTTCTGCTTCTGTACCGTGTATTAAATGCTTAGTACACGCGTATGGCGGACTGTAGGTGACGCCTTAACCAAGGCATAGCGCATAATGTATGTGCTAGTGCTTGTGGCGGACTGTAGGTGACGCCTTAACCATGAAAGCTTGCGTGTATGAAGAAAAAATGAGAAGAAAACGTGGAACAAAACATGCTCTGGAAATTGCCTGTAGACTAGTGACTCTTCCGGGGAATCCCTAATCAATTGGCGACTTCAAGCGTGAACTCATTCGCACATGTCGCGGCTTCAAATCCGGAATAATTCGAACTCGCGATTTTCCTTTCGAGATCTTCAATTTCGCTTGCTTCGACCATGAAACGTGGTATCTGGTGATTCGTTTGGATTCGTATGATACGTGTCTCTTGGACTTGGAATGCATGGTGCTTGGGATGTTTCTTGGATATGTTAGGGTACTTGGTGCTTGGACCTACGTTCGGGTGGTTTGTTATTTGATGCACACATGAAAGTGTTATGCTTTTAGTGTGCATGTTCATGTTTGTAGCGGTTCTGGAGGTGTCGCTCAACCGTAGATGCTTATGTTGATGTGGGTATTTATAGCAAGGGTGTCTTCAAAAATGCGAAAAATTATCCCATTTTTCGTTGTAAAGGTTTAATTCTTGATAGGAAGCGCCACCCCGCTTTACTGAGTTATGGTGTCGGTGTATGTGAGCCCCCAGTTTGACTGAGTTATGGTGTATAACGATAGTCAAACTATGTAAAAGGCTATGGGTTGCAGTAGGATAAAGGTGTTTTTGGATTACCCCCTTGAGTTTGACTAAGTTTTGTATGAAAACTGAGTCAAAGTATAGGCGATGTATCGAGGAGGAGGAGTTTTGGATTCCCTCGAGTTTGACTAAGTTTTGAATGAAAACTGAGTCAAAGTGAAGAGTATGGTGTTTGGTTTTGAAATTTTCCCCGTAGTTTGGCTTAATTTGATTGAAATTAAGGCAAAATGGAGAAGAATGTAGCGATGAGCAAAGCGATTCACCGTATCGTGGTCGTGGCCGAGGTGGCTTGGGTTCAGTAGACTTTGACGAGTACCGCCGTCTTCACCATTAGTTGTATTAGTATGCTTGTGTAATAAGGATTGTGTGAACCCTTGTTTACATTTCGTATGCTGGTCCTGTAGTGTTAGTAAGCTAGGTTTGAAAAAACGAAATGATTCCCGATTGGGATGTTTGGATCAAAAAGCTTTTTGTTGAAAAATCATTTTTGTAAAAGATTCATTTTAGTTGTCGAAATGAGCTTTAAAAATGAATGCTAGAAATGTCGGTTGTAAGGCTTCATGCAAGATGAAAAACGTTTTGACGTTGTGAGCTTAAGCTAGAGTTGTGAAGACCGTGGAGGGTCATTTGAGTTCAAAGGTTGAAAAGCCCCCAGTGGTCGAGGATGAGAATTCGGTAGAATCTCAACACGGAGTGGGGTGTAGTGCTAGGTTCGGTTGTGCTTTGCGTAAGCTGCCTACGTATCCACGAACGTGGAATCAAACCGGCGTAGTTCGATAGTGCTTTCGCTCAAAGTGTATTAACTCGAGTGAGTTAAATTCGAAGAATGCTGTTACTCAAAATGTATTAACTCGAGTGCCAAGTTAAATTTTTGGAAAAGTTTAGACTTCGAAGATTCGAGATGCATTTCAAGGATTTGAGATGCATTTTCGAAAGGTACATTTTGTTTGCGAAAGGGTGTGTTTGCAAAAAGTGAATTGCAAAGTGCTTTCATATTAACTCGAGTATTGAGTTAATTTTGAAAGGTGATTAGCTAATTTGAGGGTGCATTGCCTCGTGTAAGTTTGAAAAAGCGTGTCGTTCCGTGGGAGCGTTTTGAAGACTGGAGAGTTTTTGAAAGGAGCGGTTTAAATGTCGCTAAATTGTTTGACTGGAAGAGGATTGACTCGACGTGTGACTCGATGCTTAAAATGTCGAAAAGTTTGCAAAATAGAGACGAATCGTATGCGTGACTTGAGACTCGACGGTTGCATGGATGCCATGTTCGGGAACACTTGCGTTGCTTGTCTGCGGTGGGATGCTGTTGTTCCTGCAAAACAGTGTTAGACCAAAAAGCAGAGTACTACTCCTAAGTCTATGATAACTTTGCCTTGACGAATTCGTTTTAGTCGCCTCGATAAAGAAATAGTTTGCCTTTGAGCTTTGTGAATTTTTGTGGACACATCCTTAGCATGGAAAGCTTTGGACGGGGATTATTTTGTGGATTTTGTAAAAGGTTGGTTGAGCTCGGGAGAGCGGCCTACGTATCCGTGGTTACGGAATCAAACCTAGCGTAGTTCCGAAAGGGATGTGTTTGTTTTGGTAAGGAGGTGTTTTTGTAAAAAGGTGCGTGTTTAAGGACTCGCCGGTCCAGGAGGTGAGTTTGTTTTTTTGGAAAGGTGCGTGTTTAGGGACCCGCCGGTCCAAGGGGTGTTTTTGTAAAAAGGTGCGTGTTTAAGGACTCGCCGGTCTAAGGGGTGTTTATGTGTTTGACCTTGATACATTGCATCCTAAGGGTGGGTTCTCCTTAGTTGATCTAGGCTGGTTGATTGCTACTTCTGTCTTGTCTTCAATTTGGAATTTCAAAGACCTGGCCACTCGTTTCTGGGCTTCGGTACTTCTTCCCTTTGGGGTTTCGGCCCCTCGCTTATTGATTTCTAAGCTTGTTGACTTCTTAAGCTTTTTGACTGAAGATACACCTTCGCAATCGTCACAGCATGCGGAGGCAGCAGAAAAGGGAAGTGACTGAAGATCCACGACTGCACATACAAAAACACATTACAAGACAACAAAGACGAATAACAATGCATCTAAAACAAAAACAAAATCAATACATACCTCCATCACAAACCCAGGCGAGACTAAGGACAGTCTCGACCCTCGATCCATGACCCGCGGCCTCACCGCGTCCATGCAGAATCGAATACACAAACCCAAGGATGGCGACACCCAGTCAAGTGTCCCGATCGCACCCCAATCTACGAGATGCATCAGGACCGACGTCGCCGCCCTCTCACCCTTATCGCCGAAGTACACGGCGCTAACAAACCACCACAACCACAAACGAGCGTTCTGCTCGTCAGTCCACTCAGAGGGGCCTCGCTCGGTCTTCCCCTCAAAGTACTCCAGGATGAAGCTAGTCTTGATCACATAAGGTGGGTTACCCTCGTACTCCACCTCCAAACCACCGCCAATCGCGGCAGTCACCACCTCGTCCTCAATGGACGGCGCAAAATCAAAGCTCATATCGCGGTCCCCGAACGGAAGCCCCGTCATGACCGCGTACCCTGACAAGGTAATGCCGGCCTCGAAGCCGGGCATGTGAAACGTCGTTGTCGTATCCCAATACCTGTCAAGGAAGGCCCTGATCAGCATCAGGTTCGCCGTCAACTTCGATCTCGCAATCACCCTCCAGTGCTCAACTAGAGGACCAAAAGCACTGCGCAGCACCCAAGCTTGCGCACCCTCCGGAAGCTTCTTCTCGAAAGCATACATCACGGACGAGACGCCCGAGAAAGTCCTCATCGGACCTTTCCGCCAACCCATCGTAGCCCGATAGGAGACGTGTCTCTCTGGAGCAAGTAGAAGATCATGGCCATCCCAGCCCTTGGCGAACGCCCTGTTCGCACGTGATTTTCGCGGCCTAGAGCTACTCGCCCTAGGCACAGCCTCCTCGGCCTCCTCGGCCTCCTCAACAACATCCATCTCGGCTACCAGCTCATCCACCAGCTCTTGAGCAAGCTCATCCTCAGGATCAGGCATAGGGTCACGCCCCGCACGACCCTGACCCCTACCTCGTGACTGACCACGTCTCGTGGGCTGGTCCCGAGGGTCAGCATCCCTCTCACTACGCGTGCGCCTCAAGCTACTCGAACTATAGGCTCCCTCAGTCCTCGAACTAGCACTCCTACGAGATTTCGATCTCGTAATACGACCAGAACCTTCTCCTGCAACCAAACACAACCAACGCATACAACTATAACACATGCAAGCATACGAACTTGGCATACACATACACAAATACACACAAATAATACGCACATAATACATATACATCCCTCTACTTGTTGCACTATACACCCTGCAGAGCATTTTTAGGCGTAATTCACAATTGAGCCGAAAACCGTTCTCTACACCTCAAAATTACAACTTTATGGTTTCTACGCGCCATAATAGTCCCCAACAACAAACCATT
Source organism: Dianthus caryophyllus (assembly GCA_023091065.1). Classification (NCBI taxonomy): domain Eukaryota; kingdom Viridiplantae; phylum Streptophyta; class Magnoliopsida; order Caryophyllales; family Caryophyllaceae; genus Dianthus; species Dianthus caryophyllus. The sequence goes on from CM041522.1 coordinate 31,040,172, forward strand.
ACAAGCAATTGCATTTCGGTCATCCCGATCAAAAACCCCCAATTCGCCTTAATTACTCCGTATAACTACGACTTAAGACGGCAATTTGAAGGCCTTAGCTCGACATTTTCGCAAAACTAACGCTATAGGCATGCTATACACACTATGGGCATCCTACATCGAAGTTCAATTGAAATTCCGGGTCGGAAATTCCGGGTTCGTTTTCGGGCCCGAAACCTAATTTGGACGTTTTTCACATAAAGACGGTCTAAATCACAATCAATTCACACATACACGTTCACATGGCATAATGCAACACAATGACGTCAATTTCAAGCATTCAAACGCCAAATTTCAAGCAAAACTCGGGTTTTCATGCAAAACCCGTCTTTTCAACATTTCAAGGCAAAACTAGTTAATTACAACGACAAATAACGTAAAAGCAAGTTAAAATGGAGCATTACCTGATGCCATAGCAAGACAACGCAAGAAAAATGAGCAAAAACGGTTGAGAAATCGAAAAATGGCGTTTTTTAGAGCAAGAAACCGAAAGTGATATAATGAGCAACAAACACGGTGTAACTCGTGTTATATAACCCCCTACAGCCATCATGGCAAACCGCATAGCCTTATGCGGTTTGCACCATGAACCGCATAAGGCTATGCGGTTTCTGCCTGTGGTTTTTCTCGGTTTTTTCTCGTTTTACGCCTACTTTTGAATTCCTAATTCATCTTGGCCCTAATACAACTCCAACTACGCCCTGTGCTTGGGTTAAGGCGTCACCTACAGTCCGCCATACGCGTATATTAAGCATTTAATACACGGTACAGAAGCAGAAGCACGAACGCTCCTCACGAGCATTACATCATTTTCTCCTCCACGGAAGGCAATCATATGCAATTACGACTACATAGACACTCCTCGGCGAGCCCAAGCACAAGCACTCTGCAATATACACCTAACTCCAACCATTTCACTCCAAGCATAGACACTCCTCGGCGAGTTCAAGCACAAGCATTACACGGACGCTCTTTCACGAGACCTACACCAACACCTACATGAACACCCCTACTCAATTATACACCTCACGCATACCCAAACATCTCACGAGCACATGCACCCCTGCACTTTAGCCCCTTTCACATTTCAACACATGCAATACGAAGACATTACAAGCGAAGGCACCAACAACGACGACAGTACAACAAGCACGACGAAGGCATTCAGCAGGCCGGCAGGCCCTTATAGCATGCACGGACCGCCAAGTCCTTAAAATGCGCACGCCCCTCCCCGTTTAGCCCGGTTCGAAGTCCTCGTCTCACCCATGGACACATGCTTGCCCGCCGATCAGTATCGAGACTGTAATGGTCCGGATATGGTCGTGGAGTTTGACTAGCTCTCTAGTCCGAGCTCAGTCAAACTGGGGGCTCTGTGGATACCCATATCCGTACCCTCCCAAACAAAACCATGTGATGTAACACGGACTTTTATTACGCATGCTTTAACGTTGACTTAAACGGTTCTAACTAATGTCGAATTCATTTTGAGTCGTTTGAAATGTTAAAATGATTAAGGTCGCTTCACATCGCTTTAAATAAACGTTCATTTTGTCCATTTGGAATCTAGCTAGGTCCTTGTCCTGCTTCATTTGGCATGTGTTTCGCATTTGCACCGCAATTAGCCCTTTTACATTAACAAGGTCTAATTCAGCATTCCTAAATCCCTAAATTTAGGCCCGGTGGCTAGATCTTCCCTTTAGCCTCCTCTTACACAAAATACAACCTCACGTCTTACCTTATTTCACAAAATCCATGCAAATACACCCTTTTCATTTTTCCGGGTCTCGGGCCCGAAACCGAGCCCAAACCCAGCCTTTGGCCCGCACTCCAAAGCCCTAAACATCAAAATATCTCAGAAATATCCTAGCCTTTTCCTTGACGTGCAAGTAAGGATTATACTAAATCTTTTCGAGAAATAATCAAACCGAAACTAGGAAACTACGCAAAAAACACACCTTCAAACCGCATAGTCTTATGCGGTTTGGGGTGGTAACCGCATAAGCTTATGCGGTTTGCGTGGGCAACCGCATAAGGCTATGTGGTTTCTTGGCTTGTTTTTATCCCCGGATTTCCTAATTTCTCCGAGGTTTTTAGTATATATACACCCCTATACCTGACCTCGAAAAACACAATTGACAACCAGCTTTCACAGCAAACACACTACAAAACTCTCTCAAAGCCTCACGTACTCAAATCCTTGAGTTCAACACACCATCCCGTGTTGAATTCATCCTCCTTTTAAGTTCAAGAAGCGAAGCTCTGCCCAGATCTGAAGCGTCAGGACAAGGTAGGTACCGATCCACTTGGATCAATGCTTTTTCTTATTTTCTATGGACTAACAAAGGGGACTACACTCTAGCGCCCCCCCGGCTTTGGCACCCAGCGCGCTTGCACTCCAAGTGTTCTATTTACTTCGGGTACACTCCATATCCGATGACACGCCAAAGTCGCATAAGCAACCGACCCTTATAAAATAAACCAATGGACAATTGAACTTTATTTTATTTGCATGCATCTTGCACCTTCTTTTTTTGCATTAAAATCAACTTAAACAATGAATTCGACCTTTAACTGAACCGTTTTCGTTAACAAGTTAAACATGCTAAACTGAGGGTTTTAATCAATCTTTTTGCATCTGCATCTGCATTCTTTTACAAACTTTTTCGCACTTGTACGTAGCGATAACATTAGCTCAATTATCATCTTATTTGGATTGTTCTAGGTCAGTAGAGGCTATTTTTACATAGGCTTTTCTAAAAAGTTTTCGTAACTCATTAATTGAATTAACTCTTTTTCTAAAGTACCCTCACCCCGAATCCAATCTGGTTTCACAAGCCTTAGATCTAGGGGTGTCGGCGTGCTCCAAAATCTAGGACCTGTCTTTAGGCTTAGGACATGATAGCAGGTTCCTAATTTCCGCGATAATTAGGTGGCGATTCCAAAACAGGTTTAAAGGTTTTTCTAACTTAATCTTTTTTTTTAACTATTAAACGCGCCCTTAAGCAAGACGCCGAGTTGGGTCCCTCGTCTTCGAATCCCGGGTTCCACAGCCTTTCTTGCACACTGCTGGTGCTATCATAGACGTCAAGAACGGTAAATTGACGTTGGATGTAGGAGGTGATAAAGTTACTTTTAACCTTTCTAATGCTTTGAAACGTCCCATGTTAGAGGAGCATGTCTTTGCTGTTGATATTATAGATGATTGTGTGGATGAGTACTTACCTCAAGTCCTCGAGAGGGACCCTCTTGAGGCCGTGCTCTGTTGTGATATGATTGCAGGTACCTTAGGGAGGAAGGACGAGGGTAGAGACGTGCTCAAAGACGACGTGCGTGGCGTTGCTTGTGTAGGCCGAATGGATGATGTGAATGAAGCTGTTGGCCGAGCTATTGGAGTAGATGATGGAGATGGATATGACGATGATGAAGGCGATGGTACTAGGTTCGTCTACGACGAGACCCATGGATGGTGGTACTTCTAGTACCCGTTGCTAACCCCCCGTTCGAAGCCGGTTTGGGGGGGACGTTTCATTGTGTATATAAATTGTATGTACTTTATTTTCCTTTGTTCTTTTGAGACTTTTGCTCTTTTTTCTCCCTTATTTGAAGGTCCCTGGTTGATGTGCTTTAGGACACATTGGGGACAATGTGTCGTCCGGTTTGGGGGGAGAAACGCTTTGCTTTCCGCTTTGCTTTATTTTTGCGTTTTCTGTTTCGTTTTTCGCTAAAAATACAAAAAAATCTGAAAAATTCACAAAAATCCAAAAAAAGCAGAAAATTTCTCAAAAATACCAAAAATACGTATCCCGTTCTGTTGTTTGCGAGCTTGTTTTCATCTTGATCTTTCCCGACTTCCATTCCCTTGTTTGCTTTGAGCTTTGGCATGATTTATAATGTTTGGATTAGCGCTACGGGGATGTTGAGACGCTTGTAGATGATGGCATGTGCTTTTACTTGTTGGCTTTATCATTCGCGGACTACAGCTACTATTATTGTGAGGTTTTTAGCCTCCTGCGGCTGGTTCATCTATCCCGGTCCCCGTGCTTATTTTGTGAGTAGTTCTCCTCGTGGGGTGCGTAATATCAACACGCATAAGTGTTGTAACAACCCGGATTTTTCAAATAAAATAAAATACGTTTTAAAAAGGTTTTAGGTAAGAAAATGAATTAAAAATGAAAGTCACGGTGGCGGAAACACCGTGAATCCGAGCTGTCACTCACACAAACAGTCTAATCAAACCAAAATGACAAGGTAGGCCTTGAGGCCTAGCAAAATGGGGAATAAATACCCCTTACAAACCATAATCCCAAAACATAAGTACGGGAAATAAAAATAAATCTAAACCAACGAGTCTAAATAAAATCATTCAAGGTTCTCATCAAAGCTAGCTACGGGGTCACAATCCTCACGGCTTCTCACACAAACCCGCGTTCACAAGATACCGCTTACAAAACATGTGATGACCATTCGATGGGGAGTAACCCAGACGTTCTCCCAGCCATATTACATCACAATAAAGTTAACAAGTAAATAAAACAGCTCAATAATAATAACAATAATAATAACCACAAGCCAATAAATGGTTAACAACACTAAATCAATCTCAATACGACTCAACAAGTATTTTACCTGGCCTACGGCCTATGATCAAAGTATAATTAACCAATGTAACCTCAAAGCATACTCAGATAGTAACACAAGAAATAATACAACGATCTCAAGTCAAACAATCATAAGTTATCTCAATCATCAATAGTCAAATGCAAGAGTAAGCACGGAGGACAGGGTGAAGCAACAAGAATCACCCCGGAACGACAAAAGTCCCAACCCTATGGCGGAACGTCAAAAGCTCCTCAAACTGTCTAAATTTGGCCAAACCCACCGCGACAAAAGCGGTGTCACCGCGACAAAAGCGGTGTCGACATATCAATCAAACCATAGTCCCTATCCGTGACAAAAGCGGATGGGAACCCCTAAGGGCGGCATCCGTTCTACAATGGACGTTGTATCTCCTCACGCACGTGCCCAACCGTGCACGTACGCACACTCAACTCTAGCTCAATCAAATCAACCAATATCAATGTCAATACAACAACTTTTTACTCAACCATATTAATACAACACAATCTCAAAGCGGATAAAAATATAATTATTTCGTAACTTGCTAAACTAAATAGCCAAATAAAATATCAACTCACAAGTTATAGAACTAACCTGACATTACTAGTAATAATAATCATCTTCAAGATTTAATCTCAGTACACTCAAATGAATAAGACACACACTAGCAAATACTAATGCACGCACAAATTATTAATTACTAATCATTAATTATATAATATCAATCATTCCATGCACCACCATGCTCCAAACGACTACCCTACTCTGTTTTCCTTTTTCTCGCTTCCGTTCACAAATAGCCCTTGACAAACACGCACCATAAACATCAGAGAAGAAGTATTCTATTCCCGCCCATTAACTACTCAACTCGGTAAAACATGGAATACATATACACGCAGCAACTAGTTATTCTATACACACAAACACCGTCTCATGTCAAAACACATAAACCCTAAAGTAATGTAATACCGAGTAACGTCATCACCGTTACCTTTTCGCGCTAGTCTTCAATTGAGTCGACCACCACGTACGTATCAGCGTCAGGGTCGTCCTGGTTTAGTCCTACGATCGATTAGGGTGAAAACGAGTATAAATACGAGTTACGATATCGTGACGTTCCGAGTGACAGAGCCGAAACGAAGTATAGCTTACCTTAATGTGAAGAGGACGAAGAGAGGATAATTATGGCGCAAGAACGGAGTAAAACGGTTAAGAAACGAAGGAGAAAAGGAGGATTAAAGAGGCGTGTTTAATGGAGGAATTATAGACGTGAACGTAGGCTAGGTTTCACGGAGTCTATATGAATGATTATCACTAGGGTTTATTTGTGTTTGTTTTAGATATATACGGAGTGTATAATACGGAGTATTATATACGGAGTATTAGGTAGTCTTCTACACTTGTTAAAATTAAAGTCTAATAGTTTCATAAAAAGAGAAAATATATTAATTTAACTTTAAGCTAATCTTGGTCAAAATAGTTGAAAATACACAAAATAAGTCAAATTTAATATTATAACAAATATTTATAACCATAGAAAATATTATTAATTTATACTATTTTACTATTATTCTACTATTTTAATATTATAAAGTAACAATATTATTTTGCAAGTAGTTTATTAATTTTTACTATGAAATAGTATTAAATATATTATTTAAAAGATCGTAAATATTAAGGTATTATGAAAATAAATATAAATTTAAATAAATTTGTGAGTTAAAATATATTTGAATTTAACCATAAAAACACGGGGTGTTACAATCTCCCCTACTTCAAAAAGTTTCGTCCTCGAAACTTGAGAACGAAAGGATACCCAAAACAGGTGGAAAAAGTCTACCCCTACGATTCCTATTCTAAGAACGACTAACTCTACACACCCCAATAACGAAAGGATAGCTCCCCTAGCCTATGTCAACTCCACCAAGCCTCGCATACCCCAAAATGATACCCAACTCGGTCAAACTAAAACACACACGGTAGGTAGCGAAGATGGATTGCCCAAAAGAAATAAGGACATCCTCGAATAGGAGTGAACATGGAACTGTTTCCCCCGTGGAAAGAGTAATAAGAGTATCCACGGAAATAGAGGAAGAGAGTTGAGTTTTCTCGATCAACGAGGGGAAAATGAATGACAAAGAGGCACCAGTATCACTATAGCATCCTTTAGTCGGCGGATGCGTTGTAAGTCGTTGTTGGCTCCTCCTCCGTACTGGTCATCTGCAACACAAAAGCATGGGTGATAGTGGCATTTTACTAAGCATGCCACTTCAAGAAACTACTCAAACGCATACATAAGCAATGCAATCCCCCTAGTGTGTCTACCCAACGCTCTCACTCGGTGTGCTAAGTCAATCCTACTCACTCACCTAATGAGAGTTGGGAGCGTATTCGCTCTGATACCAACTGTAACAACCCGGATTTTTCAAATAAAATAAAATACGTTTTAAAAAGGTTTTAGGTAAGAAAATGAATTAAAAATGAAAGTCACGGTGGCGGAAACACCGTGAATCCGAGCTGTCACTCACACAAACAGTCTAATCAAACCAAAATGACAAGGTAGGCCTTGAGGCCTAGCAAAATGGGGAATAAATACCCCTTACAAACCATAATCCCAAAACATAAGTACGGGAAATAAAAATAAATCTAAACCAACGAGTCTAAATAAAATCATTCAAGGTTCTCATCAAAGCTAGCTACGGGGTCACAATCCTCACGGCTTCTCACACAAACCTGCGTTCACAAGATACCGCTACAAAACATGTAGCTGACCACAGTCAGTGGGGAGTAACTCAGACGTTCTCCCAGCCATATTACATCACAATAAAGTTAACAAGTAAATAAAACAGCTCAATAATAATAACAATAATAATAACCACAAGCCAATAAATGGTTAACAACACTAAATCAATCTCAATACGACTCAACAAGTACCTTACCTGGCCTACGGCCTATGATCAAAGTATAATTAACCAATGTAACCTCAAAGCATACTCAGATAGTAACACAAGAAATAATACAACGATCTCAAGTCAAACAATCATAAGTTATCTCAATCATCAATAGTCAAATGCAAGAGTAAGCACGGAGGACTGGGTGAAGCAACAAGAATCACCCCGGAACGACAAAAGTCCCAACCCTATGGCGGAACGACAAAAGCTCCTCAAACTGTCTAAATTTGGCCAAACCCACCGCGACAAAAACGGTGTCACCGCGACAAAAACGGTGTCGACATATCAATCAAACCATAGTCCCTATCCGTGACAAAAGCGGATGGGAACCCCTAAGGGCGGCATCCGTTCTACAATGGACGTTGTATCTCCTCACGCACGTGCCCAACCGTGCACGTACGCACACTCAACTCTAGCTCAATCAAATCAACCAATATCAATGTCAATACAACAACTTTTTACTCAACCATATTAATACAACACAATCTCAAAGCGGATAAAAATATAATTATTTCGTAACTTGCTAAACTAAATAGCCAAATAAAATATCAACTCACAAGTTATAGAACTAACCTGACATTACTAGTAATAATAATCATCTTCAAGATTTAATCTCAGTACACTCAAATGAATAAGACACACACTAGCAAATACTAATGCACGCACAAATTATTAATTACTAATCATTAATTATATAATATCAATCATTCCATGCACCACCATGCTCCAAACGACTACCCTACTCTGTTTTCCTTTTTTCTGTTTCCGTTCACAAATAGCCCTTGACAAACACGCACCATAAACATCAGAGAAGAAGTATTCTATTCCCGCCCATTAACTACTCAACTCGGTAAAACATGGAATACATATACACGCAGCAACTAGTTATTCTATACACACAAACACCGTCTCATGTCAAAACACATAAACCCTAAAGTAATGTAATACCGAGTAACGTCATCACCGTTACCTTTTCGCGCTAGTCTTCAATTGAGTCGACCACCACGTACGTATCAGCGTCAGGGTCGTCCTGGTTTAGTCCTACGATCGATTAGGGTGAAAACGAGTATAAATACGAGTTACGATATCGGCGACGATCCGAGTGACAGAGTCGAAACGAAGTATAGCTTACCTTAATGTGAAGAGGACGAAGAGAGGATAATTATGGCGCAAGAACGGAGTAAAACGGTTAAGAAACGAAGGAGAAAAGGAGGATTAAAGAGGCGTGTTTAATGGAGGAATTATAGACGTGAACGTAGGCTAGGTTTCACGGAGTCTATATGAATGATTATCACTAGGGTTTATTTGTGTTTGTTTTAGATATATACGGAGTGTATAATACGGAGTATTATATACGGAGTATTAGGTAGTCTTCTACACTTGTTAAAATTAAAGTCTAATAGTTTCATAAAAAGAGAAAATATATTAATTTAACTTTAAGCTAATCTTGGTCAAAATAGTTGAAAATACACAAAATAAGTCAAATTTAATATTATAACAAATATTTATAACCATAGAAAATATTATTAATTTATACTATTTTACTATTATTCTACTATTTTAATATTATAAAGTAACAATATTATTTTGCAAGTAGTTTATTAATTTTTACTATGAAATAGTATTAAATATATTATTTAAAAGATCGTAAATATTAAGGTATTATGAAAATAAATATAAATTTAAATAAATTTGTGAGTTAAAATATATTTGAATTTAACCATAAAAACACGGGGTGTTACAAGTGTGGCCCCTATCCCGTGTTTCCCACAATTTTGTCACTTGTTTATGCATATGAGGCTTTAGTTGATTTTATATTATTCACCTTGATCTTTAATCGCTTTTATCCTCTCATTTTTGATCCAATTACCCTTACCCACTTGAGTTTTCTAGCTACATGCCATATAGCCTACCCTAGCCTAGCTAGTTACCGCTTTTGCTTACTCTTGTGCTTGTCTTCGGGTTTTGATCATGCTACGACTTGCTGACGTCGTTGGCTTGAGAGTGTTGGTGAATTTGAGTCGGGATTGCTGTTTCCCCGACCTTTTATGAGGTATTTCCGCAACTTTATGTGAGTGTACTCTTTGCTCAAGAAAAAAAGAATCAAAAATCTGAAAAATACAAACACAACACACAAAAATCAAAAGAAAAGAAAATGTGTGCACAAAAGTAAGAAGTTGTTGTTGTTGTTACATGAGTGAGCACTTGAAATTTGTTGTCATGTTGCGTTGATGTGTAAAGGAGATCGATATGCTGCTTTCGGTCCATTTTTCATGAGAGTGGGGTTCCGTTTTGGTTGGATGAGCACTTGAGTAGTACGAGTGGTTTCTAGTGGCTTAGCTCCACGATTCCATAATCATTTGTTCCACCTTATCACCCTTATCCTCTCTATGGCCTTTACACCCTCATTTCCTATGTAAGCCCTCATGTTTGCTTCGTCTTTGTGACATTATTTGTGCACGGGAATACGAGATTTGGTCCACATTAGATTGCGGGCGTTCTTCCACTAGTCGAGTAGGTGAGTGTCACTATATACTTCGCCTTGTTCATCATTTGAGTAGAGTGGAAACCGCGAGAGGTCCGTGATTTGATTGCTAGAGAGCCTTTGTTTAAGCCATGCTATTCATTCTGCGCCGTCTTGTAATTCTCATCCGTTAGCTTGCTAATTTCCATACGTCCCATGTTGCTTCGGGATTGATTGCCATTTGCTCATGCTACTTGCGGTAAGGTGATTGTTGGGGAAGTTCTTCTTATCTCGCTTTGTCCTCTATTTTCTGTGATGCTTGGTTGCTTGAGGACAAGCAACGGTTCGGTTTGGGGGAGTTTGATGTGTCATATATTTACGTACTTTTAGCCCCCTGTTCACGAGCTTTACTTTGCGTTTCCCGTGCTTTTACATGCGTTTCGCTTCCTATTTCTCTCCGTTTTGGCTCTGCTGCGTTTTTGTGTCCATTTTGCAGGTATAAGCAGCTATTTGGAGTCTAGGATCCTATTCGGGAGGTTTCGTGAAGTTTCATAAAGTTTCGTGAAGTTTCGAGGTGATTCGAGTTGGTTTCGTTGCGTTTCGGTTGCGCACGAGCCTCGTTTCAATGTTTGGATGTGTCCCGGGACCTCGGGACAGAATTTGAAGCTCTTAATATCATTTTGGAACTCGTCCCTATGCCTTGGGATGACCTAGGCCTTGTCCCTACACCTTGGGACGACTTTGGAGTGAAAATAAGCTAAGGCAAAGAAGTGGCAAAAGTTGGAGCAAAACTGAAACCAACGGGATGAGTGTCCCTAGAGCCATCCCGGTCGGGATGAGGGTGTCCTGGACGGGACAGTGGTCCCGGACCCCAGGGACGGGTCGTGACTCTTCGTTGGCTTGAAATGTTTCGTCTATTTGAAGGCCTTCTTGATCATATTTCGTTCTAAGTTTTTTACAGCACTTTTATAACCCTTTAAAGTTCATTCTCAAGAATTCTTAGGTTTCATAGCTTTCAAATTTTGTAATTTCAATTCCCGACTCGGTTTATGTTCGTTTGATCGTCTATTTGGGTTTTGTTGCTTGAATTCATCCTTTTACTCTTGGAATTTCTGATTGGTATTATCAATTTCTTCTCCCTTTTTATTATCATTTCAATTTATATCATTCTTGATCATGTTTTCATTCTTCTCCTTTGCTTTTGTTGTTAAATTTATCATGTGTGAGTAGTCCTTTATCTAGGGGTGAAGGGTGATCATGGGTGAGTAGTCTAGGATGATTTTGGTGATGTTTGATTAGGGTTTTACATGTGTTTTGATTGTCTTGTGTTTGATTGTGTTTGTTGATCCCTTGGCCAAAGTTTAGCAAGCGTTTTCCACCCTTAAACTTAAGATCGAAAGCCTAGTTTAAGGTAGGGTACGAGACCAACCATTAGGACCCTCACTTGTAAGTTGCGAGAGCCCGCATTTGAGACCTGGAGGACGCTTAAGACCGAGAGGCCGAGCCTATTCCTTAACACATGCGATTCCCGATTCATTTCTGTCACCATCCTTTGTCCTAGCTTCACCCTTGCTATCCCCGATTCCCTAGACCTTTCTCTTCTAGTTTAAACCCTTTACTCTTTCGCTATAGCTTTAGTAACCACAACCACTCGAACCGAGACTAGAATCATCCAAAATAACCAACATTGCAACCTTCTCCCTGTGGATACGATACCCGACTTACCCTTGCTACCCGTTAGAGTTTGTTCGGATTACTTTTGATTAGGTGACGCGACTAAGCCTATCAATCGGCTCCAACGGTTTGGAATTACTGACTCGGCTTTGTGCTACTTGTGTGGTGAGTTCCCTGAAACTGTTAATCAGCTTTTCTCCAGCTATCGTTTTAGTGTAGATTGTGTACGTAAGCTTGGGGATCTTTTTGGGTTGCGGATACCTATTTGTAGGACGTGGGTTTGGTGCTTACGAGTGAGAAAACTGTCTAAGCTGAGGAGAATGCTTCTGATTATGGTGGTGTGTGGCCTCATTTATTGGATATGAAAATAGCGTAATCAGTGTCGTTTGCTTCAGGTGGTTCGTCGGCCTACATGGGTTTGTGATCAAGTTTTATCAGAAGGTTTGATGCGCATGAGAAAGTAGCGTTTGGATGAGTACTGACTGAGATTGTATTGACTAGAGTGGAGTAGTAGTCCTGATTTTAACACTGCTGTGATGCTTTGATGTGCTGTAATTTGTATTTGTTTGCTCTTAAAGATATCTTACATTTCACCAAAAAAATGTATTAATACTAAATTACAAATTCATTAAGCGTTGGATTCGGTACTAGTTTCCTCGTTGCTATTCTCGTCTTCTTCGTTGTCCATCCCTTGCGTTAACATGTGAAAAAGATTTAGTGGCATCCATAAAAGCACACAAAAAATAACATACATCTTCATATTGTTCCAATGGAGATTAAGTAATGGACTATCACGAAAAACACCATTCCAAATTGCAGCAAGAGGTTGTTTATACTCAATACAAGCAGACAACATATTATACATAGAATTTCACCTAGTGTTATTTTCCATTGGAAATTTTCTATACTTGACACCTAAAGATTTACAATAATTTCGCCATTCTTGACGTCTCGACTTGCACGAATTCAAGTGAAGAACAACATGTTTAAAAATTTCCTGATATTGCTTAAGACCTTCAAGACCGTCTCTAACACATAAGTTTAAAACGTGACAAGCACATCTCACATGTAACAAATCACCATTCATAATACAGATTCTAAGCTATTTTTCAACATATTAGCCACAGCGGTCATACTCGTTGCATTATCAAAAGTGACGGTTAATATTTTAGATCTAATATTATATCCACAAATGTTGTTCATAATAATGTTATGCATGTTAATAGTGTTATGTGGAAATTCTAATTTAGAAAAAGAAATAATTCTTTTTTGTAGATTCCATTCACGATCTACCCAATGAGCGGTAATACATATATATGAGTAATCACAACCAGAATCCTATGCATCAGCCGTTAAGTTAAATTTACATGTTAAGTTTTAAAAATCTGCAATCAATTTATGTTTTAATGTACAATATTGTTGCATTGCATTACTTGTAATTGTTCTTTTACCCGTAGGCTTATGCTATGGTTGGTTCTTTTTAATATATCTGTTAAATGCACTATGTTCAGCTAGTAAAAATGGTTCTTCTGTTTGGATAATCATTCTAGACAATTCTGCGCTACATTCATTATAATCATATGTATATTGTGTAACAACCCGAATTATTTAACAAAATAAATTATGTTTTAAAAAGGTTTTAAAAAAGAAAATGAAAATAAAATGAAAGCCATGGTGGCGGAAACACCGTGAATCCGGATCGTCACTCACAAACAGACTACAACGAATAAAAATCGAAGCAAGGTAGACCTCAAGGTCTAACATCGGGGAATAAATACCCCTTACATGGGAAATCCAAAATACAAAACATAAGTATAACAAAAGTCTAATCAACCGAGTCTAAACAAATCCATCCAACAAGTCCAAGACTAGGTACATGGTCAATCCTTTCGGCTTCTCACTCATAACCCATCCCCGCGCATATCTGCCACAAAACATGTAACAACCACAATCAGTGGGGAGTAACTAGGTGCTCCCCAGTCATATTTCAACATTAAAAACGTGGTAAACAATGTAAACAAGTTCACTTGGCCTACGGCCTATAATCAGAGTACAAAACAAACGACTATGTACAAGACAATGACAACAACACGCACAGCTCAACAACAACACAACCACACGGCTTAACCAACCTCCTCAAACCAACCAAACTCATAACCAATTATCACAAGCGCAAGAGCAAGCGCAGAGCACTAGGTAAAGCAACAAGAATCACCTCGAGTGAAGCAACAAGAATCACTCAACCTTATGGCGGAACAGGAACAAGAAGTTCCTCAAACTCAACTGTCTAAATTTGGCCAAATCCCACTGCGCAACAAGAACGGTGACGACATAATATAAACCATAGTCTCTAACCAACATGGTTGAGAACTCATAATAAATCTAACTAAGCAACAAGAATAGTTGAGGGGACTATGGGCGGTATCCGTCCAAATTAGGACGTCGTAGCTCCCCAAATACGTGCCAAACAGTTCACGCATGCAAACTTAACTCAAATATAAGAACAAAAGCCAACCATACAACAATATCCCATCTCCAATACCAACAACACAACCAACAAAACCTCATGATCATCCAACATACCAAGCTCACAACTTAACTCATCATAATATCAACAAAGCCAACGATAGCATGCTTAACAACATAATAATTACTCAACCAACATTAGGGCATGCATCAAATGTCCATTAGCTCGACTAAGATATCAACTTTAACCATATTACAACATTAATAACATCATTTTATGTGAGAAAACAGCCTAACATACTTCTATACTCATCATAGTATGAGGCCGACCCTTACATAAACTCATATGATCACAATTCCATCCATTCAACACAAAGGTCTCAACTTTTCCAACATACAACCATAAACACGGACTCAAACATCAACATGGCCTCACACTTGTCAAAATAAAACCAAGGCTACACCTAGTTACCTATTAAATGCAAGGAAAATGCCCTAGTCTTCCTCCTTTTCTACTAGGATCGATGGCGTCTTCTTCACCGATCTCCTCTTCTTCTTCGATTAGGGCACAAATAACGCATACAATACATAAGAACACAACAATAAACACATATAATAATAAAAATAACAGAAAAACTATGCTACAAGTGAAGGATTACCAAAGGATTAACAAGAGTAGAGATTAGTGATGATTAGGGTTTGCTAGAGAGTAATTTGTGTAGAGTTTTGAGAGGATTTATGATGAAATTAATGAGAGCGAAGAGAGAGTTTTGAATGGAATGAATGTATCAGTAGGTTTAAAATGAAATTAGGGTTAGGAAGGTCTTGGAAATATAAAGGATTTTGTACAAAAAGAATTACCAGCAAACGCGAAAATCTGCTCACAGAAACTAGCCGAACTTGGCGGTTTGAGGCTGAACCGGTCGGTACCCCACCTGAACCGGCCGGTTCTCCTTGAACCTGTCGGTTCAAATTGGATGTTTTTTTTGGTGAGAAATTCTTGGCGGCGAAAATCCATCATCCTAACTCAATATTCATACTTCTACCCCTCCAAACTCCTCCTAACTCCTCCTTAGCCACTCATACACCCTCAACTTTGAAACCACCTAGGTTAGCGCTACTAAGGCTCGCCAAAACGACACGTGATTGTGGAACCCGGGAATCGACGAGGGACCCAACTCGGGGTCTTGCGTAAGGGCGCTTTAAGTTAAAAAGACTAATTTAGAAAAACCTTTAAAACTGTTTCGGAGTCGCCACCTAATTATCTCGGAAATTAGGAACCTGCTATCATGTCTTAAGCTAAAAACATGTCCTAGATTTTGGAGCACGCCGACACCCCTAGATCTAAGGCTGTGAAACCAGAATGGATTCGGGGTGAGGGTACTTTAGAAAAAGAGTAGTTCAATTAATGATTTATGAAAACCTTTTAGAAAAGCCTATGTAAAAATAGCCTCTACTGACCTAGAACAATCCGTGTAAGATGATATTTGAGCTAATGTTATCGCTACGTACAAGTGCGAAAAAGTTTGTAAAAGAATGCAGATGCAAATGCAAAAAGATTGATTAAAACCCTCAGTTTAGCATGTTTAACTTGTTAACGAAAACGGTTCAGTTAAAGGTCGAATTCATTGTTTAAGTTGATTTTAATGCAAAATAAGAAGGTGCAAGATGCATGCAAATAAAATAAAGTTCAATTGTCCATTGGTTTATTTTATAAGGGTCGGTTGCTTATGCGACTTTGGTGTGTCATCAGATATAGAGTGTACCCGAAGTAATAAGAACACTTGGAAGGCAAACGCGCTCGGTGCCAAAGCCGGGGGCGCTAAAGTGTAGTCCCATTTGTTAGTCCATAGAAAATAAGAAAAAGCTTTGATCCAAGTGGATCGGTACCTACCTGGTCCTGGCGCTTCAGATCTGGGCAGAGCTTCGCTTCTTGAACATGAAAGAAGGATGAATTCAACACGGGATGGTGTGTTGAACTCAAGGATTTGAGTGCGTGAGGCTTTTGTGAATGTATTTGTGTGTATACCGTGCTAGACGGTATATTTTGTGGGACCCATGTGTGGGCACTAAAACTAGGAAGAGAGATTGTGAGAAGAGAGGTTTTCTTGTGTGGAAAACTTATGAGAATAGGTCGTGCAAGGGGTTGTATTTATAGGAGAATAGCCGAGCGAAATTAGGAAAGACAGGGGAAAAAGCCACACCAGGGAGCCGCATAGGCCTATGCGGTTTGGGAGGCAAACCGCATAGCCTTATGCGGTTTGTACCTTGAGCCGCATAGCCTGTTTTGATTTGCTGGTGTGGTTTTAATTCCGTGATTTCGTATTTCCTTAATCCGGTTCATCAAATCTTGGAAATATTCGACAATATCTCCTTGCTTGTGCTCCAAGTAGACCTAGTATGACTTACTAGAAGGTTTGTGTGTGATTTCATGGTCCTTGGGAAGCGGGCCAAGAATGTATTTGGGCTCGATTTTGGGCCCGAGACCCGAAAATGTAAAAAGGGTGTATTTGCATAGATTTTGTGAAATAAGATGATCCGTGAGGTCGTATTTCTCAAAGGAGGGTGCTAAATAGCGGTTGTAGCTACCGGGCCTAAATGTAAGGAATTTAGGAATGCTGAATTGGACCTCGTTAATGTAAAAGGGCCAATTGTAATGCGAATGCGAAGCTCCTGCCAGACGAAGCGGGATGCGAGCCAAGCTAGACTCTAAATGGACGATTGAACATTTATTTAAGCGTGATGTGAAGCGACCCGACTCATTTTAACATTTCAAACGACTTAATATGAATTGGACATAGTTAGAATCGTTTAAGTTAACGTTAAAACATACGTAATAAAAGTCCGTGTTACATCACAGGGTTTTGTGTGGGAGGGTACGGATATGGGTATCCACAGTGATAAAGTGAAATGACTTCCTTGATCCAAAAATGATAAAATCAAGAGAAATGAAATACGAATAAAAACGATATGAATATTATAAAATGTAAAAAGAGTCGGGATGTTACAACCACACCCCCTAAAAAGAAGTTTCGTCCTCAAAACTTGAGTACAAAGAAATACCTGTGACAAACAAGAAGGGATACTTCTCTTGCATCGATGCTTCGGTCTCCCAAGTCGCTTCCTCATACTTATCGCTTCTCCAAAACACCTTAACCAAAGGAAACACTTTGTTCCTCAACCTCTTCTCCTTCCTATCGAGGATACGCACCGGCTTCTCTTCATATGTTAGGTTAGGTTCCACTCCCACCACATCGGCTTCAACCACATGTGATGGATCACTTCGATATCGTTTCAACTGAGACACATAGAACACATTATGCACCTTGGACAAGCTCGGTCGCAAAGCTAACCTGTATGCCACTTCTCTTATCCTTTCTAACACCTCATAAGGCCCGACATACTTAGGACTCAACTTTCCCTTGATGCACACCCTTCATCTGTGACACTTTCAGGAACACTTTGTCACCAACACCAAACTCGATCGGTCTACGACGCAAATTAGCAGAAGACTTTTGTCGATCCTGCGCCGCCTTAAGCTTCTCTCGAATGAGCCTTACCTGCTCAATAGACTCCTGTACCATCTCCGGTCCTAGCACTGCAGCTTCTGTCACGTCATCCCAACACATAGGACTCCTACACTTCCTTTCATATAACGCCTCAAATGGAGCCATCTTAATGCTAGCTTGGAAACTATTGTTGTAAGAAAACTCCACCAACGGCAGGCTCTTCTCCCAACCTACTTGGAACTCTGATAGGCTAAAGTCGCGTCACATAATCAAAAATAGACTAGACAAACTCTAACGGATAGCAAGGGTAAGTCCGGGTCGAATCCACAGGGAGATGGTTGCAATTGTAGGTTACTTATGGAGCGTTTCATGTCTCGTCGGTTCGAAAGTTGAGGTTTACTATAGGTAGAGTGAAATGTAAGGGTTTAACTTATGGGGAAGAGGTCTAGGAAGTCGGGTTAGGTACGGGGTAAGCTAGGTCTAGGAATGATGATCGGATTGAATAGGAAATCGCACTCGCTAAGGATAAAGCTCGGCCTCTCGGTCTGAAGCTTCCTCTAGGTCTCAAATGCGGGCTCTCGCAACTTACAATTGAGGGTCCTAATGATTGTCTCGCGCCTCTCCTCGAACTAGGCTTTCGATCTTAAGTTCAAGGGTGCTAAAAGTTTGCTAAAACTTGGCCAAAGAATTAACAATCACAATCAAGCAGAGACAATAAAAAAAAGCGCAAAAACCTAACTCAAACAATCATAAAAAACGATCTAACTGAACACCCATGATTCACCTTTCTCCCTAGATAATAAAAATACTCACACATGAAGAAAAAACAATAACAAAAGCAAGGGAAACGGATGAAAACATGATCAAGGATGATATGAAATGAAATTGCAATAAAAAGGGAGAAGGAATACAATACCAAATTTAGAAAATTCACAAGAGAAATTGATGAACAAGGGCAACAAAACCAAATAGATGATCACTAGCAACGAATTCGAGTGGGGAATTGAAAGTAAAAAATTTAAAAAGATTCAAACCCTATGCTTTTGAGAGAGAAATGTTTAAAGTGTTCTAAAAATGCTGTAAAAAGTATATCCTCCAATAATGAGCGAAACCCCTTCAAATAAGTCGAACAATTTGAGCACACGAGGAGTCGGAGCCCGTCCTTAGGGTCCGGGACACCCATCCTGTCCGGGACAAGGGGCATCCCGACCGGGACCACAAACGGGACAGCCATCCCAGAGCTTCCAGCAGTTTCCTCAATTTTTGGTCCTTTTCTTGGTTGATTTCTTTTGCTTTGTTTGTCGTCCCAAGGCATAGGGACGAGGCCTAGGTCGTCTCAAGGGATAGGGACGAGGTCTAAAATGATTACATGAGCTTCAAATCCCGTCCCAAGGTCCCGGGACGGCTTCAAACATCCAAAAGTGGCTCGTACGCTACCGAAACGACACGAAAACAACTCGAAAGGCCACGTAGCGATCTCGGGACTTCGAAATAACGGCTGGACTTGCATCCAACCTCCTTAAATGAGCATGTACCTACAAGATAGACACAAAACACACACAGAAACACGCGGAGGCGAAATAGGAAGCGTAGAGCAATAAAAAGCACGAAAATGGCCGAGAATCGCTAGGGAAACGGGGGGCTAAAAGTATACAAATATATGACACATCAAACTCGTTGCTTGCCCTCAAGCAACAAAGCATGACAGAAAATAGAGGACAAAGCGAGAATAAAGAATACTTCCCCAAACAATCACCAAACCACAAGTAGCTCAAGCAAATGGCAATCGATCCTGAAGCAGCATGAGACGTATGGAAATAGCTAGCTAACGGCTGAGAATTACAAGACGGAGTAGAATGAATAGCATGGCTTAAACTTAGGCTCTCTAGCAATCAAATCACGGACCTCTCGCGGTTTCCACTCTAGCACAAATGATGAACAAGGTGATGTATGTAGTGACGCTCACCTACTCAACTGGTGGAAGCACGCCCGCAATCGAATGTGGACCAAATCTCGCATTCCCGTACACAAATAATGTCACAAAAATGATACAAACATGAGGACTTACATAGGACTTGAGGTGTGTAAAGGCCAAAGAGAGGTAAGGCCAGAAAGGTGGACTAATAGTTATGGAATCATGGAGCTAAAGCCAATAGAAACCACTAGTACTACTCTAGTGCTCGTCCAACAAAAATGGAACCCAACTCTCATATTAAAAAGGATCGAAAGCAGCAAATCGATCTCCTCTACACATCATCGCAACATAGCAATCGAAAATAAGTGCTCACTCATGCAACAACAACAACAACAACTCTTTCATTTTGTGCATACATTTTTTTTTCTTTTCTTTGTATTTATGCTGTGTTTGTTTTTTTGTTTCTGATTTTTGTTTTTTTTCTTTTCTTGAGCAAAGAGCACACTCACAAGTTGCGGAAATACCTCATAAAAGGTCAGGAAAACAGCAATCCCGACACATATTAACCAACACTCTCCAAGCAAACGACATCAGCAAGTCGAAGCAACGATCACAACCCTTAGAACGAGCAAAAGAGTAAGCAAAAGCGATCACTAGCTAGGCTAGGGTAGGCTATTTGGTTAGTAGCTAGCAAACTCATATGGGTAAGGGTTATTAGGATCATATGTGAGAGGATAAAACAATTAAAGAACAAGGTGAATAACATGATATCAACTAAAGCCTCATATGCAAAACATGTGACAAAATCGTGGGAAAATCGGGATAGGGGCCACACTTATGCGCGTCAATGTTACGTACCCCACGAGGAGAACTACTCACAATAAAAGCACAGGGATCGGGATAGATGAACCGGCCACTGGAGGCTCAAAACCTCAGAAAAAGAGTAGCTATAGTCCGCAAATGATAAAGCCAAAAGGTAAAAGCATGCCATCATCTACTATGTCTAAACATCCCCGTACTACTTGTTTCTTTTCTCAGACAAAACCGATCTTAATTACCTACGCGCCCAACAAGCAGTTAATATTGAAGGTAGTCTTCTTGTGCTTCACCCTATGTCCGCTTATACTATTCCAAAAAATATTAATTTCCATATGGTGCCGCTCTGGATCAGAGTTAAAAATCTCTCTTTGCCACTTTTGAATACCACTGTTGCTGCTTGTTTGGTATCCCATGTTGGAACGGTATGTGGGGTAGAGTCATATCCTTCAGTGCTTTCGGCACATAATTTTGTCCGTGTAAGGGTATGGACCGGCCTTACTAAGTTTAATCCCAGGTTGTTACTTAGCCCTAACTGCAACAGAGAATCACTGAGTCTTCTTTTATTACGAGTGTATTTTTCATTTCTGCAGAAATTGTGGTTTTGTTGGTTCGGCTCTCGTTTTGTCCAAAGACAAAAGCACAGGGTGACGTGCTCCATAAATGAAGAGGTGGAGAGAAGGGCTCCATCGAAAATCAGTTTTTGGATAGACGTGCTCCAAATGAGAGTTGGTGGTAATGCAAACCAATAAGAAGGTGACGAGAAAGGCGTCATAAAGTGAAGACAAGGGTTTCACAAATTTGATCGAGCAATTTACAGAATTTTTGGGTCCAAGTAAGGAGACTCAGTTTTAGTGTCAAAAGGAGATTATGTCTAAAGTTGGGTGTGGAGCCCAACATGTACGCGAGCGAGAAAGATTGCATACCATGTGAAGGTAGATTGTCCATCAACAAATTGGCAATAACGAACTGACACGTATTGCTCGACGTAGCGAAAAATTCTAAGGGGCTTTGTTGGAGTTATGCTCCAAAATTAGTTTTAGTGATTCCTATTATTTAGTTTCTTTAATTAGTCTCTATATAACTCTTAATAAAATGGCATGAAGATAGTGGATAGATTAGTTGTTAGTATTGTGATCATGTAAAATGTGGAATACTACCCACTTAGGATATAAGTCTGTATGCTTATATTTATTATTTGAGCAAGTTTAAAATAATTAACTTCTCCTTTTTCTCTCTAATTATATTCCCCCATAAAAATTCTGTAGTATCCGCGTTCACCCGCCCCACTAACATCCCTACATATAACTCATATAATCTAGTTTAAAATTCTTTATTTGATGTCTAATATATGCAAGTGATATAAATACATTAATTATTTCATAAAGATAAAAAAAAATATTAAAAAATTGTCTGCTCTGTATATGTATTACTTTCATGAAAAAGTCTCAAATGAGACTATTTAATATTATTAAAAGTGTTAGACCATTTGTCTTTAGTTAATAATCATGGAATTAATTATTTTCGAAAAATGTAGATCTATGAGGTATGGGTCTAGAATAATGTAAACCCGTACCCGGTGTTTGTTTGGTAAATTTATGAGTTTCATACCCATACCTCAAACCTCCAAGGAATGAGTTTCTCATACCTTAGGGGGGAGGTGGGTATGAGATTGATACCCATGGTATCGACTTAAAAAAAAAAAAAAAACAATGAAAAAATTATATTTAATATTATAAATGATACTTTTTTAAATTTTTATTTTATCAAATCTGTTTTATATGATCTTACAATATTAAAAATAATTTTTTTAGAGGTATATTTTAGATTACTTAAGATTTGATCAAGTTCAACCCCATTCCACCCAAAAATAAAATAAATGACAAGTATGAGGAATGGAGTTCCAAACCCATACTACTCAGGTATGATTTCTCATTCCAAACTCATACCTTTGTTTGAACCAAGCATGCCCATAATATTTTATAAATTTGCTTTTTGGACACTATTCATGTGTGATCTAGATTTAATCGTGTTTCAAATACATTTTTAAAATCTAGTTTTCATAATTTTTATTAATATGTAGCTACAAGATATGAACAAAAGAAAACTTGCATCAGCATACGTGCAAAGCACAAATGTATAGAATCAGGTAAAATGGAGGAGGTATTAATAGTTGTTATATATACACAATAAATACCACCAGTTAATTACTTTGTAAGCTGTCAAATAAATGGAATTTTTTTTATTAATAAGTACATATAGTTGAAGTTCTCGTAAAGTGGTTACATTTTACCATTGATCTCGTCATTTTTTGTTATATAATGGTCACTTTTTTGTAAGAGTAATTTTATGGTGAGGCCGTCTCATACTATGAGACACCATCAATATTTCACTATAGTTATACTACACTTCACCCACACATAACAACATTATACATCTTATTTAAGTTTTTGTCATTATTATCAATTATATACAACATTATTTTAATGCTACCACATTCAGTAGCAAAAATGCACATAAGTTAATTTATTTTTTTATTTATATTTTATCGTAATCGGTAAAAATTTGTTTCTGATGTACATTTTTTTAATAAAATATCGTTACGTTTCACGTACAATAGAGTTACATTTGAAGCAAGGTACAATTACTTTTCAAGTTAAATAAATAGGTTACGTTTGAAAAGTAATATAGTTACTTTTGAGTTGTCTCATACTATGAGACGGATGCACCATAGAATTTGTATTTTTGTAATTATGATATCGTAATGTGCATTGAATATATTTCATGGTTTTCAAAATAATATGTATTAATTGTAATTTTTGGTTTCCATAGCAATAACAATCTTGTCATTTAATATCTTAGTTATATATTAATGCATTGAAACCATTAATATCAAATTAAAATTAAGTTAATTTATTTTCAAAATTTAGTACTTAATTGATTCACTGTATTATTAGGTTGGAATCTATGATGTGATTATGTTAGTTGTGACTATATATTATTAGATTGAATTGTGTCTACTTATATTTAAATCGTGAGAACGAATTCTTTATAGACTTATAGTAATTTTATTTCGTTTGTAAATGTTAACTTTCGTGGATTGAAAATGCACTCACTAATTTTAAAAGTATCACCATAACATTTAGAGTAGTCACCACTATTAACAAGAATAAAATATTCCAAGTTCAATTATAATCACGAATTTGCCATGTCTTGTAACCAAATGATATGAAATGTGATGACCCTGATATTTCTTAATCATAATTAGACGTTATAGTGACTATATACTATTTAATTGTATCAACATATAAAATATTGGTCGGTAATATTTATTATACAAGTTAGTTGTTTTATTGAGTTGATTGATTTTAACGTTATTCTCAATCAACCATTCTTCTTCAATCTCTTTGGGCTCCCTAAAACAAAGAGAAACAAAAATCAATTAAAATAGCCTATAACCAATCTACTGATATATATGGTCATTACATTGACATTAATTGGGTACAAGTAACAAATAATGGCTATCATTACTATATAATATGTGCTGCCTATAAAATCAACAAATAGCGACCATAATTTAGCAACGAAAGACCAGAAATTAACATATAAAAACTACAATTGCCAACTCCATATAATATAGTACATCTAGATGACTACCAACTAGTGACAAAATTAAATAAACAGTGACCACATATTAACAAATAAAACAAAAAGATCACCGTATAATACTACTAGCCCATACGATTAACAAAAGTGACCACAATTTAACAAATAGTGACTAGAATTTAACATATAGATACTGTGATTAATATAAAATATTGTTTCGCTATAAGATTACGACTGCAGCAATTAATGTCACAAATCAACCAAATGAGATCACAAATCAGCCAATTTAGGTCACTAAAATTTCAACTTTCTTTTTCTCTCAGAATCCGGAATCTCATCAATTAACCTCATTATCACCAGGCTCATTATCATCACCTATGCTTTCACGGTTTTCAGATTCAACTTCAAATTTCTATTCTAATCTTCATCATTTTCACTTTTCTCTCATTGGTAGATAAAAATTAATTTATGTTACTATATCTAACACTATTACATGCAACATTAAACACAAACAAAATTAAAAGAAAAAATTTCAAAACTTATCTATCTCGATAGTTTCTTTAACAACAATTTTTCGCTTCATGACTGCAATTTGATTGTTATTCCTTCAAATAAAACACAAAGCACATTGAAACTTAAATATTATGCTCTCAAAAAATAGAAAAAAGAAGGACTAATAATGGCAGACGGACTAATCCCTAATCTCTTGCAAACGAGAAAATGAAAATACAGAGATAATAGAGACACAAAACATTGTAGAGAGATATAGAAATCTCAAAATGAGAATGAGAGAACTAAAAGTCTCTAATTACTGAGAAACCAAAAAGACACTCATAACTTGGGACAATAAAAGAGTATGTAACAACCTGGTTTTTCGTGACTTTAATTAAACTAAGGCGGAATATTAATTAAGTCTATTTATTACAAAACCAGCTGTCATCGTATTACAACTCATTATACATAATAAGAGTCATAGATAAGGCAGAGTTTAATCGATTACATTCTCTCAAAATATAGAATACAGCCTTCAATCCCCTCGTGTAGATCAACAATCAAGTCTCGGGGTACCTAAGACTGTTCTCAAAAATTAGCTTTTTCAGCCCCGCACCTAATAAGCAACACATATATACATACAATAATGCAGTTCATAAAGCATAACATAAAGCAGTTCATGCAACAAGGTAATTAAATCATCAGGTCCTATCAAATCATATAACACAACAATTTGATCATCAAATTATCACAATTCATAATCATGTAAGCAGATCATCATCATCTCACTCATAATCGGGGTAGTCGACCCTTTTCAATTATTCATATAGTAACATAACTCGCGAGTCTTGACTACAGAACGGCTTGTGTACTCTCATAGATAATTATCAAAGTGCACTAGCTGCTCAGACTCGTACATCAGATCAAACACTAAGTAGCGTACGTGATAACTACCTAATATCCAATACAACATGGATAATCTATCATACGTTGTCCTATGAACCACAACCAGTCAGGATGGAAGCATGCAAAACCCTACAAAAGCAAGGCCTGCGCAAAAGCTGCCGGGTACATCAACGGACTTTAATGCTAAGGATACCACTAGGTAAGAAGGACGATTCAATCCCTTATCTTATGTGTGCACACACTTTCACTTAGAAACGACACAGTCCTCGCTACTCGAGAGAGTATGCTTTTCCTAACCAAAACGATTAATACCTAACGACAAGGTCCCCGGGTGGGATGGTCATTTTCCGTTACCTCGTATGGACCGCAAAACGCAACATTTATGCCCATTCAAGGGATGTATACGCCTGCTTGCCTAAAGACTATGAGAGTCATTAGAACGCCTCAGTCAGCACTGAGAGTGAAAGAGTCCCCATACGCGGCTACCTTTCCAACGATGGCACAATAGATTCGCAACATGACAGACACCCGAGTATTTAACAAGTACTTTCTTTATCATTTTTTCGTTCCTTTATTTCTCCAGTGACAGTTCATAATAATCAATAACGTCGAACTTGTATAATGAAAATTTTAGTTCTAGCAATTCTTCAGATAAGCAATAACAAATAGAAAACTTAAATAATTTATTTTGAGTCCGTTCGTAACTTTTTAATATTTTCACTATTCATTATTTTACAATTCATTATTTTCTTTTAAATATTAATTCTCGTTACTTAGTTTACTTTAAAAATGATTTATTTCGAATAACTTAAATAGGTTCAAGTAATTAATTTATTTCATTCAAGTGTAAGTATTTTATTTGTTTAAGTTAAATGATTTAGTTTCGTTTAAATTTCAACTTAAGTATGTTTACCATTAGTGATATAAATATTCCAAGTTTCGTTTAATATAATAATTATTTGATATTTTCATAGTTAATAAAAATAATGAAGGTGTTTAGTTACATAATATTCATAACATTTATTTTAACTTCAGAAATATTACTTAAATGAGATTTGTCAAGTTTTAGATTTTTGATAAAATATAATTAACTGACATTTAGTTAAATTTCTTTTAGGGGGTTTAATTTCTTAATAAAGCTTTACATTATTATTTTTACTTAGTTATTCGATTTAAGTGGAAAGATAATTTGATCGTAGAATCTTATTTAAGCTTTTTATAACTTAGAATTCTTTGTACATTATTTTTATGGAATAACCATTAGTGTCTTTTTATAATGTCTTACTTTTTATATGGTTATTATTATTTGTTTTATACGACTTACATTGATTTAGTGAGTCGTCGACTTTAAGACAATTCCTAATTTTAAAGATACTATTTAAATTTGTAAGCTTTGCTTTAAGTTAATCTTTTCATATAAAATGTTATACTTACTAAGTTATTTATATGATTCGATAATCATTTTAATCCTTACATTTTTATACTTAGCAAAATTTCTTGACACATTATTTGTGTCCTAATTTATATTTGTGACGTTAGTTCTTAAATTCCTTTTTACGCGACTTCGCCTAACTTCATTTTATTTTCAAAAATCTTGTTAGTGATATTAATTTTTAACTCTATTCAATAATAGCTTACTTAGGTTTATTTTAAATTTCAAGTTCTTTAATTCCTTTTGATATTTTAACCAAATACTTATTTAGTATATTTTAAGTTCATTTTAAACTTTAGTGTTTTAAATAAGGTAATTATTATATTAAATTAGATATATGAGTTTTTATACATTTGTTTATATTAGATATTTAATACGAGTAACTTTTATGTATATTAAAAATGAACTTTACTTTTAAATTGATTTAATCCTAATTTAAACTTGATTCTCTTTTTATTTAACTCTTTATTTTTAGTTGTATTTTAATTTGAACCATTAAGTGACTACAACTATTTTTACGACTATAAATATTTTTATATTTATTTAGTTTATTTACTTAAGCCGGTTAATAATATTTTTAGTCTTATTTTATACTTGTGATTACTTATATTTAATATTTTCAATAATTTACACATAACATATAATTTCAACATGATAAAATTTCATATAAAATCAACAATAATTTAACAACACATTTTTCACCTAAAACATATTATCATAAAATAATACAAATATCATATTTCACAATTTAATTCAACATCATATAATAATTCAAATTAACACACAATCAAAATTCACAAAATCACATAAATCATTTATATAACACATGAACACAAAAATTATATATTCTAAATACGTAAATTAAACTAGTGTGCGGGGGCACCTTAAATTTGGCTCACGAACAGAGGGCCTCCAAATAAAACCCGACTTAATTAATTTCCAAAGCACGACAACGGTGCGACCCGACCCGACAAAAGTAGCAGTGCATTCCACATGAAAAGAAGAGGGTAAGAGAAGTGAGACCCGATGTATTGACGAGATGAAATTATGAGCTTCGAATGAAATGAAATCAAGACTAATTATTAATAAATGAAAGAGAGCTGAAAACGAGGCTCACCATAATGAAAGTAGGGGCAGTGGTAGTGACGGCCCGAAATAGAGCAGCCGAGAGAGGAGGCAACAGAGCATGACCACGGTGGTAGTATCCCGAGGACGCTCCGGCGAAGGCGGCCGTAGTCGGAGTTAAAACATGGCAGAAAACAGGGGAGGTAAAGTGAATTAGAGTTGGCGAAATCAATTGACGATAAAATTTATCGACAGCAACGATAAGTGTGAATTAAGTCGACAATTACTTAATCAACGAAATGAAATCGAAACGGAAAAAGAAATGAAATAGAAAAATTTGAAATGAAAAGGGGGCTCACCGTGAGAAACTCCGGTGGTCGAAGTTGAAGTCGAAACCGAGCCGAAAACAGAGGAAAGCAGGGGAGGCCGAGAAAAAGAGAGGGAGAACAGGGGCCGAGGAAGGAGGAGGTGGTCTGAACAGGGGACCACGGTGATGAGCGGACTCGGTGGCGACTCCGGTGGTTCACGGTGGACAGTGGCCTGAACTCCGTGAGCCGAAAGGGACAAGGCCGAGAAGAGCTCGAGAGAACAGGGGAACGAAAACAGGGAGCTCGAGGAGGAGCACGGTGGTGGTGGTGTACGGTGCAGGCCATGGTGGTCTCGACTTCGGCTCCGGCGAGAATCGTCGTTCTCCGGCAACGACACAAATAGAGGACGATAGTGAGCAGAGAACCGAGAGAGAAAGAGGGCAGAAACGGTGGTGGTCGAGCTTTTGAGCTCCCCATTAATGGCGGCCCTGGTGGTGGTGTACGTTAATGGTGGTTATTGTTGTTGTTGATGTTGTTTGTGTTGTTATTATTATTATCATATTATTATTATTATTATTATTATTAGTATTAGTATTATTGTTGTTGCTGCGTCATGTAGTGTTGTTGTTGTGTTTGCTTTTGTTTTATTTTTTTTTTTGGAGGAAAATGAGAGAGAGAGATATGAAGAAGGAGGTAGATTATCAGTAAAAACACATGAAAATGAAATGAGGGGAAAGAGTATTATGAGGTGTGTTGAGGACTCTTCCAAAAAAAAAAAAAATATCTCAATTACAAGTGGGGAGGTGATACCGACATAGATAAGTATTTGGGTCTGTTTGATCCGATTTGCTCTGTTTCAATCGCTCTTATTTATAAACTTTTAATTATTATTAAATATATTATACTTTAAATTATTTGTTTTAAATTTTAGTTTCATTTTTAATACTATAAAATTTATTGTTCGAAAATATAAAATGTATAAAAGTTGTCAGTTACAAATTGTATTACGGTCTCACATATTTTCAAACGGCTAGTTTATTTTGTAAGATACATTTCGATAAAGTTATATTTTATTCAAGTATTAATAATTTTTAAGATAGCATACAAATTTATTAAGTCTAATAAATGTAACTGAAGTAAACTTTTTAGTTCGACAAGTATTTTAAGAATAAAAATGTAATACAGATTAATATAAAAATCGAGAAAGTTTAACTAGAATTATCTTGAGAAAGTTTATTTAATCGAAATTTTTCAGCCGCGTTTTTGAAGTAATTGAATAATAGTTAATTTATATAAATTTTAATTTAAGAATTTTGTTAAAATAATTAATTAGTATTAATAAAAACACGGGGTGTTACAATCCTACCCCCTTAAGAAAAGTTTCGTCCCCGAAACTTGAATAGGATGGATAACTGCTCGAGATTAAAAGCAGTTGGAGAAAACAACGAGGTGTTTGGAATTGGGATATTAATATTGCTCTTGATTGAGTATCAATTTTCTAAAAAGGAAAGATTGAAGAATTTAATAACTTAATAATATAAATAATTCTTTTTCGAATTAATATCTAAATGTTGCTGCATTGTCATTTTCAAAATCAGCGAGAAAGAGGTTTTCAAAATAGTAGGGCCTAGAAGTTTTGTACGGAATTAAATTAAATAAAAATAATAAGCATTTTAAGAATTAAAACAATTTATTTAAATTTGAAAATAAATGTTAACCTTAAAATAGGTTGAAATAAGAAATTTTAATATTTATTTAGGATTTCAATATAAACAAAATATTGTCCTACCCCCTTAAGAAGTTTTAAAACGTATCTACATAATATTATTATTGTTACTTTTAATGATCACATACATAAGATATATAGCCTTAGGAAAAACGGCATTTAGGGAAAATATGAAAAAAAAATCGTAGTGATCGTAAGGAAAATATGAGCCTTAATGAAATTAAGGAAATTCAGGTTATCGTTGAATGATAAATAAGATTTTAGAGAATTACGGATAACCTTTTAAATATAGCTCTTTTTCTTAAAATTGTTATTATGATGTTATTAGGTGAAACGAAAATGTTATAAATCGTATTTAGGATAAGATTCGAAATTTATAATAAGGGGTTATATAAAGAGAAAATATGATATATGTATGTATATTTTGACGAGAGATAAATGTAATATACATAGGACAAGTTCAAAAGCTATTTAAAATATAAAGAAAAGAATTTCAGAAATGAAGGCAATAGACGAAACCTCATCGCATAAGGTTAATAAGTACCTCGTAGAAATTATAATTTAAGAGTTCAAACATTTTATAACAAGGAAGTACGTTTAAGAGGTTGAATAAAAAGTTAACGAAATTACAAAGGAGATATAAAGTCATTTTTATTTGAGATTGAAGAGAACAAATGAAAATTAACTTTATGAATTCAATTAGTAAGTATTATAGATAGATTTCAAGATTAGAAATTTTAGAAACTAAAATTAATTGTAAGGGGTCAAAAGAACGAAGTAATGAAGTTCGAAGGTAGAGTATAAAGATTAAGGAGTTTATGAAATTCGAAAACAAAAATGGTATAATTTTTTTTACGAGATTAAAGGGAGAGATGAAAATTTATTGAGAAGACAATTATTAAGAATTATTGATTTAGGAAGTTAGAAGTTTTAAAAGGAGTCAATAAGTTTAGAAGGTTGAAAAATAATCGAGTGAGATTAAATATTAGGAATTTGATTAGGAAATCTGAAAATTTATAAACGTTGAAATGATGGTGATCATTAGAGATCGATTTTGATATAGCTTTAGAAATCTTCAATGCTAAAGAAATCTTCGACGTCTTGGAAATTGTCTTGGATAGCGTGATTCTTGATACGTCTCTTCGCATGCGCTTCTGTTCTTGTCTTCTAGTCTTGCATTTGCGAGAAATGAAAAGAGATAAAAATTCATTTTATGAAGTCATTATCGGAGTATAAGTTAGGAAGATTTTATTTTAAAAGAAAAAAATAAGTTAAATAGATCGATTAAAATTTTCTTTTTTGAATAAGTTAGGAAGAGATAAATATGGAAGTTTGAGAAAGTTATAGAGGTCTTCCAACAATAGATTTCTTCAAGGTCCAGAGCGTCTCTTCAGATCGTTCGACTCTTGATGCGTCCATTTGCAAGTGCTGGAGTTCTTGTCGTCCTGAGTCTTGACTTCGATTTATACGTCTCGATTTG
Source organism: Dianthus caryophyllus (assembly GCA_023091065.1). Classification (NCBI taxonomy): domain Eukaryota; kingdom Viridiplantae; phylum Streptophyta; class Magnoliopsida; order Caryophyllales; family Caryophyllaceae; genus Dianthus; species Dianthus caryophyllus. The sequence continues at coordinate 31,071,638 of CM041522.1, forward strand.
AAGTAACGTTAGTATAGAATACTTGTTAGTCAAAAAGATCAGCCACAGAGCACTTAGCAAGTAAAAGAATTATAAAAAGTTAAGATTCTATCGCTTATCTAACTAGTCTTTTATTCTTTGGTCGATCCTCAAGATTCTACCCTTCCTCACATTTAAAAATGATCTAAGTTATTATTTTAGTGATCTAGAAATTTCTAATTTATTATTTGATCCTAGTAGTCTATGCCTGACATACGATATGAATGTCTGGCCCAGGTGTCGTCTCGCTATGTGAGATAACTTTAAGTCATTCACGGTCGCAAAGACGACTCGATACCAATCAGAATAACCTGGTTTTTCGTGACTTTAATTAAACTAAGGCGGAATATTAATTAAGTCTATTTATTACAAAACCAGCTGTCATCGTATTACAACTCATTATACATAATAAGAGTCATAGATAAGGCAGAGTTTAATCGATTACATTCTCTCAAAATATAGAATACAGCCTTCAATCCCCTCGTGTAGATCAACAATCAAGTCTCGGGGTACCTAAGACTGTTCTCAAAAATTAGCTTTTTCAAATTTCAAGCAACTAATAAGCAACACATATATACATACAATAATGCAGTTCATAAAGCATAACATAAAGCAGTTCATGCAACAAGGTAATTAAATCATCAGGTCCTATCAAATCATATAACACAACAATTTGATCATCAAATTATCACAATTCATAATCATGTAAGCAGATCATCATCATCTCAATCATAATCGGGGTAGTCGACCCTTTTCAATTATTCATATAGTAACATAACTCGCGAGTCTTGACTACAGAACGGCTTGTGTACTCTCATAGATAATTATCAAAGTGCACTAGCTGCTCAGACTCGTACATCAGATCAAACACTAAGTAGCGTACGTGATAACTACCTAATATCCAATACAACATGGATAATCTATCATACGTTGTCCTATGAACCACAACCAGTCAGGATGGAGCATGCAAAACCCTACAAAAGCAAGGCTGCGCAAAGTCACGGTACATCAACGGACTTTAATGCTAAGGATACCACTAGGTAAGAAGGACGATTCAATCCCTTATCTTATGTGTGCACACACTTTCACTTAGAACGACACGCCCTCGCTACTCGAGAGAGTATGCTTTTCCTAACCAAAGCGATTAATACCTAACGACAAGGTCCCGGGTGGGATGGTCATTTTCCGTTACCTCGTATGGACCGCAAACGCAACATTTATGCCCATTCAAGGGATGTATCGCCGCTTGCCTAAAGACTATGAGAGTCATTAGAACGCCTCAGTCAGCACTGAAGAGTGAAAGAGTCCCCATACGCGGCTACCTTTCCAACGATGGCACAATAGATTCGCAACATGACAGACACCCGAGTATTTAACAAGTACTTTCTTTATCATTTTTCGTTCCTTTATTTCTCCAAAGGAGTTCATAATAATCAATAACGTCGAACTTGTATAATGAAAATTTTAGTTCTAGCAATTCTTGAGATAAGCAATAACAAATAGAAAACTTAAATAATTTATTTTGAGTCCGTTAAGTAACTTTTTAATATTTTCACTATTCATTATTTTACAATTCATTATTTTCTTTTAAATATTAATTCTGTTACTTAGTTTACTTTAAAAATGATTTATTTGAATAACTTAAATAGGTTCAAGTAATTAATTTATTTCATTCAAGTGTAAGTATTTTATTTGTTTAAGTTAAATGATTTAGTTTCGTTTAAATTTCAACTTAAGTATGTTTACCATTAGTGATATAAATATTCCAAGTTTCGTTTAATATAATAATTATTTGATATTTTCATAGTTAATAAAAATAATGAAGGTGTTTAGTTACATAATATTCATAACATTTATTTTAACTTCAGAAATATTACTTAAATGAGATTTGTCAAGTTTTAGATTTTTGATAAAATATAATTAACTGACATTTAGTTAAATTTCTTTTAGGGGGTTTAATTTCTTAATAAAGCTTTACATTATTATTTTTACTTAGTTATTCGATTTAAGTGGAAAGATAATTTGATCGTAGAATCTTATTTAAGCTTTTTATAACTTAGAATTCTTTGTACATTATTTTTATGGAATAACCATTAGTGTCTTTTTATAATGTCTTACTTTTTATATGGTTATTATTATTTGATTTTTTCGACTTACATTGATTTAGTGAGTCGTCGACTTTAAGACAATTCCTAATTTTAAAGATACTATTTAAATTTGTAAGCTTTGCTTTAAGTTAATCTTTTCATATAAAATGTTATACTTACTAAGTTATTTATATGATTCGATAATCTTTTTAATCCTTACATTTTTATACTTAGCAAAATTTCTTGACACATTATTTGTGTCCTAATTTATATTTGTGACGTTAGTTCTTAAATTCCTTTTTTCCCGACTTCGCCTAACTTCATTTTATTTTCAAAAATCTTGTTAGTGATATTAATTTTTAACTCTATTCAATAATAGCTTACTTAGGTTTATTTTAAATTTCAAGTTCTTTAATTCCTTTTGATATTTTAACCAAATACTTATTTAGTATATTTTAAGTTCATTTTAAACTTTAGTGTTTTAAATAAGGTAATTATTATATTAAATTAGATATATGAGTTTTTATACGACTGTTTATATTAGATATTTAATACGAGTAACTTTTATGTATATTAAAAATGAACTTTACTTTTAAATTGATTTAATCCTAATTTAAACTTGATTCTCTTTTTATTTAACTCTTTATTTTTAGTTGTATTTTAATTTGAACCATTAAGTGACTACAACTATTTTTACGACTATAAATATTTTTATATTTATTTAGTTTATTTACTTAAGCCGGTTAATAATATTTTTAGTCTTATTTTATACTTGTGATTACTTATATTTAATATTTTCAATAATTTACACATAACATATAATTTCAACATGATAAAATTTCATATAAAATCAACAATAATTTAACAACACATTTTTCACCTAAAACATATTATCATAAAATAATACAAATATCATATTTCACAATTTAATTCAACATCATATAATAATTCAAATTAACACACAATCAAAATTCACAAAATCACATAAATCATTTATATAACACATGAACACAAAAATTATATATTCTAAATACGTAAATTAAACTAGTGTGCGGGGGCACCTTAAATTTGGCTCACGAACAGAGGGCCTCCAAATAAAACCCGACTTAATTAATTTCCAAAGCACGACAACTGCAAGGACTAATTCGACAAAAGTAGCAGTGCATTCCACATGAAAAGAAGAGGGTAAGAGAAGTGAGACCCGATGTATTGACGAGATGAAATTATGAGCTTCGAATGAAATGAAATCAAGACTAATTATTAATAAATGAAAGAGAGCTGAAATCGAGGCTCACCATAATGAAAGTAGGGCGATGGTAGTGGCACCAAATAGAGCAAATGAGAGAGAGGCACCAGAGCATGACCACGGTGGTAGTATCCCGAGGACGCTCCGGCGAAGGCGGCCGTAGTCGGAGTTAAAACATGGCAGAAAACAGGGGAGGTAAAGTGAATTAGAGTTGGCGAAATCAATTGACGATAAAATTTATCGACAGCAACGATAAGTGTGAATTAAGTCGACAATTACTTAATCAACGAAATGAAATCGAAACGGAAAAAGAAATGAAATAGAAAAATTTGAAATGAAAAGGGGGCTCACCGTGAGAAACTCCGGTGGTCGAAGTTGAAGTCGAAACCGAGCCGAAAACAGAGGAAAGCAGGGGAGGCCGAGAAAAAGAGAGGGAGAACAGGGGCCGAGGAAGGAGGAGGTGGTCTGAACAGGGGACCACGGTGACAGAGCAGACTCCGGTGACAGCTCCGGTGGTTCACGGTGGACAGGGGTCGGAGCTCCGGCGAGCTGAGAAAGGGACAAGGCCGAGAAGAGCTCGAGAGAACAGGGGAACGAAAACAGGGAGCTCGAGGAGGAGCACGGTGGTGGTGGTGTACGGTGCAGGCCATGGTGGTCTCGACTTCGGCTCCGGCGAGAATCGTCGTTCTCCGGCAACGACACAAATAGAGGACGATAGTGAGCAGAGAACCGAGAGAGAAAGAGGGCAGAAACGGTGGTGGTCGAGCTTTTGAGCTCCCCATTAATGGCGGCCCTGGTGGTGGTGTACGTTAATGGTGGTTATTGTTGTTGTTGATGTTGTTTGTGTTGTTATTATTATTATCATATTATTATTATTATTATTATTAGTATTAGTATTATTGTTGTTGCTGCGTCATGTAGTGTTGTTGTTGTGTTTGCTTTTGTTTTATTTTTTTTTTTGGAGGAAAATGAGAGAGAGAGATATGAAGAAGGAGGTAGATTATCAGTAAAAACACATGAAAATGAAATGAGGGGAAAGAGTATTATGAGGTGTGTTGAGGACTCTTCCAAAAAAAAAAAAAAAATCTCAATTACAAGTGGGGAGGTGATACCGACATAGATAAGTATTTGGGTCTGTTTGATCCGATTTGCTCTGTTTCAATCGCTCTTATTTATAAACTTTTAATTATTATTAAATATATTATACTTTAAATTATTTGTTTTAAATTTTAGTTTCATTTTTAATACTATAAAATTTATTGTTCGAAAATATAAAATGTATAAAAGTTGTCAGTTACAAATTGTATTACGGTCTCACATATTTTCAAACGGCTAGTTTATTTTGTAAGATACATTTCGATAAAGTTATATTTTATTCAAGTATTAATAATTTTTAAGATAGCATACAAATTTATTAAGTCTAATAAATGTAACTGAAGTAAACTTTTTAGTTCGACAAGTATTTTAAGAATAAAAATGTAATACAGATTAATATAAAAATCGAGAAAGTTTAACTAGAATTATCTTGAGAAAGTTTATTTAATCGAAATTTTTCAGCCGCGTTTTTGAAGTAATTGAATAATAGTTAATTTATATAAATTTTAATTTAAGAATTTTGTTAAAATAATTAATTAGTATTAATAAAAACACGGGGTGTTACAGAGTATTAGGCCATCTTTATCCAACACTCACGATCCCTCATCATCTTAATTTTTTATAATAAATTTCTTTAACTAAAAACTAACATTTATCCATCATTCATCATTACTCATCATCTTCCTCTCTCTCCTACTTTATCTTACCCCACACATACACTTAATTAATTTCTTTTATCTTACAATAGAAAAAAAAGCTTTCTGTCTTTTTTTATTATATATTTTATTTATCATGTTTAATTTTTATTAATTATTAAATAAAGAAAAATATATTCCGTATAAGTAACAATTCCTTATTATATAAAAATGTCTTACAAAAACTATTTTTATAATCAGTTTATTAAAAAAAAATAAAAAAAAAAAATTATATTTTGATGAGATATTTGATATTTGATATTTTATATAAATACGTTTAAAAGGTACTAACTTTAAAATTTTATTTTAAAAGGTAGTAATATAAAAAAATCTTAATTTATAAGGTAATTTTTATTTTTATTTTTTAATTTTCCCAAAAAAAATATTTAAATTGGCTCATCCCAAATGAATATAATAAAAAAAAAAAATACATCAATTTTTTAGTATGGTGTATTTATTTTATAAAGACTTATATTATAGGTGTGTAATTTTAAAAAAAAAAAAAAAAAAAAAAAAAAAAAAAAAAAAACGAAGAAATTAATTAATTACAAGTGGGAAGGCCCCACTACAATGGTCATGTGATGCATCGTGCAGAAGGGGAGATGCATGAGGCATCATTGCCCTCCCATTGTTAAATAAAGAGATGATGAGGAATGACCCATCATGAGGAGGCAACTCCTCATTGATAAATATGGTCTTAGGAATCCAAAACTCATTAAATAAGTATTTTTATTCCGTTAACTGCACTCACTCTATATTTACTGTTCCTTTTTTTTGAGTCCGTCTAACACTATGTAACTGTCAGACGTAGACCTGTCAAAATTCGACCCGACCCGCAAACTCGACCCGAACCGACCCTTTTTTTAGGGTCAAGACCCGTAAATTTTGACCCGTGACTCGAAATGACCCGAACCCGAAATGACCCGTTAATTTAGGGTCAAGACCCGACCCGACCCGTTCGACCCGATGGGTCAAGTGTAATTTTGTGTAAAAAGACTTTTTGAACCTATAAATTAATATTTCATGAAAAAATAATTTAATATTAATAATTATTATAACCTCAGTATTATAAGTCGGAATATCAAAATGATATTGAAAATTAAGATTGAAATATTATGATTATATTCATAAATAGAATATTTTAAATTTATAAATTAAAAGAATGAATAAATATCAACGTTAATATTACATTTGTATAAATAAAATATGTAGACATAGTAAAATAACAATAAAATAATTATTTTAATTAAAAAAATAATAAATAAAAAGGCGCGAAAAACGTATTTTTGACCCGTATTTCGACCCGAACCCGACCCGACCCGTATTTGAGCCAAACCCGTATTGACCCGAGCCGTATTTTGACCCGACCCGTATAACCCGAACCCGAACCCGACCCGCCCGACCCGTTTGACAGGTCTAGTCAGACGGTCTTCTATAAGACTTAGTCGACTTTCATTTATTAGACGAGTTTTAGAAATCGGTTGCGGTAATCATTGTCTTCTAACTACTCTGTGTTAGAAAACCCCTAGATCGGTACCGTGTGAATCGTTAAGAATAAATTAGACTGAATACGGAAGCGTACCTGAAGGATTCATAGTGCCCCTTTGAGATCTGATCTTCCTTTGAGACACACCCTTCACTTTTCTTATGGTTGATGGGAGACCAAAAGAAAACCCTCAATTACTGTATTTTGTATTTGTGTGGATGGATGTGTTCAATGGGGACCAAACCTATATTTATAGTGTGAGACCCTAATAGGGTTTTCACATAAGCTGCCAAATATCTACCCTCATTGATATGGGCTGCTTCCTTGTTTTACACATTAAGTCCATGACCAATATTTCCTTATTACCCAATACCAATATTATTACCTTATGGATCACTTTATTTATCGGTTAATATTTTATAATAGTGCGACACATATTTAATTACATTAGTGGCCCATATCTGTACGAATATATAAATGTATTCTAACAATCTCCCACTGGGACACACATGTAATTATATGTGTATAACCTTAGCGCGCAACTGAAATGCACTATTATAACCATAGGGTATTCCTCAACAATCTCGTCCATTAATCATACTAATGTAGGATTAAGGCGGCTTTCGTCACAATTAGCGTAACCAAACCTTCCTTGGTCACACACACCAATACAACTAAATGACATAGATCAATCATGGATGTGTAAGTCGGAAATTACATGCAATGTGATCTGACATGCCTATTTCCAACTGGTCCTACCTTAACTTTAATTGAGATCAAACAATGCAAAAGCAACACCTTTCAGAGTGGATAAAACTTTAAACTTTATTTCTGCAGAATATCTGTATGCGAAGTACACAAGGGAAAAAATAAATAAATACGGAACAAGTACTCCCACTAAACCATAATATCCTGACTTGATATAACTCCCATATGAGCAGTATGCTCTACAAACTTATTTGGAGGCAATCCTTTAGTCAGTGGATCCGCAATCATGGAGTTTGTTCCTATATGTTCAATTGAAACCGTACCACTCTTTATTCCTTCCTTTACGATGAGGAACTTCCTTTCAATATGCCGGGACTCGAGCTTCTGTTATTGTTACAGTACAAAACAGCTGCTCGATTATCACAACAAATTTTAAGTGGTCTTTCTATATCATTCACAACTCGTAAACCAGCAACAAAATTTCGCAACCATATGCCTTGAGCTGTTGCTTGGTGACAAGCGATGAATTCTGCCTTCATAGTGGAATCAGCAATAGTAGACTGTTTCGTACTTTTCCATAAAACGGCTCCTCCAGCCATCAGAAAGACACAACCTGAAGTGGACCTTCGAGTGTCCAGGCATCCATCAAAATCATAGTAGACTGTTTCGTACTTTTCCATAAAACGGCTCCTCCAGCCATCAGAAAGACACAACCTGAAGTGGACCTTCGAGTGTCCAGGCATCCATCAAAATCAGAGTCTGAATAGCCAATGATCTCTAGATTATCAGACCTCCGATAAGTGAGCATGTAATCCTTAGTCCTTTGCAGGTATCTCAACACCCGCTTTGCTGCTTTCCAGTGATCCATTCCTGGGTTGCTTAAGTATCTGCCTAGCACCCCAACTATGAATGCTATATCTGGCCTTGTACAAACCTGAGCATACATGAGACTCCCTACAACAGATGCATAAGGAATCTCCTGCATTTCTTTAATTTCAGGACTGTTTTTAGGGCACTGTTTGAGACTGAATTTGTCTCCCTTAGCGACCGGAGTATACCCTGGTTTACAATCTTGCATGCCAAATCTCTTTAATACCTTATCGATATAGCCCTTTTGTGATAATCCAAGAATACCTCGAGAACGATCTCGATGAATCTGGATCCCCAAAACAAAAGAGGCATCACCAAGATCTTTCATCTCAAAATTATTTGATTGAAATTTCTTAGTTTCGTGCAATAAGCCTACATCATTAGTAGCAAGCAAGATGTCATCCACATATAAACCAGAAATATAAACTTACTCCCACTGAACTTATGACACACACAATCATCAACGTCATTAACCTCAAAACCAAATGAGATTAAAACTTGATGAAATTTGTGATACCATTGACGAGAAGCCTGTTTGAGCCCATAGATGGATTGATAAGGCTTAGTCGCGTCACCTAATCAAAAATAATCCAAACTCAACACTAGCGGGTAGCAAGGGTAAGTCGGGTCGAAATCCGCAGGGAGAAGGTCGTAATGTTGGTTATTCTTAGCGATTCTAGTCTCGGTTCGAGTGTTGAGGTTACTAAAACTAGAGCGCAAAAGTAAGGGTTTAAAGCGATGGGAGAAAGGTCTAGGGAGTCGGGCTAGGCAATGGGTAAGTCAAGGTCAAGGATGATGATCGGAATGAGTAAGGAATCGCACATGCTAAGGGTTAAGCTCGTCCTCTCGGTCTTAAGCTTCCTCTAGGTCTCGAATGCGGGCTCTCGCAACTTACAATCGAGGGTCCTAATGTTTAGTCTCGCGCCTACCCTAGAACTAGGCTTTCGTTCTTAAGTTCAAGGGTGCTAGATACTCGCTAAAACGTGATCAAGGAATCAACGAGAGCAATCAAGCAAGGACTAAACAAAGCAAGCACAAAACCTACTCAAAACGATCATCAAAAACAACCAAAACCGAAACCCATGATTCACCCTTCCTCCCTAGATAAGAGACTACTCACACATAGCGAATTTAACAACAAAAGCAAATGAGAAAGATGAAAACATGATCAAAGATGATAAATAAAGAGATGACAATCAAATAAGAGAAGTTTATAACAAAACCTAATCAGAAATTGCAAGAGAAATCAAAGAACAAAAACAACAATACCGAAATAGGATGATCAAACAACGTACTTGAGTCGGGAATTCAAAATACAAGAAGGAAAATTGATCTAACCCTAAATTTTTGATAGAAAGTAGTTTCAAGTGTTAGGAAGATCCCCTCAAAATTTCGTGCGAAAATACTATGTTTTGCCCCTCAAATAGATCGAAACATTTTAAGCTAACGGTTGCCTCTCACTGTCCCTAGGTGGTCCCGGACGGGTTGAGGGCCATCCCGGACGGGACGAGTGCACCCCGGACGGGCCAAGGTCGTCCCGGAGCCTGCAGTTCAAGTCTCCTTTTGTGCTTCTTTTGTACTTAGTTTTTTTTTTCTTGTTTTTGCTTCTTTTGGCTCAAAGAAAGCCAACTTCCTTTCTTCTTGTTGTCCCAAGGCTAATGTACTTTGCTCATGAGTAGGGACGAGTCTTAGGATGATTATGGGAGCTTCAAATCCCGAGCCAAGGTCCCGGAACACCCTCATGCATTGAAACGAGGCTCGTGTGCAACCGAAACGCAACGAAACGAGCTCGAAACACCTTGAAACTTCACGAAACTTCACGAAACATTATGAAACCTCCCGAACAGCCTCCTAAACTCCAAATATGCGCTTGTACCTGCAAAATGGACACAAAAATGCAGCAGTGCCAAAACGGAGAGAAATAGGAGCTGAAACGCGCATAAAAGCACGAGAAACGCGAAGAAACGCAAGCGACAGGGGGCTATAAATATATATAAATATAGGGCACATCAAACTCCCCCAAACCGAACCGTTGCTTGTCCTCAAGCAACAAAGCATGACAGAAAATAGAGGACAAAGCGAGCATAAGAAGACTTCCCAAACAATCACCTAACCGCAAGTAGCATGAGCATACGACAATCAATCCCGAATCAACATGGGACGCATGGAAATAGCAAGCTAACGGAAGAGAATTACAAGACGGCGCAGAATGAACAGCATGGCTTAGACTTAGGCTCTTTAGCAATCAAATCACGGACCTCTCGCGGTTTCCACTCTACTCAAATGATGATCAAGGTGAAGTATATAGTGACACTCACCTACTCAACTGGTGGAAGCACGCCCGCAATCGAATATGGACCAAATCCCGCATTCCCGTACACAATAATGTCACAAAAACGAAGCAAACACGAGGACTTACATAGGAAATGAGGGTGTAAAGACCATAGAGAGGATAAGGGTAAAAAGGTGGAACAAATGATTATGGAATCGTGGAGCTAAGCCACTAGAAACCACTCATACTACTCAAGTGCTTGTCCAACCAAAGCGGAACCCAACTCTCATGAAAATGGACCGAAGCAAAGATATCGGTCTCCTTTACACATCAACGCAACATAGCAACAGATTACAAGTGCTCACTCATCAACAACAACAACATCTTCTATTTCTTTTGTGCACACACTTTCTTCCTTTTTGTATTTTGTGTTGTGTTTGCATTTTTTCTGATTTTTGTGTTTTTTTTTTTCTTTTCTTGAGCAAAAGAGCACACTCAAATGTTGCGGAAATACCTCATCAAGGGTCGGGGAAACAGCAATCCCGACTCATATTCACCAACTCTCTCAAAGCAAACGACGTCAGCAAGTCGTAGCATGATCACAACCCATCGGACAAGCACAAGAGTAAGCAAAGCGGTAACTAGCAAGGCTAGGGTAGGCTATTTGGCTATGTAGCTAGCAAACTCAAGTGGGTAAGGGTAATAGGATCAAAAATGAGAGGATAAAGACAATGTATAATCAAGGTGAATAATAAGCGATCAACTAAAGCCTCATATGCAAAATAAGTGACAAAATCGCGGGGAAACACGGGATAGGGGCCACACTTATGCGCGTTGATATTACATACCCCACGAGGAGAACTACTCACAATATAAGCACGGGGACCGGGATAGATGAACCGGCCGCAGGAGGCTAAAAACCTCACAATATAGTAGCTATGGTCCGTGAAATGATAAAGCCAACAGTAAAAACACATGCCAACATCTGCAACACGTCTCAACATCCCCGAAAGCGCTAAACCAACAATGTAAATCATGCCAAAGCTCAAAGCTAACAAGGGAAGTGATGTCGGGAAAGAATCAAGGTAAAAAGAGCTCACAAACAACGATCGGGATACGTATTTTTGGTATTTTTTTGAAATTTTCGGATTTTTTTGTGATTTTCTGAAATTTTTTGATTTTTTTGGATTTTTGTGAATTTTTGAAAAATGAAAAACGCAAAAAGAAAACGCAAAAAGAAAGCAGAACAAATAGCAAAGCGTTCCTCCCCCCAAACCAAACAACACATTGTCCTCAATGTGTCCTAAAGCACATCAACACGGGGACCTTAAAATAAGGGGGATAAAAACGAGCAAAGAAGGTCTCAAAATAAAATAAAGTACATACAATTTATATACAAATGAAATCGTCCCCCCAAACCAGCTTTAAACTGGGGGCGCAGCAGGGTACGGGAAGTACCACCAACTATGGGCCTCGTCATAAACGACCCCGCTTCCGTCATCCATCTCATCATCATATCCATCGTCATCATGGCCTACGCGGCCCAAATCAGCTCGGCCAAAATCAGCATAGCAAACTCCATCGACATGCGCAGCAGCAGCGTCTTTGATCACATCCTTACCCGCGTCCTTCGTCCCTAGCTCACCTGCAAGCATGTCACAACAAAGCACGGCCTCAAGAGGATCCCTCTCGAGGACTTGAGGTAAGTACTCATCCACACATTCATCAACAACGTCTAAAGCAAAGACAGTCTCCTCTAACATGGGACGCTTCAAAGCACTTGATAAGTTAAAAGTGATTTTATCACCTCCTACATCCAAAGTCAATTTGCCGTTCTTGACGTCAATTATAGCACCTGCAGTGTGCAAGAAAGGTCGACCCAAAATGATAGGAATTTGGGAGTCTTCGACCATGTCAAGAACAACAAAGTCGACAGGGATGAAAAATTTACCGACTTTGACGGGAACGGCCTCTAGAACACCCAAGGGGCGTTTAACAGAACGATCCGCCATTTGGAGCGTGATGTTGGTAACTTTCAAAGGTCCCATGTTGAGTTTCTCGCATACAGAGTAAGGCAGGACACTTACACTTGCACCTAAATCGCAAAGAGCGTTAGAAATGTAAATGCACTAATCGTGCAAGGTATGGAGAAACTACCCGGATCTTTTAATTTAGGAGGAGACTGGTTTTGTAAAAGTGCGCTGCATTCAGCAGTAAAAGCAACAGTCTCGACCTCATTGAAAGATCGTTTACGGGTGAGTATGTCTTTGAGGAATTTAGCATATGCGGGGACTTGAGTGACGAGTTCGGTAAAGGGTACAGTTACCTTTAGGTCCTTGACGACCTCCATGGTCTTACCAAATGCGAGTCGAGCTTAGATTTTACCACTTACTCGGGAATGGCAACTTGATTTGAATCGGCGGCTCGACCGGCTTAGCTTGTTCTTGCACCTTCTCCGCGTGTCCACCTCCTAGCTCGGCTCCTCCCCCTCCTTTGGGCCCTACGGCCTTGTCCACAGGGGGAACCACGGCCACACCACCATCACCCACGGCCTCTGCCCCTTTCCCGCCTTCACTCATGCTCGCTCCTTGGCTTGTACCTGCACCATTATCACTAAAAGCACTAAAACCATTAGGAAAAAGGGAAGGATCTACCTCACTTACTACCTTGGTGGGTGGGGCATCGTATGTTGGCATAGGAGGACCATCATAGCTCGCCCGCTCGCAAAGAAATGGCATTGATTGATTCATGTTGAGGTTGGGTGCCTTGCGATGGAAGAGAGCCGGCTTCCTTTGAGAGCTAGAAGAAGCAAGTTGTGCCATTTGAGTTTCGAGCATTTTGATGGCGGCGTTTTCGCTTGATCGCTCTTTTGCATTTGAGCCATCATCGTTTCTTGTGTTTTGGCCATTTGCATCATCATGGCCCTCATTTCGCCATCTGCCTGGGAACCGGAGTGGCTTGCACGGTGGTGGAGCATTTGGTGGTTGAAAATTAGGCGATCAAGCCCGGGGTTGTAAGGTCTTGGAGCATTGTAGCTGAAATTTTGTGGGCTGTTTTGGTAATGTGTTTGTTGTTGCGGAGGGTTCAAAACATTGTTGCTTTTGTATGACAAATTGGGATGATTTTTGTAGCCTTCATTGTAATAGTTGGAGTAAGGGCTGTTTTGAGTATGTAAAGCATGAACAGGGGCATACATACCTCGGCACTCATGAGAAGAATGACCGGAGACGCCGCAAGAATTGCAAGGCGCGTCGTGAGTAGTGTGCATTGCCGCTACCGTTTGTCCACTAGCACTCGAGGAACTACTACCCGCTTGCGTTTGACTCATAATCATAGCGGTCATAGCATCTATTTTTGCGGAAAGCATGGCTACCATATCACCATCGGTCTTACCTCCAATCCTAGGCACATTCCTAGAGCTCCCATATTGCGCATTATGAATCGCCATTGCCTCGATCGTATCGATGGCCTCCTCCACATCAATATTGTCAAAGCGTCCATTCGCCGCGGAGTCAAGCACTTGGCGTGACTCGTTGTAAAGACCGTTATAAAACTGCATGACAATAAACCATTTATCCATACCGTGGTGAGGGCATTGACATTGAAGGTCTTTGTATCGCTCCCACGCATCATACAACGTCTCATCCCCTCGTTGGCGGAAGCTCGTGATTTGGCTTCTTAGCATGGCGGTTTTTTCAGGCGGAAAATATTTTTGATAGAATGTCAAGACTAAGGAGTTCCAATCGGTGATGGCTAGCGCAACCCGGTTCAATGAATTAAGCGACAGCTTGGCTTTGTCTCGGAGGGAAAATGGGAAGAGCATCTCCCGTATTTGATCTTGCGTCACACCCGTTTGCTTAATCGTGGAGCAATAATCACAAAAGTTTTGGATATGCAAGTTAGGGTCCTCTCCGGACTCCTCCAAATTGAGTGCGCGCCGATCAAGTTGATGAAAGCGGGTTTCACCTCAAAATTATTGGCCGCTATGGTAGGCATAGCATTGCCCCTTGGAACTTGAGCCGCAGTCGGCCTAGAATGATCGGATAGCTTCACCATCTTCTTTATTTCGGGCACGGGATCAATGTGAGCTTCCTTCGGTGATGAAGTAGATGAGGAAGTAGCTTCCAAGTCTTTCAATAAGTTCTTGCGCCTAAGAAATGTACGCTCCGGTTCAGGATCAAACTCGATTGCCAAACCTTTTTGAGACGTACGCGTTTGCCTGGGCATACAAAAACACTAGAGTAGACCGTAAGTAGCGGCCTCAAGGAATTGAGGTTCCTTGAGACAAAAGAGTAACAATGAGAAAAGAACCAAATAACAACAAAAACAAAAGCCGCCTCCCCGGCAACGGCGCCAAAATTTGATAAGGCTTAGTCGCGTCACCTAATCAAAAATAATCCAAACTCAACACTAGCGGGTAGCAAGGGTAAGTCGGGTCGAAATCCGCAGGGAGAAGGTCGTAATGTTGGTTATTCTTAGCGATTCTAGTCTCGGTTCGAGTGTTGAGGTTACTAAAACTAGAGCGCAAAAGTAAGGGTTTAAAGCGATGGGAGAAAGGTCTAGTGAGCCTGCCAGGCAATGGGTAAGACAAGGTCAAGGATGATGATCGGAATGAGTAAGGAATCGCACATGCTAAGGGTTAAGCTCGTCCTCTCGGTCTTAAGCTTCCTCTAGGTCTCGAATGCGGGCTCTCGCAACTTACAATCGAGGGTCCTAATGTTTAGTCTCGCGCCTACCCTAGAACTAGGCTTTCGTTCTTAAGTTCAAGGGTGCTAGATACTCGCTAAAACGTGATCAAGGAATCAACGAGAGCAATCAAGCAAGGACTAAACAAAGCAAGCACAAAACCTACTCAAAAAGATCATCAAAAACAACCAAAACCAAAACCCATGATTCACCCTTCCTCCCTAGATAAGAGACTACTCACACATAGCTTAATTTAACAACAAAAGCAAATGAGAAAGATGAAAACATGATCAAAGATGATAAATAAAGAGATGACAATCAAATAAGAGAAGTTTATAACAAAACCTAATCGAAATTGCAAGAGAAATCAAAGAACAAAAACAACAATACCAAATAGGATGATCAAACAACGTACTTGAGTCGGGAATTCAAAATACAAGAAGGAAAATTGATCTAACCCTAAATTTTTGATAGAAAGTAGTTTCAAGTGTTAGGAAGATCCCCTCAAAATTTCGTGCGAAAATAATATGTTTTGCCCCTCAAATAGACGAAACATTTTAAGCTAACGGTTGCCTCTCTCACCGTCCCTAGGTGGTCCCGGACGGACAGGGGGCCATCCCGGACGGGACAAGTGCACCCGGACGGGACAAGGTCATCCCTGAGCCTTGATTCAAGTCCTCTTTTGTGCTTCTTTTGTACTTAGTTTTTTTCTTGTTTTTGCTTCTTTTGGCTCAGAAGAAAGCCAACTTCCTTTCTTCTTGTTGTCCCAAGGCTAATGTACTTTGCTCATGAGTAGGGACGAGTCTTAGGATGATTATGGGAGCTTCAAATCCCGAGCCAAGGTCCCGGAACACCCTCATGCATTGAAACGAGGCTCGTGTGCAACCGAAACGCAACGAAACGAGCTCGAAACACCTTGAAACTTCACGAAACTTCACGAAACATTATGAAACCTCCCGAACAGCCTCCTAAACTCCAAATATGCGCTTGTACCTGCAAAATGGACACAAAAATGCAGCAGTGCCAAAACGGAGAGAAATAGGAGCTGAAACGCGCATAAAAGCACGAGAAACGCGAAGAAACGCAAGCGACAGGGGGCTATAAATATATATAAATATAGGGCACATCATGGATTTCTTTAGTTTGCAAACCATATTCTTTGGGTCTCCTGACACAAAGTTTTCTGGTTGAACCATATAAATTGTTTCATCAATGTCGCCAGTAAGAAACGCTGTCTTTACATCCATCTGATGTAACTCAAGATCAAAATGTGCAATAAGCGCCATGATTACTCGAAAGGAATCTTTAGTAGAAACAGGAGAAAAAATTTCTTTATAATCAATACCTTCCTTTTGAGTAAAACCTTTAGCTACAAGACGTGCCTTAAATCTTTCCACATTACCCTTCGAATCCTTCTTGTCCATTTACAACCAATAGGCTTCGCATCTTCAGGTAATTGAATAAGATCCCAAACCTTATTGTCTTGCATAGACATATATTCCTCATTCATGGCGTCAATCCACTTTTGAGCATTTGAACTTTTCATGGCCTCCTGGAAGTTGATTGGATCATCTTCCAACAGTTCACTAGAATCCTCATGTTCTTGGAGATAAAACTTAAAACTAGCTTTTTCTTTTTAAAAATAAAGAGGTGAAACTTGAAAGCCTTGAACAATCCAAGTATACATAATTGAGCTATGCACATTCGTTTAGAGTCCATTCCTTTTGGAATCTAGGCACCCTTTGCACCCTCGAGAGGTGGTTCCCACATGCAGGCTTGTCCACTCGATAAAGCACATACCGGACTAGCTTTCCTCTCGCTGATGCATGTCATTTATATTGATTATATGCCCCCGTTATAGTCGCATTTAGCTCGCACTTACTTGATTTCATTAGTATATTAGTAGCTATTTGCTTTATATTGCGATATTGTTGTTCCTCGTGTGTATTTTGCAGGTTTTGGCGGTCCTGAGCTAAAACCTGAGGTTAGTGGAGCATTATCGAGTATCGTGACGTCAAGACGAAGCCCGAGAGTCGATTCGGAAGTCATACTATGTGTTGGGACGTCAAACCTATAGGTTCAGAGCAAACCTATAGGTTCCGGGTACAAGAACAAGGCTTAAAGTTGCTGCCAAACGAATTGAAGCTATGAACCTATCGGTTCAGGAGTGAACCGATCGGTTCCAACCCCTAAACCGATCGGTTTGACTTCGAACCGAGCGGTTCTCTGTTGGAGTATGTGTCCTCCACAATAGTGCGATTACTTAATAAATCTCAATTAAGGAATACGTAGGGATAATCCTGTATTATTGTCAATTGATTAACGTAAATCAATAACGGTTGGCTGACTAGAGTTTGACGTTATTGTCGTGAGAACGGCGGTGATCAATTGATCCCTTTAAGTCACACCTATAGGAACGTACTCCAAATATTTAAACTAATTAATTGTATGAGATACGATTATATTAGTGACTTGATAATTTGACTAACGGTTAGTCAGTGTATTGATTTAGAGAGAAATCGAGTTGTAAACTCGGACGTTTGAATTTTATATCGATAAAATTATTAGAGGAGACGAGAATTAGTGATTAAGTGTTAATTCACTAATTGTGTATATTTTACTAATGAGATTAGTAAAAGTACATTTTAATATATGTGTAAGTGTACATGTATATAAAGGAAGAGTTTAATTTACACTTTATTATATTAGATAATTAAGTGATAAATTATATCTTACTGTGGGACAAAATTGGAAAAACAAAATGGACCCATAAGGCCCTAAGTGACCAGTCCAAATTGGGAGAGAAAGGAGAAAGATTCCTCCTTGTCCTTTTCCTATTTGTTTTCCTTGTGCATGCAAAATAAACACAATGATTATCATGCATGCCTTTTCTCTTATCAAGAGAAAAACTCTTCTCTTCTCCTCTTCCCCCTTTGGCCGAGAAAATGGAGTGTGTTTAACACACTTCATTTCACTTGTTTTCTTATAAAAACAAGAGGCAATAGAAAGATAAACTTAGTTGTCTTTTGCTCTATTTTCTCTCATATTCTCTCTAAATCAAACTCTAATATCAAACTAATACTAAGAGTTAGTATTAATAATATTACATATTATCAAGTGATACTAAGTTATTTCTAGATCAAAATACTTAGTATTTTGGAGTATTTTCTTGGGTGCATCTTTTAGGAGGTTTCCTCTTTGGAAACTTGGGTTATTAAGGAGGATCATCCTAAGCTATATCTCAAGAAACTAAACTAGAAAGGAGTTCTAGTTTAGTGCCCTAATATCCTTTAAAAGAAAGGTATAAATTTCTAATCTTGTAACAAAATACTTTTGTTAACTACATAGATCTTGCTAAATCAAATTAGAGTAATTTGATTTACACTAATACTTGATTAGTGAATGGGATCCGATCCCTACAAGTGGTATCAGAGCCAAGGCTTGTAGTTACAAATTTATTTTGTTGTTTTTGGAGTTTTATGTATTTATTGAGAATAAATAACATAAAATCCGAAAATAGTGTTAAAAATGGTTTTAACACGAGATTTTTATTGCATGCAAAGTTTCTGGTCTCATGAAATTTCTGGTCAAATTTCGTAATTTTTGGAATTTGTTTGCTAATTTAAATGATTTTTATACAAAACCGAGTCAAAAAGTGTGTTTTTGGCTAAAATAATTACTATAAATAGTTATAGTTCGAATCTGGTCACGAAATTTGTACACAGTGATATCTCATATTTATACATTCTGCATGTAAATTTTCAAAGTCATATTTTGAGTTTTGAATATTTATTCATATTTTTGTTTAAAATCGGTATGGTTTGCATTTTGTGTCCAAAAATATAGTAAATGTTGTTTTCTGGACATGAAATTTATACCAATATTTTTACACATTACGAGGATGCTCTCGTATAAATTTGGGATTTTTCCTCACTGTTTTAGACGTTTTCTTGATTTTATGAGATAAAATCGATGAAATCGTATGTTATTTATTATAAAATAATTTCGTAAATTTTTCTGGCCAAACTTTTCATTTCTAATATTTTAGAAGTGTTCCAGAATATACAAAATTTTTCCAAAATAAAAATAATTTTATTTTATTTTATTTTGATTTTATAAAGCTTTACTCATAAAAGGGTTATGATTAAAGTACTTCTAATTAGCAAATGACCATGTTTATGAACTAAAATCACCATAAGTTAGTACAAACTAATGTTGGGTGTTCTAAAATCAGTTTAGAAGTTTAGTTCAAGCTTAAAAGGTGTTTTAAGCATTATTGGTTAATATAAGATTAATCGAATATAAATGAGATCGGTTTGAAACGAATTAATGCGTTTATTGTTTAAGGCGATTTTGGCATGTTTTTATTTATAAGCTTTACATCTTGCATGTTTGAATGAATGTTTATTGTTGAATGAATGTTTATTTTTACTAGTATGGCCATAGTTTGTTATATTTTTACCGATATTACCCGTAATGAAAGGGAATATCGTGTGGTTTGTAATTAAATGCGATCTCGTATCGCCGGTTTGTAATTTTTAGTAGTTTATTTCGTTTATAAATGTATAATAGGATTGCTATGTATTCATTTGTAAATCATACTTATGTATTTGTAAATCAAGGCAGGTGATGGAGATCGACTTGGAGCCTTAGAAGAGTTCTAAAGCTTGCAAGGAGGAGCCTTGGATGAGATTCATTATGAAGAGGGACCAAAGGAGTTGGTTTCCAATTTGTAACTCCTTGTATTTTAATTACTTTAGGTGGCCATACTAGGTTTATGTTTGCTTGATGCTTGTTTGTTTGCTTATTTTCCGCTCACATGCCAAAATCGCCATGCATGCCACGATATCCCACTATGATTGTCGATTTAAGTCACGATTCCTAAATTAGTTCACTTATAAAGAATTTTATGACTAAAATTGACAAGATCACCCACATTTTAACAAAAATGAATTGAGATTAAGCCTTTCCAAATATAGCGACTATGAACCCCATGTTCGTGAGGACCTCATGACGTGGAACCTTGTTACCATGGGTAAGTAGTGGGAGGAAGTCCCATGCTATTTTGGTTTGGACTCAACCGAATAAGAGTTATTTGGGGCTAATCGATGCATTTTAAAGAAAATCATCAACCAAGCATTCTAGTGTAGAATTAGTCAAGTGTTGACTTATCGTTTTTATATAAAAGGAAACATGAGATGTCTAATTTTATATGAAAAACGAGTCTTGGAATCATTTATATAATTTCGTGGGAGATCATTATATAAATGGACATTTGTTTTAAAACCGTTTTAGCAAATGTTATAAATGAACAATGAATGCTTATATATTTCCTCATATTTATTGTAGAATCGTTTATCGCAATGGCATCATCATCATCAACTCCCGCGCCCATTTTGGGCAAAGATTCATGGTTGCGAACCGTGATGGATAAGTGTATCCTCAAGGATGACGGTAGCAACTTCGTCGAATGGGATTCGACTATGAGGGGCGCCGCTACATCCGACAATGTGCTCAAGCACCTTACCGATCAACCACCCGCCGAACCCACTTCTCGATCCGGCGCGGCTCGTGCCGCCTATGATGAGTATGTGAAAGTGGACAATGACGTGAAAACGCCTTAATTTGGTCCATGACACCCGCTCTCAAACTCCGAATGGTTACTCAAAAAAGTGCATATGCGATATTCACTGAGTGACAAGCATGTTCTACAAAGCACCGCAAATAAGGCTTTATGAAGCGGGGTGCGGTTTTTCGATGCAAAGCTTGAGAGGAACCAAAAAGTTGGTCCTCATGTGCTCAAAATGATTGAGCAAATAGACACTCTTGAGCGTCAAGAGTGTGCTATACCCAAGGCTCTTGCGATCAACCGCATCCTTCATTCTCTTCCTAACAAGTTTGCTCAATTTCGAGTAAACTACAACATGAATAACATGGATAAGAGTTACCATGAACTTCATGCACTCTTGGTTCAAGCCGAGAGGGATATGGAAGTGAATGAGGTGGAGAAGAAAGATGTTCTCTCCATGAAAATGAAGAACATGAACTTGGGAGTGAAGAAGGGGAAGGTGGCCAAGAAAGGGCCATCTAACATAGGCAAGGGTAAGGGAAAGGCTATTGTGGAAGGTGTTCCACATAAGCCTAAGCCCAAGATCAACAAGGGAAGACCCCTCAAAGACACTTGCAAATATTGCAATGAAGTGGGTCATTGGATGCGCAATTGTCTCAAGTATAAGAAGGATCTCAAGAATGGATGTGCGACATCCAAAGGTATTCCTTCTAATCTCTATATGATTGACATCAATCATGCTTGCATTTCTACATGGGTATTGGATACCTGGATGTGGATCTCACCTTTGTAATCATTTGCGGGGATGAGAAGCGTGCGGGCCCTAGCCAAGGGTGATGTAGATCTCGCATGGGCAATGGAGCTAGAGTAGCGGCCGTTTGTGGGAACTTTTGTACTCGCTCTTGCTAGTGGATTAGAGTTGCTTTTGAATAATCAAGTTATTTTGTACCAACTCTAACCAAAAACATTATCTCCGTCTCCGTGTTAGATGCGGAAGGCTTTTGTTTTGAGATTAAGAACAACCGTTGTACTTTTTCTTTTAATGAAATGGTTTATGGTGAAGCTATTTCAATTGGAGGTATTTATGTTTTAAATGATGTTAATGATGTCTATCATGTTGAGAACAAGAGGCTCAAAACGAATGAATCAAAGAAATCCTACCTTTGGCATTGTCGTTTAGGTCACATAAACGAAAGACTGATAAAGAGACTTGTTGAGACCAAGGTTCTCAAACCATTTGATTGCGAATCATATGGTACATGCGAAGCTTGCCTTTTAGGCAAGATGACTCGTCAACCCTTTAGCGGTAAAGGGACACGAGCAAGTGAGGTTTTAGGACTCATACATACCGATGTGTGTGGTCCATTAAACATCACCGCTAGAGGAGGATATCATTACTTCATTACTTTTACCGATGATTTAAGTAGATATGGTTATGTCTACTTAATAAGGCATAAAAGTGATGCTTTTGAGAAATTTAAAGAATTTCAAAATGAGGTTGAGAACCAATTAAACAAAAGGATAAAAGCACTACGATCGGATCGTGGTGGCGAATATCTAAGTAATGAGTTTGATTCACATCTTAAGAATTGTGGTATAATATCACAATGGACTCCTCCCGCACACCACAATTAAATGGTGTTGCATAGAAAGGAGAAACCGAACTTTGCTTGACATGGTTCGGTCTATGATGAGTCAAACTGAGCTTCTGGATCATTTTGGGGCTTTGCGCTATTATCCGCTATATTTTCACTAAATCAAGTCCGATTTAAATGCCAATAAGACTCCATATGAGATATGGATGGGAACGGTTCCCTATTTGTCATTCATGAGAATTTGGGGATGTGAGGCATTCGTCAAGAATAAAACTGACGATAAACTCGCTCCAAGGTCTGACAAATGTCTATTTGTAGGTTATCCTAAGGAAACCTGTGGTTATTACTTCTACAACCCTCACGAGAACAAAGTGTTTGTGGCTCGTGATGCTGTTTTCCTAGAAAATGAATTTATTTCTAAGAAACAGAGTGGGAGAAAATTTGAACTAATTTGAACTTGATGAAGTTCAAGAGCCACAAACCGAGACAGAAAATGAGGAAACCGTTCCCTCGTCGTCTGACACGGTTATAATCCCTAGGAGGTCAGGAAGAGTTAGTCAACAACCTGACCGTTACCTCGGTAACATCGAGGAGGAGGGTGATTTGTTGTTATTCGAAAGCAACGAACCCTCAACCTACAAGGCGGCTATTAGTAGCCCCAACTCCGAAAAATGGCTTGAGGCCATGAAATCCGAAATGGATTCTATGTACGAGAACCAAGTTTGGGACTTGGTAGATTTACCTGAAGGAGTGCGACCTCTTCAGTGTAAATGGATATTCAAAATCAAACTCGGCATAGATAAACATATTGATGTTTACAAAGCTAGATTGGTGGCAAAGGGCTTTTCACAAGTCCAAGGTATTCATTATGATGAAACCTTTGCACCGGCCATGATGCTTCGATCCATAAGGATAATCTTAGCGGTTGCCGCATTTCATGACTATGAAATATGGCAAATGGATGTAAAACCCGCCTTCTTGAATGGGATTCTAGAAGAGGAAGTGTTTATGACACAACCTGAAGGTTTTA
This sequence comes from Dianthus caryophyllus, assembly GCA_023091065.1. Taxonomy (NCBI): domain Eukaryota; kingdom Viridiplantae; phylum Streptophyta; class Magnoliopsida; order Caryophyllales; family Caryophyllaceae; genus Dianthus; species Dianthus caryophyllus. The sequence goes on from CM041522.1 coordinate 31,094,995, forward strand.
TAGATACATCCAACTCCTAAGAAAGTATGCAAGCTTAAGAGATCCATTTATGGTCTTAAGCAAGCATCGAGGAGTTGGAATCACAGATTCGATCATGTTATCAAACAACATGGTTTCGCTCGTAGTGCCGAGGAACCTTGTTTGTACATGAAGTTTAGTGGGAGTAAAGTAACCTTCCTTGTTTTGTATGTGGATGACATACTATTGATTGGAAATGATATTCCAAGCCTGAACTCGGTAAAGGTGGAATTGGGAAACCATTTCCAGATGAAGGACTGGGAGAGTAATAACGCATCTTGGGTATCCGGATCTATAGAGATAGATCCAAAAGGATACTAGCATTAAGTCAAGAAACTTATATCGATAAGATTCTTGATAGGTTCAATATGAAAGACTCCAAGAGAGGCTTTCTTCCGATGAGTGTAGGAATAACATTGAAGAAATCTCAATGTCCTACGACTCGCGAAATTGAGCGCATGAAATTGATCCCTTACGCTCATTGTAGGATCAATCATGTATGCTATGATGTGCACTCGTCCCGATGTCGCTTTCGCCTTGAGCATGACGAGCCGGTATCAAGCTAATCCCGGTGAGAGTCACTGGATAGCTGTAAAGAACATCCTTAAGTACTTGAGAAGAACTAAGGATTCGTTTCTTGTGTTTGGAGGAGAACTTGAGCTACGTGTAAAGGGTTACACGGATGCAAGTTTCCAAACCGATGGGGATGATCTTAAATCCCAATCCGGCTATGTCTTTATGTTGAATGGAGGAGCTGTTTGTTGGAAGAGCTTCAAACAGAGTGACACCGCGATTCTACGACTAAGCCGAGTATTTGGCAAAGATCTCAAGTCGCTAAAGAAGTCGTGGATTCGGCAATTCTTGGATGGACTAAGAGTAGTCCCTAGTGCCGTGGATCCCGTGGATCGCTTATTGTGATAACAGTGGGGCTATTTTCCAAGCGAAGGAGCCCAAGTCTAGCAACAAGTCTAGACACGTTTTGAGGAAATACCACGTTATTAGAGATAATGTGGAAAGGAAGGAAATTGATATTTGTAAGGTTGGGACAGACGATAATATCGCTGATCCTTTAACCAAGCCTCTTTCTAGGGCTAAGCATGACGCGCACACCGCCTCTATGGGGTTGCGGCGTATGCCAGATTTCCTTTAGTTTCGTAATATGTAATTGAATGATGTATCCTATTACATATATGAAAATAACATTCATTGTTTTATCCTAAAGTCATTATTGAATGCATACTTTGTTTATCCGAATATTTGTGTGACAATTTTGAACGTATTCAAGTGAACGGTATAAACTAAGTATTTGGTCCCTAGTCTCTCATATGAGGTGACGTCTCCGAGAGACTAGATTGCAAGTCGATCGATGGTGAGGTTCAACACCATAGGGTCATATGTGATGACTGATCGTTTGCATAGACAGACTGTGAAAAACACTCTGTCGGGCAGTGACGCTTATAGAATTCCTTTTCAATGAGATTGAAACCTGGTCGTGGTGGGAATTTCTATAGTATTCCTTTGAGTCGATTCTTTGACCGAGCCGATTGTCCGAGCCTGCATAGCTTCCGAAAGTGACTTTCATTTGTGTCCTAAGCCATGCCGTGAAAGGAGGTTATAAGGGCATCTTTGGGGTCATGGTGATCTGCATTATACAGTACAATCGAGTGGAAGGGAAATGTCCACCCTCGTCAGGGTAAAACATCTTTGGGCCACTCGAGGAGTAGTCGCTGAAAATGCGTGGCCACGCTCGGTAAGAATCTACGGTAGATTCCCGGTCAGAATGACCTACTCTCCTTATCGAGAAAACCACTCATGATTTTTATCTCGGGATGCAAGCACGACTGTAAGACACCTTGCATCGAGTGGGAGATGTGAAACGGACATGAGAATTGGTAATGCACAACTTGTCTCGGACAAGTGGGAGATTGTTGGAGTATGTGTCCTCCACAATAGTGCGATTACTTAATAAATCTCAATTAAGGAATACGTAGGGATAATCCTGTATTATTGTCAATTGATTAACGTAAATCAATAACGGTTGGCTGACTAGAGTTTGACGTTATTGTCGTGAGAACGGCGGTGATCAATTGATCCCTTTAAGTCACACCTATAGGAACGTACTCCAAATATTTAAACTAATTAATTGTATGAGATACGATTATATTAGTGACTTGATAATTTGACTAACGGTTAGTCAGTGTATTGATTTAGAGAGAAATCGAGTTGTAAACTCGGACGTTTGAATTTTATATCGATAAAATTATTAGAGGAGACGAGAATTAGTGATTAAGTGTTAATTCACTAATTGTGTATATTTTACTAATGAGATTAGTAAAAGTACATTTTAATATATGTGTAAGTGTACATGTATATAAAGGAAGAGTTTAATTTACACTTTATTATATTAGATAATTAAGTGATAAATTATATCTTACTGTGGGACAAAATTGGAAAAACAAAATGGACCCATAAGGCCCTAAGTGGACCGTCCAAATTGGGAGAGAAAGGAGAAAGATTCCTCCTTGTCCTTTTCCTATTTGTTTTCCTTGTGCATGCAAAATAAACACAATGATTATCATGCATGCCTTTTCTCTTATCAAGAGAAAAACTCTTCTCTTCTCCTCTTCCCCCTTTGGCCGAGAAAATGGAGTGTGTTTAACACACTTCATTTCACTTGTTTTCTTATAAAAACAAGAGGCAATAGAAAGATAAAGTTAGTTGTCTTTTGCTCTATTTTCTCTCATATTCTCTCTAAATCAAACTCTAATATCAAACTAATACTAAGAGTTAGTATTAATAATATTACATATTATCAAGTGATACTAAGTTATTTCTAGATCAAAATACTTAGTATTTTGGAGTATTTTCTTGGGTGCATCTTTTAGGAGGTTTCCTCTTTGGAAACTTGGGTTATTAAGGAGGATCATCCTAAGCTATATCTCAAGAAACTAAATTAGAAAGGAGTTCTAGTTTAGTGCCCTAATATCCTTTAAAAGAAAGGTATAAATTTCTAATCTTGTAACAAAATACTTTTGTTAACTACATAGATCTTGCTAAATCAAATTAGAGTAATTTGATTTACACTAATACTTGATTAGTGAATGGGATCCGATCCCTACATTCTCTTCACTTGCTGTTCCGGATTTTCGTGGCCTATAAATATAACTCGAGTAGGGTTTTGTCACGGATGCTTTTGATTATTGTTTTCAGCCTTAGTTTTAGAATTACTTTTCCTCTCTTTTAAACTCTCAAAAACCTTAGTTTAGCTTTAATACTTTTGCAAGACTCGATCTTTTACATTGCAATTCCCGATTACTCCAGGTTTAATTTATTGTTATTCTTTTATCATGTCTTCTTCTCCTTATTATTGTTTTGCTTCAATCTCGATTATGCATAGCTAATTCTTCAATTAGGGTTTAGGGTGATTGTGATTTTGATTCAGAACATGTTTTAATCGTTTATATTGATTGAATTCATGCAATTGATTTCTTCCTGCGCGTTCTAATTGTCAATTGAATTTAGGGACGCCTTTATTGAATTGAATTTAGGTTGTTTCAGTTTAAGATCGAAAGCCTAATTGAAACTAGACTCACGCGTAATTGATAAGTCGAATTTAGTACGTAGGGAGAGCCCGCTAAATTTGCTTAAGGTTGAATTTGACTCGAGAGAGCGTTTTCCCAAAACCTAATCCTTTTGCATGTCTTCAATTGATTGAATTTCCTTCCGAGTTGAGTTCTGAATCGATGTCACATGAACCTGATGCCCTAATCTCCCTCTTATTCATATTCTACTCATTTTACTCTTTGTTCTTAGTTTAATCCTTGAAAACACCGACTTTTCATACCTTGAGATTGACCTGCCTTAGCTTGGCAACTCTTTGACTACCTGTCTCTCTGAGGATTCGACCCTACTGCCACTAGCTACCTAGTTAGTTGTCTTTAGGTTTATCTTGATAAGGTGACACGACTTTAGCCTCATCAATTTTGGCGCCGTTGCCGGGGAGACGGTTAGCTAGTTAGTGTTTGCTTAGTTTTTGTTAGGTTTTTCTCTCTTGTCTCAAGGAACCTAGTTCCTTGAGACCGTTTCTCATTGTTTTGTGTAGTTGTGTTTATGCGCAGGTCACCCCAGACACTAGTTCCTTTTGAGCCTGAACCTGAACGAGCACTACACAGGTTACGCAGACAAGCAATAATAATCGTTGATTAATACATCGAGGAAGCGTCGCAAGCGGAGTCAAGTGCTACGCAATCGTCCTACGAAGAGGACACACCTCCATTAACTCCAACTTCTACTTCGCCGCCAGTGACTATGCCTAAACTATACAGTCACTCGGTTCCTAAACCGGAGTCCATTCCCAATGGATTCACGATGCCCGCTACTTTACAGGGCAACTTCGAGATTCGCCCCGCCTTTCTCACTTTGGTGGAGCGGAACCAGTTTGGTGGTTATCCCACCGAAGATCCTGGTCGGCATATGCAAGTGTTTACCGACTACTGCTCTACGATCAAGCAGGCCGGGATCACCCAGAACCAGATAAGGGAAATGCTGTTCCCTTTTTCATTGAAGGACCGAGCGCGAGAATGGATCACGGACCTCAACAAGGAGGCCGCGGGTATCACTGATTGGAACGGGTTAGCTCTTGCCTTCTACTCCAAGTTTTACCCTCCCGAGCGTACTAACCAAATGAGAAGTCAAATTCAAGGCTTCAAGCAAACGTTCGACGAGTCATTTGCTGAATCTTGGGAGCGATACAAGAAGCTTATCCGCGATTGTCCTCACCACGGGTTGAACGATTGGTTGGTGATCATGACATTCTATAATGGGTTATACGCGGAGAGCCGGGCCATCCTTGATTCTGCTGCAGAGGGACGTTTTGCTAATAACGTCGACGACGACAAGGCGTGGGGTTTGATCGAGGAGATGGCAATGCATTCATCTCAATTCGGGAAACCGCGGGGCAATTCACGGTCTACGCATGATGACCGTGATAAGGCAAGTATTAGCGCGCTCACTAGTCAGGTTGCCGCGCTAACCACGACGATCGATCTGCTGCATAGGGGTGTTTCTTCGGGTGCTCATGTGAATGCTGTTATGGGGCACGATATGGGTTATTCTACGGGGTATGCTGCACCCCACGAGCAAGTTCATGCTTACCAATCCTACTCACAGAACTTACCTTACCAAAACCAACCCGGTTACGATCGCTCGCTTCTTTCCTATCGTAACCAGAATGTGCTAAACCCGACTGCCCCACCTCCACAAAACACCCCCTACATCCCTCCTCACAAAAACTACCAACCACCTCCACCCAACTACCAAAAACCACCCTACACTCCACCCCAACCTGCAGGACCCGATCCTTTGGCCGAGATGAAAGCCATGATGTTGCAAATAGCTAAGAATCAGGAGACCATGATGCAACAAATGCAGAAGAGCGAGCAAGCCAAGGATGCGGCGATAAAGATGCTCGAGAATCAAGTGGCGCAGCTCGCCGCTTCATAGGCTTCACGTCAGCAGGGTACTCTACTACCCCAAGGTAATCCTCCTAACCCTCCTCCCGATACAGCATGTGCTATTACGTTGCGCAGTGGTACAGTTTATGATGGCCCGATGCAACCGGAGGAGGAGGAGAAGAATGGGGCGAGCAACACTAAGTAGCCGTGTGCGCACAGGTTACCACAATGACAAAGAACACGCGGATGATGTCACAAGGACAAGGCTGGAGATTCAAATCAAGCCTTTTCCTGGTCGTGGTACGATGTGCTAACACGGACCCCCAGTTCGGTAAGTTCTTTGAGATTCTTAAACAATTGCAGGTGAATATTCCCTTTATTGATTTAGTTAAACAGATTCCTACATATACTAAGTTTCTTAAGGAGGTCCTTTCTAGGAAGCGTACCATAAACGAGACCGAGACCGTGTCTTTTGTGGGGGAGGGTAGTGCCTTTTTGCAGGGTAGTTTACCCCCGAAGCTAAGTGACCCCGGGACTTTTTCCATCCCTTGTTCTATAGGGAAATATGTCGTTCAGAACGCCCTCTGCGACTTAGGGGCCAGTGTCAGTGTCATTCCCTACTCCATTTGTAAGAAACTTAATATGACTAAGCTAGGAGTTACCTCCATGACTTTACAAATGGCTGACCGGACCGTACAGAGACCCTTAGGTATCCTAGAGGACGTCCCGGTTAAGGTCGGGCAATTTTATATCCCCGTGGACTTTGTTGTTTTAGATATCCCCGAGGACCCTCACATTCCTATCATTTTAGGTCGACCTTTTCTGCACACTGCTGGTGCAGTCATAGATGTGGGGAATAAGACCTTGACGTTCTCGGTGGGAGGTGAGAAGTTGACCTACACTAAGTCTAGTCTCCCTCGCTCCCCTATGCAGCCTGAGTCTGTTGCTGCGATTGACCTTGCCCCTCCGTCTCACTCTATTGGAGACACTTTGGAGGTTGTTTCTTCTTCTTTTCCTTGTGCAGGTTTTACGCAGGATGGCTACGATCCTGGTTTGGGGGAACGCACGCTCACAAAGGCGGATGTCTATGATCCGGGTGATGGAGGTGGAGACCCACGGTCTGCGGTGTGTGGCGCACGGAGTTGTTTTGGAGAGCCTTTTCGCGATGGCTTACCGTGCGTGATGGATTATGCTGCTCTTCCGCGGGGAGATCGAGTTTTGTGGCGAATTGATGCTATTTCGCCAAGTGAAAGTGTTGCTAGTGGCCAACAACCTTGGCCTAATTTGACTTGATGTTGAGTTTGACGACGGTCGTGCGGGACCATTATAAACCAGCGCTATCCGGGAGGCAACCCGTTGACATTTTGTAATTTGTTGCACTTTACTTTGCTTTGGTTTGTTTGTTTTGGATGACATTTTAGACTTTTCTTTTGAGCGCGTGAGGACGAGGGATTTATAATTGCTTTAGCATGCAGGTACTTGAGGACTCTTTGTCCTTAGTATTTTTGAGAACAGGCCTCGACATGGCCTTGCTCTACCTCTCGCTACTCCTACGCCTCTTCTCTCGTGCTACTCAAACACTACATAGCCGGATCGACCGACGCATATTCGTGGATCATAAGCCGCACTCCATGCTTTGCTTCGGTTTGGGGGAGCTCCAACTTGATAATGTGAGCTTTCTTCACTCCTTTTCCCTCGTTTCCTCGCTTTAATTTTCCTACTCCCGTCTTTTATGTGTCCTTCTCTGCTTGTGGTTATGCTGTTTTCCACATTGAGGGCAATGTGTGATTCTGGTTTGGGGGAGGAAAGCTCTTTCGCGCTTATTTATTTGCATTTTCCATTTTGTGTGCTTATTTTAAAAATTTTTGCATTTCCAAAGCTTTTTCGCTTTGAATTGCCAAGTTTGGAGAATTAATTAGTGTGCTGTTTTGATCTTTAGTATCTCCGAGTCGACTTTCTATCGTCGTAGCTTGCACTATATGTTTGTTTCCTGTTCATAGATTGCGAGTCTCAAACACTAGCCCACTCATTTGCTTAATTCTTATCGCTTTTCGTTTCTTTTACTTTCGATTTTGGTATTCTTGCGAGGCAATGGTTTGTGGAATGTTGGAAAGATGGCTTGTGGAATGATATGGATGGTTTTTAATAATGTTGGGGCAATGCTTCGATGCTCTCGGAGGGGACTCATTGATTTGAGTAACCACAATGGCCATGAATTTGGCTGTGACCGGGAGTATGAGCAATGATGTAACCCTTAAGGAAATATGTGTACCCGAGCTCGATTTTTACCGAGTGAACGTCAAGCTAAACGGTACGACATACGAGGGATGCTCCACATTGCGCGAAAGAGAGAAAGAAAAGGAAAAAAAAATATGAAAAAAATGGAATGATGTGGAAAGAATGGTGGGATGGAAGTGGTATGCGTGGTTGGCCTTGCTTGAATCCAATTATCGCTAGTTTAATTTTTGCGTAAGCGTGAGAAGCTAGTAATACGATGTTGGTGTGAATGGTTGAGACTTGTGCTCTATTCTCGGTGAAATAGACTATGGTTTGTAGGCTTGCGTGCATAGGTCGTCCACTTCGAGATGCTAACGTGATTAACTAGCTACGCCTTGATTTTCTCCGATGCTATTTGCTTGAGGACAAGCAAAGGTTTGGTTTGGGGGAGTTTGATGCATGTCATTTATATTGATTATATGCCCCCGTTATACTCGCATTTAGCTCGCACTTACTTGATTTCATTAGTATATTAGTAGCTATTTGCTTTATATTGCGATACTGTTGTTCCTCGTGTGTATTTTGCAGGTTTTGGCGGTCCTGAGCTAAAACCTGAGGTTAGTGGAGCATTATCGAGTATCGTGACGTCAAGACGAAGCCCGAGAGTCGATTCGGAAGTCATACTATGTGTTGGGACGTCAAACCTATAGGTTTAGAGCAAACCTATAGGTTCCGGGTACAAGAACAAGGCTTAAAGTTGCTGCCAAACGAATTGAAGCTAAGAACCTATCGGTTCAGGAGTGAACCGATCGGTTCCAACCCCCAAACCGATCGGTTTGACTTCGAACCGAGCGGTTCTCTTCACTTGCTGTTCCGGATTTTCGTGGCCTATAAATATAACTCGAGTAGGGTTTTGTCACGGATGCTTTTGATTATTGTTTTCAGCCTTAGTTTTAGAATTACTTTTCCTCTCTTTTAAACTCTCAAAAACCTTAGTTTAGCTTTAATACTTTTGCAAGACTCGATCTTTTACATTGCAATTCCCGATTACTCCAGGTTTAATTTATTGTTATTCTTTTATCATGTCTTCTTCTCCTTATTATTGTTTTGCTTCAATCTCGATTATGCATAGCTAATTCTTCAATTAGGGTTTAGGGTGATTGTGATTTTGATTCAGAACATGTTTTAATCGTTTATATTGATTGAATTCATGCAATTGATTTCTTCCTGCGCGTTCTAATTGTCAATTGAATTTAGGGACGCCTTTATTGAATTGAATTTAGGTTGTTTCATTTAAGATCGAAAGCCTAATTGAAACTAGACTCACGCGTAATTGATAAGTCGAATTTAGTACGTAGGGAGAGCCCGCTAAATTTGCTTAAGGTTGAATTTGACTCGAGAGAGCGTTTTCCCAAAACCTAATCCTTTTGCATGTCTTCAATTGATTGAATTTCCTTCCGAGTTGAGTTCTGAATCGATGTCACATGAACCTGATGCCCTAATCTCCCTCCTATTCATATTCTACTCATTTTACTCTTTGTTCTTAGTTTAATCCTTGAAAACACCGACTTTTCATACCTTGAGATTGACCTGCCTTAGCTTGGCAACTCTTTGACTACCTGTCTCTCTGAGGATTCGACCCTACTGCCACTAGCTACCTAGTTAGTTGTCTTTAGGTTTATCTTGATAAGGTGACACGACTTTAGCCTCATCACTCGCCCCTCCACGGCTTGCCGTAAACGGCTATCTCGACCGCCCCAGTGCTCCCTTCAGAAAACCTATCGCCCCGGCGTCAGGAAATGAAGGGGTTAAGTATCTGCCAAAGCGTACTCGAGGTAGTTGGAGGTGTACCCGACCGACTCATTTTCACCCTTTTGAGTTATACGTACAAGTTCGAGGCTATGCACTCCATGGTCTTTTTCAAAATAAGCATTTGCATTCATATCTTCGAAAACTCGCTTAAACGTTTCAAAGATGAATGAACCTAACATCTAACAAACTAACGCTTTTCAAACAAAACTATCGCGAATTTTTGAAACAAGCTTTCTCAAAATTCTCCTTTTTCACTAACAAGCAAAAACCCGAGCAAGGAACAAAACCCGAGCTCGCGGATTTCAATCTTCTAGGTCATACGGCCTAGACTCCACTTTTAACATCCTCGACTCGATTTGTTAACCACTCTCGAGTCGAATCCTTTCTCTTTTACACATCCGAACTCGAGCTCACCTCGGCAAATCACCGATATCAGTTCGACGGATGCAAAGCAAAACATTTTAACATCGAGGCGAGATGTGCGCACACATCCTCGTCTCAAAAGCTTCCTTTAGCTAAAACCTTTTCGAAAATCTCCTCTTTTCAAAACGTAAAAGGTCTTTCTAAACAAAGAAATGAGCTAAAAATGAATGCTTAAAAATGAATGTGAGTCTAGTGGGTCGAGTCGTGTCCCTAACATACGAAGTGAAATGCAGGCCTCAGCTGGATACTCGACGCACTAAACAACGTGTAATAATCCCTTACAAGAAACGAACCTACACCCGCAAAATGGTCGGCAACAACGAAGAAGTCAACGCACTCCGTGACCAAGTTGCAAAGTCGATCACGACCTTGAGGGCCTTTTGACCCACCATACAGTCGAGGTGGAACGTATGGAACTCAAGATTAAGGAGGAAGCCGATAGGCATGCTAAGAAACTCCAAGCTATGGAGGAGAGGCTCTATGTCTCGAGCACTTACTCTATCCACAACGAGAATGAGAACGTACCTACTAGCATTAAGGACGAGCTCCCAAACAAGCTCGCCCTTAGTGATCTTCCTATCTTTCAAGGACATGAGAGCCCGATCATTCACATCCGAGCTTTCAAATCCCAAATGGCCATCAAGGGGGTCGATTCCAAGCATTGGCTCACTCTCTTCCCCCACTCCTCATGCAGCGATCGAAGACATGGTTCTACTCACTCGACCCACAGCGGGTCCCTACCTTCGAGGAACTCACGGTCGAGTTCGACCGACAGTACCGAGACAATGAAGACACTCAAGTCTCAATTCGCACCCTAGAAGTCCTATCTTAAAAGGACAATGAAGGCTTCACCGACTATCTCACTCATTGGAAGAAGTTAAGCGCTCAAATCCACAACCGTCCCCGCGAGGACGAGCTCGTACCGAAGTTCATAAATAACCTGCGACCCGTGTATCAATTCTACATGAGGTACAGCAACATTCAGAACTTCAAAGAACTAACTAAGGTCGGCACTCAAATTGAAGATGACCTTAGGACTGGCACCATGGCTAAATACACCGGCCATGCTTATCAAGGGAGCTCCTCTAAGTCTTCCCGCGCGGTTAAGAACGACGAAAATCGCACCGTCGGTAACCTCGACGATGACACCCTCGACGCCTTTGCAACTACCTTCTCGCCGCCTCCCAAGGCCAAGCGAAGCTTCGACCCTCTCTTTATGTCTTACTCCAAGGCATTTCAAAGGTTGGTCGAGAAAAACTACCTACAACCGATTGGGCCTACTAGCGAGCCGCCCGAAAACAAGAAGCCTAAATCTTGGAACCCCAATGCCTTCTGTGCATACCACCGAGGCAAGGGGCAGGACACCGAGAACTGCTTTAGGCTCAAGAACGCTATCCAAGATCTCATTGATCAAGGAAAGCTTAGCAAACCATCTCAACCCACCAAGCCTTCAAACAACGAAAACCCGCTTGGAAACCATGCAATCTTCGTGGGGTCAATCCCTATACTAGACAGCTCTTACCTCATCACACCCTCTGATGACCAAATCAATGCGGTTTGGTCTAGTGATAACGAAGACGGCGACATCGCTACCCAATCACGAGGTGATAAGCCACATCAATCAACTCGCAAAAGACATCAATCACCTAAAAGCTTTGCATCAAACTGCAGTCGAACGTTTGGAACGACGCATCGAGAAAGAATTAGCTGACCCAGCCTCTCTTGATGCCCTCGAAGCTCTTCATCAAAAGGATAACGAAGGCTTCGTCAAACATCTCATCCGATGGAGGAAACTACTCGCCCGAGTGCCGGACCACCCACACGAGGACGAACTCATGCACACCTTCCTTTTCAGTCTACGACCCGCCTGGCGATATTACTTCCACTTCTGCAATGCTCGTAACTTTGAACATCTCGTCGAAATCGGCACTCACATCGAGAAGGATCTCACATCTAGCTACGAGGATCCCGCTTATCGAAAACATGCTCACAGTCACAAAAGCCGAAACAAACTCAACTCGAACCATTCCACAAGGAATTTTGACAAACTCTACATGCCTTATGCCGTGGCACTACAAAAACTGGTCGAAAAGGACTACCTTCAACCGGTCGGACCTATCAGCGAACCACCCATGAAAAAGAAATCGAAATCATGGAACCCCAACGCCTTCTGTGCATACCATCGGGGCATGGGGCATAGCACTGAGAGCTGTCTTAAACTCAAACATGCCATCCAAGATCTCATCGATCAAGGAAGAATCAAGAAACCTCGAAGGAAAACCACACTTTCCTCCAGCAACGACGCAATCTACATCACAACTCAAGCAGCTCAAGCAGCTCCAACGGCACAGAAGACGACGAAGAAGAAGAAGAGATTCTTTTAGCTTCTAATGCTCTTAGTGTCGGGTCATCTGTCGACCCATCTATCCTAGACTCTAGCTTTAGTTTAGATTTCCTTTTTACGGAGGCTAGCTCCAAGCAATTTTCCGATTTGTCGAATAATTCTCTTCAAAATAATGAAATGAATAAATTTACTTACGCTTTGTCTCAAGTTAAAACAAACAACAAAATACAAACAAACAAAAATCAACAAGCAACAAACAAAACGCAAAATACAAAAGACACTAACTCATGCGATGAAAATGAACAAACAAATGAATCATTAAACAAATACATTGCAAACATTGTTCATCCAAAAACACAAGACCCAATCATCGAGGAAACCATAACCATAAACGTGGGAACTCCCGAAGAGCCAAGAGAACTACAACTAGGTGCCTCACTAAACGAACACGAGCGCGCCCAATTCACACAACTTCTGAGCGAATTCAAGGACGTATTCGCTTGGTCGTACAAAGATATGCCCGGAATCGAACGAAGTATAGCCGAGCACCGCATCCCCATTAAACCCTAAGCATAAACCCATCAAACAAAAGCTAAGGAGACTACGCCCCGAATGGTCCCTTATGGTAAAGGAAGAAATCGAAAAACAACTGCAAGCCGGTTTCATCCAAGTCATCGAGTATCCTGAATGGGTCTCAAACATGGTCCCAGTCTTGAAAAAGAATGGCAAGATTCGAGTATGCGTTGACTTTCGCGACTTGAACAAAGCTAGTCCCAAAGATGACTTTCCATTACCCCATGTGGACGTCCTAGTCGACAACACCGCCGATCACGCCCTCTTATCCTTCATGGACGGCTACGCAGGCTATAATCAAATCAAAATGTCCTGCGAAGACATGGCAAAAACAGCCTTCATTACACCGTGGGGCACATACTGCTACACAGTCATGCCCTTCGGCCTAATCAATGCCGGCGCCACATACCAACGCACCGCTACAACCCTTTTACACGACATGATGCACAAAGAAGTCGAAGTCTACGTCGACGATATGATCGTGAAGTCAAAGGAGAGGAGTGGTCACATCACTAACCTCCGCAAGTTCTTCACTCGCCTACGACAATACAAAATGCGCCTCAACCCCCAAAAATGTACTTTTGGAGTCAAGTCCGGTAAACTACTAGGACACGTAGTAAGCCAAAGAGGCATCGAGGTCGACCCCTCGAAAGTTAAAGCAATTCTAGAAATGCAACCCCCGAAGAACCTCGACGAAATTCGAAGTTTCTTCGGCCAAATCCAATACATCTCGCGCTTCATCAGCAAACTTACCATGATATGTGAACCAGTTTTCAAGAAACTCAAGAAAACCGACCACGTTGAATGGGACGAAGAATGTCAAAAGGCATTTGACAAGGTCAAAGAATTACTAACCAACCCGCCAGTTCTACGACCACCCCAAAAGGATGTACCACTGTCCTTGTACATCACAACAACCCCTACCGCCATGGGCGCCATGCTCGCTCAAGAGATAAACGGCGAAGAACACGCAATCTACCACATAAGCAAGAAATTTCTCAATTACGAAACTCGATATTCACCCGTCGAGAAGAGCTGTCTAGCATTGGTATGGTCAGCCAAAAAACTCCGTCACTACATGCTAGCACACCAAACGAAGGTCTACTCAAAAATGGACCCCGTAAAGTACCTTTTCGAGAAACCTGTGCTTAACGGACTAATGGCCAGATGGACACTGCTCCTAGCCGAATTCGACCTTAAGTACGTACCCCTCAAAGCAATCAAGGGACGAGCAGTCTCTGATTTCCTAGCAGAAAATGCAATCAACGAAGAGCCAATCATCGACACAACATCCCTTCCAGACGATGGGATTTACAATATCAACCAAGAACAATGGGAGTTATACTTCGACGGCTCCTCCAACTATCGAGGATGTGGAGTAGGAATACTTCTTATATCCCCGAATGGCGAACACACCCCCTTATCCATCAAACTGGATTTTGACGCAACAAACAACGTCGCGGAATACGAAACATGCTTGCATGGTCTCCAAGCAGCGCTTGTACTCAACACCCGCAACATAAGAGTTGATGAGGCTAAAGTCGTGGTCGCCTATCAAAATAAACCTAAAGACTACTAACTAGGTAGCTAGCGGCAGTAGGGTCGAGATCCACAGGGAGAAGGAGGAGTCAAAGGATGCTTAGTGAGTCTAGGTCAGTCTCGGAGTAACAGAGGTTGGTGTTTGAAGGTAACTAAACTAAGAACAACAAGCAAAACGATATAAAAGATATAAGAGAGGGAGATTAGGGTGTCGGGATTCATGTGACATCGATTCAAGAACTCAACTCGGAAGGAAATTCAATCAACTGAAAGCATGCAAATGATTAGATTTTGGGAAAACGCTCTCTCGAGTCAAATTCAACCTTAAGCGAACTTAGCAGGCTCTCGCTACGTACTAAATTCGACTTATCAATTACGCGTGAGTCTAGTTTCAATTAGGCTTTCGATCTTAAACTGAAACAACCTAAATTCAATTCAATAAAGGCGTCCCAAAATTCAATCGATAATTAAAACGCGCAGGAAGAAATCAATTTCTGAATCAATATCACAATCACCCTAAACCCTAATTGGAGAATTAGCTATGCATGATTAGGGTAGAAACAAAGCAATTGATGATAGAAGACATAATGAAATAAAGAAGAACAATTGAAATTAAACCTAGAGAAATTGTTGAACTCAAAGTATCGATCTTGCAAAAGTAATTAAAGCTAATCTAAAGGGTTTTTGAGAGTTTAAAAGAGAGAACTAAACTTCTATTGTAAAGCAGTAAAAACTAGAATGAAAGATAATCCAAAACCCTAACTCGAGTTGTATTTATAGGCCAACGAAAATCCGGAGAATAAAGCAGCAGAACCGAGAGGTTCGAGGGCAAACCGATCGGTTCAGGGGGTCAAACCGATCGGTTCAACCCTAAACCGATCGGTTCTAAGGAGTTCAAAGAGATTCCAAAGAACTTTTGCCCTGTTTCACGTATTCTGAACCTATAGGTTTTGCTCTGAACCTATAGGTTTTGCTCTGAACCTATAGGTTTGACTTCACAAATTGTCGTATTGACTCCGAATCAACTCTCGGGCTTCGTCTTGACTTCTCGACACTTGTAAACGCTCCTATAACCTCAGGTTTTAGCTCAGGACCGCCAAAACCTACGAAATACAAACGAGGAACGACAGTATCGCAATATAAAGCAAATAGCTACTAAAACAATAAGGAAATCGAGCAAATGCGAGCTAAATGCAACTGTATCGGGGGCATAAAACCTATATAAATGACATGTATCAAACTCCCCCAAACCAAACCTTTGCTTGTCCTCATGCAAAAAGCGTCGGAGAAAATCAAAGCATAGCTAGTTAATCACGTTAGCATCTCGAAGTGGACGACCTATGCACGCAGGCCTACAAACCATAGTCTATTTCACCGAAAATAGAGCACAAGTCTCAACCATTCACACCAACATCGAATTACTAGCTTCTAACGCTTTCGCAAAAATTAAACTAACGACAATTGGATTCGAGCAAGGCCAACCGAGCATACCACTTTCCATCATACCATTCTTTCCAAATCATTCCATTTTTTTCTTTTCTTTTCTTTCTCTTTTTTTTTTTCTCAAATGTGGAGCATCCCTCGTATGTAACACCTTTTAGCTTGACATTCACTCGGTAAAGATCGTGCTCGGGTACATATTTCCTTAAGGGTTACATCATTGCTCATACTCTCGGTCGCAACCAAATTCATGGCCACTGTGGTTACTCAAATCAATGAGTTCCCTCCGAGAGCATCGAAGCATTGCTCCATCATTAAATGATCTTTCCAAACAAACCACATTCCAACATTCCAAACTTTCCACAAGCCAATTGCCTCGCAAGAATACCAATATCGAAAGTAAAAGGGACGAAAAGCGATAAGAATTAAGCAAATACAAGTGAGCTAGTGTTTGAGACTCGCAATCTATGAACAGGAAACAAACATATAGTGCAAGCTACGACGATAGAAAGTCGACTCGGAGATACTAAAGATCAAAACAGCACACTAATCAATTCTCCAAACTTGGCAATTCAAGCCGAAAAAGGTCTGGAATTTTCAAAAATTTTAACAAATGCACACAAAATGAAATGCACACAAACTGAAAAAAAATGCAAAAGAATAAGCGCGAAAGTGCTTTCCTCCCCCAAACCAGAATCACACATTGCCCTCAATGTGGAAAACAGCACAACCACAAGCAAAGGAGGACACATAAAAGACGGGGATAGGAAAATAAAAGCGAGGGAGCGAGGAAAAGGGGTAAAGAAAGCTCACATTATCAAGTCGGAGCTCCCCCAAACCGAAGTGAAGCGTGGAGTGCGGCTACCGATCCACAAATTTACATCCAATTCAGTCCAGCTGTGAGGTACTTCGGAGTAGCACGCGAGAGTAGGTGGGGCCGAGCAGCAGAGGGGGTCGGCCAAGGCCTTCGTAGAGGCCTGCGTGCTAAAACAATGTAATTCCCTCGTCCTCACGCGCTCAATAAAAGTCTAAAACAAAGTCAACGAAGAAAACAAACCAAAGCAAAGTACAACTTATTACAAAATGTCATCGGGTTGCCTCCCGGATAGCGCTGGTTTATAATGGTCCCGCACGACCATCGTGAAACTCATCAAATCATGTCAAATCAGGCCAAGGACGTTGGCCACTAGCAGCAGCTTCATTTGGCGAAATAGCATCTGTTCGCCACAGAACTCGATCTCCACGAGGAAGAGCAGCATAGTCCATCACGCAAGGTATGCCGTCGCGAAATGGCTCTCCAAAACAACTCCGTGCGCCGCGCATCGCAGACCGTGGGTCTCCATCTCCAAACAGCTCACCATATCGCCCCCGTGCTCCAAGCATCGTAAACCTCGGGACTCCACCTCCATCGCCAGGGTCATAAACGTCCGCCCGCGTGACCTTCCGTTCCCCCAAACCAGGATCGTAGCCAACCTGCGTAGGACCTGCATAAGACAAAGCAGAAGAAACAACCTCCAAAGTGTCTCCAATAGAGTGAGACGGAGGGGCAAGGTCAACAGCAGCAATCGACTCAGGCTGCATAGGGGAACGAGGGAGACTAGACTTAGTGTAGGTAAGCTTTTCCCCTCCCACCGAGAATGTCAAGATCTTGTTCCCAACATCGATAACTGCACCAGCAGTGTGCAGAAAAGGTCGACCCAAAATGATAGGAATGTGTGGGTCTTCAGGGATGTCCAGGACCACGAAGTCAACAGGGATATAAAACTTCCCTACCTTAACCGGGACGTCCTCTAGGATACCTAAAGGTCTCTGAGCGGTACGGTCGGCCATCTGCAAAATCATGGAGGTAACTCCTAGCTTAGTCATGTTCAGTTTCTTGCAGATGGAGTAGGGAATGATGCTCACACTAGCCCCAAGATCACATAAGGCGTTATGGACCACGTATTTCCCTGTAGAACAAGGGATAGAAAAGGTCCCGGGGTCACTTAGCTTCGGGGGTAAACTACCCTGCAAAAGAGCACTACCCTCCCCTACAAAAGACACAGTCTCGGTCGCATTTATGGTGCGCTTCCTAGAAAGGACCTTCTTAAGAAACTTAGTATATGCAGGAATTTGCTTAACCAAATCGATAAAAGGAATATTTACCTGCAATGTTTTAAGGATCTCAAAGAACTTACCGAACTGGGGGTCCGTGTTAGCCTGTCGTACACGACCCGGAAAAGGAAGCCTGATTTGAATCTCCGGCGCCTTGTCCTTGACAGCATCATCCGCGTGTTGCTGTCGCTGTGGTGGCCCCTGAAGACACGGCTTGACCGTGTTACTCGCCCCATTCTTCTCCTCCTCCTCCGATTGCCTCGGGGCGTCGTAAACTGTACCACTACGCAGAGTAATAGCACATGCAGTATCGGGAGGAGGGTTAGGAGGATTACCTTGAGATGGAAGGGTACCCTGTTGACGCGAAGCTTGTGAAGCGGCGAGCTGCGCCACTTGATTCTCCAGCATTTTGATCGCCGCGTCCTTGGCTTGCTCGCTCTTCTGCATCTGCTGCATCATCATCTCTTGTGACTTGGCCATTTGCAGCATCATGGCCTTCATCTCGGCCATAGGATCGGGTCCTGCAGGTTGGGGTGGAGTGTAAGGTGGTTTTTGGTAGTTAGTTGGAGGTGGTTGGTAGTTTTTGTGAGGAGGGATGTAGGGTTGGTTTTGTGGAAGTGGGGGAGTCGGGTTTAGCACATTTTGGTTACGATAAGATAAAAGCGAGCGATCGTAACCGGGTTGGTTTTGATAAGGCAAGTTCTGTGAGTAGGATTGGTAAGCATGAACTTGCTCATAGGGTGCAGCATACCCCGTAGAGTAGAAACCAACATCGTGCCCTGCAATAGCGTTTACATGAGCACCCGAAGAACCAACACCGTGCAGCTGGTCAATTTTCGCAGTCAGCGCAGCAAGCTGACTATGGACCGCACTCATGCTCTCCTTATCACGGTCATTATGGGCGGACCGTGAATTTCCCCGTGGCTTCCCAAATTGAGATGAATGCATAGCCATCTCCTCGATCAAACCCCAAGCCTTGTCATCATCGACGTTGTTAGCAAAACGTCCTTCTGCAGCTGAATCAAGGATAGCACGGCTCTCCGCATATAAGCCGTTATAAAATGTCATGATCACGAGCCAATCGTTTAACCCGTGGTGAGGACAATCTCGGATGAGCTTCTTGTATCGCTCCCAAGATTCAGCAAATGACTCGTCGAACGTTTGCTTGAAGCCTTGAATTTGACTTCTCATTTGGTTAATGCGGCTCGGGAGGGTAAAACTTGGAGTAGAAGGCGAGAGCTAACCCGTTCCAATCAGTGATACCCGAGGCCTGCTTGTTGAGGTCCGTGATCCATTCTCGCGCTCGGTCCTTCAATGAAAAAGGAACAAAGATTTCCCTTATCAGTTACGGGTGATCCCTACCGCTTTATCGTGAAGCGATGAGTGCGTAAACACTTGCATATGCCGACCAGGATCCTCAGTGGGATAGCCACCAAACTGGTTCCGCTCCACCAAAGTAAGAAAGGCGGGGCGGATTTCAAAGTTGCCCTGCAGAGTAGCGGGCATCGTGAATCCATTAGGAATGGATTCCGGCTTAGGCACCGAGTAACTAGAAAGTTTAGGCATAGTCACAGGCGGTGGAGATAATGGAGTAACCGGAGGTGAGTCCTCTTCGTAGGACGATTGCGTAGCACTAGACGACGCTTCCTCGGTATTAAGATCAACGATTTGAATTGCTTGCTTGCGGAGCCTATGTAACGCTCGTTCAGGTTCAGGTTCGAATGGGACAAGAGTCCGAGGTGACCTGTGCATAAACAAAACTACAAGCAAACGATAAGAGCGGTCTCAAGGAACTAGGTTCCTTGAGACGAGAGAGAAAAACCTAACAAATACTAAGCAAACACTAACTAGCTAACCGTCTCCCCGGCAACGGCGCCAAAATTGATGAGGCTAAAGTCGTGGTCTCCTTTCAAAATAAACCTAAAGACTACTAACTAGGTAGCTAGCGGCAGTAGGGTCGAGATCCACAGGGAGAAGGAGGAGTCAAAGGATGCTTAGTGAGTCTAGGTCAGTCTCGGAGTAACAGAGGTTGGTGTTTGAAGGTAACTAAACTAAGAACAACAAGCAAAACGATATAAAAGATATAAGAGAGGGAGATTAGGGTGTCGGGATTCATGTGACATCGATTCAAGAACTCAACTCGGAAGGAAATTCAATCAACTGAAAGCATGCAAATGATTAGGTTTTGGGAAAACGCTCTCTCGAGTCAAATTCAACCTTAAGCAAACTTAGCGGGCTCTCGCTACGTACTAAATTCGACTTATCAATTACGCGTGAGTCTAGTTTCAATTAGGCTTTCGATCTTAAACTGAAACAACCTAAATTCAATTCAATAAAGGCGTCCCTAAATTCAATTGATAATTAAAACGCGCAGGAAGAAATCAATTGCACGAATTCAATCGATAAAAGCAGTTAAAACATGTTCTGAATCAATATCACAATCACCCTAAACCCTAATTGGAGAATTAGCTATGCATGATTAGGGTAGAAACAAAGCAATTGATGATAGAAGACATAATGAAATAAAGAAGAACAATTGAAATTAAACCTGGAGAAATTGTTGAACTCAAAGTATCGATCTTGCAAAAGTAATTAAAGCTAATCTAAAGGTTTTTTGAGAGTTTAAAAGAGAGAACTAAACTTCTATTGTAAAGCAGTAAAAACTAGAATGAAAGATAAGCCAAAACCCTAACTCGAGTTGTATTTATAGGCCAACGAAAATCCGGAGAATAAAGCAGAAGAACCGAGCGGTTCGAGGGCAAACCGATCGGTTCAGGGGGTCAAACCGATCGGTTCAACCCTAAACCGATCGGTTCTAAGGAGTTCAGCAGATTCCAGCAACTTTTGCCCTGTTTCACGTATTCTGAACCTATAGGTTTTGCTCTGAACCTATAGGTTTTGCTCTCAACCTATAGGTTTGACTTCACAAATTGTCGTATTGACTCCGAATCAACTCTCGGGCTTCGTCTTGACTTCTCGACACTTGTAAACGCTCCTATAACCTCAGGTTTTAGCTCAGGACCGCCAAAACCTACGAAATACAAACGAGGAACGACAGTATCGCAATATAAAGCAAATAGCTACTAAAACAATAAGGAAATCGAGCAAATGCGAGCTAAATGCAACTGTATCGGGGGCATAAAAGCTATATAAATGACATGTATCAAGAGTCTATGGGGACTCTTCCCTCATAATCAATCAAGTATCCGGAGCATGGAAGATACTTAATGAAAACCTAGCACTATACCAAAACAAAATACAAGAGCTCATAAACGAATTCTATCACGTGGACTTCATACACCTCCCTCGCGAAGAAAATCAATTCGCCGACGCGTTATCCAAGCTCGCGTCACTAATCAACATACCCCCGGGGATGGAAACACTACCCATTGTCGTGGAACGACGGAACGAACCCGCCAACATCTGTGACATTGAAACCGAGGAAGAACAAACCGACCCTTGGTACCAAGCAATCATCAACTACAAAACAAATGGTGAATACCCACCAAACATCGACAAACGAGCCAAGCGAGCCCTACGCCTATTATCATCACAATTCGTAATGGAAATGGGCAAACTACTCAAAAAGACGCCTCAAGGCACACTACTCTTGTGCGTCGACCACAAAAAGGGACATGAAATCATGTCCCAAGTACACGATGGCGAGTGCGGACCACACATGAACGCACGAGCCATGTGCAAACAAATCATAAGGCTAGGATGGTACTGGACCACCATGGAAGCCGATTGCGCAAAATATGTCAAACATTGTGTAGATACCCGTATCCGTACCCCCCAAAAACAAACCCGATGATGAAAAGGACTTTCATGCATGCTTTTAAAAGAGTCGAAACGGTACAAAAGTGTCTAAAACGTATTAGTCATTTTTAGCGTATTAATTTGGATTTGCATAATCATGAAAATGAATGTCAATTTTTAGTCATCATGAGCGTAACACGAGCACAATATAGGAACGTCTTATTAAGCCAAGCCACAAAAACAGCCCAACTAGCTACAAAACGGCCCAAACTTACAAAAACGACCCAAAAACGCACACCAACACAACACATAAAACGAGCCAAAGTGCGTCCCGTGTCACATTTTCACAAATTTAAACTTTACAAAACCATAAAATAATATACCTTAATATTATTTCATTTCGAGCCAAAACCGAAAAACACGACAAAAACCGAAACACGAAAACCGAAATTCGGACCAAAACTGAGCAAATACTTAGCCCATAAGTAAACAACAAAACATAATCATTACTTAATCAAAACATCCAAAAAACCAAATGGCGGCATAAAACAACCCACCAAAACAAAAAAAGAATCGCCTGTGGACAGGCGATTAAGTTTCTAATCGCCTGTTAACAGGCGATTATAAACTTCTCCCATACAGCCGCCTTTTTGATTTTTCTTTAAAAATATCCAACTCAAGTAAACTTAAACGCCTGTATACAGGCGATTAAGTTTTGTTATCCCACAGAAACCACCAAAACTCTATAAATACCAACCCACTTCATTCATTTTCAATACCCGGTTTTTAGCACTTATACACTATTCACAAAATCCACTCAAAAATACCGTCTTTACATTTTCGAAAGGTAAACATTTTACCTACAGGCTAGACGTTTGAGACTCGGACAATGGGGTTACATTAACCCCAAACCCGATATTGGCACTAGCGAAGCCGTATTCGTAATACGGTTGTAGCAATTCGGATTCATAATCCGTCTAAACCCTGCCAATATCGCATAAATAAACGACTCATTATCACTAAAGCAAACCGACGTCACTTTTATAATTATGCAAGTCCTCATTCATGCATTAAATAACGACTAGAATCACGGATCCAACACTAAATTGTACCGTTTCATAGAGTCTTTTAGCATGTCTAAACTGAGGGTTTTTCACAAATTCTAATACGAGGTCGGAAAATAACGTCTATAGTAATAATTTAGTCAATAAATTATTATTTAACGTACATTTCCTATAGCAATATGTCATTATTTTGACAATTTACATTATTTATGCATTTTAATCGAGTCATGTTTATTCGCACTTATGCGTAGCGTGACTTTTAGCCCAAATATCGAAATTAAGCAAGTGTTTTCAAATTAGTAGAGACTACTCTTATGTAGGCTTTTTGATTCTTGTTTTCAAAACTCATTTTGTCAAAACTTTGAAAAGTAACCTCACTCAGAACCCCTTCTGCGGTTTCAAACCTCAGATTGATAGGTATCGACGCACATTGAAATCTGAGACACTCGTGTCTTGTATTTCAAGACGCGTTGAATAGGTTCCAAATTCCTTTAATATTTGGTGGCGACTCCGAAAATACATTTTCAAAAAGGATTTTCTACTTTTCTTTTTTGGTCACAAATTCATGCAATGATCTCCCCATTTTTACAAAACTTCGCACTTTTTCCTGCGAGGCGCATTCCGCCTCGCCAAGAGTGGCGAGGCTCAAGCGCAGGGCGTCGATAGGTTTTCCCAAAAGGAAAAGATTTTCCCGGTACCTTCAGCTGGCGACTCCGCTGGGGACGAGCATGATTTTTATTATTTTTGAAAAACTAGTTTTTCTTTTATTTTAAAATCATAAAGAAGTGAAGCTTGAAACTTTGAAAACATTTACGCTTTCGATATTTGGGCAAAAATACGTTGAGTCGAATCCTCCTGATTCAAACCACACCCTTTGAGGAACGGCCCCCAGTAACTCTCGCTTCATAAGCGAGGTAACTCCGGACACACTGTTCTCTCACCCCTCCACGATTACAAGTACGGCATCCGTACAAACAATCGTAACCAGTCAAACTCGAACGCTCTAGGGCCCGTCTTGAATTCACACCTAAGACGTGTGTAGTCTTGCGGGTGCCCCTACCTAAACGTCACGGGAATGGCCGGAGGGAACCTTACCCTATAAACCAAAAACCTGTGTTTATATGTACAAGTGCGAAGCTATAGTACCCTCACTATAGTAGTCTTTCAAAAAAAAAAACGTTCTGCATGTAAAAACTTTTCCTAGGCATTATACTTTTAAAATACGTCCATCTTTGAAGTTGCTTTTTCAAAACTTTTTTTTCAAAAAAGGGTCATACTTTTAAAAACACGCCGTTAGGCTCTTTGACCTATAGTCATTTGAGTTTAATAAATAAAATGCCGCTACATTTAAAACCGACCTAGGATAACCACTATATCCCAGGTCTTTTTCAAAACGTAAATGAATTATGCGACTGCCGTATCGGCATAATACATTTATTGCTAAAAGGTCATTCACAAAGCAAAGACACGAATATGACAATTCATTTCGGAGATTTTAAATGAAATTAACTTTTAGAACATTAGAATTAGCTCTAAATCGAGTGACTCTTTAGTCATCCCGATTTTAATACTTTTCTCACAACTAAAAACGGGCTCGCTCGGATGCGGACCGTTGATTTACTCTTTGAATCAAGTGACTTATCGTCATTTTTGATTTAAAACCCCGAGTCACACGTAGAAGGCGAACAATTGATCACCTTTTACCCAATTTTAACATCCTCAGGTCGGTTAGCCTATCGCTACTTCGGTCTGATCCTTTTTATCGTAATCCAATGGTAAACTCCTGGCCACATACCGCCAAATTGGGTTAATCGATTATGATCATGCAAATTTTTCCTACCTCGAGAACAGGGGCGTGTTAGCGCCTCTATCTCAAAAGCTTCCGTGTCCTTTTAAAAGCTAAAAACACGAGTCAAGTCGAGTCACCCACTTTTTACGCTTTTGTGTCTTCCTTTGGTCGTGAATGTGATTTTACATTCGAGTCTTTTCCTTCTATTTTAGAATCACTAAAGATTTGAAAACTTTGTCAGGTCCGCTCATTGAAAAACCACGAATACGGCCTCGAACACAAGATGAATTTCCGTTTCAACCTCGCAAATGACGAAACTACCTTTCCACCACCTCCTCCGCTAATGGCGATCACCGAGCACGTAAAATTTGCTCGACCACAAGGTAGCCAATCTTACCGCTTTGTTCGAACATCTGGCCGCCATGCAAAAGATCGAAACCGAGAAAAACGCAAGACTATTCGCCGAAGAGTCTGCTCGACACATCAAAAGAATCCGATCCTTGGAGGATGAAATTCACAAGTACAAACTGGCCAAAACCTCAGATCATGGCCGCCAGACAAATGCTTTTCTCACTACAACAATGACTGAACCGTTTAACGCCATAAACTCAAAGGCACTGACGGCACGACCAGTATTCCTAGCACAACCCACTCCTGCCTCACCCAGGTCATCATCAGTCGGACCATTTCCATTGCAACAGCGACGAAGGTTCGATCCCCTCTATATGCCCTACTCAAAGGCATTAGAAAAGCTCGTAAAGAAGAACATTCTCCATCTTCCCAAGCCCACCAGTGTACCACACGAGGATAAGAAGCCATTATCATGGCACGAGGACGCCAGCGTCGCGAGTTCCACAGGGGAAAGGGACATGACACGGAGAACTGTTTCCGCTTGAAGAACGTGATCCAAGACATGATCGACAACGAAACAATCGATAAGCCAAGCATAGCCCCTAAATCATCAGGCCAGCATGACACCTCCCTTGCTCGCCCCATTTTCGTAGGAGCTCATCCCATCCTCAATCATCCCCTCCTGACTCCGCGGCGATCACGAGGTCAACGCCCTTTTCGACAAAGATCAACAACAATAAAGAAGCAACGCGTCGATCACATTCGCCGAGCTAGGACAAGAAGCGAAACCAAGGCACGAAGGCGATGAAAGGAAATTCCACCCAGATCCTCATCAACGTCCCCTCAGGCGGTCAAGCGGCCACAATAAAACTCCACACCCCCAACGCGCATCGGTCCCCTTTAGATCTACAAATACCGCGGGTTTCCTCCTAAACACACGAGCAAAAGCAAGAACAAAGACATAATCGAAAATACGATTACCCGCCCCATGGCGAGCGGTCCGCCATATAACACACGGCATGGCGAGATGCGAGGAGATCCTCCCAAAGACAACTCATTGACCGCATTGTTCGGGATTGGCTCTGGGTGCCATAACTTTCTCCCACGCAGATCTGCCGTCCTTCCAAGATCCACACAACCCAAAGACTCTACATAACCGTAGAGTGCCGCAACATGATATTACGGGTTACCCTCATCGACAATGGCTCCGCAATCAACATCCTGCCCCTAACAACTGCCCTCAAGCTAGGACTAAAGGAAAGTGATGTCACCCCTTGCTCCAACAACATAAGAGCGTACGACGGTACCTCGCGCAGCATAGAAGGTGTCATATCACTACCCATCATGACAGGAGTCATCAGGACAAAAACCGAATTCCAACTCATGGACATCCCCGGCTGCATAATATGTTACTAGGAAGGACATGGATTCACGCCACGGGGCCATAACATCAACTCTCCACCAGAAGGTTAAAATCCCTTTTTACAACGAGGTTATCACCATAGAAGCCTCAGATTTCCGAGCCGCCCTCCATCAGCTGAAGCTTGAAGAAAATGCCACCCAATCTACCAGTGCCCAGGGAAGTCCCAATTCAAGCACCTGCACCTAGAGTCTAGGGTCCTGCGTCATCATGACGCCAATTTTCTAAAAATCGGCTAGGTTACTCGATCATTTTCCTAATGTAGTAAGTCTTAGTACAGAACTAGAGTCATTAAGGTTGTCCAAAGCTCCCTCGTCTGAGCTATCTTCAAATGCAACCTAGGTTTGATAACATTAATAACATGAAAGTTTTTGGTTACTCTTTGCCTCATTTAAACTCTACTTTTCCTAATAATCGCGATAAATTTAAGCTAAATAACATTGCATTATATAGATACATTGCAAGTATTGTCTCAAAACCCGAACAGGACCCCATTATTGAAGACACAACGACCATCAACATAGGAACACGAAGAGGCTCAAGAACTACAATGGGGGCTTCCTGAGCGCGAGCGAAAGGGCCACATATACTAAGCTTCTCACGAATTCGGGGGCGTCTTCGCATGGTCATACAGAGACATGCCCGGCATCGACCGTGAGATAGCTGAACATCGCATCCCGATCAAGCAAGGTAGCAGGCCGGTCAAGCAGAAACTCCGACGCATCAAGCCAGAATGGTCTCTCATGGTCAAGGAAGAGATCGGCGACTACTGGTGGGTTCATCCAAGTCATCGAATACTCGGTGGGTCTCGATATGGTGCAGGTTATGAAGAAAAAGCGGCAAAATACGGTATGTGCCGACTTAGGACACTGAACAAAGCCTGCCCAAAAGATGATTTCCCACTACCCCACATGGACATCCTAATCGACAACACAGCAGACCACGCCTTACTGTCATTCATGGATGGATACGCGGGATACAACCAAATCAAAATGGCAGCAGACGACATGCCAAAACCACCTTCGTAACCCCCTGGGGAACATACTGCTACACAGTCATGCCATTTGGGCTCATAAATGCCGGCGCTACTTACCAACGCACTGCTACCACCTTACTCCACGACATGATGCATAAGGAGGTCGAGGTATACGTTGACGACATGATTGTAAAGTCAAAGGAAGGGGACGACCACGTCACCAACCTCCGCAAGTTCTTCACCGTAATCGAGCGATTACAAAATGCGATTAAACCCACGTAAATGCACCTTTGGAGTCACATCGTGCAAAGCGCTAGGCCACATAGTAAGCGGCGAGGGATCAAGTGGGCAGGCCAAAATCGAGCAATAATGAGCATGAAGACGCCGAGCAACATCGACGAAATAAGGAGTTTCTTGGGACAAGTCCAATATATCTCCCGATTCATCAGCAAGCTTACCATGATTTGCGAGCCAATCTTCAAAAAATTGAAGAAGGAAGAGCATACGAAGTGGGACGATGACTGCCAACAAGCGTTCGACAAAGTCAAGAGCCTGCTTACGAACCCCCCCGTTCTGGTACCCCCACAAAAAGACTTGCCACTGTCACTATACTTAACGACTACGCCAAACGCCATGGGTGCCATGCTCGCCCAAGAAGTCGACAACGAAGAGCGGGCCATCTACTACACCAGCAAGAAGTTTCACGATTACGAAACACGGTATGAACCAGTCGAGAAAAGCTGCCTCTCGCTAGTCTGGGCAACCAAAAAGCTCAGACACTACTACTCACCCAGCACTACAAGAGTCTACTCCCTAATGGACCCCCTCAAATACCTATTTGAAAAACCAGTCCTGAACGGACGCATGGCCAGGTGGACTCTGCTTCTCGCCGAGTATGAACTCAAGTACCTCCCCCTGAAAGTAATCAAGGGAAGAAGCGCTCGACTTCCTTGCAGAAAACGCCATCGTCGAACATCCCATGATCGACACAACGTCTCTACCTGACGAAGGGATCTTTGCCATAGAAAAGGAATACTGGCAATTATACTTTGACGGAGCGTCAAACTACCGCGGCTATGGAGTCGGAATACTCCTAATATCCCCAAACGGCGATCATACTCCACTCTCAATCAAGCTCGACTTCAGTGTCACGAACAACGCCGCAGAATCTGGCTTTGCATTTACGGCCTACAAGGCGACCATTGCCCTTAAGATAAGGAACCTACGAGTGCATGGAGACTCATTCCTCATCATAAATCAAGTGGCCTGAGCATGGAGGATCATGAGCGAAACCTCACCAAATACCAAACAAAAGTACAAAAACTCCTAACCAACTTCGATCAAGGCCGAATTTTACCACCTCCCTAGGGAAGAAAACCGGTTCTTGCCGACGCTTTGTCAAAACTCATCCCTCCTCAACATGCCACCAAACATGAAATTACTACCCATCATCGTCGAAAGACGTGGCGAACCAAAGATACATCCATGCCATCGACCTAGATGAAGCCGAAGCGCAGGCAGCCTTGGTATCAAGCCATAATCAACTACAAAAAGACAACACCTACCCACCCGACAATCGATAAACGCGACAGAGGGCTATCGGACTCTAGCTTCCCAATTTGTGCTAGAGATGGGACAACTACTCAAGAAGACACCACAAGGACACCGCCATATGTGTCGACTACAAGAAGGGCGAGGAAATCGCCACGCAAGTCCATGATGGCGAATGCGGACCCCACATGAACGCCGAGCACTCGCAAACAAATCCTACGGCTAGGATGGTATTGGGCGACCATGGAAGCGGCATCGTATCCAATACGTCAAGCATTGCCACAACCGCCAAATTTTCAAAGAACGCCCAACATGTACCACCTTCACCACTATACACCTAACCTCACCCTCGCCCTTTTTCAACCTGGGGCATCGACGTGATAGGAAAAGTCCACCCCATCGGAGCAGGAGGTCACTGTTTCGTGCTGGTGGCCATCGACTACTTCACTAAATGGGTAGAAGCAGCGTCTTTTCGGACCCTTGGCTCCAAGGAAGTCGCCAAGTTCATCCAGACGAACATCATATGCCGATATGGCATACCCCACGAAGTTCATCGGCGATCAAGGTTCGTGACTTTCAACGCGAGACCGAAGCCGTCCTCACAAAATACAACATCCAGCATCACAAACCCTCACCCTATCGACCCCAAACCAATGGAGCCGTTGAAGCAGCAAACAAAACAGTCGTCACCATACTCGAAAAAATGATCGACAGCTGCAAAGATTGGCCTAACAAAATACCATATGCACTCTGGGGATACCGTACTACCATCCGAACCCCTACGGGCATGACCCCCTATTTCTCACCTACGGCATGGAAGCCGCCCAACGATGGAAATAGAAATACAATCTCTACGCATACTAATGGAAAGTAGCATCCCGAGCGAGAATGGGCCCGTGAGCAGTGCGAACAACTCATGCTCCTGGATGAACGCCATTGCATTCCCCGAGCACCGCATTTAATGTACCAAGCCCGACTACAACGAGCATTCAACAAACGAGTTAAGCCACGACACATAAAAGTAGGTGATCTCGTACTAAAATCAGTCCGGGCACCACTTCCAGTCGACCCACGAGGAAAATTCAAGCCTAACTGGGCTGGACCCTACCTCGTCAAGGAAATCTTCACGCAGTGAGCAAATAAACTAACCGACCTCGACGGCCAAGAGTTCAACCTCGCCACAAACCTCGATCAACTCAAGAAATACTACCCCTAAAAACCCCTTGCAATGTATCTGTAAAATACAATTTTATAAAAACTATTCAATGGACCGACATGTCCTTAAACATGTTCATGGGCCGGCATGCCCCTAAACCTGCTCTTTCTCTCCACAAAAATCAAAAGCAATTCATGGACCGACATGTCCTAAAACATGTTCATGGGCCGGCGTGCCCTTAAACGTGCACATTCCATAAGCAAACACAATTCATGGGCCGGCATGCCCCTAAACATGCATCCACCAAACACAATTCATGGACCGGCAGGTCCTTAAACATGCTCATGGGCCGGCATGCCCCTAAACGTGCACATTCACCACAAAAAAAAAAAAAAAGCAAACACAACTCTTGGGCCGGTATGCCCTTAAACATACATTCTCGAACTACGCCGGTTTGATTCCACTTTTCGTGGATACGTAGGCAGCTTTGTAAAAAGCACAACCGATATTCAACACAAAAATGACGCGTCCAAAGCTTAAAAAGACTGAGGATATAGTCAACACAAAAACCGTCTCGTAACCTAATAGGTTAACATAAGGCGATATTCAACACAAAAATGACGCGTCCAAAGCTTAAAAAGGCCAAGGACATAGTCAACACAAAAATTCGTTTTTTAACCTAAGGGTGAAAAGAACGACATTCAACACAAAACGACAAACCCAAAGCTTAAAAAAGTCGAGGGAATAGTCAACAAAAAATTTCCTAAAAACAACAAAAACCATGCTTGCATTCTAAACCTTTGAAAAAAGATTAGAGCCAAGGAATTTCACACAAAATAACAAGCAAAATGAGGCAGAGTCGTAAATAAAAAAACTTGATTTTTATTAATCTTAAAAAGAACGGTTACATTTTGGATTTTTCAAACATAGGAGCATAACTACGACCTTAGAAATACACTAACAAACACTATATATTACAATACGAGTCCCGGCATGTACATCGGGTTTAGGATAGGTAATATATTACATAATACAACATAATATGAACATAATACTAACAAAGCACACATAAACTAAAACCAGGTTACTCTCCGAAGCCGACTCGAGACCTCTCCAGCTGGATAAAGGGAGCACCAACCCTCAACCCCAATGGCGATCCCCAACATTGCCATAACAACCTTGATCACCTGACCCTGGAATATGCCGACGGCCGAACACACTTTCATCGGCCGAGAGTAGCTCCGGACTCGAACCTTCGCCATCACCACCGTCGTCCAAGGTCGGTAGGGTCATAGCGGAACATCCGAGAAAGCGGGTTGAGCTCTAGGGCTCGAAGGCGTGACCTCTTGTGGGGGCTCTGCGCCTTGATCCACCTAGCGTGGGCTCGTGATCCCTGAGTCGCCCTAGGAGTACCCGCCACAGGCCTCCTAGGGCGCGTAATCCATCCGCTCGCCCAGGCATCGGCTATGCCACTAGTCAACATAAGCATGCCCTGCACCTTGGTGTCATGACCAGGAATGAACTGTGCCCACCCTATCTGTCTCCTCACTCGCACGGGATGGATGTAAACACCCATGTCGCATCCGCAAAGGAGGGCTCCTGACGAACCATCGCCAAATTTCACTTGCCGTCACATCAACTATTCCCCACCACGCATCAACCAACGGATGGTCGATGACCCCACAAGTCCAGGAAGTAATCGTCGAGGCGATGATGTGGATCCACCACCTAATATAACGACTAGTCTCGTCCCCAGCAGGATGTGACCCAGCAATATCACCTAGCACGCTCATCCGCTCCATCAACCAGACCTGAAGGATTAAGGGACACCCTCGATACGGGCTCGCCCTATTGCAGGCACGATCATCCAGACCCAGGATCGTCTCAGCTAGGATCACGGCCGGAAGGGTTCTGACCATACTCCATCTCTTGAGCAGCGGTGATTAGCGAGATCACCAAGCGCCCTCATACAAAGAATTAGGAAACATGTAGCGGTGGACTAAGCGAATGCCAATGCCCTTTTACGGCACCAAAGGAGATCGTCTCATTTTCGCGGTTCATAAACCGCTTGCACAAGCGATAGAGGCGTCGACTCCCAACAAATAACTCCTCTGTCCACACGAGTCATCTGAAGGTAGTTCTGCACGTGCCTCTTATATCCAGGCCCCGATCTAACGCACACGGGAATGTTAGTTCGCAACCAACCACCAATGGCTCCAAATTCCTCGACCATCGGACAGACCTCCCCACTAGGAAAGCGAAAGCGTGGAAACTCAAGTCCCAATAGTCGAGACACGCATCCAGGAACTCGGGCTCCATTCGAAGCCGCCCTAGACCCAGGAGGACCCCAAAACCGCAATCTTTCAAGTCTTCCTCTTCCAGCCCCGACAAGGACGCACACCAACGACGCAAGTTCCCTTCAAAACTCTCCATAACTCGACGAATGTTAGTCAATATTACGAATATTTTTGGAAAATCGAGAATAGAAGACGAGAGGATGAGTGAAATGAACTAACTTAGCCCTCCTTTTATAGCCGAAATTTGCAAGGCGAAATACAACACAAAAACTTAAATTGGTGAACAAGCGATAAAAATAAATCAAACAAAAACCCCAAAACAAAATTCTATTCGCCGGTAAACAGGCGATTATAAATGAAATCGCCTGTTTACATGCGATTTTCTTTTTCTTTTCTGACAAAATTATTCGATTTCTTACACTTCTTACACACCTACACCCAAAAATTTTTAACTTATTATCCCTACACTATTTTTACCGACCTCTGTCGGCGTTTACGATCCCGTCGCGTCGTCTCGATTTGCGTAATTGACTCCCGTCTTTCGTATTTTTCATTTTCACAAAACACAATAATCACACAAAAATTTAACCCAACACAAAATATGATTTTTCGCATTCACAATTTTCGTCTCAAAACGTCGTTTTAGCTCAAATTTTGCTATGTCAAAACGCGTCTTTTCCACGAGTCTAGAATATTTTCTAAACCAAAGATTTTTCAAAAACTCTTCATTTCGCATTTAATTCGGTCATTAGCGAGTCGGTCTCAATCGAGGCGTATATATATGCTTTCACGACTAACAATGTTTTGCAGTGCGCTCGGCAAGCAAATACGCAAGGATTTGGACCGGCCACGACGCAGAATGCATTTTTCGCAACAAGACAAAATAACCAAACTATACCCATAAACACCTACAAGTCCAAAAAACCAACCAACCATAACAAATCCTGATACATACACCGTTACCCACAAATACTTATACTCATAATACAAGTCTCAAATATACAAGTCCAAGCCTACTACGACTGGTCACGACGCTGCAAGACAGGACGCAGGGAATCAATCTCAAGACGTGCCGCTTTCCGGCTCCCTGCATCACGACCCTCGGCTCTGCCGGGACCCTCGCCGACTCCTCGGCTGCGCGACCTCCGGCTCGACGCGATCTCGCCCCTCCTCGACCACGACCCTGGCTAACTCGAAGTCGGCGCCTCGGCCAGTCTCGCCTGCGCCTGCGGTCATCAGCGACATACCGTTCCTGACGCGCCATCGGTTGGCGCCCACTGACCTCTGTGGACCTCGGTGTCACCTGCAACAATGCGAGAAATCAATTTAGCTTTCTGGGGGCTATACTCAAAAACCTGCTTCGACAGAGTTTGACTAATGATTTTACACTAAAATCTTACTCAAACTGGGGGCTATAATCAAAAACCTGCTTCGACAGAGTTTGACTAATGATTTTACACCAAAATCTTACTCAAACTGGGGGCTATAATCAAAAACCTGCTTCGACAGAGTTTGAATAATGATTTTAAAATAAAATCTAATTCAAACTGGGGGCTATATACTACATAACACTCATGCTGTACAAAGAAGAAAGTGAATACCTTTCTCACGCGCGGATCCCACCTCTCAAGACCCGCATCAGTGACCACAGACAGGGAAGGCTGCAGCACGATCGAATGAGAGCAGCCCTCGTGAACAACCAGCAGGTCCTCAACGAACGGAGGAGGCTGGAACTCAAGGTCAGGGTCACGTCGCTACAAAACAAAAATAGGATAAATTTTTGCTTCCTAAAACCAAAACACATACAAGCAAAAGGGATAAACAAGCATACCTCGATCACAGCATCAGCAAGGGCATGCTGTGCCCAAGTCACGTAATCCTCATCCCGCCGCAGCAAGGAGTCGGACTCACCCTCGTGATACACGTCACGACGCTCATTAGCGTCGAGCGTCTCCACGAACAAAACCGAGGGCGGAGGAGCAGGTACGATGAAGCCGCCGCGACCCGTCTGCGCAGACAGACGCTTTCAAGAACCAGTACGATCCGTCCTGGGCCTCAATGTACAGCCGCCGCCTGTCAAGGGGACCAAAGCGCCTGCAATCGCTTGAGGAACGCGGTAAAATTCCTCCAAGGGTCGTGGAACAAACTACAAAACAAAACCAAATTATAAACCACAAAAACAAACCCAAAACCAAGCTACAAAAGACCAGAATACAAAACGTGACCACCCTTACCTTGTCCATGGTCATCCCGTTGAAGCGCACACGAGCCGCGTCATAGTTCAGGCCAATACCCGTCCGGTCCGCTGTCGCGTACGCATGGAAAGCCGGGTACGTGGCCGTCACCTGGAACGTGTCCGGGAGCAGAGAAGGGAAGTGAGCATAGCACCAAGCCTGCAAGCAAACAGAACACACGTTACAGAAGAAAAACAGAGACAAAATAACAAAACTACAAAATCGAACCTTACCTCCATCAAGACCAGGGGCCCTGGCGACACATCCGAATCCTCGTCAATCCGATCGGGCGACTGCGTCCCTCAGGTAATCTGATCAGCGGACCCAGGCGAGAGTCACCCGGTCAAAGTCACCTGGCGTGACATGTCGGCCAGCGCCATCAACCACGGTAGTCGGCCTTCGCTCCCCTTGTCGCCAAAGTGGGTGGCCGTCGGGGAACCACCACCACTGGCCCCTCGCTCGGCCTTCGCTCGAGTAGACCGCTTTCTTCTTCCTCCTCCCCTCGAAAAGTCAAGAAACCATATCGCACGAGGTCAAACGCGTGTGCTCCTCGTCCTTCCCGCACTTAACCAGTCGCCAATCGGTATGCGACTCGTGGGCTATCGATAGGAGGTCGCCACGCCCCGATCAAGTACACCCTCGCCATGAGGCGACCAATAACGTTGCCCACGAAGAAAGAGTCACGCCAACCTCGTAACCAGGCATGTGGAAGGTGTTGGTCGTATCCCAAAACCTATCCAACAACGCCTATGTGCGGTGAGGCGCGAGTTCACCCGCTTGCCCGCACCTCCCTCCACTACGCACCAAGGACCAAAGGCGTCCCAAGCACTATGTCCCGCTCCTCCCGGGTAAGCCTACCCTCAAAACGTCAAACACCGTCAGGAACCCGAGAAGGTCCTCATCGAGCCTAACGGAAGCCGACCTTCACTCGGATCAACAAATGCTCCAAGGGACTCCAAACCAAAGTCACGCCATCCCACCCAAGGCCACTGTGACCCTGGCGCGACCGTGAGGATAGTCAGGCCTCGCGCCCAACTTCGTCAACCATCCCCATGAAAACCTCGGTCGCGGCCTCGAGACTTGCGCGCTGCATCCTGGGCCTCGCCACCGGCCTGCGCCCTCGGCCTCACCCTCGGCCTGCGCGCCTCGGCCTCGGCCTCATCACGAACTGCTCCACGAGCATGGCCACGAACGACCCCGACCCTGGCGGCTGGCGGCGGCGGCGGCGGCGGCGGCGGCGGCCTCGGCGATCTCGACCTCGGCGGCCACCTCGGCCCGGTCTCGTCGGGAACCCCCTCCTGCGTCACTCGAAGACTCCTCAGGCTTCGGAAGTGTCCTCGTAACGGCTCCGGACCGAGCACGACCACGCCTCCGCGTGACCTCAACAGGAGCTCTCCCCGCTCCAACCTCCTCAGCAACACCGGCGACCTCGGCCTCGGCCCGGTCACCACCCTCGGCAGCAGCACGAGCTCGACGCCTCGGCGCTTCTTTGCGCCTCACCGAAAGCCACATCCACCTTGCGCTTCCGGCCTCGGGTTCCTCGGCCGCGACCACGACCTCTAACCTGGCCCCTCCAGGAGCCGCGGCGCCCTGGCTGCTTGTCGTGGCCACGTCCTGCGAAGCCCTGCGGCGGCACCACGACCTGCGCCTCGGCCCCTGCCGGAGCCCGCAGGCGTCCCTCGGACCGCCACGGCCACGCCCTGCGAGACCTGCGGCTACGCCCGCGACCTCGCCACGGCCTCCCGGGAGCCTCAGGCGTCTCGCAGCGGCGGCGTCCGCCCCCCTGCAAAGACTCTGAGACGACACCCTGGGCCTGACCACGGCCACCAACGGGAGACCTCGACGACTCAGCAGCAGCTCCACTACCGCTAGCGTCACGAAGACGCGCCCGGCCAGCGGCGGTCTCTCACGCACTACAGCGAAAAAGCGGCGACTTCGGCGAAGCAACGCCACGACCCACACCACTAATCGGCGGCTCGGGACCACCGAAGCGGCGCCCACGTCCAGGCCACTAGCGAAAGCCCGAGCGACGCGCAACAAAGACTAGCACCACTAGCGAGAAAAAGCGGAGACTCGCGGCGGCACCTGGAACTCACTCCCTGGCGTCGTAGAAACCTGGCGTCGGAGGAAAAGCTCTCAGGTCCGACTGAGACGGACCGTCGGAAACCTCCAAGGGCGCAGGCATCCCCGAAGTAGGAGTGTGCTCGCCCCCCGGAACAGCAAAGTCAACTCCAGCCAATACCCGATCCATGTCACTGGAAGTAGGCGCTGGAGGCGTAGGATCACCTGCACAAGATTCAAAGACATACTCGTAAAGCAGCAATGAAATCATTCTAGAAAGATCAAGACAAAGCAGCAAAAAGCAAGCCATAGGCCCATTTTTGACAGATAAGGCCAAAACGGAGCAGAAGCACAGGAGGCCAAAATCCATGAGACGTATACGATATATACGTCCTACTCAGTCAAGTTAAGAGCAAGCACGCACAAAAGCAGCAGAGAATTGGCCAAAACAGCAGAAAGCAGGCCTTTTTAAACCAAAAATAGCAGAAGAGGGAAAAA
Source organism: Dianthus caryophyllus (assembly GCA_023091065.1). NCBI lineage: Eukaryota > Viridiplantae > Streptophyta > Magnoliopsida > Caryophyllales > Caryophyllaceae > Dianthus > Dianthus caryophyllus. Next base: position 31,132,064 of record CM041522.1, read on the forward strand.
CGCTACAGAAAGCCAGAAACCCATATTTGCTGACACAAACCCAACCCATAAATCACAATAAGCTCATGCAAAAAATTTCATGCGAAAACGATGTCCCGAACACCTCGACTGAATAGCTTTTACAAAACACCTCCAAACTACAAAAACGGCCTTTTCTTGACCATAACTCAACCCAAAAAGCCCCACTTCCCACAAAACAACCCCCTAGCCAACACAGACGACATACATTACCATACATTCCATGAACGGGGCACGAAAAGCGAGGAAAAGCGACTTTTGGAAACCTAGCCTAAACTACAAAAAACGCTCCAAAACACCCCCAAGCAACACATTTCCTACAAAACAAGATCAAAAGTGTACCATACTAGCCATGAAAACACAATACAGAGAATTCGGGCAAGTTTCGGAACCGGAAAATTTCAACCAAAATCGGCCCTTATACCAAAACGCACGAAAATGATGTTTTTTCGAGCCGTTCTTCGCACACAAGCCACCCAAACCTCCACACAGGCATACTACAACACTCTCAAAATAACCAAGCCACTCGGGATAGCCTTACGCTACAAAAACAGAGCACAAGCCCCGACTTAACCCCCTTTCATACGGTTTCACCCCAAACGAACCGTTTTTCGCATGAATTTCAACAAACCAAACTCACCAACACGTTATACTACTAATGGGTAAGCTACACTGGAGTTTTGAGCCATTTTCGAGACATTTTCAAAAATGACCAAAATGCCCTCCGAGTCAAAACGTACGAAAATCGAGACCACAAGCCGGGTTTTCACACAACGACAGCAAGACAAGCAATGCAAGCACAATACCAACCATGGCTAACGTTTTCAAGCAAGGACGAGAGCTAAACTAGAATCAAACCGACATTTTCGACCCAAACCCTAGAAAACGGTATTTCGAGTTAAAACCGACTCAAACAAACTTCAAAACCGAAAAACCAAGCGAGTTGGATCGTACCTTGGTCCATGATGAATTGTAGGAGTCGAAAAATCGATTTTTGATCAAGAAAATCGCCAAGACGAGTTTTAGAGGGTTTCGATTTTGTTTTTTAATTTCGGATGAAATGAATAAGACTCCCCTCTCTTCCCCGATTTTTATACAAATTCACAAAACAAAAACAAAATCGCCAGTTTACTGGCGATTTTATTTTTGTTTCATGGGTTTCTGTTTGGTTTTGGGCCATTTCCTCGGCCCAATACACCTTCCAACCCATTTTTAAACACGATTTCAACCCAACCAACAAAAACACGTAGCCTCCTCACGAGACGTTCATAAAAACCTAACTTTTTATGAGAAAAACACGTAGCCTCCTCACGAGACGTTCATAAAAACCTAACCTTTTATGAGAAAAACACGTAGCCTCCTCACGAGACGTTCATAAAAACCTAACTTTTTATGAGAAAAACACGTAGCCTCCTCACGAGACGTTCACAAAAACCTAACCTTTTATGAGAAAAACACGTAGCCTCCTCACGAGACGTTCATAAAAACCTAACTTTTTATGAGAAAAACACGTAGCCTCCTCACGAGACGTTCATAAAAACCTAACTTTTTATGAGAAAAACACGTAGCCTCCTCACGAAACGTTCATAAAAACCTAACTTTTTATGAGAAAAACACGTAGCCTCCTTACGAGACGTTAAAAATACAAAAACACATAGCCTCCTCACGAGACGTTCATAAAAACCTAGCCCTTTTTATGAGAACCACGGAAAACACGTAGCCTCCTCACGAGACGTTCATAAAAACCTAGCCCTTTTTATGAGAACCAAAAACACGTAACCTCCTCACGAGACGTTCATAAAACCTAACCCTTTTTATGAGAAATACAAAAACACGTAACCTCCTCACGAGACGTTCATAAAAACCTAACCTTTTATGAGAAAAACACGTAGCCTCCTTACGAGACGTTCACAAAAATCTAAACCACTCTTATAAACCAAACCCCAAAAACGCGTAACCTCTTCTACGAGACGTCCAGCAAGGAAAGCAAAGCAAGGAGCGCAAGCCAGAAGCGCAAGCAAAACAAAGGAGCGCAAGCCAGAAGCGCAAGTAAAGCAAAGGAGCGCAAGCCAGAAGCGCAAGCAAAGCGAAGGAGCGCAAGCCAGAAGCGCAAGCAAAGCAAGGAGCACAAACGGAAACACAAGCAAGGCGCCCGGTGAAGTACTCGAGCCACATGCGGTGACATGCCCTTAAACATGTAGGACCGTCATGTCCTTAAAAACATGTCGTCCCTCCTCGCATTTCCGACGCTAAGTCCTCGTCTCTCCCATAAGACACATGCTTAGCGCCGCCAGGTAGTATCGAGACTATAATGGTGGGATACTATCTTTAAGTTTGATTAACGCTTTGTCCAAGCTCACCAAAGCGGGGGCTCTGAGATACCGTATCCGTACCCCCAAAAACAAACCCGATGATGAAAAGGACTTTCATGCATGCTTTTAAAAGAGTCGAAAGCGGTACAAAAGTGTCTAAAACGTATTAGTCATTTTTAGCGTATTAATTTGGATTTGCATTATCATGAAAATGAATGTCAATTTTAGTCATCATGAGCGTAACACGAGCACAATATAGGAGCGTCTTATTAAGCCAAGCCACAAAACAGCCCAACTAGCTACAAATCGGCCCAAACTTACAAAAACGGCCCAAAAACGCACACCAACACAACACATAAAACGGGCCAAAGTGCGTCCCGTGTCACATTTTCACAAAATTAAACTTTACAAAACCATAAAATAATATACCTTAATATTATTTCATTTCGAGCCAAAACCAAAAACACGACAAAAACCGAAACACGAAAACCGAAATTCGGACCAAAACTGAGCAAATACTTAGCCCATAAGTAAACAACAAAACATAATCATTACTTAATCAAAACATCCAAAAACCAAATGGGGGCATAAAACAACCCACCAAAACAAAAAGAATCGCAGTGGACAGCGATTAAGTTTCTAATCGCTGTTAACAGCGATTATAAACTTCTCCCATCTGACCGCCTTTTTGATTTTTCTTTAAAAATATCCAACTCAAGTAAACTTAAACGCTTTGTATCTGGCGACTAAGTTTTGTTATCCCACAGAAACCACCAAAACTCTATAAATACCAACCCACTTCATTCATTTTCAATACCCGGTTTTTAGCACTTATACACTATTCACAAAATCCACTCAAAAATACCGTCTTTACACTTTCGAAAGGGAAACATTCTACCTACTCTGCCAGACGTTTGAGACTCGGACAATGGGGTTACATTAACCCCAAACCCGATATTGGCACTAAGCGGCCGTATTAAATGTCTGGTTGTAGCGGTCAGGATTCATAATCCGTCTAAACCCCGCCAATATCGCATAAATAAACGACTCATTATCACTAAAGCAAACCGACGTCACTTTTATAATTATGCAAGTCCTCATTCATGCATTAAATAACGACTAGAATCACGGATCCAACACTAAATTGTACCGTTTCATAGAGTCTTTTAGCATGTCAAATCTGAGGGTTTTTCACAAATTCTAATACGAGGTCGGAAAATAACGTCTATAGTAATAATTTAGTCAATAAATTATTATTTAACGTACATTTCCTATAGCAATATGTCATTATTTTGACAATTTACATTATTTATGCATTTTAATCGAGTCATGTTTATTCGCACTTGAACGTAGCGTGACTTTTAGCCCAAATATCGAAATTAAGCAAGTGTTTTCAAATTAGTAGAGACTACTCTTATGTAGGCTTTTTGATTCTTGTTTTCAAAACTCATTTTGTCAAAACTTTGAAAAGTAACCTCAATTCAGAACCCCTTCTCTGGTTTCAAACCTCAGATTGATAGGTATCGACGCACCTTGAAATCTGAGACACTCGTGTCTTGTATTTCAAGACGCGTTGAATAGGTTCCAAATTCCTTTAATATTTGGTGGCGACTCCGAAAATACATTTTCAAAAAGGATTTTCTACTTTTCTTTTTTGGTCACAAATTCATGCAATGATCTCCCCCATTTTTACAAAACTTCGCACTTTTTCCTGCGAGGCGCATTCCGCCCCGGCGCCCCCGCACGGGGCGAGGTCGGGCGCGCACAGGGCGTCGATAGGTTTTCCCAAAAGGAAAAGATTTTCCCGGTACCTTCACATTGCCATAATTGCCAAATTTTTGCAAACGTACAACACATACCCCCTTCACCACTATACAGTTTAACCTCGCCATGGCCATTCTCAACCTGGGGAATTGACGTCATCGGCAAAGTTCAACCCGTAGGAGCAGGAGGACACTGCTTCATCCTCGTGGCCATCGACTATTTCACCAAATGGGTCGAAGCCGCATCATACCGCACGCTAGGCACAAAAGAAGTTGCGAAATTCATACAAAACAACATCATTTGTCGCTACGGCATACCCCACGAGTTTATCAGCGACCAAGGCACACACTTCCAAGGAGAAGTCGAACCGCTCCTCCTCAAATACAAGATACAACGGCATAAATCATCACCCTATCGACCACAAACTAACGGCGCGGTCGAGGCAGCAAACAAAACCGTCGTTTCAATCCTCAAAAAGATGATCGACACCTGCCACGACTGGCCCAACAAAATCCCATTTGCATTATGGGGATATCGCACCACTATCCGCACACCCACAGGCATGACACCCTACTTCTTAACCTACGGGATGGAAGCCGTCCAACCCGTAGAAATCGAAATGCAATCCCTTCGAATTCTTATGGAAGCAGACATTCCTGAAGCCGAATGGGCACGCGAACGATACGAGCAACTCATCCTTTTAGACGAGAGACGGTTACATTCACTAAATGCGGTCGAATGTACCAATCTCGCCATAACGCGCCTACAACAAACGGGTCAAGCCACGAAATATCAAAGTGGGTGACCTAGTACTCAAATCAGTCCGAGCACCATTACCAGTCGACCCAAGAGGAAAATTCAAACCCAATTGGGCCAGACCGTACTTGGTCAAGGAAATCCTCCCTGGAGGGGCCGTGAAGTTAACTGACCTTGACGGCCAGGACTTAGGTGCCAACAAATCTTGATCAACTCAAGAAATACTACCCTAAAACCCAAACAATTTTGCAATGTATTTCAAAAAAAAAAAACTCACTCTTGCATGGGTGAACTACGCTCGGTTTGATTCCACGCACTTTGGATACGTAAGCGACTTTGCAAAGAGCTCAACCGAATCACACGAACTCTGCGGTTTGATTAGTAAAGCGCGGATCGTGGCGACTTGTCAAAACCACAACCGAACTTCCTAGCACGCAAGCCTAAAGCTTAAAAAGGTCAAGGGCGATGCACTCACAAAAAGACACGCTCAAAACTTAAACAGGTCGAGAGCACAGTCAACACAAAATAAAACAAAAGAATCCAAGTCCGAAGCTTAAAAAGGTCGAGGGCTTAAGAACAAACGAATCAAACAAACAAATCCAAAGCTTAAAAAGGTCGAGGATTTTAAGACAGAATACGAATGTTCAAAGCTTAAAAAGGTCGAGAACATTTCAAAACAAAAGAAAGCGACGAGACAAGGCAAAAGCAAATTAATTCTATTTTATTACTTTATTTAGAATTTTTCGCAATTTAGAAATGAGTTAGGAACAAGCCTCCTTAACCCTTTATTCGAATCTAGAACATGTATTTGAATAAAGAAAATTTTTTCTAAACAAAGCAAAACAAACTAAGTCATCTTCTGTCGCTTCGGATTAGCCTCTTCATCTTCAAGAGGCCGACCCGCCACAATCTTCGAACTGATCACGGGAACAGTCCTCTCAAATCCTGGGGGCTCGATCGGATCCTCGTCCTGCTCGACTGGGGGCTCCTCGATCCTTGACCCTAGACGATCCTTAGCGGTCACCCTTGCTCCAAGCCATTCCCGCGCAGGCCTCGAAGTAGACACATCCACATTAACAGCACAAAGATCACCATAGTCTCTCCTTTCGCGCACCACCTCATACGCCAAGGAGGGCCTTGGCCCACTCTTCTCTCTCCTCCTCTGATTCTCCCGTTCCTGAGGATTATTGGAACGATACCATCGCGTGTAGAAGTCTGTAACACGAGTAGACTCTATATGCTCCGGAACAGCCCAAGTAATACGGTCCGACCATCCTCGGATCCAGGCATCAATCATCTGGTTGTTTAGGACAACAACCCCTCCAACCTGAGTATCCTGCTCGGGTATGGTTTGAGCAAGCCCGATTTGCCTCTTCAAGCGAAGAGGATGAATCTACACCCCTCGTTCAAACCCGCACAACATCAACCCACGAGCCGCATTCGCAACAGACGGCGCCGTAATCGCCGTAATATGTCACCACGACACGTACCAACGAATGGTGCTCTCCTTCACAAACCCCCGGTAGTAGTTTAGCGAACGCTCCCGAAGGTCAGCCCACTCCATCTTTCGCGACGTCGTCGCCGCAGCGTTGAAGACACCACCAAGGAGAAGGGCTTTATGCACACTTAGCCTCTCCATGAGCCAAATGTTGAGAATCCTAGCGCAACCCCGGTACGAGCTCAGACGATTAGCAGAACGGTCGTCTAAGCCCAGTATGGTCTCCGCTAGAATCAAAGCAGAAGGATCATATCCCCTATCCATCTCTTCAACAACGCGAGCATACCTCGCGTTCCCGAACACCCCATCTGGCATGGACCCCGCAAAAGCATAACGATGAACCAAACAAAAAGCAAGGGCCCTCCGCCTCGAACGGTCTGAAATACTAGTATCAACCTTATTCATGTATCGTTGACACAAGAGAAGCATGTTCACCTTACCTCCCTCAAACAAACCTGCAGCCTGAGCATTTGTCATTCCAAGGAAGTTTCGCAACATCCCGTTATAGCAAAGCTCACTCCTTACAACCACAGGAGTAGTCCGTTTTGACCACCCCGCAATGGCCGCAAACTCCTCCATTAAAGGACACACCTCTCCCCCGGGAAACCTAAACACGTGCAAGCTAGGATCCCAATAATCTAAGCACGCATCAAGGAAGTCAAGATCGACTTTCATTTGACGAAAGCCAATAAAAACACCCGCACCATCATCATACACCGCCCTCTTCATTGCCGGACTTAGTGAGGAAGTCCACCTCTTCAAAAGAGCATCAAAATGCTCAACCATTTTTCTTGAAAACAAAAACAAACTTTTACAAATATACCTAATATATTTATGAGAGCAAAAACTTGAAAAGAAAAGAAGTGATTGTGAATGAGGATTATAGCACGCACCCCCCATCCTTATATACAAAACATAATACGGGATATGGAAACACAGCGTTATCAGACACGCCGCCAAACCGCATAGCCTTATGCGGTTTGCACCACAAACCGCATAAGCCTATGCGGTTTGACCCCTAAACCGCATAAGGCTATGCGGTTCAAGGGGCGGGTTTTCTCGCAACTTTCCTACTTTCGTTTTTCCTAAACACTACAATCCACCTTAGGCTACGACATTCTTTTGTTGTTTCCCACGCAGCAACATTACATTTCGCTTCAGCATCCACGATTCCTACCACGAGTCAAAACATAACATTTTCGACACTCATGCAAGCTCATTTCGCATTTAAAATGAACTTTTCGCAAACGCATTTTCACAATCTAAAATCAACATCAATGCATCCCACTCGGGAATCATTTCACTTTTCAAACAAGCTTACCAAACAGGTTCACAACAACAATCACAGTCCAAGCAACAACATGTACACAAAGGTTCATACAATCTTTATTACACAAGTTCACTCCGGATGACGACGACGATACTCGTCAAACTCACGCCGAATCTGAGCCGTCTCAGTTCGGCTCTGACACAACTGGGCAGCCTGCTCAGCCCAAGCCATCCTCCACCTGTTGGCTATCCGCCATAACTTCTTATGAGCCTCTTTCGCCACCTGCGATACATAACACAAAAACAACACTTCAAATTTTTTCTCCATCTTGCCTTAATTTCACTCAAATTAAGCCAAACTTAGGGGGAAATTTCAAAAACAAAGCACATTTTTCTCCATTTTGCCTTAATTTCACTCAAATTAAGTCAAACTTAGGGGGAACATTTCAAAAACAGAAGCAGTCAACGCCATTTTGCCTTAATTTCACTCAAATTAAGACAAACTCGAGGGGGTAACACAAAAACATGACTCTCACAAGTTTGATCATCGCTATAACTCATACCTCGATCAAACTGGGGGCTCACTCACATATACAAGGACAAAGATACATACCTTCTTCACCCTGCCCGTCCAGCTGTCCATGCCCGCGTCGGTAGTCACCAGCAAGTACGTCGGCAAAGTGAAGGTACGACGGACACCCGACTCGTCATACTCAACGGTGGTAGGAAAGTCGCCAGGCTCCGCCATCTCAGGATCAAACAACTACAAAAGCACACGCCATGCACACATCAGGGAAATTTTTCGCAAAAATTACCTTACGCACCCTCAAAGAAGCAAGCAAGCATACCTCAATCGGCCCACAAGCAAGCCGAGACTGAGCGAACTGGCCATAGTCTTCCCCAGGACAGAGAAGACTCACCGACTCTCCCTCCCCGTATAACGCCATTCGATCCTGAGCCGAAACCCCTCGCTCGAAAAGGACTCTCGGCGGGTCCTTAGGCACCACCGGAGCTGGCCATCCTGCCTGAAAGACCAAACGCTCTCCAAGGTACCAAACCGGCCCATACGGCGTCGCCAAGTACAGACGCTGGGTCTCTCGCAATGCGAACCGCGCCCCGATGCCTTCCGGAATGCCCGCATACTGGCCCCACGGGAACGGCACGAACTACAAACAAAAACAAAAGCAAACACTCATAAATACAATCATTTTAAGTGCACTTTATTTAAAATGGTTCAAGCACAAACCTGATCAAACTGCATCTGGTTCAGAAGCACCCGAACCTCGTCATACGACCAGTCAAAAGCCGCACGGTTGCACGTGCCCCAATCGCTGCCATGGATATACCCGCGGAATCGTCGCAGCATGCGGAGGCAGCAGAAAAGGGAAGTGACTGAAGATCCACGACTGCACATACAAAAACACATTACAAGACAACAAAAACGAATAACAACGCATCTAAAACAAAAACAAAATCAATACATACCTCCATCACAAACCCAGGCGAGACTAAGGACAGTCTCGACCCTCGATCCATGACCCGCGGCCTCACCACGTCCATGCAAAATCGAATACACAGACCCAAGGATGGCGACACCCAGTCTAGTGTCCCGATCGCACCCCAATCTACGAGATGCATCAAGACCGACGTCGCCGCCCTCTCACCCTTATCGCCGAAGTACACGGCGCTAACAAACCACCACAACCACAAACGAGCGTTCTGCTCGTCAATCCACTCAGAGGGACCTCGCTCGGTCTTCCCCTCGAAGTACTCCATGATGAAGCTAGTCTTGATCACATAAGGTGGGTTACCCTCGTACTCCACCTCCAAACCACCGCCAATCGCGGCAGTCACCACCTCGTCCTCAATGGACGGCGCAAACTCAAAGCTCATATCGCGGTCCCCGAACGGAAGCCGTCATGAGCGTGCCACGACAAGGTAATCTACAGGCCTGGCGGGCATGTGAAACTTGTCGTCGTCGTGTCCCGATACTGTCGAGGAAGGCCACGATCGACGCTCGGTTCGCCGTCTCGCCGACCTCACAATCACCCACCAGTGCTCAACTAGAGGACCAAAGCAACTGCGCGACACCGAGCTGCGCACCCTGGGAAGCTTCTTCTCAAAAGCATACATCACGGACGAGGCGGCGAGAAAGTCCTCATCGGACCTTTTAAGCCAACCCATCGTGGCAGATGGGAGGCGTGTCTCTGCGGAGCAAGTAGAAGGTCATGGCCATCCCGGCCCTTGGCGAACGCCTGTTCGCCGCGCGTGATTTTCGCGGCCTAGAGCTACTCGCCTAGGCACGACCTCCTCGGCCTCCTCAACGCGTCCATCTCGACTTCCACCATCCACGGCTCTTGAGCAAGCTCATCCTCAGGGATCGTGCACAGGTCACGCCGCCGCGGCCACGACCCTACCTCGTGGTGACCACGCGTCTGGTAGGCGGTCCCGAGGGTCGACATCCTGCCGCTACGCGTACGCCTCAAACTACTCGAGCTAGAGGCTCCCTCAGTCCTCGAGCTAGTACTCTTACGAGATCTTGATCTCGTAATACGACTAGAACCCTCTCCTGCAACCAAACACAACCAATACATACGGCTATAATACATGCAAGCATACAACTCGGCATACACATACGCAAATACACAAATAATACGCACATAATACATATACACCCTTCTTATATACATATACATCCCTTTACACATTGCACGTTACGCCCTACAGAGCATTTTTAGGCCTAATTCACAATTAAGCCGAAAACCGTTCTCTACACCTCAAAATTACAACTTTATGGTTTCTACGCGCCATAATAGTCCCCAACTACAAACCATTACAAGCAATTGCATTTTGGTCATCCCGATCAAAAACCCCCAATTCGCCTTAATTACTCCGTATAACTACGACTTAAGACGGCGATTTGAAAGCCTTAGCTCGACATTTTCGCAAAACTAACGCTATAGACATGCTATACACACTATGGGCATCCTACACCGAAGTTTAATTGAAATTCCGGGTCGGAAAATCCGGGTTCATTTTCGGGCCCGAAACCTAATTTGGACGTTTTTCACACAAAGACGGTCTAAATCACAATTAATTCACACATACACGTTCACATGGCATAATGCAACACAATGACGACAATTTCAAGCATTCAAACGGCAAATTTCAAGCAAAATTCGGGTTTTCATGCAAAACCCGTCTTTTCAACATTTCAAGGCAAAACTAGCTAATTACAACGACAAATAACGTAAAAGCAAGTCAAAATAGAGCATTACCTGATGCCATAGCAAGACAACGCAAGAAAAACGAGCAAAAACGGTTGAGAAATCGAAAAATGACGTTTTTTAGAGCAAGAAACCGAAAGTGATATAATGAGCAAAGTCACGGCTTCACTCGTGTTATATAGCCCCCTACAGCCACTAAGGCAAACCGCATAACCTTATGCGGTTTGCGCCATGAACCGCATAAGGCTATGCGGTTTCTGCCTGTGGTTTTTCTCGGTTTTTCCTCGTTTTACGCCTGCTTTTGAATTCCCAACTCATCTTGGCTCAAATGCAACTCCAAGTACGTCCCGTGCTTGGGTTAAGGCGTCACCTACAGTCCGCCATACGCGTATATTAAGCATTTAATATGCAGTGCGAAGCGAAGCACGAACGCTCTTCACGAGCATTACATCATTTTCTTCTCAACAGAAGGCAATCATATGCAATTACGACTACATAGACACTCCTCGGCGAGCCCAAGCACAAGCACTCTCAATATACACCTAACTCCAAGCATTTCACTCTACATAGACACTCCTCGGCGAGTTCAAGCATTACACGGACGCTCTTTCACGAGACCTACACTAAACACCTACATAAACACCCCTACTCAATTATACACCTCACGTATACCCAAACATCTTACAAGCACATGCACCCCTGCACCTTAGCCCCTTTCACATTTCAACACATGCAACATGAAGACATTACAAGCAGCAGCCCCAGGCATCCGACGACACCAAGCATATACAACGGCACTACACGACAGTACAACAAGCACGACGAAGACATTCAGCAGGCCGGCAGGCCCTTATAGCATGCACGGACCGCCAAGTCCTTAAAATGCGCACGCCCCTCCCCGTTCAGCCCGGTTCGAAGTCCTCGTCTCACCCATGGACACATGCTTCGTTCCGCTGACTGTATCGAGACTGTAATGGTCCGGATATGGTCGTGGAGTTTGACTAGCGCTCTAGTCCGAGCTCAGTCAAACTGGGGGCTCTGTGGATACCCATATCCGTACCCTCCCAAACAAAACCCTGTGATGTATCACGGACTTTTATTACGCATGCTTTAACGTTGACTTAAACGGTTCTAACTAATGTCGAATTCATTTTGAGTCGTTTTGAAATGTTAAAATGATTTAGGTCGCTTCGCATCGCTTTAAATAAACGTTCATTTTGTCCATTTGGAGTCTAGCTAGGTCCTCGTCCTGCTTCATTTGGCATGAGCTTCACATTTGCACTACAATTAGCCCTTTTACATTAATAAGGTCTAATTCAGCATTCCTAAATCCCTAAATTTAGGCCCGGTGGCTAGATCTTCCCTTTAGCCTCCTCTTACACAAAATACAACCTCATGTCTTACCTTATTTCACAAAATCCATGCAAATACACCCTTTTCATTTTTCCGGGTCTCGGGCAAACCGAAGCCTAAACCCGACCTTTGGCCCGCACTCCAAAGCCCTAAACATCAAAATATCTCAGAAATATCCTAGCCTTTTCCTTGACGTCCAAGTAAGGATTATACTAAATCTTTTCGAGATACAATCAAACCGGAACTAGGAAACTACGCAAAAAAACACACCTTCAAACCGCATAGCCTTATGCGGTTTGGGGTGGCAACCGCATAAGCTTATGCGGTTTGCCTGGGCAACCGCATAAGCCTATGCGGTTTCCTGGCTTGTTTTATCCCCGGATTTCCTAATTTCTTCGAGGTTTTTAGTATATATATACACCCCTATACCTGACCTCGAAGGACATCAATTTCTCTTCAGAAAACGCAATTTACACCCAGCTTTCACAGCAAACACACTACAAAACTCTCTCAAAGCCTCAAGCACTCAAACCCTTGAGTTCAACACACCATCCCGTGTTGAATTCATCCTCCTTTTAAGTTCAAGAAGCGAAGCTCTGCCCAGATCAGAAGCGTCAGGACAAGGTAGGTACCGATCCACTTGGATCAAAGCTTTTTCTTATTTTCTATGGACTAACAAAGGGGACTACACTCTAGCGCCCCCCCGGCTTTGGCACCCAGCGCGCTTGCACTCCAAGTGTTCTATTTACTTCGGGTACACTCCATATCCGATGACACGCCAAAGTCGCATAAGCAACCGACCCTTATAAAATAAACCAATGGACAATTGAACTTTATTTTATTTGCATGCATCTTGCACCTTCTTATTTTGCATTAAAATCAACTTAAACAATGAATTCGACCTTTAACTGAACCGTATTCATTAACAAGTTAAACATGCTAAACTGAGGGTTTTAATCAATCTTTTTGCGTCTGCATCTGCATTCTTTTACAAACTTATCGCACTTGTACGTAGCGATAACATTAGTTCAAATATCATCTTACAAGGATTGTTCTAGGTCAGTAGAGGCTATTTTTACATAGGCTTTTCTAAAAGGTTTTCATAAATCATTATTTGAATTAACTCTTTTTCTAAAGTACCCTCACCCCGAATCCAATCTGGTTTCACAAGCCTTAGATCTAGGGGTGTCGGCGTGCTCCAAAATCTAGGACATGTCTTTAGGCTTAGGACATGATAGTAGGTTCCTAATTTCCGCGATAATTAGGTGGCGACTCCAAAACAGTTTTAAAGGTTTTTGTAAATTAGTCTTTTTAACTTAATCCGCCCTTAAGCAAGACGCCGAGTTGGGTCCCATCCGATCCCGGGTTCCACAGCAGGGTAAGAATGAATGCAAGTGTCGCGCCCACTAAGAACGAAACACGGCAAGGAGACAGAACCGCAAAGCGCATAAGCACATAATGTCACGGTGGCCCTGATAACTTTAGCGAAATAGGGGAATAAAGCCCTAGTCTACTATGCATACACTAATATCCACTTTAAGAATAGGCTATGTTAATCATAGAGCACCTTAACTCTGGATAAAACGACTATTTCCTAAAGCCTGACCCACTAAGAGTTGGCATATTCTTTATCTTGTACGGCTTTGGCTATACGACTTAAGACGTAACGGCATGGGCAGGATGCACTAAGAATTAAGGCTGCCGGCTTAAACCACACTATTCGATATGACCCAAGCCAGAGATCGAGATAGTGGTATCCGCACAAGACTATCTTAACCCCACTTCACTTACGATTGACGTTTTCATATCGGAGGCTCAAGCGTTTGACCTTTTATTTAACTTACTCAATATTCATTATTTATTCGATATTTACATATCACATGTTACTAGACTCTCCTAGTCTCAGCGTCAAACGTTTTATTTGAATTGTAGGTTTCATATGATCACATAACACGTTCGTTTATTATTTGAAGTGTTGTTAATTATTAACGTTTTTAGGTTTCTATAATGATACGTTTATTAGTATGTCCAATTTTATTTAAGTGTTTTTCAAACACCTTAAGTTATTTACTTATTCATTTTCAATTTTCTATACTTAGTAAAATTTTCAATTATTTTCGATGTTCACTATTCACTTTTCACTATTCACTATTCACTATTCAAGTATTTTATCGTATTTTTATCACGTATTCGTATTTTTATACTTCGTATTTTATACGTATTTTTATACGTATTCGTATTTGTATACTTAAGTATTTTATTCGTATTTCTATACTTATCGTATTCTTATACTAAATGCGTATTTTTATACTTAAGATATTTTAGGTATTTATACTTAAGATATTTTAGGTATAAAACTAAACCTTTTTATTTTCTAAGTATAAATTTCTAGTTTCAAAGTCGTTAAGTTCGTTTTGTACTTAGTGATTTTTGAAAATATTTTTAAAGTCTAGTTTTAAAAACGTTAAGTTCGGTTTGTAAAAAGTGATAATGATATTTATTTTAAAATTCTAGTTTTAAAAATGTTAAGTTCAATTTGTAAAAAGTGATAATGATATTCATTTTAAAATGAGACTTAGTTATTTTAGTCGTCTATTAACTAAATTTAGCGATTTTCATTTTTAAAATAATAGTAACGTGGATGATTCATTTTAGTCCGTATGTCCAAGGTCCACGGTCAAATATGCAACGGTAGCACACGATTTAGTTCATTTTTATAACTTGATTTACATATTTTTATCGGTTTATAATATTTCATTTATAACTAAATCGATTTATACAATGTTTCAATTCTAATAACTATTTAACTTTAGTGACTTAGTGATAAATTCATTTTAATCAAATTTGGTCAATTTTAAGTGATGATGCCGTGTGGAACATATATATGTAAAAATTGATTTATTTCTTTTAATTTCTTAATTCAATTTATTAACTACTAATTAAATTATTTTAAAAATAAACTAAAAAGTGATAAAAACAATTTTAGACCCTAATAAACCCTAAATGCCGTGGCTAATGGTGATGGTGGTCAAAATTTAACTTTTCAATTTTTATCGGTTTTTAGCTTAAAGTCTTTATATTTTAATTATTCTAACTATACTAAAACGATTTAAACTAAAATGAAATTTACTAAAAATTTCATTTACATTTATGAATAGTGTTTTTCAACACTTTAATTTTCTAACTTTTTAATCTTAATGATTTAGCTAGTTTAATTTATATAGTTATTAATATAATTACTCATTAGTTAAATAAAACAATAAATAACAACAAACATAAAGATATTAAGAATCAAAGCATGCTACAAAATGAAGAACACATGAAGAAGTCCAAGAACACACATGAACAACAATAACACCATTTTTAAAGTTAAGAACACATTTTGCAATTTTCACATTTAATAACTTATTTTCCTAAATTAATTTTTATAACATGATAACATCTAAATTAACCTAACTTAATCCAACATATTATTTACAAAAAATTAAAAGTGAAAAATTAAATAAAAATAGAGGCAAAACCGTGAGCTAGCATATATGTACAAAAATTTGATTTTCGATTTTTCTTTACTTTAAACTCGTTGTTATTATTTAACATAATTTTACATATACTTACAATATGTTTAAAACTCATAAAAACATAACTAAACATATAAACAACAATTTAAAGTGAAAAACAATATGATTCAAAAATGAAAACATATAAAGTTTACTAACATTATTATTAGTTATTATCATTTATTATCATCACATAAACATAAATAGGATCAAGGTTGATGTTTAACATAATTTTAACATAAAAATCATACTTATAAAATTATAATAAAAATCAAATTAATTTTAAAGGAAACTAATATGAGAAATAACTAGTCACATTAAATCGGATGTTAATCGTCGAGGATCTAAAATAAATTTTAGATCGGAATTTCTTCACCCATATAACCCATGTTCTTCACCCATATTACCCAAGTAAGTTAGCTTCTAAAACCCACTAAAGAACTTAGAACACTTAGAAATTATTAGAATAATATTAAGGTTTTTATTTTAATTGTTTTTGGGAGAAAAATGGAAAAAAATAAAAGAGAGAAAATGGAGTGATGAGCCACGACATTATGGGGCATTAGGTGCTCATTTTGGTCTTTAGAACTTATAAGGTAAGTTAGAAAAATATTAGGTTAAAGGATTTAGGTTAAGTTGGATTTATTTAGTATATAAAGTTTTATTTAAATGAAATTAGGAGACAAATAAAAGCAAGTGGCTTAAATGTGTCATAAATTACTATGTAGATAAAGAAAATGTTCCTTTGATATTTTTAAAATGTTTTTCACGAAATTAATCAGTTTTAACAAGTCGGGCGTCAAAAGCGATAAAAGTTAAAATGTGCTGTTTTGGTCTGAAAAGTATTCATTTTATAAATTTAAGACTAAAATATTATATTTACTACTTTAGAAAATATTTAAAAGTGATGGAAATGAAAATGGTAGTATTAAAGTAGTAGTATTGAATTTGTATTTATGTATTATTATTAAGTATAAACTTTAAATCTTTAAAACAAAATAAAAATGATGATGATAAAATTAGATGTGTAAGTAAAGTAAAGATTTGTGTAAGAAAAAATGGAAGAGGATAGAATTTGACTTTGGTGTCCGAAAGTCAAAGGTCTATTTTTCGGGCTCGATTATCGTTTTCGAAATTTTCGATTTCTTGTGATCATGAAAGTCTCAAAATAAAGGATATGATCTTAAAATAGTGTTTTGAAATAAAATCGGAAATAAAAATAAAAATAATTTTCGAAAGGTACTAAAAACAAAATTTGAGTTTTAATCCTCGAAATTTTGAATAAAAATTTCCTAGGTCGAAATACTTATTTTTTTCGTTGAATGTTATAGATTTAAAGAATTATATTCAAAAGTCAAAAAGTTAATCAATTTAAATTAGGTGTGATTTCAAATATCGACAATTTAGAAAAAGCTAGTTTAATGAAAATGAAATAGTAATTAGATATTAATATAATATGATTTATAAATAAAAAATCAAAATGATTATGTTTTGATGTTAAGTTTGCTTTACCAAAAATAAGAAGAAAAAAGGAAGAGGATAAGATGGTTTGATTTTTGATTTGCGTGTTTGAAATTGTTGACCCGAATTCCAGAGACGGGAAAAGTATAAGGGCTCATTTTTATTCGAAAATGAAAAATGTTCGAAATTGAATTTTATGAATAAAAGGTTTTATATTTATTTTTATGAATAGTAAACATAACCTAACATTTTTGAAATTTGAAAGGCGATTTAAATTTTGTGTTGATTTTTATAAAATTTTGAAATGTGTTTCTTTTTCAATTCTAAAGATAATACAACAAACTTTATTTTTCAAAATTTTTAAATTTGTACTTAAGAAATTTAGTATTATTTGGCGAAAAAAATTCAGTCGCATTTTTATTATATGGAAAAAGGATGAATTTAATTTGAGAAATTAAATTCTTTTATCAAATTGTGTTAAAATAACACGGGGTGTTACAAACCTACCCCCTTAAGAAAAGTTTCGTCCCGAAACTTGGATAGAGTGGATAGCTGCTCGCAGTTAGACAAGGCCGTTAGAGAAGATAACAAGTCTTCACAAGTTTCGATAAAGATATTTTATTTTGGTAGAATAAGAGTTTTCAAAAAGTTTGAATTTTTGAATTATTATAAGGATTTCAGATAGAGTGGAAAGTTTGGAGGATATAAACGTTTTATATTTACAAATGGAATGTTTTGAATTAATATAAAAGTATTGCCAGATTATCATTTTTGAAATCGACTTCAAAGGGATTTTCAAAGAGGTGGGGCCTAGAAGTTTTGTACGGAATTAATTTAAATTAAAATTATAAGGGTTTTAAAATAAAACAAATTATAATTTTATTTGAAATTAAATATATAGTTTAAAGTTTGTTGAAATAATGATTTTAAATAATTTTAATCAATGATTTTAAATCATCAAATTTTGTCCTACCTCCTTAAGAAAATTTTAAACACATTTATCAAATTCAAGATAAAAGCTAAAGATTCATTTTAAAGGTTGAGAATTCAGAAATAGGTATTGATAAATTTAAAATTTTGAAAATAACTAACTTTGATAGTATATAAGGTAAAAAATATGCGATTTAAAACCAAATAATTTCGAAGGCATTTAAAATCACGAAATAAAATTTTAGAATTAATTGAATAAGTTTTCAGAGATATTTTCAAAGGGAAACATTTAAGTAAATTTTTTGAAGATAATTAGGAATTATAAATTTACGAAGATTTGTAAATTTTTAAAAGAGATAGTAAGTTTAAGAGGTTTAAAATGTAATAAAGTTTGAAAGTTTTTGAGAATCAATCAAATGAAGTTTAAGGAATTGAGAAGCAAAAATGAAATCATTTTGCGAGATTAAGGAAGAGGAATGAAAGTTCATTTGAGAAGTAGTTACTAGAAATTATAGGTTTAGGAAATTAGAGAATTAGAAGGAAAAGGTTAAAGAGATTAAAATTGTTAAAGGAGAACGAAATAAAATTCGTGTTAAAGAGGATAATTAGATAGAGTTGTAGAAATTCTTCCTGCGACAGAAATCTTCGAGATCTTGAACTTCTTATCAGCTGTAAGGTTCTTGATACGTCCATTTGCTACGTTTGAGGTCTTGTCGTCATGTATTTGATTAAAGGCTTCGATCTTCGAGATTTAAACTTATTACTTAGATTTTATATCCGAGGATAGTTGTTAGTTTTAGTTAGTCACATCAGCAAGTAGCAAGCATACAATAGTTAGTGTATTTTATTTTGAGGGAAGTAGTTCGTTATTTAAAAGTCCTTAGCCTATGGTCGGTCCTTAAGGTTTCTACCCATCCTCACACTTTAAAGCGATTTAAAGTTATTATTTAAGTGATCTAATTAAAGAAAAATCTAATTTATTATTTGATCCTATTAGTCTTTGCGGGTTAACACATTAATATGTTTGTATGCGGGTGTCTCTCGTTAGGTAAGCATAAATCGCATTAGGCAATTCATGTTACTGGTCACGAGTCGACTTCGATACCAATCAGAATAACCTGATTTTTAGTCGACTTTAATTACTAAGGCGGAAATTAATTAAGTCTTAAACCAGCGTTATTAATTATACAAATAACCCAAAATATTACATCATCGTTTAAGAGTTGAATAAAACAACTCTAAATCACGGAAATTTAAAAGAGTAGCGTCATATATATTACATATCTCTCGAAAAGTAACTAAAAGTAAAGCATAAAAGCGTCTCGTGGCCCGATCCAAAATCCGGCTCAGGTCCACGATCCTCTGCACAATAAAGCGATGGGGGATGCATTGGCCGGTGATGACTAGCTATGCTCATACTTACCCTCGATTTCAATTACTTTGGTTTATTATTATCGCTTTATAACTATAACGTTATGATAAAAATATAAACATGCTTAATACAAATAGCATATAAAGACATATAAGTCATAAGCATGCGGTTTAAAGCGATAACTCAAATAAGCATGATATTCAGTTATGAAGCAAATAACAGATAATATCATAGTAATAGTGTCGCAGCATAACAGCAGTATTACGAGGCGATATCAGATCGCAAACAAACATACATATCGTATCATTCACATCATGCAGACTCGATTCACTTGTAAATTCGTGGTCTTTAGTTTTGAAGATGGTACACACTCATTCTCATTTAATCATACAACAAACAACACATACGACTACGAGCACGACCAATCGAGTAGGCCTTTGTACTGCGATCGATTGCATCTCACTTCCATAGTGCGAGAGACTTACTCGACTCGTAAACCACGCCGAATACTATAGTACTTGCATCTCATCTTCTAGTGTTGAAATGATTCGAACTTGAGATACAATCTCGTCAAGTAATCTTTACGCAGGTAAGAATGAATGCAAGTGTCGCGCCCACTAAGAACGAAACACGGCAATGAGACGAGCCAAAGCGCATAAGCATATAATGTCACGGTGGCCCTGATAACTTTAGCGAAATAGGGGAATAAAGCCCTAGTCTAGTATGCATACACTAATATCCACTTTAAGAATAGGCTATGCTAATCATAGAGCACCTTAACTCTGGATAAAACGACTATTTCCTAAAGCCTGACCCACTAAGAGTTGGCATATTCTTTATCTTGTACGGCTTTGGCTATACGACTTAAGGCGTAACGGCATGGGCAGGATGCACTAAGCAATAAGGCTGCCGGCTTAAACCACACTATTCGATATGACCCAAGCCAGAGATCGAGATAGTGGTATCCGCACAAGACTATCTTAACCCCACTTCACTTACGATTGACGTTTTCATATCGGAGGCTCAAGCGTTTGACCTTTTATTTAACTTACTCAATATTCATTATTTATTCGATATTTACATATCACATGTTACTAGACTCTCCTAGTCTCAGCGTCAAACGTTTTATTTGAATTGTAGGTTTCATATGATCACATAACACGTTCGTTTATTATTTAAAGTGTTGTTAATTATTAACGTTTTTAGGTTTCTATAATGATACGTTTATTAGTATGTCCAATTTTATTTAAGTGTTTTTCAAACACCTTAAGTTATTTACTTATTCATTTTCAATTTTCTATACTTAGTAAAATTTTCAATTATTTTCAGTATTTCACTATTCACTTTTCACTATTCACTATTCACTATTCACCGTATTTTATACGTATTTTTATACGTATTCGTATTTGTATACTTCGTATTTTGTTCGTATTTCTATACTTATACGTATTCTTATACTCGTACGTATTTTTATACTTAAGATATTTTAGGTATTTATACTTAAGATATTTTAGGTATAAAACTAAACCTTTTTATTTTCTAAGTATAAATTTTTAGTTTCAAAGTCGTTAAGTTCGTTTTGTACTTAGTGATTTTTGAAAATATTTTAAAAGTCTAGTTTTAAAAACGTTAAGTTCGGTTTGTAAAAAGTGATAATGATATTTATTTTAAAATTCTAGTTTTAAAAATGTTAAGTTCAATTTGTAAAAAGTGATAATGATATTCATTTTAAAATGAGACTTAGTTATTTTAGTCGTCTATTAACTAAATTTAGCGATTTTCATTTTTAAAATAATAGTAACGTGGATGATTCATTTTAGTCCGTATGTCCAAGTTCAACAGTCCAATATGCAAAGGCGGTAGCACACGATTTAGTTCATTTTTATAACGGTTACATATTTTTATCGGTTTATAATATTTCATTTATAACTAAATCGATTTATACAATGTTTCAATTCTAATAACTATTTAACTTTAGTGACTTAGTGATAAATTCATTTTAATCAAATTTGGTCAATTTTAAGTGATGATGCCGTGTGGAACATATATATGTAAAAATTGATTTATTTCTTTTAATTTCTTAATTCAATTTATTAACTACTAATTAAATTATTTTAACAATAAACTAAAAAGTGATAAAAAGAATTTTAGACCCTAATAAACCCTAAATGCCGTGGCTAATGGTGATGGTGGTCAAAATTTAACTTTTCAATTTTTATCGGTTTTTAGCTTAAAGTCTTTATATTTTAATTATTCTAACTATACTAAAACGATTTAAACTAAAATGAAATTTACTAAAAATTTCATTTACATTTATGAATAGTGTTTTTCAACACTTTAATTTTCTAACTTTTTAATCTTAATGATTTAGCTAGTTTAATTTATATAGTTATTAATATAATTACTCATTAGTTAAATAAAACAATAAATAACAACAAACATAAAGATATTAAGAATCAAAGCATGCTACAAAATGAAGAACACATGAAAAAGTCCAAGAACACACATGAACAACAAGAACACCATTTTTAAAGTTAAGAACACATTTTGCAATTTTAACATTTAATAACTTATTTTCCTAAATTAATTTTTATAACATGATAACATCTAAATTAACCTAACTTAATCCAACATATTATTTACAAAAAATTAAAAGTGAAAAATTAAATAAAAATAAAGGCAAAACCGTGAGCTAGCATATATGTACAAAAATTTGATTTTCGATTTTTCTTTACTATAAACTCGTTGTTATTATTTAACATAATTTTACATATACTTACAATATGTTTAAAACTCATAAAAACATAACTAAACATATAAACAACAATTTAAAGTGATAAACAATATGATTCAAAAATGAAAACATATAAAGTATACTAACATTATTATTAGTTATTATCATTTATTATCATCACATAAACATAAATAGGATCAAGGTTGATGTTTAACATAATTTTAACATAAAAATCATACTTATAAAATTATAATAAAAATCAAATTAATTTTAAAGGAAACTAATATGAGAAATAACTAGTCACCTTAAATCGGATGTTAATCGCCGAGGATCTAAAATAAATTTTAGATCGGAATTTCTTCACCCATATAACCCATGTTCTTCACCCATATTACCCAAGTAAGTTAGCTTCTAAAACCCACTAAAGAACTTAGAACACTTAGAAATTATTAGAATAATATTAAGGTTTTTATTTTAATTGTTTTTGGGAGAAAAATGGAAAAAAATAAAAGAGAGAAAATGGAGTGATGAGCCACGACATTATGGGGCATTAGGTGCTCATTTTGGTCTTTAGAACTTATAAGGTAAGTTAGAAAAATATTAGGTTAAAGGATTTAGGTTAAGTTGGATTTATTTAGTATATATAAAGTTTTATTTAAATGAAATTAGGAAACAAATAAAAGCAAGTGGCTTAAATGTGTCATAAATTACTATGTAGATAAAGAAAATGTTCCTTTGATATTTTTAAAATGTTTTTCACGAAATTAATCAGTTTTAACAAGTCGGGCGTCAAAAGCGATAAAAGTTAAAATGTGCTGTTTTGGCGATTTTCTGAAAAGTATTCATTTTATAAATTTAAAACTAAAATATTATATTTACTACTTTAGAAAATATTTAAAAGTGATGGAAATGAAAATGGTAGTATTAAAGTAGTAGTATTGAATTTGTATTTATGTATTATTATTAAGTATAAACTTTAAATCTTTAAAACAAAATAAAAATGATGATGATAAAATTAGATGTGTAAGTAAAGTAAAGATTTGTGTAAGAAAAAATGGAAGAGGATAGAATTTGACTTTGGTGTCCGAAAGTCAAAGGTCTATTTTTCGGGCTCGATTATCGTTTTCGAAATTTTCGATTTGCGCGATCGCAGAAAGTCTCAAAATAAAGGATATGATCTTAAAATAGTGTTTTGAAATAAAATCGGAAATAAAAATAAAAATAATTTTCGAAAGGTACTAAAAACAAAATTTGAGTTTTAATCCTCGAAATTTTGAATAAAAATTTCCTAGGTCGAAATACTTATTTTTTTCGTTGAATGTTATAGATTTAAAGAATTATAATCAAAAGTCAAAAAGTTAATCAATTTAAATTAGGTGTGATTTCAAATATCGACAATTTAGAAAATGCTAGTTTAATGAAAATGAAATAGTAATTAGATATTAATATAATATGATTTATAAATAAAAATCAAAATGATTATGTTTTGATGTTAAGTTTGCTTTACCAAAAATAAGAAGAAAAAAGGAAGAGGATAAGATGGTTTGATTTTTGATTTGCGTGTTTGAAATTGTTGACCCGAATTCGAGAGGCGGGGAAAAGTATAAGGGCTCATTTTTATTCGAAAATGAAAAATGTTCGAAATTGAATTTTATGAATAAAAGGTTTTACATTTATTTTTATAAATAGTAAACATAACCTAACATTTTTGAAATTTGAAAGGCGATTTAAATTTTGTGTTGATTTTTATAAAATTTTGAAATGTGTTTCTTTTTCAATTCTAAAGATAATACAACAAACTTTATTTTTCAAAATTTTTAAATTTGTACTTAAGAAATTTAGTATTATTTGGCGAAAAAAATTCAGTCGCATTTTTATTATATGGAAAAAGGATGAATTTAATTTGAGAAATTAAATTCTTTTATCAAATTGTGTTAAAATAACACGGGGTGTTACAAACCTACCCCCTTAAGAAAAGTTTCGTCCCGAAACTTGGATAGAGTGGATAGCTGCTCGCAGTTAGACAAGGCCGTTAGAGAAGATAACAAGTCTTCACAAGTTTCGATAAAGATATTTTATTTTGGTAGAATAAGAGTTTTCAAAAAGTTTGAATTTTTGAATTATTATAAGGATTTCAGATAGAGTGGAAAGTTTGGAGGATATAAACGTTTTATATTTACAAATGGAATGTTTTGAATTAATATAAAAGTATTGCCAGATTATCATTTTTGAAATCGACTTCAAAGGGATTTTCAAAGAGGTGGGGCCTAGAAGTTTTGTACGGAATTAATTTAAATTAAAATTATAAGGGTTTTAAAATAAAACAAATTATAATTTTATTTGAAATTAAATATATAGTTTAAAGTTTGTTGAAATAATGATTTTAAATAATTTTAATCAATGATTTTAAATCATCAAATTTTGTCCTACCTCCTTAAGAAAATTTTAAACACATTTATCAAATTCAAGATAAAAGCTAAAGATTCATTTTAAAGGTTGAGAATTCAGAAATAGGTATTGATAAATTTAAAATTTTGAAAATAACTAACTTTGATAGTATATAAGGTAAAAAATATGCGATTTAAAACCAAATAATTTCGAAGGCATTTAAAATCACGAAATAAAATTTTAGAATTAATTGAATAAGTTTTCAGAGATATTTTCAAAGGGAACATTTAAGTAAATTTTTGAAGATAATTAGGAATTATAAATTTCACGAAGTTTTGTAACTTTTAAAAGAGATAGTAAGTTTAAGGGATTTAAAATGTAATAAAGTTTGAAAGTTTTGAGAATCAATCAAATGAAGTTTAAGGAATTGACAAGCAAAATGAAATCATTTCTTGAGATTAAGGAAGAGGAATGAAAGTTCATTTGAGAAGTAGTTATTAGAAATTATAGGTTTAGGAAATTAGAAAGTTAGAAGGAAAACGTTAAAGAGGTTAAAATTGTTAAAGGAGAACGAAATAAAATTCGTGTTAAAGAGGATAATTAGATAGAGTTGTAGAAATTCTTCCTGCGACAGAAATCTTCGAGATCTTGAACTTCTTATCAGCTGTAAGGTTCTTGATGCGTCCATTTGCTGCGTTTGAGGTCTTGTCGTCATGTATTTGATTAAAGGCTTCGATCTTCGAGATTTAAACTTATTACTTAGATTTTATATCCGAGGATAGTTGTTAGTTTTAGTTAGTCACATCAGCAAGTAGCAAGCATACGATAGTTAGTGTATTTTATTTTGAGGGAAGTAGTTCGTTATTTAAAAGTCCTTACCCTATGGTCGGTCCTTAAGGTTTCTACCCATTCTCACACTTTAAAGCGATTTTAAGTTTATTATTAAAGTGATCTAATAAAAGAAAAATCTAATTTATTATTTGATCCTATTAGTCTTTGCGGGTTAACACATTAATATGTTTGTACCGCCCAGGTGTCTCTCGTTAGGTAAGCATAAATCGCATTAGGCAATTCATGTTACGGTCACGAGTCAGCTCTGATACCAACTGTAACAACCTGATTTTTAGTCGACTTTAATTACTAAGGCGGAAATTAATTAAGTCTTAAACCAGCGTTATTAATTATACAAATAACCCAAAATATTACATCATCGTTTAAGAGTTGAATAAAACAACTCTAAGTACGGAAATTTAAAAGAGTAGCGTCATATATATTACATATCTCTCGAAAAGTAACTAAAAGTAAAGCATAAAAGCGTCTCGTGGCCCCGTCCAAAATCCAGCTCCCGGTCCACGATCCTCCTGCACAATAAACCGAAGGGGATGCATTGAGCGGTGTGATGACTAGCTATGCTCATACTTACCCTCGATTTCAATTACTTTGGTTTATTATTATCGCTTTATAACTATAACGTTATGATAAAAATATAAACATGCTTAATACAAATAGCATATAAAGACATATAAGTCATAAGCATGCGGTTTAAAGCGATAACTCAAATAAGCATGATATTGATTATGAAGCAAATAACAGATAATATCATAGTAATAGTGTCGCAGCATAACAGCAGTATTACGAGGCGATATCAGATCGCAAACAAACATACATATCGTATCATTCACATCATGCAGACTCGATTCACTTCAGAAATTCGTGGTCTTTAGTTTTCGAAGATGGTACACACTCATTCTCATTTAATCATACAACAAACAACACATACGACTACGAGCACGACCGCGAGTAGGCCTTTGTACTCTGATCGATTGCATCTCACTTCCATAGTGCAGAGACTTACTCGACTCGTAAACCACGCCGAATACTATAGTACTTGCATCTCATCTTCTAGTGTTCGAAATGATTCGAACTTCAGATACAATCTCGTCAAGTAATCTTTACGCAGGGTAAGAATGAATGCAAGTGTCGCGCCCACTAAGAACGAAACACGGCAATGAGACAGAACCGCAAAGCGCATAAGCATATAATGTCACGGTGGCCCTGATAACTTTAGCGAAATAGGGGAATAAAGCCCTAGTCTAGTATGCATACACTAATATCCACTTTAAGAATAGGCTATGCTAATCATAGAGCACCTTAACTCTGGATAAAACGACTATTTCCTAAAGCCTGACCCACTAAGAGTTGGCATATTCTTTATCTTGTACGGCTTTGGCTATACGACTTAAGGCGTAACGGCATGGGCAGGATGCACTAAGCAATAAGGCTGCCGGCTTAAACCACACTATTCGATATGACCCAAGCCAGAGATCGAGATAGTGGTATCCGCACAAGACTATCTTAACCCCACTTCACTTACGATTGACGTTTTCATATCGGAGGCTCAAGCGTTTGACCTTTTATTTAACTTACTCAATATTCATTATTTATTCGATATTTACATATCACATGTTACTAGACTCTCCTAGTCTCAGCGTCAAACGTTTTATTTGAATTGTAGGTTTCATATGATCACATAACACGTTCGTTTATTATTTAAAGTGTTGTTAATTATTAACGTTTTTAGGTTTCTATAATGATACGTTTATTAGTATGTCCAATTTTATTTAAGTGTTTTTCAAACACCTTAAGTTATTTACTTATTCATTTTCAATTTTCTATACTTAGTAAAATTTTCAATTATTTTCAGTATTTCACTATTCACTTTTCACTATTCACTATTCACTATTCACCGTATTTTATACGTATTTTTATACGTATTCGTATTTGTATACTTCGTATTTTGTTCGTATTTCTATACTTATACGTATTCTTATACTCGTACGTATTTTTATACTTAAGATATTTTAGGTATTTATACTTAAGATATTTTAGGTATAAAACTAAACCTTTTTATTTTCTAAGTATAAATTTTTAGTTTCAAAGTCGTTAAGTTCGTTTTGTACTTAGTGATTTTTGAAAATATTTTAAAAGTCTAGTTTTAAAAACGTTAAGTTCGGTTTGTAAAAAGTGATAATGATATTTATTTTAAAATTCTAGTTTTAAAAATGTTAAGTTCAATTTGTAAAAAGTGATAATGATATTCATTTTAAAATGAGACTTAGTTATTTTAGTAAATCTATTAACTAAATTTAGCGATTTTCATTTTTAAAATAATAGTAACGTGGATGATTCATTTTAGTCAGTATGTCCAAGTTCAACAGTCCAATATGCAAAGCGGTAGCACACGATTTAGTTCATTTTTATAATTTACATATTTTTATCGGTTTATAATATTTCATTTATAACTAAATCGATTTATACAATGTTTCAATTCTAATAACTATTTAACTATAGTGACTTAGTGATAAATTCATTATTATCATATTTGGTCAATTTTAAGTGATGATGTAGTGTGGAACATATATATGTAAAAATTGATTTATTTCTTTTAATTTCTTAATTCAATTTATTAACTACTAATTAAATTATTTTAACAATAAACTAAAAAGTGATAAAAAGAATTTTAGACCCTAATAAACCCTAAATGCCGTGGCTAATGGTGATGGTGGTCAAAATTTAACTTTTCAATTTTTATCGGTTTTTAGCTTAAAGTCTTTATATTTTAATTATTCTAACTATACTAAAACGATTTAAACTAAAATGAAATTTACTAAAAATTTCATTTACATTTATGAATAGTGTTTTTCAACACTTTAATTTTCTAACTTTTTAATCTTAATGATTTAGCTAGTTTAATTTATATAGTTATTAATATAATTACTCATTAGTTAAATAAAACAATAAATAACAACAAACATAAAGATATTAAGAATCAAAGCATGCTACAAAATGAAGAACACATGAAAAAGTCCAAGAACACACATGAACAACAAGAACACCATTTTTAAAGTTAAGAACACATTTTGCAATTTTAACATTTAATAACTTATTTTCCTAAATTAATTTTTATAACATGATAACATCTAAATTAACCTAACTTAATCCAACATATTATTTACAAAAAATTAAAAGTGAAAAATTAAATAAAAATAAAGGCAAAACCGTGAGCTAGCATATATGTACAAAAATTTGATTTTCGATTTTTCTTTACTATAAACTCGTTGTTATTATTTAACATAATTTTACATATACTTACAATATGTTTAAAACTCATAAAAACATAACTAAACATATAAACAACAATTTAAAGTGATAAACAATATGATTCAAAAATGAAAACATATAAAGTATACTAACATTATTATTAGTTATTATCATTTATTATCATCACATAAACATAAATAGGATCAAGGTTGATGTTTAACATAATTTTAACATAAAAATCATACTTATAAAATTATAATAAAAATCAAATTAATTTTAAAGGAAACTAATATGAGAAATAACTAGTCACCTTAAATCGGATGTTAATCGCCGAGGATCTAAAATAAATTTTAGATCGGAATTTCTTCACCCATATAACCCATGTTCTTCACCCATATTACCCAAGTAAGTTAGCTTCTAAAACCCACTAAAGAACTTAGAACACTTAGAAATTATTAGAATAATATTAAGGTTTTTATTTTAATTGTTTTTGGGAGAAAAATGGAAAAAAATAAAAGAGAAAATGGAGTGATGAGCCACGACATTATGGGGCATTAGGTGCTCATTTTGGTCTTTAGAACTTATAAGGTAAGTTAGAAAAATATTAGGTTAAAGGATTTAGGTTAAGTTGGATTTATTTAGTATATATAAAGTTTTATTTAAATGAAATTAGGAAACAAATAAAAGCAAGTGGCTTAAATGTGTCATAAATTACTATGTAGATAAAGAAAATGTTCCTTTGATATTTTTAAAATGTTTTTCACGAAATTAATCAGTTTTAACAAGTCAAGGCGTCAGCGATAAAAGTTAAAATGTGCTGTTTTGGCGATTTTCTGAAAAGTATTCATTTTATAAATTTAAAACTAAAATATTATATTTACTACTTTAGAAAATATTTAAAAGTGATGGAAATGAAAATGGTAGTATTAAAGTAGTAGTATTGAATTTGTATTTATGTATTATTATTAAGTATAAACTTTAAATCTTTAAAACAAAATAAAAATGATGATGATAAAATTAGATGTGTAAGTAAAGTAAAGATTTGTGTAAGAAAAAATGGAAGAGGATAGAATTTGACTTTGGTGTCCAGAAAGTCAAAGGTCTATTTTAAGACTCGATTATCGTTTTGAAATTTTCGATTTCTTGTGATCATGAAAGTCTCAAAATAAAGGATATGATCTTAAAATAGTGTTTTGAAATAAAATCGGAAATAAAAATAAAAATAATTTTCGAAAGGTACTAAAAACAAAATTTGAGTTTTAATCCTCGAAATTTTGAATAAAAATTTCCTAGGTCGAAATACTTATTTTTTTCGTTGAATGTTATAGATTTAAAGAATTATAATCAAAAGTCAAAAAGTTAATCAATTTAAATTAGGTGTGATTTCAAATATCGACAATTTAGAAAATGCTAGTTTAATGAAAATGAAATAGTAATTAGATATTAATATAATATGATTTATAAATAAAAATCAAAATGATTATGTTTTGATGTTAAGTTTGCTTTACCAAAAATAAGAAGAAAAAAGGAAGAGGATAAGATGGTTTGATTTTTGATTTGCGTGTTTGAAATTGTTGACCCGAATTCCAGAGACGGGAAAAGTATAAGGGCTCATTTTTATTCGAAAATGAAAAATGTTCGAAATTGAATTTTATGAATAAAAGGTTTTACATTTATTTTTATAAATAGTAAACATAACCTAACATTTTTGAAATTTGAAAGGCGATTTAAATTTTGTGTTGATTTTTATAAAATTTTGAAATGTGTTTCTTTTTCAATTCTAAAGATAATACAACAAACTTTATTTTTCAAAATTTTTAAATTTGTACTTAAGAAATTTAGTATTATTTGGCGAAAAAAATTCAGTCGCATTTTTATTATATGGAAAAAGGATGAATTTAATTTGAGAAATTAAATTCTTTTATCAAATTGTGTTAAAATAACACGGGGTGTTACAAACCTACCCCCTTAAGAAAAGTTTCGTCCCGAAACTTGGATAGAGTGGATAGCTGCTCGCAGTTAGACAAGGCCGTTAGAGAAGATAACAAGTCTTCACAAGTTTCGATAAAGATATTTTATTTTGGTAGAATAAGAGTTTTCAAAAAGTTTGAATTTTTGAATTATTATAAGGATTTCAGATAGAGTGGAAAGTTTGGAGGATATAAACGTTTTATATTTACAAATGGAATGTTTTGAATTAATATAAAAGTATTGCCAGATTATCATTTTTGAAATCGACTTCAAAGGGATTTTCAAAGAGGTGGGGCCTAGAAGTTTTATGCAGAATTAATTTAAATTAAAATTATAAGGGTTTTAAAATAAAACAAATTATAATTTTATTTGAAATTAAATATATAGTTTAAAGTTTGTTGAAATAATGATTTTAAATAATTTTAATCAATGATTTTAAATCATCAAATTTTGTCCTACCTCCTTAAGAAAATTTTAAACACATTTATCAAATTCAAGATAAAAGCTAAAGATTCATTTTAAAGGTTGAGAATTCAGAAATAGGTATTGATAAATTTAAAATTTTGAAAATAACTAACTTTGATAGTATATAAGGTAAAAAATATGCGATTTAAAACCAAATAATTTCGAAGGCATTTAAAATCACGAAATAAAATTTTAGAATTAATTGAATAAGTTTTCAGAGATATTTTCAAAGGGAAACATTTAAGTAAATTTTTTGAAGATAATTAGGAATTATAAATTTACGAAGTTTTGTAACTTTTTAAAAGAGATAGTAAGTTTAAGGGATTTAAAATGTAATAAAGTTTGAAAGTTTTTGAGAATCAATCAAATGAAGTTTAAGGAATTGACAAGCAAAAATGAAATCATTTTGCGAGATTAAGGAAGAGGAATGAAAGTTCATTTGAGAAGTAGTTATTAGAAATTATAGGTTTAGGAAATTAGAAAGTTAGAAGGAAAACGTTAAAGAGGTTAAAATTGTTAAAGGAGAACGAAATAAAATTCGTGTTAAAGAGGATAATTAGATAGAGTTGTAGAAATTCTTCCTGCGACAGAAATCTTCGAGATCTTGAACTTCTTATCAGCTGTAAGGTTCTTGATGCGTCCATTTGCTGCGTTTGAGGTCTTGTCGTCATGTATTTGATTAAAGGCTTCGATCTTCGAGATTTAAACTTATTACTTAGATTTTATATCCGAGGATAGTTGTTAGTTTTAGTTAGTCACATCAGCAAGTAGCAAGCATACGATAGTTAGTGTATTTTATTTTGAGGGAAGTAGTTCGTTATTTAAAAGTCCTTACCCTATGGTCGGTCCTTAAGGTTTCTACCCATTCTCACACTTTAAAGCGATTTTAAGTTTATTATTAAAGTGATCTAATAAAAGAAAAATCTAATTTATTATTTGATCCTATTAGTCTTTGCGGGTTAACACATTAATATGTTTGTACCGCCCAGGTGTCTCTCGTTAGGTAAGCATAAATCGCATTAGGCAATTCATGTTACGGTCACGAGTCAGCTCTGATACCAACTGTAACAACCTGATTTTTAGTCGACTTTAATTACTAAGGCGGAAATTAATTAAGTCTTAAACCAGCGTTATTAATTATACAAATAACCCAAAATATTACATCATCGTTTAAGAGTTGAATAAAACAACTCTAAGTACGGAAATTTAAAAGAGTAGCGTCATATATATTACATATCTCTCGAAAAGTAACTAAAAGTAAAGCATAAAAGCGTCTCGTGGCCCCGTCCAAAATCCAGCTCCCGGTCCACGATCCTCCTGCACAATAAACTGATGGGGGGATGCCCGCTGAGCGGACAGTGACTAGCTATGCTCATACTTACCCTCGATTTCAATTACTTTGGTTTATTATTATCGCTTTATAACTATAACGTTATGATAAAAATATAAACATGCTTAATACAAATAGCATATAAAGACATATAAGTCATAAGCATGCGGTTTAAAGCGATAACTCAAATAAGCATGATATTCAGTTATGAAGCAAATAACAGATAATATCATAGTAATAGTGTCGCAGCATAACAGCAGTATTACGAGGCGATATCAGATCGCAAACAAACATACATATCGTATCATTCACATCATGCAGACTCGATTCACTTCAGAAATTCGTGGTCTTTAGTTTTCGAAGATGGTACACACTCATTCTCATTTAATCATACAACAAACAACACATACGGCTTACGAGCCTGACCACTGAGTAGGCCTTTGTACTCTGATCGATTGCATCTCACTTCCATAGTGCAGAGACTTACTCGACTCGTAAACCACGCCGAATACTATAGTACTTGCATCTCATCTTCTAGTGTTCGAAATGATTCGAACTTCAGATACAATCTCGTCAAGTAATCTTTACGCAGGGTAAGAATGAATGCAAGTGTCGCGCCCACTAAGAACGAAACACGGCAATGAGACAGAACCGCAAAGCGCATAAGCATATAATGTCACGGTGGCCCTGATAACTTTAGCGAAATAGGGGAATAAAGCCCTAGTCTAGTATGCATACACTAATATCCACTTTAAGAATAGGCTATGCTAATCATAGAGCACCTTAACTCTGGATAAAACGACTATTTCCTAAAGCCTGACCCACTAAGAGTTGGCATATTCTTTATCTTGTACGGCTTTGGCTATACGACTTAAGGCGTAAGAAGATGTGGCAGGATGCACTAAGCAATAAGGCTGCCGGCTTAAACCACACTATTCGATATGACCCAAGCCAGAGATCGAGATAGTGGTATCCGCACAAGACTATCTTAACCCCACTTCACTTACGATTGACGTTTTCATATCGGAGGCTCAAGCGTTTGACCTTTTATTTAACTTACTCAATATTCATTATTTATTCGATATTTACATATCACATGTTACTAGACTCTCCTAGTCTCAGCGTCAAACGTTTTATTTGAATTGTAGGTTTCATATGATCACATAACACGTTCGTTTATTATTTAAAGTGTTGTTAATTATTAACGTTTTTAGGTTTCTATAATGATACGTTTATTAGTTTGTCAATTTTATTTAAGTGTTTTTCAAACACCTTAAGTTATTTACTTATTCATTTTCAATTTTCTATACTTAGTAAAATTTTCAATTATTTTCAGTATTTCACTATTCACTTTTCACTATTCACTATTCACTATTCACCGTATTTTATACGTATTTTTATACGTATTCGTATTTGTATACTTCGTATTTTGTTCGTATTTCTATACTTATACGTATTCTTATACTCGTACGTATTTTTATACTTAAGATATTTTAGGTATTTATACTTAAGATATTTTAGGTATAAAACTAAACCTTTTTATTTTCTAAGTATAAATTTTTAGTTTCAAAGTCGTTAAGTTCGTTTTGTATTTAGTGATTTTTGAAAATATTTTAAAAGTCTAGTTTTAAAAACGTTAAGTTCGGTTTGTAAAAAGTGATAATGATATTTATTTTAAAATTCTAGTTTTAAAAATGTTAAGTTCAATTTGTAAAAAGTGATAATGATATTCATTTTAAAATGAGACTTAGTTATTTTAGTCGTCTATTAACTAAATTTAGCGATTTTCATTTTTAAAATAATAGTAACGTGGATGATTCATTTTAGTCCGTATGTCCAAGTTCAACAGTCCAATATGCAAAGGCGGTAGCACACGATTTAGTTCATTTTTATACTTGATTTACATATTTTTATCGGTTTATAATATTTCATTTATAACTAAATCGATTTATACAATGTTTCAATTCTAATAACTATTTAACTTTAGTGACTTAGTGATAAATTCATTTTAATCAAATTTGGTCAATTTTAAGTGATGATGCCGTGTGGAACATATATATGTAAAAATTGATTTATTTCTTTTAATTTCTTAATTCAATTTATTAACTACTAATTAAATTATTTTAACAATAAACTAAAAAGTGATAAAAAGAATTTTAGACCCTAATAAACCCTAAATGCCGTGGCTAATGGTGATGGTGGTCAAAATTTAACTTTTCAATTTTTATCGGTTTTTAGCTTAAAGTCTTTATATTTTAATTATTCTAACTATACTAAAACGATTTAAACTAAAAATGAAATTTACTAAAAATTTCATTTACATTTATGAATAGTGTTTTTCAACACTTTAATTTTCTAACTTTTTAATCTTAATGATTTAGCTAGTTTAATTTATATAGTTATTAATATAATTACTCATTAGTTAAATAAAACAATAAATAACAACAAACATAAAGATATTAAGAATCAAAGCATGCTACAAAATGAAGAACACATGAAAAAGTCCAAGAACACACATGAACAACAAGAACACCATTTTTAAAGTTAAGAACACATTTTGCAATTTTAACATTTAATAACTTATTTTCCTAAATTAATTTTTATAACATGATAACATCTAAATTAACCTAACTTAATCCAACATATTATTTACAAAAATTAAAAGTGAAAAATTAAATAAAAATAAAGGCAAAGCAGTGAGCTAGCATATATGTACAAAAATTTGATTTTCGATTTTTCTTTACTATAAACTCGTTGTTATTATTTAACATAATTTTACATATACTTACAATATGTTTAAAACTCATAAAAACATAACTAAACATATAAACAACAATTTAAAGTGATAAACAATATGATTCAAAAATGAAAACATATAAAGTATACTAACATTATTATTAGTTATTATCATTTATTATCATCACATAAACATAAATAGGATCAAGGTTGATGTTTAACATAATTTTAACATAAAAATCATACTTATAAAATTATAATAAAAATCAAATTAATTTTAAAGGAAACTAATATGAGAAATAACTAGTCACCTTAAATCGGATGTTAATCGCCGAGGATCTAAAATAAATTTTAGATCGGAATTTCTTCACCCATATAACCCATGTTCTTCACCCATATTACCCAAGTAAGTTAGCTTCTAAAACCCACTAAAGAACTTAGAACACTTAGAAATTATTAGAATAATATTAAGGTTTTTATTTTAATTGTTTTTGGGAGAAAAATGGAAAAAAATAAAAGAGAGAAAATGGAGTGATGAGCCACGACATTATGGGGCATTAGGTGCTCATTTTGGTCTTTAGAACTTATAAGGTAAGTTAGAAAAATATTAGGTTAAAGGATTTAGGTTAAGTTGGATTTATTTAGTATATATAAAGTTTTATTTAAATGAAATTAGGAAACAAATAAAAGCAAGTGGCTTAAATGTGTCATAAATTACTATGTAGATAAAGAAAATGTTCCTTTGATATTTTTAAAATGTTTTTCACGAAATTAATCAGTTTTAACAAGTCGGGCGTCAAAAGCGATAAAAGTTAAAATGTGCTGTTTTGGCGATTTTCTGAAAAGTATTCATTTTATAAATTTAAAACTAAAATATTATATTTACTACTTTAGAAAATATTTAAAAGTGATGGAAATGAAAATGGTAGTATTAAAGTAGTAGTATTGAATTTGTATTTATGTATTATTATTAAGTATAAACTTTAAATCTTTAAAACAAAATAAAAATGATGATGATAAAATTAGATGTGTAAGTAAAGTAAAGATTTGTGTAAGAAAAAATGGAAGAGGATAGAATTTGACTTTGGTGTCCGAAAGTCAAAGGTCTATTTTTCGGGCTCGATTATCGTTTTCGAAATTTTCGATTTCTTGCGATCATGAAAAGTCTCAAAATAAAGGATATGATCTTAAAATAGTGTTTTGAAATAAAATCGGAAATAAAAATAAAAATAATATTCGAATGGTACTAAAAACAAAATTTGAGTTTTAATCCTCAAATTTTGAATACAAATTTCCTAGGTCGAAATACTTATTTTTTACGTTGAATGTTATAGATTTAAAGAATTATAATCAAAAGTCAAAAAGTTAATCAATTTAAATTAGGTGTGATTTCAAATATCGACAATTTAGAAAATGCTAGTTTAATGAAAATGAAATAGTAATTAGATATTAATATAATATGATTTATAAATAAAAATCAAAATGATTATGTTTTGATGTTAAGTTTGCTTTACCAAAAATAAGAAGAAAAAAGGAAGAGGATAAGATGGTTTGATTTTTGATTTGCGTGTTTGAAAATGTTGACGAATTCAGAGGCAGGAAAAGTATAAGGGCTCATTTTTATTCGAAAATGAAAAATGTTCGAAATTGAATTTTATGAATAAAAGGTTTTACATTTATTTTTATAAATAGTAAACATAACCTAACATTTTTGAAATTTGAAAGGCGATTTAAATTTTGTGTTGATTTTTATAAAATTTTGAAATGTGTTTCTTTTTCAATTCTAAAGATAATACAACAAACTTTATTTTTCAAAATTTTTAAATTTGTACTTAAGAAATTTAGTATTATTTGGCGAAAAAAATTCAGTCGCATTTTTATTATATGGAAAAAGGATGAATTTAATTTGAGAAATTAAATTCTTTTATCAAATTGTGTTAAAATAACACGGGGTGTTACACTTGCAGTAAAGCCAATTCCACCTGCGCTCACTGCGTCCTGCAGTGCATCTTTACCCGCTTCCGTCCTCCCATAGGTACCTGCAATGACATCACAACAGAGCACGGCCTCAAGAGGATCCCTCTCGAGGACTTGAGGTAACTTCTTCGCAATACAATCGTCAATAATATCAACAGAAAAGACCGACTCCTCTAACATGGGACGCTTCAAAGCGTTTGACAAGTTAAAAGCTATTTTATCACCTCCTACATCCAAAGTCAATTTTCCGTTCTTGACGTCAATAATAGCACCAGCAGTGTGCAAGAAAGGCCGACCCAAAATGATAGGAATTTGGGAGTCCTCGGCCATGTCAAGAACGACAAAATCGACAGGGATGAAAAATTTACCGACTTTGACAGGAACGTCCTCCAAGACACCCAATGGGCGTTTTACAGAACGATCCGCCATTTGGAGCGTGATGTTGGTAACTTTCAAAGGCCCCATGTTAAGCTTCTCGCATACCGAGTACGGCATGACGCTCACGCTTGCACCTAAATCACACAACGCATTATCAATAGAAGTAGTACCAATGGTGCAAGGGATGGAGAAGCTACCCGGATCTTTTAACTTAGGAGGAGACTGATTTGTAAAAGTGCACTGCATTCCGCAGTGAAGGCCACAGTCTCGACCTCGTTGAAAGATCTTTTACGAGTAAGGATGTCTTTTAAGAACTTTGCATAAGCGGGAACTTGTGTGACTAGCTCGGTGAAGGGAACCGTTACCTTGAGGTCCTTGACGACCTCCATAAACTTACCAAACTGTGAGTCAAGCTTAGATTTTACCACTCGGCTTGGGAATGGTAGTTTGATTTGAATTTGAGGCTCGACAGGCTTCACTTTGCTCTGCTGCGTTTCCTTGGGCTGCACGTGCACACCACCACCTTGGCCACCACCATTCTCGGCCTCTCGTTCTTGAGTGGGCCCCACGGCTGCTCCACCTTGTGCACCACCCACGGCCAACTCACCATCTTGCCTAGCTCCACTCGTGCTTGCTCCATTTCTCTTCGTACCTGCTCCTGCAAAACCATCACTAGAAGCATGCATATCATTAAGAGAAAGAGGAGGGTCTACCTCACTTACCACCGTAGGCATGGGTGGACCATCATAGCTCGTGCCACTTCTCAAGGAAATGGCATTAACGGTATCGTGTGGTTGTGACCCTTGTGAAGGAAGATTACCCGGCTTCCTTTGAGGATTAGAAGAAGCAAGTTGAGCCACTTGCGTCTCAAGCATCTTGATGGCGGCGTCCGTCGTTTGATCGCTCTTTTGCATTTGAGCCATCATGGTCTCTTGTGTCTTGGCCATTTGCATCATCATGGCCCTCATTTCGCTCATCATTGGGTCACCACTCGAAGACGGAGCGGCTTGAACGGGTGGTGGAGCATTTGGTGGTTGAAAATTAGAGCGATTGAAGCCCGGAGGGTTGTATGGTCGTGGAGGATTATTGTAGCTGAAATTTTGTTGTTGATTATTGTAAGGGCTGAAATTTTGTTGGGGATTGTGTTGTGGTTGTTGTGGTGAAGGATTCAAGACGTTTTGGCTTTTGTAGCTCAAGTTCGGGTGGTTCTTGAAGCCTTCATTGTAATGGTTAGAGTAGGGGCTGTTTTGGTGAGATTGAAAAGCGTGAACAGGGTACATACCTCGGCATTCTAAGGAAGAATGACCGGAAACGCCGCATGACCCACAAGTCGGATCACTAGAAGTATGCATAGCCGCTACCGTTTGTCCACCCGCATTTGAGGAACCTGCTTGCATGTGACTCATCATCATTGCGGTCATCGCATCCAACTTAGCGCTAAGCATGGCTACCGCATCGCCATCGTTCTTGCCCCCGACTCGAGGGACATTTCTAGAGCTCCCGTACTGCGCGTTGTGAATAGCCATGGCCTCGATCGTATCAATGGCCTCCTCCACATCAATGCTATCGAACCTCCCATTAGCGGCGGAGTCGAGCTGTAACACCCCGGCCCCAACTAAAGGCCGAAATGTCATTTACGGTAGCTCGCCAGGCTGCGTACATCGCCCACAGACCAACACGGGCCCTTTCCACCGCACTTTGTCCTCACTCGTGCGCATCCTGAGAACTTCCCAGGAGGTCACCCATCCTAAGACTACTCTCCAGCAAGCACGCTTAACTGAAGAGTTCTTAAGATGAGCCACCAGAAAAGAAGATGCATCTTGTTGATATGAGTAGTACGTGCAATCCTTTTAAGCACTATGTCACTTGAGCTCATCACATGGACCACTTCAAGGGGGAACCCGGCCCGAATAACCTCGGACAATACCGGGTGTTACACGAGCACTTGACGTGACTCGTTGTATAGACCGTTGTAAAACTGCATTACAATGAACCACTTGTCCATGCCATGGTGAGGGCATTGACGTTGCAAGTCTTTATAACGCTCCCACGCATCAAAGAGACTCTCATCTCCTCGTTGTCGGAAGCTAGTGATTTGGCTCCTCAACATTGCGGTCTTCTCCGGAGGGAAGTACTTTTGATAGAAAGCCAACACGAGGGAGTTCCAATCAACAATTGCAAGAGCCACCCGATTCAAGGAATTAAGCCACAACTTGGCTTTGTCTCGGAGGGAAAATGGGAAGAGCATCTCCCGGATTTGATCTTGCGTCACCCCCGTTTGCTTTATGGTCGAGCAATAATCGCAGAAATTTTGGATGTGAAGGTTAGGGTCCTCACCGGGACTCCCTCCAAATTGACTACGCTCGATAAGATTGATGAATGCGGGCTTTACTTCAAAGTTGTTCGCCGCAATTGTAGGCATAGCATTGCCCCTTGGAACTTGAGCGGCGGTAGGCCTCGAGTGATCCGATAGCTTAACCATCTTCTTTATTTCGGGCACGGGTTCAATGTGAGATGAAGTAGAAGGGAAAACAGTAGCTTCCAAGTCCTTAAGCAAGTTCTTGCGCCTTAAGAATGTACGCTCCGGCTCCGGGTCAAATGGAATTGCCAAGCCTTTTTGAGACGTACGTGAAAACCTGGGCATGCACAACACTCGAGGAAGCTATAAGTAACGGCCTCAAGGAATTGAGGTTCCTTGAGACAAGAGTAACAAATGAGAAAAGAACCAAATAACAACAGAAAACAAAACCGTCTCCCCGGCAACGGCGTCAAAATTTGATAGGCTTAGTCGCGTCACCTAATCAAAAATAAATCCAAACTCAACACTAGGGTAGCTAGGGTAAGTCGGGTCGAAATCCACAGAGAGACGGTCGTAATGTTGGTTATTTTGGGTGATTCTAGTCTCGGTTCGAGTATGGTTTGGTAAACTAAAGCTAGAGCGAGGAAGTAAAGGTTTAAGCAAAGGGAGAAAGGTCTAGGGAATCGGGGATAGCTAGGGTGAAGCTAGGACAAAGGATGGTGATAGAAATGAGTCGGGAATCGCATGTGCTAAGGAATAGGCTCGATCTCTCGGTTCTAAGCGTCCTCTAGGTCTCAAATGCGGGCTCTCGCTACTTATAAGTGAGGGTCCTAATGGTTAGTCTCGTGCCCTACCTCAAACTAGGCTTTCGATCTTAAGTTTAAGGGTAGCAAAGGCTCACTAATCCTTGGCCAAAGGATCAACAAACGCAAACAAATCGAGATAATCAAAGACACAAGCGAAACCCTCATCAAAACATCACCAAAATCAAACTAGGCTACTCACCCATGATCACCCTTCACCCTAGATGATAAAATACTCACACATAGCGAATTTAACAATGAAAACGAAAGAGAAAGATGAAAGCATGATCAATGACAATATATAATGAAAAGACAAACAAAAAGGGAGAAGAAATTTATAATACCAATCAGAAAATAGCAAGGAGAAGAGGATGAATTCAACAACAAAACCCAAATAGACGATCAAACTAAGCAATCCGAGACGGGAATTGAAAGTACGAGTATGTAGTTTAAAGTGTTAAGAAAACTATGTAAAAAGATGATAGCGAGAAATGATGTCCTTGGCCTTCAAATAGACGAAGTAATTTAAGCACACGAGGCGTCACAGGGCCATCCCGACCGGGACAACCCTCATCCCGACCGGGACCATGCTCATCCCGTCCGGGACACACCTGTCCTGTGGAGTTCAGTAAATTTCAGCTTTTGTACCTATTTTGTACTTAGTTTTTCTTAACTTCTTTTGCATTGTTTTTCGTCCCAAGGCTAAGGGGCGAGGCTCACGAGTAGGGACGAGTCTTAGAATGACTTTGGGAGCTTCAAATCCCGAGCCAAGGTCCCGGAACACCTTCATGCGCTAAAACGAGGCTCGTGCGCAAGCAAAACGCAACGAAACCAACTCGGAACTTCACGAAACTTCACGAAACTTTCCGAAACTTCTCGACCAGCCTCCTATACTCCAAATAAGTGCGTGTTCCTGCAAAATGGACACAAAAACGCAGCAGTGCCAAATCGGAGAGAAATAGGAGCTGAAACGCAAATAAAAGTGCGAGAAAAGCTAAGAAAAGTTCGTGACGCAGGGGCTATATATAAGTAAATATATGACACATCACTTTACAAACGGATTGGGTATTAATGTAGGACCTTTCCACAGCATCCAATAGTCTTCATCAGCAATGGGGTGAAAACTCGAACGGTATGCCGCAAAGTAGTCGCTGCAAGAGTAAGAAGGATCCACGTATTGATCTGAACTTATAGAATATGCACGACATACTGCCATCAAATGCGAGCACGGGTAATGATAGATTTGCCATTTATTGCATGAGCAAGTCCTCTTAGAGAGGTTAACTGTGTGTGCATGATTACCCTCACTTGTAAGTCGATGGCCCCGTCCGGTGACAACTTCATAAAGGCCTTGCTGAAGATTATAACATGTGACCTTATGATGCGCCGCACGTTCAATATTTTTCTCAAGCTTCTCCTTCACTTTATCCGACCACATTTGCCCATCATTCATCTTTTGAAAAGCTGCATCACCCCTCTCAACAAAGTAAGAGTTGAGACGGAAGAAAATAGCCTTCACTAGAGCAGTTGTTGGCAAAAATCGAACACGTTTGAGTACACCATTAAAACATTCCGAATTATTTGTTGTCTTCACGCCATATCTATGCCCACCATCCTCACTTAGTGCCCATTTACTAGCAGGAATTCTATCCAATTCAGCTTTTGCACGGACATCAACATCTTCAATTTTTTTCATACCTCTCTTGAATCTTTTTGGTTGTTCCGCATTAGCAGTTTCGACAACTGCATCCGTCACTTCTTTGCCATATCTCGTGGCCATATTCGAAGCAAAATGGCGAACACAAAATCTGTGATAGGCTAGTGGTTCTTTCCATCCACCATTTTCTTCATTCATAGCACGCAAGATACCTACATGTCGATCGGAAATAACACAAAGGCCAACCCGTTTTGAGACATAACGCCTAATGCAACTCATGAACCACCCCCACGTATCTACGCTCTCACAATCGACGATGGCAAAAGCTAAAGGGTAAATTTGGTCGTTTGCGTCCATCCCAATTGCAATCAACAAAACCCCTCTGTATTTTCCGTACAAATGAGTTTCGTCGATAGTTATAACTGGTCTACAATGCTCGAACCCCCTAATCGACGGCCCAAACGCCCAAAACACCCTATCAAATTTCTCAACATTAGGATGAGAGGTTCTTATGTTCTTAAAGTGCACAACGGTTCCTGGATTTGTCTCTTTCACAGCTTTTAGGTAACGAGGAAGCAACTCATATGACTTCTCCCAATCACCATATAATTCTGCCGTAGCTCTTTGTTTTGCATGCCACGTTTTCATATATGAAGGGGTGAAATTAAAAGCATCGGTAATAGAAGTTCTCAATAACCCAATCTTCACACCCCAATCTTCTTCAACTAGATTTTTTATATGTTTAGCAATATATGCATTACTCAAGTTAGGATGATCAAGAGGTGGAGCATCAACAACACAAGAGGGATGGTGAGGACCTTTATAGGTCACTATTGTGAAAGCATCATGGGTGATTTCTTTTTGAGTGGCTCTTAATGTCCAATCACAAGGGTTTGGCTTCCTATTGCACTTATACGTCACGGTATGAGGTTTGGATTCTACTGTTTTGTATATTTAATTTTTTTCAATGTGGAATTGTCGGACGTATTGGGATAAAGTGACCTTGTTATTAAACCTTGGACCCACACGAAATTCACCCCTACCATCATATTCATCGCCTCCATTACATTGCCAATTATTAACCCAATCGACATCAATGGGATGAAGCCTAGCAAATTCTTGAGAAGGAGCGGTGGGAGTTACAAGATCTATGTCACTACCATCCTCCTCATTTACCATAAGTAACTCTTCATCCTCACCGCCCTCGTTCCCATCAATATTTCCATCAAATTGATCTTGATCAACATTATTAGCAGCCAACGACAAACTAACCAAGTCATCAACACCATTCATTATTTGGCACATCATGTTTATAAATGATTGGTTTTGGGGTTGTAGGGGTACACATTCAACATATAAGTCCATAGAAGCGGCTTTCGATTGACCAATACTAGCCAACATAGCCCTCATACTCTTATCA
Organism: Dianthus caryophyllus; assembly: GCA_023091065.1. NCBI lineage: Eukaryota > Viridiplantae > Streptophyta > Magnoliopsida > Caryophyllales > Caryophyllaceae > Dianthus > Dianthus caryophyllus. The sequence goes on from CM041522.1 coordinate 31,175,840, forward strand.
TTTTTCAAAACAAGCAACTTGTATCCCCTCACCGTCGGAAATTTCATCTTAATAACAATATCAAATTTGTTTCTATCAAATTCTAGTTCCTCACATATCAACTTAGTGAGCTCATAATAATTGGTGCTAACATTAACCAATACAAAGAATTATTCACCATCTTTATAATCAACATTTTCCCCATCAACAATTATTTCACCATTATTATAACAACACAAAGGATAATTATCCATCTCACACTACCAATTAGAATCAAATTGAAATAATTGGAAACGATTTAGGGTTTGGGTAAAACAATAACACCAATTAAATCAATAAACTACTCTACTTAAGCAACAAATTAAGAGATAATAAGTAAATAAATAGAAGAAATTACCTTAAAATGAGATATAAGAGAAATTTTAGATGAATTAAAGGTAGAAAATAGGTTAGGGTTAGTCGAAATTTTGGGGGTTTTTTTTTTAATTTTGTTTAAGTTGAATGGTAAAAGTGAAGGGGAGAAAGGCTGTGAATGTATTTCACGCACCAAGGTTGAAATGGCGGATTTTGACCACTTTGAGATTCAATTTTCAAAAAACTGCTGTAACTTTTTTGGGGGTCTATTTGCCTTGGTCGCAGTCCGCCAATGCGACCAAGCGAAAATAATAAAAAAAAACGGCGCTTGATGACGTGGACCCATTCCTTGTAATTAGTTTGAAATGGGCCTTAGTTTTGTAAATAGTTACGAAATGAACACCATTTTAGTAAAAAATCCGCACTAAAGCCACAAAACTTTAAATTGAATAAAAACGAACCACCTAGATATATCAAAGAAACTCGTGCAATTCTCAACAGGTGTATCACACATACACCGACAAAACTTGCAGACCATGCTTAGATCGAAAAAGAAACAAACCGAAACCGTCATCATTACATAGCCATTAATAAAAAATTAAAAAAAAAAAAAAAAAAAAAAAAAAAAAAAAAAAAAAAAAACTCAAGACAATGAAAACAAAGCAATCATGATGATGAGCATTGCGGCGGAAACCTTAGATCGAAAAAAAAACAACACCACCACGTGATTCAATTAAGAATCACTCAAGCAACATGGCTGAAGGGATAGGGAAAACTAAGGGACAGTGCGCGATTCAACAGAGAAATAATCGCGCGAAAAAAAAAAAAAACTTATGGTCGAAGATAATTAATCGGCCCTTCTTAATAACGATCTACACGATATCTCTCTGATACCAATTGTTAGAAAACCCCTAGATCGGTACCGTGTGAATCGTTAAGAATAAATTAGACTGAATACGGAAGCGTACCTGAAGGATTCATAGTGCCCCTTTGAGATCTGATCTTCCTTTGAGACACACCCTTCACTTTTCTTATGGTTGATGGGAGACCAAAAGAAACCCTCACCATCTTGTATTTTGTATTTGTGTGGATGGATGTGTTGATGGGGACCAAACCTATATTTATAGTGTGAGGCACAATAGGGTTTTCAGCGTAAGGTTCGCCAAATATCTACCCTCATTGATATGGGCTGCTTCCTTGTTTTACACATTAAGTCCATGACCAATATTTCCTTATTACCCAATACCAATATTATTACCTTATGGATCACTTTATTTATCGGTTTATATTTTATAATAGTGCGACACATATTTAATTAGATTAGTGGCCCATATCCGTACGAATATATAAATATATTCTAACACTATGTCCCCAAGAATTACGTAGTACCACTCATTTCTATGCTACCACTTTGCTTTTTCTTGTCTACACTGGTCAACGCGGTTTAAATATTGTAAGCTACATTTATTTAAATATCGTTAGCTACCAATGTAAATAGTGTTAAAAATAGGATCAATCGTTAAACACTACCTTATAAATACGTTTTTTTGCGAAACACTACCTTTTAATCAATTTTTTGTAGAACACTACCTTAAACATATATATTTTTGTTGAACACTACCAAATAACTATTTCCGGCAAAAAAAAAAGGTCAAACTCCGGCGTTGACCACCGGAAAAAATAATAAGGTCAAGCTTAAGTTAACTGTCAAAGTTCTTGTAATTGTTATTTACCTACTTTATTATGTACTCCGTATGATGGTAATTTATCCTTTTTATGTGTGAACTTGTAATGAATGGAAACAAACAAGAATATCTAAGGAACATATTATAATTAGTTGTCAAATTTGGGCACAAAATAAATTTCGAATATTCAACCCAATAACTCTAAAGAAGCATACAAAATAAACACAAAATATGAAACATGGACCAATTCACAAACACAAATTTTTGTTTGAGACGGAAGACCCGTCTTAAAGTTTAAGACGGGTCGGGTATGACCCGTTTTTCTTTTTTTTTTTTTTTTTTTTTTTTTTTTTTAAATATTTTTAAGACCCAATTTTTTTTTTTTAATCTTTTATCGAAAATCGTGTTTATAGGGTAATTAAAAATGGTAACAAAGTAGACAAAAATGGTAACATATTACATTATATTGGTAACATATTATGAAACCTCAGTTTTCATGGGTTTGTTTTCCTTAAAAGATAATGTTGTCCTTTTATACAAACAGGTAACCATTTAGTATAATATTGTTACCATGTTAGCTTTCAGGGTTTGTATTTCTTAAAAGATAATGTTGTCTTTTTATACATACAGGTCACCCTTTACAACAACAATGTTACCATATCATTTTTCAACTCAACTGAGGTTTCAATGAGTTTGTTTTCCTTGAAAGAAAATGTTGCCCTTTTATACAAACAGGTCACCCTTTAGAACAACAATGTTACCATCTTATTTCTCAGCTAAACTAATGTTTCAATGGTTTTTTTGTCCTGCAAAGATAATGATGTCCTTTAATACAAACAGATCTCCATTTAGTACAACAATGTTACCGTCTTAGCTTTCAGCACAACTTTAATGTTTCCATGGGTTTGTTTTACTTGAAAGAAAATGTTATCCATTTATGCAAACAGGTCACCCTTTACAACAACAATGTTACCATTAAAATAGGTTTAAAAAAGAGAAAAACGGTTTAAAAAAAAAAAAGAAAAAAAAGAGAAAAAAAAAAAAAAAAACAAATACAACAACAACAACAATGGCACGACAACAACCACAGCAAACACATCACAACAATGGCGACATCAACAACACAAAAATGGCGACAACAACTTCAACAACAACAAGCACAAATCGACAACAACAATGAACAGCAACGCCACCGTCACCTTCCTTTTTCTCTTCAATGGTTTTGGGTAGGTCGAAATGGAAGAGAGGGAGAGAAATTTAAGAAATTAGGGAGAGAAATTAGGGAGAAAAATGAAATGGCAGAGAGAGGGAGGAGGCTGAATTGAATGGAAGAGAGAGGGAGGCTGAATTAGGGTTAAAGGTTTGTACGTGGGCTTGGATCTCAATTTGGGGTGAGATCCGACCCGTCTTAAGTTAAGACGGGTTGACCCGTTTTACAAGAGACCTATTGATTCACAAAACATGCCCTGGGTACGAGCCTTTCAAGTGACATCCATCCAGCCTTAGCATGGGCCTGCAACCACTAACAAATCCTTCCTTGCAAGCTTGTAGACGCCGGAGTTTGACCTTTTTTTTGCCGGAAATCGTTATTTGGTAGTGTTCAACAAAAATATGTATGTTTAAGGTAGTATTCTACAAAAAAATTGATTAAAAGGTAGTGTTTCGCAAAAAAACGTATTTATAAGGTAGTGTTCCACAATTGATCCTTAAAAATAATATACAATGTGAATTGAAATAGAAGGAGAATAATGAACGGGAAAAAAAACACTAAAAGGGAGCACAAATTCTTGTTTAAGACCAATATACCCGTTTTAAGCTTAAAACGGGTCAAGTACCCTCCACTTGCACATAAAAAAACAAATTTATTGCACCTTTCTAACCCCACTTGTCTTTTGTCTTATTCTTAGTACTTGACCCGTTTAACTTAAAACGGGTTGACCCGTTTTAAGAGAGACTAATTGAAAAGGGAGCGAGTATAGAATGACATAGTTTTGGTTTTCTAATCCAAAAAATTAAATCGATCCAAACACAATATCCCCTTGCACAAGCTAATCTCATCCACAACACAAAAATAAAATAAAATAAAATAAAATAAAATAAAATAACGAGTGGTGATCAATCTTCCAACTCACCCTCTAATATCTAAGAAATTGTCATCATAAAATTTCCCCTTCACAATAATACACACAACGACTCACCATTTCATCAACTTCAATAACCATAACACTCTACCTCGTCAATCAATGGCTTCCCTCACCAACATTCTCCCTAAACCTCTCAAATTAAAAACACTCCAACAAAACACTGTATTCTTTCACAACCTTCCAACTTTACCCTTCTCTTCCTTTTCATTCCCCATTTCTCCTAAAATTTCACTTACCTTGGGTGCCAAGTCATCCTCGTCCTTCAAAGCAAGCGCCACCGTTCCAAAGGAAACCACCACCGCCACGGGATTTGTTTCTACGGCCGACGACCGCGTCAAGAAGGTCCACAGCGCGGTAGAATTTGACGAGGCGCTGAAGGCGGCAAAGGACAAGCTAGTAGTGGTTGAGTACGCCGCAAGTCACAGCGAAAACAGTCAGAAAATATACCCTTTCATGGTGGAGCTAAGCCGCACGTGCAACGACGTTGAATTCCTATTAATAATGGGAGACGAGTCCGACGACACACGCACGCTTTGCGCCAGAGAAAACGTCGAAAAGGTCCCGCACTTCTCGTTCTACAAATCGATGGAGAAGATCCACGAGGAGGAGGCGATAGGTCCCGACCAACTGATGGGGGACGTGCTTTACTACGGCGACAGTCACTCGGCTGTCGTGCAGCTGCACTCGAGGAACGATGTCGAACAGTTGATCGAGGAACACAAGGGGGACGGCAAGCTGATCGTGCTCGACGTGGGGCTGAAGCACTGCGGGCCCTGCGTCAAGGTGTACCCGACAGTCGTGAAGTTGTCGAGGCAAATGGAGACGGTGGTGTTCGCGAGAATGAACGGTGACGAGAACGAGAGTTGTATGGAGTTTTTGAAGGACATGGATGTGATTGAGGTTCCTACGTTTTTGTTTATTAGGGATAAGAAGATTTGTGGGAGGTATGTTGGGTCTGGTAAAGGTGAGCTTATTGGGGAGATTCTTAGGTACCAAGGTGTTAGGGTCACATATTAATTACGAGTAATGTCACGTTATTTTCTTTAAGGATAAAGATTGCTACTCCGTATTGCGAGTAGATAAATAGGACACTTTTTATTGATCTTGAATCACAATAATTATCATGTGGTATAATTGTACATTTTTAATTTGTACAATTGCATTCCTTATTATTATTGTGTAAATTTTAGAATCTTTTATTGACAATTACTACCGGTAGTCATTTTTGTCTCTTCAACCTTCTTATCTTACGAAATAATATAAAATATGCTCACATTTGATTTGAATTGATTGGCAAATGAGAGAAGTAAAAAATGTACTTTGTATAATCTGATTGTGAGGGGAGAAGGTTTGAGAGTGTCTCAAACAGGCAGTTGATAACATTGTGTAAAATGGTGAGCTCGAGAGAAAACAGCGAGGGAGAATAACGCCATTAATATGCAAAAACTAAGCTTGAGAAAATTAGGGTTTTGAGAGAGAAAATAGAGCGTAAATAAACATGAGTGAATCGTATTATAGAATAAGTTAATTTGTACGAAGATATAGTTAACAAACTCCTAACAAATTTTTTTATAAAGAAAAACTCTGTCTTAGAAGACCACATCCGTGCTCACAATTGTTTTTTTTTTTTTACTCCAAATCAAACAACTTATAAGCCTTTTGCACAAAAGGATATTCAATGAATATGCATCTATTGGCTTTACAACCAAATTTGTCTTTAGAGTGACCTCTAATCAGTGTATAACACTGGCAACCAAAAACTCTTTAGTCATCATACTCACGTTTTTTCTTTATCAATACTTCATAAGGTGACTTCCAGTCACGGACACTATAAATGGAAGGAGATTGATTATGTATGTAGCAGTTAAGATACTTTCTCCCGAAAACTTTTTAGGTAATTTAGGTTATAATAGTAAAGCCTGAACAATTTCAACAAGATGTCTATCATATCTCTCTACCCTATTATTTTGTTACGGAACACCTGCCACACTTCTCTGATGTATGATGATGTGATGTAGCGATATTAGTAGGTGTTTAGGAGTCGATTTTATATTATTTTGAGACACTTGGAGATTGAATTAAGTCGGATTTTGGTATATTTCGGTTTACGATTGATAATTGATAAATTGTTGTTTTTAGATGATTTTATTGATCGCGATTTTATTGTAATAAATATCGGTTTGGGCTCGGAGAATTGAAGAATAAAGAAGACCGAAAAGAAGAATAAAGACCGAGTCAAGGAGCTATTTTGGAAATAAGAAAGACTTGTAAATTATTTTATTGTAATTAATTAGTTTTAGGAAATTCTCTATATATAGGGTTTGCTTTAGTTTTATTAGAGGACTGCTACCACAACTTTTACTGCTTCTTTTCATTAATTAGTTTAGACCTAATTTTCTATTTTGCTCAATAAAGCCATGGAAGGCTAATTTCTCATCTTGATTCAAGCAACTAAACGGTTTGATTTATAATTGTGAGTTTGAAAGTTCTTTACTTTATTCTTGATTATTGATTATTGCTTTGTTATAATTGTTATTTGCGAGATTGAATTTGATTCCTAGGTGCGCAACTAGTCGTCTTATTAATCGCGTAATTGTTAGTTTCGTTGATTTAACTGGATTGTGATTAACGTAACGCTAGTAACAAACTAGGTTTAACTATTGTACGGGATTCGTGATATTTATTCCTAGACGCAATTTTCATAATACCTAAAGTACAACTGGATTGTATGTGCTATTTATTCCTTATCGATTCTCTTGTGATTAAAGCTGCTAACTGATTAAATCTTTAACTGGATTGTGAGATTGTCTTTTAGTTAGGGTTAGTTAAAGAACGGGATACGTTTTAATTAACTAAACATAAGGAGAATTAGAATTTTATGATTCACGATAAGGTAGTCAAGAATACGAGTTTAAACCGGATAACTATGATCAATTGTCTTTAAACCGTGGATGTTTGCTTGAGTCGAGACCTTTAGTATTATTTGAGTTCATCGTAGTTATTTGTTTTATTTGTCTTTTCATTAGTCTTTTTAGTAGTTTTAGTAGATTTCAATCAAAACCCCCCCAATCCTAGTTATTACGATCTTTAGTTACACTTTTACACGATTATAGTTAGTCCTATTCTCTGTGGGTTCGACCCTTACTTCCACTTGCTATTTGTTTAGTAATAGGAATTAAGTGATATAAATTGTTAATTTGCGGCATACGACATTAGGACCGTCAAATTTTGGCGCCGTTGCCGGGGATTAGGCGTTAATCGTGTTTTATAGTGTAGTGTACATAGTCCTTATTTTTTATTTTTTTAGTTTTTAGTTTTTGTTTTTGTTTTGTTTTTGTTTTCTTTTAGGTTAGATGGCTTCTAAATATTTTCCACAGTATGAGAATGAATTGTTTTATAAATACTTTAATAGGCTCTATGAATATGTTATTCGTTGTCGTCATCCTTATCAAACGTGGGAACTTTGTCATGTGATTTTTAATGGTTTGAATGAGGAAACTGAAGGTCATGTTTATACGATGACTGAAGGGAGGTTCATTTATGAGATGAGCTATGACGAGAAGTGGGACTTTTTCCTTTATTTAGCTCACGACACTGAACAATGGGAGTTGTACAATTCATCTCTTAGGAGACCTCAACCGAGACCGAGTGAAACTGTGAACACTCCACCTAGTTCATCTATGTCTACAGAAGAAATGATTAGAGCCCTTACGGTTAATGTAATGCATATCCAACAAGAGACTAGGGCTAGTATCGAAAACCTTGAGTGTAAGGCTACGCAAATAGCAGAAGCTATAGCTAGACTTGAGGCGCGAGATAATCATGTTCTTAATTTTGATGAACCTGAATCTGAGTATGAGCTTGAATTTGATATTCCCCCTCCCGTTGAACCTGAGGTTAGTGATTCCCATAAGACTTGTGATGTTGATAGCGATGACGGGTTTTGGGATGATGATGAGGAGGAGGAGGATAGTGACTCAAGTTTTTGTGCTCCCTCTTCCAATTTGAGTGATAATGTGATTCTTGAGGACTCATCGAGTGTGATTGTGGAGGATGTGACAGAGGAAGAAGAATTGGAGGAGATAGGGGAAAAGGAAGAGCAAATTGAGTTAGTTGATGTGTTCGTATCAACAGATACACCAATCCTAAATTCATTACAGGATTCACCAGAGCTGATACCTAAGGTTCATTTTCAGTCTTTGTTTAGTCAACCTGTTTTTTCTATATGTGATTCATCATATATAGAGTCATATTGCGACATAGAGCCTACTTTTAGGAGCCCAGAGAAAAATGTGTCATGTGCTTATACTTTGTTTGATCATGCATGCTCTAATTTGATTATTATTTGCTATTATCACTTTTACGGTGGATTTGCTAGCATGTTTGACAGATTGCTAAGGGCGTTGACTTGTTCCGCTCTTGAGGTGACACTTGGGTAATGAAGTTATAAAAAGAGGCGTCGAGCGAACGACGTTAAACAAAAGCGCTATCGGGGAGGCAACCCTTGATTTACGATCTTGAGTTTCATTTAATTTCGTTTTATTTTATTTTCTTCAATGGGTGCTCGTGACGGTTTGTTAAATGTTTCAGGATAGTTGAGCTAATAATGAAGACCCGAAACCCTTGTATTTGTGTGTGATTTAAAAAAAAAAAAAAAAAAAAAGCTTACAGACCAAAATACGTGACCTAGGCGCGGGCCTCAAGCGGGCCTTCCTTATTTCCCCTTTCTTGTGAGTCTCCCAAATCAGACAACAAAAATAAAAAAATTAAAAAAAATAAAAAAACCAAAAGGGAAGGAGAGCTACAAAGAGCAGGAGAAGGAAGAGAGAGAGGAGAGCAGCCACCATCACCTTCGACCTACGGCGACCCTCCTCACTCCAGCCGACCACCACCGGACCTCCACCCTCGTGCACTGCAGGAGCTCCGGCAACCACCTCAATCAAACCCTAATTTCTCAATTTGGGGATTTCCGTTCTCACACGTTATCGGGTCGATTTCTCTGTGCACTTGGGTCGGATTTTTGCTGCTAATTGAGTTTTAAGGGTGTTTCTTCCAGTTTCTAACATCAATTGTTCTTGGTACGTCGATTTTCCTTTGAGTTCGGTGCGGGTTTGGCTTATTCTGATTTCTGACCTGCTGCGAATTTGGGGGCTCCGATTCGTCGTGATACATACTCCGGTCTTATTCTCGCCATTTATTTGCTAAACGCCGCCAACTTCTGGGTTAAGGTAATTTCTTCAACAATGTCGTCATCGCCGCTTAGGGTCACGAAGTACAATGTCATATCCGTTCTTGTGTCATTGAACCTCCCGCTGGGTAACTGATTCTCTCCGAGTTCGATTCGAGGTCGTGCGAGTTCGCCAGACCTACGAGTAGCTATACTTGTTTTTGTTGTCATCCACTAATCGATGTGTGGATCCCGACACGTGGTTGAGTATTATTGGTTCTTTGTTTACGCCGTGTTAATGTTATCGTAGTAATTTCGTCTTCTCTGTTGTGGTTATGAGTGATTTAAGCGAAATTGTGGTGCGACTGCGCACATGGTTCAATCGATCTTTGGTGTGCCATTACGCCTTGCTTTTTGGTAGGGATGTGCGACTAATTTTGTTCTTTGTTACTCGATTATTACTCTCGCTCTCAGTCTTGGTACTACCCTTGAATGCATTTTCAAGGGCTTGCTTGAGTATTGTGTTGTTGACGGAAGTTTTTTTAGTAGAGGGAGAGTATTGTCGTGAGTTTGAGGGTGATCGATCTGCTTAAGAGAGACGCAAATCTGTTGATCTGATTGGTCCCACAAAGTAAGCTGAGTTGGATGATCAAGTTAGTATGACAGACGATTTTGATGCACATCGTGGTCCTTGTTCATTTGTGTGTATTTAGGGCTGTTCTACAGTCTTTGGAGTTATTCTACGTATGAGATTGTGAGTTGAGATGCACTGGTTTATCAAATTGGTTTAGGATGAGACCAATTTCGGAGTGAGAGATTTTCGATAATCGTCAGCCAAGATAGTCCAGAGGTCTATCTGTTTTTCTTCCCCTTCTTTAATGTCCTCTTCTTCATCACATTGAGTACAATGTGTCGATTAAGTGTGGGGGAGTGAATCAGTGTGACGTGTATATTTTTGCTTTTGTATTATCTTTTTGTTTCATTTCAAAAAAAAAAAAAAAAAAAAAAAAAAAAAAAAAAAAAAAACAGAAAAAAACAGAAAAAGAACAAAAATATGAATAAAGTGAATCCCGGCTAGGTGAAAACCCGAAAGGGCGCCTAGGCAAAATTGGGATATGTGGCCGAGGGCGGAGTGAAACCCACAAGGGTGGGCACTCCGAGTAAAATGAAGAAACGAGTTGCGTGCCACGAGAGTTAGAGTGAGGTGGATAAGCTAGAGTGAAACCCGCAAGGGCGGGCACTCTAGGCAAAATGAGAGATTTAAGAAAAAAATGTTCTAATACTTCCAATTTTACCGGCGTGGCGACATAAGAAGGGTGACAAAGAAGGTCGGAAGGGTAGGTTAGAGGCTACGGTGTGGAGAAATCGCGGTGCACGGAGTAGTAGGCACCTCTCTTGCGATTGGGTTTGGATTGATTTGCGGAGTAGAGGAGGCTAGGGTGTTCACTAGTGTGGGTTGTGGAGTTATTTGGCGTACGTCTCATCGCCATTGGAGACATTAGTAGCACTAGTGAACTTGATTAGGATGGAGAAATAAGGGGCGTAGCTAGTTTTGTCATCATTTGTTTACTCATTATGTCGTTGGGTCGATGGGTATGTATTTCCTACATTTCGGGAGTTGTCTTGAGAATGAGAATGAGAATGAGTAAGAATGGCTATCGCTTAAGCCATTAGAGGGAGTTGGAGTTGAGAGTATGACTTGTTTTGATATCGTGTCCCCTGCGTTTCTTTGTTGAGCTAGTGATGTTTCAGTTTTTATGGCGTCCTTTGAGTTTACTCGAGGACGAGTAAAGGTTCAAGTGTGGGGGAATTTGATGTAGCGATATTAGTAGGTGTTTAGGAGTCGATTTTATATTATTTTGAGACACTTGGAGATTGAATTAAGTCGGATTTTGGTATATTTCGGTTTACGATTGATAATTGATAAATTGTTGTTTTTAGATGATTTTATTGATCGCGATTTTATTGTAATAAATATCGGTTTGGGCTCGGAGAATTGAAGAATAAAGAAGACCGAAAAGAAGAATAAAGACCGAGTCAAGGAGCTATTTTGGAAATAAGAAAGACTTGTAAATTATTTTATTGTAATTAATTAGTTTTAGGAAATTCTCTATATATAGGGTTTGCTTTAGTTTTATTAGAGGACTGCTACCACAACTTTTACTGCTTCTTTTCATTAATTAGTTTAGACCTAATTTTCTATTTTGCTCAATAAAGCCATGGAAGGCTAATTTCTCATCTTGATTCAAGCAACTAAACGGTTTGATATATAATTGTGAGTTTGAAAGTTCTTTACTTTATTCTTGATTATTGATTATTGCTTTGTTATAATTGTTATTTGCGAGATTGATTTTGATTCCTAGGTGCGCAACTAGTCGTCTTATTAATCGCGTAATTGTTAGTTTCGTTGATTTAACTGGATTGTGATTAACGTAACGCTAGTAACAAACTAGGTTTAACTATTGTACGGGATTCGTGATATTTATTCCTAGACGCAATTTTCATAATACCTAAAGTACAACTGGATTGTATGTGCTATTTATTCCTTATCGATTCTCTTGTGATTAAAGCTGCTAACTGATTAAATCTTTAACTGGATTGTGAGATTGTCTTTTAGTTAGGGTTAGTTAAAGAACGGGATACGTTTTAATTAACTAAACATAAGGAGAATTAGAATTTTATGATTCACGATAAGGTAGTCAAGAATACGAGTTTAAACCGGATAACAATGATCAATTGTCTTTAAACCGTGGATGTTTGCTTGAGTCGAGACCTTTAGTATTATTTGAGTTCATCGTAGTTATTTGTTTTATTTGTCTTTTCATTAGTATTTTTAGTAGTTTTAGTAGATTTCAATCAAAACCCCCCCAATCCTAGTTATTAAGATCTTTAGTTACACTTTTACACGATTATAGTTAGTCCTATTCTCTGTGGGTTCGACCCTTACTTCCACTTGCTATTTGTTTAGTAATAGGAATTAAGTGATATAAATTGTTAATTTGCGGCATACGACATTAGGACCGTCAAATTTTGCCTTTAGCGGCAAACAATTGTCCACAATTCTTCTGAAAAATCTCAATTTCATTATCACTCATAATGACCTTTACTTTGGTTGCATACTGAATTTCAATTTGAGCAAGAAAAGCTGATATGATCTTAAACACTTGTAGCTTGTGACTGAGCAAAAACGTCCAACTTACCCTTGTATGATCATGTACCACAGTTAGGAAGTAATGACTTCCTGTTATCCAAGTAGTTGTTATCTTGTATGGGCGCCATAAATCAATGTGGAACAAAACAAAAGGCAATTCTGCTCTTCAAAGTTGAAACAATTTTATTAAAAGGGAATAGATGTAGCTTTGCAGAAATATAAACATTACATGAAATTTTTTTGGACAAACTCTTGACATCAACCTTTAAATTATCAACATGTGCCAACTTGCTAATTAAGGTATGCCTCCAATATAGCATAGACAAGTTTTAGCTTAGTCTTCTGATTACAAGTAAAACAACCGAAAATGCTAGTATGACACTTAGTGTCAAGCCAATCTTTAATACCACGAATTAAAAAATGACACATGTCAAGGTTTAAGGAATCTAAAATTGAATCTTTTCTAGCTGTGAACCTCATATAAGACTATCCGTAGTAAAGGTTTCCAAAGGTTGGTCTTAACCTACCTTTTACATTAAAATAATATTATTCCAACTCTTCACCTAACAACCAAACCTACCTCTTATTTTACCAACACAATAAATACTAGGTTTAAACCTATAGGTTCACAATACTTTATTAATATTTTTCTATACCTTTACATTTAATATTTACATATAATTTTATTAATATTTATACATACGAGTTAAATGTTTATTTTCATTCGGATAAAATATGCGGACAAAATTTGACTTGGATAAAAATGCGGGTAAAATTTTCAAATATTTGCGGATAAGATTTAAATATAAAAATCGCGGATAAGATTTTCTAGGTGATGTTGACAAGTCGAGAAAAAATAAGTTCCCTTTTTAAAAAGCATTTGTCGACATTAATGAAATTACGCAATTCAATGCTAATGTTAACAAATCGAGAAAAAATAATTTCCCTATTTTAAAAAGTTGATGTCGACATAACATAAATTACGCAATACAAAACTGACGATGACAAGTCGAGAAAAAAACAATTTACTAAATTAAAAAGCATAACTCAACATTTTAGAAATGAAATCTCATAAACAAAAACTAAATAAGGCAATACATTGTTAGTTACGGTGACCAAATTTCCCCCATATATGCTCAATCAAATCGTTTCTTAAAGCGTTATGTGTTTCCCTGCTACGAAGTCGTGTTCGTGTTGCGATATATGTTTGTAAGTTCGACGAAGTTCTAGAATATTGAAATGACTCAGTACCTCCCACATCATCTTCATCTTCTTGCTCAACATTTGTGTTGTATTGATTCTGATAAGTATCTCTTTCTTCTTCAATGATCATATTATGCATAATAATACAAGCCATTAAAATTTTACCCATCAAACCTCTGTCCCAAACAAGGCAAGGACGTTTGATATATGCAAACCGTGCTTGTAAAACTCCAAAAGCACGTTCAACATCTTTTCTAACACCCTCTTGATGTTGAGCAAATAGTTTATGCTTTCGAATCAGAGGGCCAGTAATTGACTTCACAAACGTTGCCCATTCCGGGTATATACCATCAGTAAGATAATATGCCATGTTATATGAATGACCGTTGACAGAAAAATTTACCCTTGGTGCACGACCTTCTAATACTTCATCAAATACGGGTGATCGTTGTAACACATTAATATCGTTCTGTGAACCCGGTGTACCAAAGAACGAATGCCATATCCACAAATCGTGTGACGCAACTGCTTCTAAAATGACAGTAGCCTTTCTACTCCTACCGGCAAACTGTCCGGCCCATCCAGTTGGACAGTTCTTCCACTCCCAATGCATGCAGTCGATGCTACCCACCATCCCAGGAAACCCACGTTGTTCTCCCACACTAAGTAATCTTGCAATATCGTCCTCGTTAGGCTTTCGCAAATACTGGGGACCAAAAATTGATATCACACCTTCAACAAAGTGTATGACTGATTCTCTTACCGTACTTTCGCCCATCCGCAAATTTTCATCAAGAGAATCAGCTGATGATCCATAGGCTAATATTCGTGATGCCGCGGTGCATTTTTGTAATGCTGAAAAACCAAATCTACCATGTCCATTTGGTCTTTGTGTAAAATATTGATCATATTGAGAAAGGGCATCGACTATACGGATGAATAAATGTTTACTCATACGATATCTTCTTCGAAATATATGAGGTGGGTAGGTCGGATTCTCAGCAAAATAATCATTGTATAATTTTTCATGACCGATCTCACGATTTCTTTCGATACTTTGCCTATGACGAAAAGGCGTTGGGTTTTGAGGTTGTGGTAATAAATTGGGAGTACTTAAGAGTAATTGTATAATATTATCATCTTCCATATTTTGCTCATAAAATTGATTCACACATTCGTCTGAGCTTGTATTTGAGTGATCAGATGAGTCATCTGAAGACATAATTTAGAGTTGGATTTAAAAAAAATGAGAGTTGTTGTGGAAGTGAAATAAGAAAATAAGGATGAGAATGATTTAATTTGTAAACATTTCGAAAAAATGATGTATATTTAAAGAAAAATTTGTGGATATGAATATTTTGAAATGTGTGGATATGAATAATTCGAAATGTGTGCCAACAAATTAAAGGTTGAGAATGTGGATATGAATGCTTCGAAATTGAATTGTGTGGATATGAATAATTTCGAAATGTGTGCCAAAAAATTAAAGGTTGAGAATGTGGATATGATTACTTCGAAATGTGTGAATATGAATAATTCGAAATGAGTTGATTTGAAAGCATTAAATAAAAACTAATAATTAAAGGAATACACTACAAACAAGTTAAAACTATACTAAATTAAAACAGTACATTAAAGGAAGACAATACAAACAAATACAAAATACTAATAACTAAAACAAACTTTCTTAAAAGAAAATACAATTTGAAACTAGTTAATTTAAAAACATTATAGATTACCTATTAAATAAAACTTAAACCACAGTTAACCACTAAAGTCACCCCAAATCTTATTTCTTAGAAATTGTATTGTCATTAAGTCATCATTTGTTGGATTTGGTTTTGATGATAATGTGGTTAAATACCGCATCTCAGCACATCTTTGTTTAGTCTCATTTTTTTCTCGTTGTATTTGTATCATAGCCTCGGTTGATTTGTTCCTTGTTATATTCATTTCGAGTAGATGTGCATTCAACTCTGGATGAAAGGAAGACTCTGTACATACCGACTTACCCTTTCGTTTCTTCTTCGCTGCATCTCTACCTTCTGGTCGGATATATATTGATTCAGTACGATTAACACTAGGAGGAGTTTGATAAGGGCTAAGTCGTATCGCCTATATCAAAATAAACCTAACAAGCAACTAACAATAGCAAGCGGCAAGCAGGATCGAATCCACAGGGAAACGGTGTAGTCTTAAGCTAAAGTCGGCAAAACAAGTCAATCTCAAGGGTGTGAAAAAGGGTGTTTAGAATAAGCTATAACTAAGCAGGCAATAAAATAGATATAAATGAAATATATAAGAGGGAGAGATTAGGGCGTCGGGTTCATGTATGACAACGATTCAGGAACGCTGGTTAATAAGACGGAAGAGTTAAACTGTGCAACTTGACTAGGTTTGTAAAACGCTCTCTCGAGTCAATTTTAGCCTTAAGCAAATTTAGCGGGCTCTCGCTACTTACTAAATTCAACTTATCTAACTCGCGTAAGTCTAGTTTTAACTCGGCTTTCGATCTTAAGTCAAACTTACTCAGGTTCAATTAAACTCAGTTAAATCGGTGATCAGGCGAAATAAACCTAATTCAATTGACATAAAACGCGTAGAAAGAAATCAAGAGCACAATTCAATCAACCAATTTAATCTCAAAACATGTTCCTAAATCATATGTCACAAATCACCCTAACCCTAATTAAGAAATTAGCTACTCATGATAATAACAATAACAACAATAATAACAATAGAAGACATAATTGCAATAAATAAATAAAGTGCAATAAACCTGAAATAATTACGGAGTACTGACGATTAAATAAGATTCAATCTTGAAAGCAAACTAAACTAAGAGTTTTTAGAGAGAGAAGTTTAACAGTAAACTAAAGCCTAAGGAAAAACTAGAAAAATAAAGCATAAACTTATAATTCGTCCTAAGGCACCCTTATATAGTTTCCAAATAACATAAACTCGAATTAAAAACAAATCCGTCAAAATAAGCACATGGGCGTAGCCGGCCTGCGGCCTGCACCGGCCTGACCACCTCTGGGCCGGCTCTTGCTTGTGCTAATCATCCTTGGCCCAATGCTTTCATTCCTTGCTTTTGGGCCTTAACTTATACGTGGCCCTTATGTCTTGGCCTCATAACTCGTGATCTCTTAGTCCTCTTGGTCTTGGTCTGTCTTCCCGAGCTCCCGTGTGAGCTCCAGCAGTCTTTCGTCTTGCTTCTCGTAATGCTTCACTCGACCCGGGTTTTGGCTCAAATCCACCAAAACCTGCAAAATGTAAATGAAATGCAGCAGTAACGAGAAATATAACAAATAGCTCCTAAAGTCATAGTAAATACGAGTAAATACGAGCTAAATGTGACAGAACCGGGGGCATAAAATGAATAAAAATAGAGTGTATCAAACTCCCCCAAACCAAACCTTTGCTTGTCCTCAAGCAAACAGCGTCGGAGAAAATCAAAGTACACGAACCAATCACGTTAGCATCTCGAAGTGGACGACCTATGCACATAAACAATACAACCATAGCCTACTTCACCGAAAATAGAGCACAAGTCTCAACCATTCACGCCACATTATATTACTAGCCTCTAACGCTTACGCAGAAGTAAAACTAACGACGAATCGATTCAAGCAAGGCCAACCGATCGTACCACTAACCGTCATCCAATCTTTCCAAATCACTTCCTTTTTCCTTCTTTTCTTTTCTGTATTCTTTTTTTTTCTTTTCTGCAAATGTGGAGCATCCCTCGTATGTAGTACCGTTTAGCTTGACGTTCACTCGGTAAAAATCGCGCTCGGGTACACATATTTCCTTAAGGGTTACATTATTGCTCATACTCACGGTCGCAACCAAATTCATGGCCACTGTGGTTACTCAAGTCAATGAGTCCCCTCCGAGAGCATCGAAGCATTGCTCCAACATATATAAGATGATCTTTCCGAACCAAACCACATGCCAACAAACCAACATTCCACAAACCAATGCCAAGCTCGAATGTCAAAGTCGAAAGTAAACAAGCGAAAAGCAGAAAGAATTAAGCAGATACAAGCGGGTTAGTGTTAAGGCTCGCAATCTATTAACAGGAAACAAACCAATCGTGCAAGCTACGACAATAGGAAGTCGACTCAAAGATACTAAAGATCAAAGTTAATGCACTAATCAATTCTCCAAACTAGATAAAACAGGACAAAGCAGACCAAAAAGACTCGTATTTTTGTAAATTTTTTGAATTTTTCGATTTTTTTGGGTTTTTCATAGCACACAAAAATGAAATGCAACTAAACTTTCATAGCACACAAAAATGAAATGCAACTAAACTAATGAACGCGAAAGAGTTTCCCTCCCCCAAACCAAATCACACATTGTCCTCAATGTGGAAAACAGCACAACCACAAAAGCAGAGGAGGACATAAATCATAAGAGGGAAGGAAAGTAAAACGAGAAAACGAGGGAAAATGGGGTAAAGAATGCTCACAATGTAGAGTAGGAGCTCCCCCAAACCGAAGTAAAGCGTGGAGTGGGGCTTAGAATCCCCGAATGTGCGTCCAATTCAGTCCAACGTCGAAGTACTTCGGCATAGCACGCAAAAGGAACAAAACGAAGCGTGAGGTCGGTAGGTCCAGGCCGGCGTGCGTGGCCGGTGGGACCCAAAATTCAATTTTTGCGTTTTTCTCGACTTTCAAATTTGACGGCTCGGTCAGGGCCGTGATGGCGGCTAAGAGGCCTTCTCGTGAGCGATCTCAACATTCTAAGGACCCAAATGTCCATAAGTACCTGCGCGCTGAAAATCACATAATAATACCCTCGTCCTCGCGCGCTCAATAAAATCCAAAAGTCATAAAACAAGCAAACCAAAAGTACAAATGCTAAATGAGAATACAACGTCATCGGGTTGCCTCCCGGAAGCGCTGGTTTATAGTCCCGCACGACTCTTCAAAGCTTCATAGATCAAGTATACGCAGGCCAAGGTCGTTGGCCGTTCGCAACAGCTTCACTCGGCGAAATAGCATCCATTCGCCATAAAACTTCTCCTCCTCGAGGTAAAGCAGCATACTCCATTAACGTAGGGCCTCGATCTCTAAATGGCTCAACTGTAGGCCCTCTATTCCCAATGCTAGCGTCGTAGACGTCAGCTTTAAGCAGCTTCCTCTCCCCCAAACCATCCTTGCAGCCATCCTGTGAAGAACCTGCAAAAAGAGAAGAGACGTGCAAACCCTCCAATGTGTCTCCAGTAGTGTGAGACGGAGGTACAGAGTCAATAGAACAAACTGACTCGAGACGCATAGGGGACCGCGGGGTATCAGAATGTGCAAACGTGAGCTTTTCACCCCCCACCTTAAAGGCTATGGTCTTACTACCCACATCAATAACTGCACCAGCAGTGTGCAGGAAGGGTCTCCCCAGAATAATAGGGATGTGGATATCCTCAGGCATGTCAACCACTACAAAGTCTACAGGGATAAAGAACTTTCCAACCTGTACGGGGACGTCGTGTAGGATGCCTAAAGGGCGCTTAACGGAGCGGTCAGCCATCTGCAGGGAAATGCTAGTGGGTTCTAAGGCTGACAAATTCATTTTCTGGTAGAGGGAGTAGGGGAGGACACTCACACTAGCTCCTAGGTCACATAATGCATTACGAACCACAAACCGACCTACAGAGCAAGGAATAGAAAATGTCCCAGGGTCGCTAAGCTTAGGAGGCTTACTACCCTGCAGCCGAGTACTAGCTTCCCCCACAAAGGCCACAGTTGACATGTCATCAATCGTACGCTTACGAGCTAAAACATCTTTCAAAAATTTAGCATACGAGGGGATTTGAGTAACAAGGTCTATAAACGGGACGTTTACCTGAAGGGCTCGAATGACGTCCACAAACTTTTTGAACTTGGCCTCGGGCTCTGCACCGCGTTGACGACCAGGAAATGGCAGCTGTACCTGAACTGGGGGCGTTGGAGCAGCAACTGGAGTACTAGAATCATCCAATACATTCTTCCCCATTCTGAGTCGGTAGGTTGGACGACCGGCTGCCGGTCGACCGGCTGGGGCCTCTTTTCTCTCGGACAGGCTACGTTTTCTTCATCCTTGTCCCCCAAATGCTTAGAACCATCATAGAATGTACCGCTCCTCAACGTTATAGCACATGCGGTGTCGTGGGGGGGATTACCTTGGGGCGGCAGAGTGCCCTGTTGACGCGATGCTTGCGAAGTGGCCAATTGAGCAACTTGAGTCTCCAACATTTTAATCGCAGCATCCTTAGCCTGGTCGCTCTTCTGCATTTGCTGCATCATGATCTCCTGCGACTTGGCCATCTGCATCATCATGGCCTTCAGCTCACTTACACCCGAATCAACAACAGGAGCAGGTTGAACCGGTGGGACATATGTGGGTCTTTGGTAGTTTGGAGGGGTTTGTTGGAGATTTTTATGTGGGGGTAAGTAAGGTTGATTTTGTGGAGGTTGGGTGGTTGGGTTTAGGACATTCTGATTACGGTAAGACAAGAGTGATCTATCGTAACCAGGTTGGTTTTGGTAGGGCAAGTTTTGGTTGTAGTTTTGATACGCAAAAACTTGCTCCTGGGGCGCAGCATACCCCGTAGTATAACCCATATCGTGCCCTGTGACAGCGTTTACGTGAGCACTAGAAGAACCACCACCTGTCATCATAGAAATTTGCGATCGGTAGCAATGACGACGACTTCGTTAAGCGCAATACTCCCTTATCCACGGTCATCATGCGCGGACCGTGAATTCCTCGTGGCTTACCAAGCGTGCGGAGTGAACCGCCATCTCCTCTATTAGACCCCAAGCTTTGTCATCATCCGTATTGTTTGCAAGCGACCCTCAAGAATTGAATCGAGTATGGCGGAGCTCTCCGCATAAAGACCATTGTAGAAGGTCATAATCACCAACCAAGTATTGAGCGTGATGAGGCGAGTCTCTAATCGACTTCTTGTACATCCCACGCCTCGGCAAGTGTCTCGTCGAACGCGTTTGTTTGAAGCCTTGAATTTGACTCCTCATTTGGTTCGTTAAGCTCGGGAGGATAGAATTTGGAGTAGAATGCTAGAGCCAACCCACTCCAATCGAATATCTGGCGTCCTCCTTGTTGAGATCGATAATCCACTCGCGGGCTCGTCCTTTAATGAGAGCAGAACAGCATTTCCGTATTTGCTCCTGCGTAATCCGGCCGCTTAATCGTCGGCGATGTCGGTGATAACGTGCATATGGCGACCGGGATCTTCGGTAGGATAACCACCGAATCGATTCCGCTCCACCAAATTTAAGAAAGCGGGCGAATCTCGGTTGCCTGCCGTAGCGGGCAAAGTGAATCCACTCGGGATGGACTCGGTGTAGGCACCGAGTGACTCGAAAGTTTAGGCATTGTCCTTTGGCGGTGGAGTTAGCAGATGCGGGGAGGTGTGTCCTCTTCGTAGGGCGATTGCGTTGCACTAGACTCGCTGCGGCGCTTCCTCAAGTTCACGTTCGTAGGTCTCGTGATCTCTTTAAAGAAATTACAGCGTCCGTGGAGAAATGCGTTGAGTTCAGGATCAAATGGTATTAAACCTGAAGGTGACCTGCGCATAAATAAACTACAAGAAAACGATGAGAACGGCCTCAAGGAACTAAGTTCCTTGAGACTAAGGAGAAAAACCTGCAACAAATACTAACTATAACTAAAACTAACAAAGCCGTTTCCCCGGCAACGGCGCCAAAATTGATAAGGGCTAAGTCGTATCGCCTATATCAAAATAAACCTAACAAGCAACTAACAATAGCAAGCGGCAAGCAGGATCGAATCCACAGGGAAACGGTGTAGTCTTAAGCTAAAGTCGGCAAAACAAGTCAATCTCAAGGGTGTGAAAAAGGGTGTTTAGAATAAGCTATAACTAAGCAGGCAATAAAATAGATATAAATGAAATATATAAGAGGGAGAGATTAGGGCGTCGGGTTCATGTATGACAACGATTCAGAATTTGGTTAATAAGACGGAAGAGTTAAACTGTGCAACTTGACTAGGTTTGTAAAACGCTCTCTCGAGTCAATTTTAGCCTTAAGCAAATTTAGCGGGCTCTCGCTACTTACTAAATTCAACTTATCTAACTCGCGTAAGTCTAGTTTTAACTCGGCTTTCGATCTTAAGTCAAACTTACTCAGGTTCAATTAAACTCAGTTAAATCGGTGATCGATGAAATAAACCTAATTCAATTGACATAAAACGCGTAGAAAGAAATCAAGAGCACAATTCAATCAACCAATTTAATCTCAAAACATGTTCCTAAATCATATGTCACAAATCACCCTAACCCTAATTAAGAAATTAGCTACTCATGATAATAACAATAACAACAATAATAACAATAGAAGACATAATTGCCATAAATAAATAAAGTGCAATAAACCTGAAATAATTACGGAGTACTGACGATTAAATAAGATTCAATCTTGAAAGCAAACTAAACTAAGAGATTTTAGAGAGAAGTTTAACAGTAAACTAAAGCCTAAGGAAAAACTAGAAAAATAAAGCATAAACTTATAATTCGTCCTAAGGCACCCTTATATAGTTTCCAAATAACATAAACTCGAATTAAAAACAAATCCGTCAAAATAAGCACATGGGCGTACGGCCGTCATGCGTCCTGGCAGGCACGACCACCTCTGGTAGGCTCTTGCTTGTGCTAATCATCCTTGGCCCAATGCTTTCATTCCTTGCTTTTGGGCCTTAACTTATACGTGGCCCTTATGTCTTGGCCTCATAACTCGTGATCTCTTAGTCCTCTTGGTCTTGGTCTGTCTTCCCGAGCTCAGTGTGAGCTCGAGCTTGTCTTTTCGTCTTGCTTCTCGTAATGCTTCACTCGACCGGGTTTTGGCTCAAATCCACAAAACACACCAAAATGTAAATGAAATCTGTGATAACGAGAAATATAACAAATAGCTCCTAAAGTCATAGTAAATACGAGTAAATACGAGCTAAATGTGACAGAACCGGGGGCATAAAATGAATAAAAATAGAGTGTATCAGAGTTTCAGGTACTGGTTCATCATCGTCATCAGCAGCTGAGATATCATTTTCCTCAGCCCTTGATCTCTTTGAGCTTGAACGACTTTGCGACGACAAGTCATCGTTAAAGTTATAGTTAATTTGCTCTAAGCTCCATTTCACATTTTTACACAATATATTGTTAAATAAGGATAAATCTTGATAACATTTACCCTTTGGATCATTGTTCTTGTAAAGTTCTTGAGCTGCAGCCACAACGTCATCTTCATTTTCTCCACTTTTTTTGTCACGCCTAACCACCGCATTGTAGCAAGAAACCCACTTATTTGCAGTCTCATTAATTTTTTTCCAACGAGCTCTCAAACCTTCTACGTTTCGTGGACCAATTTGTCCCGGATCTTCAGACCGTGCTTCTTCATAGAATTCCCACACCTTTTTCCATAAAATGATAGCCTGATTATTTTTTCCGTGTATCGCATTTGTACTTACGTTAATCCAAGCAGACATTAATGCCGTGTCTTCCATTGGTCGCCATTTCTTAGATGTCGATATTATTTCCTTTTTGTTTTTTTGTTTTTTTGGTTGAGACGAGGGAACAGAAACATTTATTTGAGAAGATTCAAAAGATATATTATTAGTTGGCCAAAAATTTGAGTAATTGTTATTTTCATAATTTTCTAATATTGGTGTAAGAGAATTACCAGTATTTGGATTTTGTGACAAATTTTGATATTCATCAAAATCTAATAAGTTGGTGAAAAAATTTTGATTATTATTATCTGTCATAGTTTTTTTTTGCTTGATTTTTTCCTAAATAAAAGATAATAAAGTATAGAATGATATAAATTATATGGAATTTGAATTCTTTTTATAGAGAATTTATAAAATTTTAAGATAAAGAAAAAATCTATCATTGGCCACATGTCGCTTTCCTATTTGTTGTATTAGATTTTTTGGATATATATTATTATCATTTAAAAAAAAAAAAAAAAAAAAACACAAAAGAAAACATAAAAAAAAAAAAAACTGCATTAAAAATAACATTAAATAATAATTTTATATAATAAATAATTGGGTATGTATGGGTATAAACCTAGGTGGGAAATGGATGTTTTTGGACCTAGGTGGGAAGGGGGCACGGTCCATTTAAGTGGTCCAAAAAAAAAAATTATTATTTTAAGCAAAAAAGTGGTGGAAACCTACCTCCCAAACCTTTACTACCGATAGTCTAATAATTCTTAATTTGTTTATTATTTTTATTCATTTCATATTTTCTTAATTTACTTGTATTTTTTATTTGTTGTATTTTATAAGTATACATATTTGTACAATTATGTATTTATATTTTTAATTTTCATGATTTTATTTATTTACCATTATTTTCTTAATATTTTCCCTTTTTTTTCTTTTCGCGATCATTTTAAGTTAATCTAATTTTTTTTGTTAAGTATTATTTTCATGATCATTGGGCCACTTTTGTTCGAAAATATTTAAAGCAAAGTATAGGCATTTGCATATTTAATATCACTAATAATGCACTTGATTATAGTATTTTGTTTAAATGAGGACGAAGTTTGTATATAAACAACAAACTAATGACTAGCTTGCACCGAGCATGGATTCTCTCCATTTCTTAAAAGAAATGGAGAGTCCATTACTTATCAATAAGAAATGGAGAGTCCATTACTTATCAATGGCTAACAAGTGTTGTTGGATTGATCCAATGGCTCCAAAATTACTTGAAAATTTAAAGATAAATTGCTAACCTCCCTCCATTTATTTTTTTCCTTTATTTTTTGTACTAAAACTTGCAACCATTGGATCATTTTTTCATCAAATATGAACCCTTAGATAAGAAATGGACCATCCATTTCTTTTAAGGAAATGGAGAGGATCCATTTCCAGCTTGCACCTTTGATGTGGGAGGTGGTTGTAACAAATGAAAAAAAATCTTATAAGCAAAATTAAGGTGATAAATGGGATATAGAACATAGCTTAAGGCTTGCATAGGCTTTCACCTTTCAATGAACTTTAAAATAAACTTGAGACAATTATCAATATAAACATCACAAGTGTACATATATTTGGTCGATGTGGGAGGTTGTTTTATTGGAAAAAAAAAGGATGATAAACGTTGTTGGGGATCGAATATCCGATTACGCTCACGACAAATAAAAGGCCCAAGAGGCCCAAAAGCCCAAAAACTCTATAAATAGCCCCTAAGGGGCAAAGGTAAAGTGGTTGGTTTTTCATACACTCTCCCCACTCTCTCTCTCTCTCTCTACTCTCTCCACTCTTACATTTTCCACTTAAACACTATTTTATATGATTTCGGTATTGACTTGGGCGTCGGAGGCTCCGCCGGGGGCAAGCCCCCCGGGCCTGGAGTTCACCTTGCAGGGCACACATGGAGCGGGCCCAGACCCTGGAGGCCACCCATGACGTCATCTTCGAGACCCCGAGTTTACACCCGAAACAAACGTTAACTTGCAAAAGTGCTTTGGACAACTACATATCCCGTTAAACAAAAGCTAAGTGCATGTATAAATATTGATAATTATTAATTTAGAACTTTTCTATCACTAAAAAAGTTTTCAAACTAGACGAGTTTAGTCGTAAAGCATTGAAAACATCGGTTTTAATATCATTAAAAAAGGATTTTTGTAGCAAAACTTAATTAAATAAAATGCTTTTAAATGTAGTAATTTTAAAACTCGTTTTTAAAAGGTACTAATTTTAGAAATACGTTTTATAAGGTAGTTATTTACAATTTACCCTTTATTATGTGCAATTTTTGATGAACACCAAAAAGACACCGTATTTTGATATATACAATATGAAATCCGTTTATAACAAATTTTCTTGAATTTTTAATTTAAAGTTGATTACATTTGGTTTATAACACTTTAAAACTAAGTACGAGTACAATGTTGTTGAAAGACTATGGGGGTCTTAAGTAGGATTTAGGATCGTCACATTATCGCTCAATATATCCGAAAACAACTAATACGATAGTAGTAAGAATTAGGATCAACAAATTATCTTTTTTTTTTTTTTGCGAAAAGGTAAGAATATCATTAATCAAAATTTGTCCACCAATTACAAGACTCTATTCGACCACCAAATAACATCACTCTCACTCCATCTCATTTTATCTACAATATTAACTTTATCCCGAACACTCCGCTTGATATGCACAATAGCTACTCTAGGACACATAACACACAAAAAAAGCCGAGCATGATTCCTTTGAGTCCAAACATAGTACCAAGTAGCAATAAGAGTCATAGTTACCACCTTCTTCATGACAGACGACCACCTACGTCGCGCGATCACCCTTAACCAATCATCCTCACCAATAGACACACCCAACCACGAGCACAGTCCCCGAAACACCCGTTGAATATATACACAATGACAAAAAAGATGTTCATGAGACTCCACTTGCAGCTCACAAATACAGCAAAATTGATCACTACAAATGCCATGACGAAACAAACGTACCCGCACCGGCAAGGCTCCAGTTTGAATTAGCCAAGCAATAAAGACATGTTTCGGCAAAGCCCATGAAGACCAAATAGACTTATACCAATCCACCTCTCGAACATGCGGAACCAGCCAATCATAACAACTCCTCACTGTATAGTCTTTACTCCCGATCACCCACCTATCATCAACAAACCCTTCCTTTATTGTATCCTTAGCCAAACAAACTTTCTTCCAATACCATCCAGAATCTAAAGGAGGAACATAGCTCGACCAATTCGAACCCTTTAAGTACACAGAATCCACCCACTGGACCCATAATCTATCAGCCTTAACGTACACCCACCAGACCAACTTCCCAACTAAGGCCTTATTCCACACAAGACTATCTCTCAACCCAAGACCACCTTCCTTCTTAGACCGACACACCTTCTGCCAAGCCACAGGAGGTACCCGTATATATTCAGAATTCCCATCCCAGAGAAAATTCCTGCAAATAGCATTTACCCTCTTCATCACCGCTTTCGGAATGATAAACATTAAGGCCCAATAAGAATATAAGGATGACAGAACAGCCTGCACCAAAACAAGCCTACCAGCGTACGACAATTTCCTCGTACCCAAGGCTCTAATTCGAGCCACAAGCCTATCAACTAAAATAACACAATCTCGCTTCTTTAACCTACCAGCAGTAATAGGAACACCAAGATATTTAAAAGGAAGCAATCCTTCAGAAAAACCAGAAACTTGAATGATATCATCCTTGAGCTCTTTTTTCACCCCGTTGAAATAAACAGAAGACTTTGACGCACTCATAGTTAAACCAGACGCTGCACTAAATGAAGCAAAAGCCCGCAATAAAATCATAATAGATTGCGCATCTTCTTTGCAGAACATAAGTAAATCATCAGCGAACATCAAGTGAGTCAGCCGAAGCTGCTTACATAAAGGATGATAATGAAACTCCAAACTACGAGTAGCACACGCCAAAATCCGCGTCAGATATTCCATACATAGAGAACAACAAATTATCTTGATATATCTAAAACAACTAATACAAAGGTAGTAGAGTTTAAGATTTAAAAAAAAAAAAAAAAAAAAAAAAAAAAAAAAAAAAAAAAAAATTGAGTCGATGTGTCTAAAACAACTAATATGGTGACACTAAGTGAATTAGGTAAATGTATTGAAGAATCTATGGATCCGAGTTTCACGAAAAAGTACTCAAGATGGGGGTGAATTGGGTACTTGAAAACTTTCTCAAATTTTAAAGCTAAACAATATACTCACGTTTCAAAGATTTTGAATAAATTGTATTTAATTCAAGCCTGTCAGAAACGCAATAGAACTGCTGTATGTTTAATTAGAAATGCGGTGCAGTTGTTTAGAAACACAACGACAAACTTGAAAACATAAAAGAAAAAGCTTGGAAACGTAAAACAGAAAGTATGTACGCAGCGAAATTTTGAAGTGGTTTAGTCTCACACTCCGAGACCTACGTCCACTATTGTCTTATTGATATTTTAGTACCTACTCCGGATAACAAAATATTAACCACTCAACAACTTTTTCAAGTTGTACTCTTTCTCTAAAGCTAGATTTGTCTCAACAATTGTTCACACGAGAACAGATATGAGACGGTGCTAGCACAAGTGACTTGAGTTATGATTGAATAACAAGAGAGTGAATTCAATGGCCTTTCAAAAGTTCTGCAAAAATAAAACGATAAGTTTTAAGACAATTTTGCAAAATATTAAGTTCAAAAGTTCTGCTATACCAAATATAGAAGTAAAAAAAAAAAAAAAAAAAAAAAAAAGCTCTATTTTCTTTCTGCCGCAATGGCAAAAAAACGGGGAAAGAGAAACCCAATAAAAATACTGTAAAATCAATTTCTTCTGTTGCCAATTCGTTTCATGCTTTATTTGATCGGATCTACTCACATCTCACCTCAAGTAGATGATCACGCCAAGGCTCAGGTAGTGGACATTAACCTGGATGAGGATTCTTCGTCTGATGCTCCGGTGAGAGGTTTAGACCTGGAGAATGAAGTTCCTTCTGCTATGGCGGAGGATGAAGTTAGGCCATGGGTTACGGTTGGTAAGAAGGGTGAGCCTTCATTGCTACGTCTTACTTATGAGGATGTTTCTCCTGAAATTGAGTACTGGTCCACGACTATTTACTGTTATGTACTTAGGGCCAATCCGTCGAGCGAGGTCATTAAAGGTTTTGTGAATCGGGTCTGGGGTAAATTTCAGGTACAAAAGGTGTCCTTTCTAAGTAATGGTATATTTCTAGTTAAATTCTCATCAAAGGCGCAAGCAAGTGGAGTCTATGATGAATGGGGGTTTCTACTTATTTGATAATAAGCCGGTAATTATGAGGGCTTGGACACCAGAGGCAAGACTTGAGAAGGAGTTTGTGGATATGGTTCCTTTGGTTGACATGTTTGTTGTTGTATGATTTAAAATCTGCTGCCCAAAACTTTTCCTTGGTGGCCTGCTACGACCCAATTGGAATTTGCGTCCTTTTGGTGAGCAGTTTAGGATCAGGTACTTATGACGATGTTTGGATGCCGGGTTGCATGCGCGGGTTGGAGTGAGCGACCAGTTCTAGGTGCAGCTGTGTAGTTAACGTTTTTGGGAGCATCCGCTTTTGAGACTCACTTTTGGACTCACTTAGTTTCCACTTTTAGTTTCATTTTCGCTTTTGTTTTACCACGCTTGTGTGGGTTGTTGGAGTTGTGGTCACCTTTCGAGTGATCAGTTTATACCAGTTTCTTTCGTATTCAGTTGCTATTTCTTTTGTCGTTTTAGTTTTTAACATGTCTTATCTGGTTGTTGCGTTCTCACATGGACTTGGCTTAGGTCATGTCCTTGTGACACTCCTATTTTGCCGAAAATTAATTTGGCTAAAATGGGGGTGTTACACTATCTGTCAGTGGTGAGAGTTTTGGGTATTTTAAAGGGGAAAAGGGGTTAAGGCAAGGTGACCCCTTATCTCCTTTGCTTTTCACAATTTGTATAGAATACTTAACTAGGATTCTAATGGTGGTTTCAAAGAAAGAAGAGTTTCATCATCAGGGTTGATTAAGAATCAGGTCAAATATGATCTTTACTGTAATGGTGTCCAGCAGCCTATGTTGGATAGAATTCTGAGGTTTTCCAGCTTTAAAAAAGGGTCTCTTCCTTTCAGATATTTGGGAGTTCCCATCAGCTCACTGAGGATCACTCGTAA
Organism: Dianthus caryophyllus; assembly: GCA_023091065.1. Classification (NCBI taxonomy): domain Eukaryota; kingdom Viridiplantae; phylum Streptophyta; class Magnoliopsida; order Caryophyllales; family Caryophyllaceae; genus Dianthus; species Dianthus caryophyllus. The sequence continues at coordinate 31,205,240 of CM041522.1, forward strand.
GGATTGTTATGTTTTATGTGAGAATATTTGTGCAAGAATTAGGGCATGGGGAGCAAGAAGATTGTCTTATATTGGCAAGACTAACCTTAGTGAATTATGTCCTCAATACTATGCATAATTATTGCCCTGGGCCTCTATCTTTATTTTGCCACGTTCAGTGATGAATAGAGTGATTGCCATTTGCAGGATTTATCTTTCGGATGGTAGTGAGGAATATCATAAGGCTCCTTTGGTATCTTGGGAGAAGGTGTGTGTGGATAAAAGGCATGGAGGGCTTGGAGTTATTCACTGTCACAAATGGAATTTAGCAGTAGTAGGTAAGTATTGTGGTGGTTAACTAACAAAAAGGATCATTTATGGGTCAAGTGGTCAACCATATCTATATGAAAGGTGTCAACTGGATGGACTATGAACCTTCTCCTTTTTTAAGTTGGGCATGGAGACAAATTTGTAAGGTGATGGATGTTTTCAGAGCAGAGTATACAGGGGATAAATGGTGCTCCAGTGATGGAACTTACACCGTCAAGAAAGGCTATTCATGGTTGTGTGGAAACCAGACCGTTGTTCCTTGGGCTTATGCTGTTTGGTGTAGGTTCAATGTTCCCAAGTGTTCTTTTATAGCTTGGCTGGCAAACTTTCAAAGGTTGCATACTTTAGATAAGGTGGCAAGGTTTGGTGTTATTACTGATGGTGTGTATTATCTTTGTGGCCTAGGTTAGGAGACCTGCTCACATCTCTTCTTTGAGTGTGTATATAGCAATATGTGCTTAACTGTTTTAGGAGGCTGGTTGGGATTCATCATCACAGGCAATTCATGGCAGGTGCTGCATAAGAGAAGGGGACTGTCGAAGATGCCGAAATGTGTAGGTGTTGCTGCTGTTAATGGCCTTATATATGGGTTGTGGCTTGTACGTTACAGGTGTAGAATGGATAATGTTCTTCCATATCCAGGGGTGATTATTTTTTATTTTTTTTGGTACAAAGGGGTGATTATTAGTCAAGTTAGGAGTACGCTGATCATGATATTGGATTTTCTAAACTTAAGTAATGTAACACCCCGTGTTATTTGAACACAAATATAATAATATAATTTAATTCCTTAAATTAAATTCATCCTTTTTCCTTATAATAAAAATGTGACTAAATTTTTTCGTCAAATAATGCTATATTTCTTATGTTTAGATTTAAAATTTTTGAAAAATAAAATAAAATATATTATCCTTAGAATTCAAAAAGAAACACATTTCAAATTATTATGAAATCAACCACAAGACTAATATCGCCTTTCAAATTTAAAAAAGGTTAAGTTAAGTTAACTATTCATAAAAATAAAAGTAAAACCTTTTATTCATAAAATTCAATTTTGAACATTTTTAATTTTCAAATAAAAATGGACCCTTATACTTTTCCCGTCTTTGAAATTCAAGTCAACGATTCCAAACACGCAAACCAAGATGAAGTGTGTTGAGGAAGACTCTACTTTTTGTCATTCCAACATAATGATTTTTCATCATTATGTTTACTCATTTAAAAATAAAGCTTAATCTTTATTAATTTAATTATCAAATTTCTCAATATTTGTCTGGTAACTTTTCTTATCATTCTCGAGTTTCTTTTCTCTTTAAGTAGTTTCGAAATACAATATGTTACAACTATTTAGTTTAATAAACCTTTATCAAATTTGAAAACAAATAATTTTATTAACTATTTTGGTTTTATAAATCGTTATCATATTCTTTATTATAATAAAATTTTATTAAATCATCCCTTCCTTTACACTTACGAATATTTCATAAAAACATTTTTAAACTTCATATCTAAAATAAAATAAAACTGAATAGTATAATTCAATTTCTATACTATTAAAACTTTAATTACATCGTACGATCATTTAAAATCGCTTTTAGCTAAAACTTTTGTTTTGAAAAGTTTATCGACTTTACTTCATCTTTAAATATTTTCTAAAGTAGTAAATAAAATATTTTAGTTTTATAATTGTAAAATGAATATTTTTCAGAAAATCGTCAAAACAGGACACTTTAACATTTACCATCTTTATTACCCGAACTTTTTCGTAACACGCAAATCGAGAATGAGCATCCAAATATTGAGGGGACAAGGGGACAACATTTTCTACACCTAAATAGTATATGGTCATTCCTTATTAAAGGAAAATGATATTGTTTTTATTTATTTTAATCCTAAATTTATTAAATTAAAAACCTATACTAGTAAACATTTTTTTTTACATATCTTCTTTCATAAGTTAAAAAGACCAAAATGAGCACCTAAGTAACTCATTTTGGACGTGGCTTATACCCCCTTTTCTCTCATTTATTTTTCTCCATTTTTCTTCCAAAAACAATTCAAATTAAAACCATAATATTATTCTAATAATTTATAAGTGTTCTTAGTGCTTTAGTGGGTATTTGGAGCTAACTATCAAAACCGGGTTTTCAAGGAGAACATGGGTTTTTTGGGTGAAGACTTTTCCGATCTAAAATTTGTTTTAGATCCCTGACGATAACCATCTAATTTAAGGTGCCCCCCGCACAAACCTTATTTTGCGTTATTTGATTAGGCTTATATTTTTGTGTAAATAATAAATATGTTCTTCTAATATGTATGTTTGATTTATGTGTTAAAATATGATATCTCACTTGTATGTTTATGTGAATAATAATAAAATGATAATAACTAATAATATTGTAAATAGAATTGTGGTAGTTTTAATACGAAGCATGTTTAATATCATTTTTGTTATGCACTTTAAATCCTTGTTTATATATTTAGTTATGTTTTATGAGTTTTAAATATATTATAAGTATATATAAAAATATTTGAATATATTAACAATGAGTGTAAAATGAAGAAAATTGAAAATAAAAATATTGTGTATGTGTATTATATGCCACGGCCTCGCCTATTTATTTTGATCAATTTTTATTTTTAATTTTTGTAAATGATATGTTATGTTAGTTATGTTAAATATGCTTGTTATTATGTTTGTGAAATTTAATTAGGAAATAAATTATTACGTATAAAATATGCATTTGTGTTCTTTATGAATGTTTTGTGTTCTTGAGTTTTCTTCATGTTCATGATGATGTTCATGTGTTCTTAAAATGTACCTTATTTTGATTTATAATGTTTTTATGTTTGTTGTTATTTATTGTTTTATATCACTAGTTAGTAATTATATTAATAAGTATATAAATTAAACATACTAAAATCATTAAGAAACTAAAGTAAGAAATTTAAATTGTGTTAAAACACTATTCATAATTATATTAAAACCATTGATGAAATTTTCAACTTAGTTTAAATCATTTTATTAGTAGAATTAGAATAATTAGAATATAAAAACTTTAAGCTAAAAACCGATAAAAATCGAAAAACGAAAATAAAACACCACCTATGTAAGGCCACGACATTTTGGGGCTGTTTTAGTGTTAAAATATTTTTTTTATCATTTTTAGTTTATCGCTAAAATAATTTAGTTAGTTAATTATCGAGTTAGAATAAAATGTAAAAAGAAATAAATGAATTATAATGTATATAACATCACACGACATTTTTAATAAAAATGGGTCTATTTTGATCAAAATGAATTTATCATTAAGTCACTAAATTTGAATAGTTAATAGGATTAAATTTAATCGTAAAACGGATCGAAAATTGGAAGAATTGACGAAACCGATTAAAATGTGTAACCGATATAAAAATGAATGAAATCGTGTGCTACTACTGTTGCATAAATATTGGACTGTTAAATTTGGACTATACAGACTAAATGAATAAATCACGAGAATATCACTAAATTGAAACCGCTATATTTTGCTAAGTAGATGACTAAATGAAACCGAGTAATACTTTAAAAAAATGTCGTATATCACTTTTTATAAACCGAACTTAACGACTTTGAAATTCGAAATTAGCTTAGTTGTTAAGTATAAAGATGAATAGTAACTGATATGAATAGTGACCGATGAATAGTAACTGATATGAATAGTGACTGATAAATAGTAACTAATTTAAATAGTAACCGACATGATTAGAAATTGCTTTGAATAGTAACCGCTGTGAATAGTAACCGACATGAATAGTAACCATCATGAATAATAACTGTCATGAATAGTAACGATCATGAATAGTAACTGCTATGAATAGTAACCAACATGAATTGTAACCGTCATGAAAAGTAACCGTTATGAATAGTAACCATCATGAATAGTAATCGTCATGAATAGGAACCCGGGACGAAACTTGTTAAACAAGTAACGTCCCATAAGTTTAAAAACTTATTATAAGGAGAATTAGAAGTAACTTCTTGAACAAGTTATTTCTTAAAATCGCGAGACGTGAATAGTGAAAAATTCACGAAACTTATTAAACAAGTTACGTCTCAAAATTCAAAGATAAAATGGAAAAAATATTAATTAAAAATTGTAAAAAGGTTGATAAAGTGGAAAACATATTATTAAAAATGATTTATTGCTAAACACCACCTTTGGAAAACAAGTTATGCGAAACACGAGCTTTTAAAAAAAAAACTTGTAAATTCATACCTTTAAATTTAATTTTTTTGCTAACTATGACCTTTTTGGCTTACGTTGACTAAAGTCAAACCAAATCCGATAAGTTCTCTTTTTTTCAACAGGTCACACGTGTTTCCTTTCCTCCAACCTTTCCCTCCATTTTATTTTATCTCCTTTTTCTTTTCCTTCCTTACCTTTTAACTTTTCCTCCATTTCTTTTCGCTCTTATTTTTCTTCCTTTACTTTCTCCTTTTTTCTTCAATTAATTTCTCTGTACATTACTTTCTCCCTTTTCCTCCTCTTTCTTTTTTCTAACTACTTATTTATACATTTCACTTCTTCTTTTATATTTACCTCCATCAAAGCAAAGTGAGAATTGAAGGAATTATGTCCACTGTCCAATAATAATTAACCCGCTAAAGTCTATGTGGTCAACACGTCTTGCTAGAGACCAATGTTGATCTGATACATAAATAAGTTATGTGTCTAGTAGCTCTTAAGTGGGCCCATTGGGTCACACACATATGTAGAGGGTAATTTTAATATGAGTGGAACTCATTAATTAATTACCGGGTCCAAAGCTAGTTTGGCCCAGCTGCAACTCTTACAGGTTTATGGAAACCTCTAGGGTTAGGTTTATGGAAACCTAGACATTTCCTCTCTACTATATATATGGGGTTCCTGTGAAGGAATTATTCACTCAATTCAATTATGAGAATACTCCTTATATTATATAGAGAGAAATTAGTTTCTCTATAGAGATGTTGGTAAACCCTTCGGTACAAGCATACCAGTTGTAGCTCCGTACGTGTGGATACTAATGGAGGCATCAGAATTGGGGTGTTAATTATTATTATGGGATTCTTATTATTATTCTGGGTTCTCAAAGATTTCTTATATTTTACATACTTCTTATTATTATATTATTCCGCTGCGAGAAGGTATGTGATTCATCTCACTTGTATTTGTTAATTCGTTCAATACTTGCGATTTGATCGTGGCTAATTGGGTTTGTATAAAATTTGTTTATATCCTCAAAACCCTACTAGAATGTCATCCAATAGTACAACAATTTTGATTCAACATCGAAAGCGCTTTTGAAATGTGGATGTGGTTTGCGTGCAACTCTAATAACGTCAATGACAACGAAAAATCAATGCTTGTGAATGCTCTAGTGCCTCAATTTCTCTGAAGTTTACGTATGGTTATTGTTATCATCCCAAGTGAACAGTATTTGTGCTTAAATGGTGATAAGGCTAAAGTCGTATCACCTTAATCAAAATAAACCTAAATGACAACTAACAGCAGATAGCAGCAAGTAGGGATCGAATCCACAGGGAAACGGTGTAGTCTCAGGTTAAAGTCGGAGTAACAAGTTCAACTCAGGTGTGAAAAGGTTTGTTTTAAGCTAAACTAAAGCAGATAATAAGACAAGATGAAAATATATATGGAGAAAGATTAGGGCGTCGGGTTCATATATGACAACGATTCAGGAACACAAGTTAATAAGACGGAAGAGTTAAACTGTGCAACTTGACTAGGTTTGCAAAACGCTCTCTCGAGTCAATTTTAGCCCTAAGCAAATTTAGCGGGCTCTCGCTACTTACTAAATTCAACTTATCAATCTCGCGTAAGTCTAGTTTTAACTCGGCTTTCGATCTTAAATCAAAACATACTCAGGTTCAATTAAACTCAGTTAAATCGGTGATCAGGCGAAATAAACCTAATTCAATTGACATAAAACGCGTAGAAAGAAATCAAGAGCACAATTTAATCAACCAATTTAATCTCAAAACATGTTCCTAAATCATATGTCACAAATCACCCTAAACCCTAATTATGAAATTAGCTACTCATAATAACAATCAAAGCAAGACAATAATATTGATAAGACATAATGAAATAATAGCAATTGAAATTAAAACCTGGAATCTTACGGAGTACTGACGGTTACAAAGAAATAATCCAACTTGAAAGCTTAAACTAAACTAAGAGTTTTGAGAGAGAAAAGTCAAAAGCAATAAAACTAAAACTCAGGAAATTAAAGCATAAGTGATTTTCGACCTAAGGAGTGTATTTATATGTTCCAAAACAGTAAACTCGAATTAAAATAGAAAACCGTCAAAATATGTGCTGGGGCCGGCCGGCCGGCTGCCGGTCTGGCAGACCGGCCTGACCCTCCAACTTGGGCCGGCTCTGGTTCTTTTATTCTTGGGCTTGATCCTTGATCACCCCCTTTTGTCTTGGGCCAAGTTTATTCGAATCCTTAGCTTTTGGGCCTTAATAACTCGTGGCCCTCTCCTCCTTTTGGTCTTGACTTGATTTCCCGAGCTCCTGCGTAATCTCGAGCTTGGTCCTGTCGTCTCGATTCTCATATTGCTCCTAACGTCCCGGGTTTTGGCTCAAAACCACCAAAACCTGCAAAATGTAAATAAAAGGCAGCAATATCGAGAAGTATAACATATAGCTCATAAAATCATAATAAATACGACTAAATGCAAGCTAAATGCGACTGAACCGGGGGCATAAAATGTATATAAATAGAGTGTATCAAATGGTTGTACCTGAACTGCACTTTATGCATGTTCTTCACAATTTATACAACTGTTAATTGATTGAATAATATGCTCCTATCATATAATGATGATATACTTGCAATTATGTTAGTCAAAGTTTGGTGTTACAAGATATGAAGTATTATTTTTATTACCTAAGACTAACTGTGGTTATTATGTACTCCAGCCGATTTCTGCAATGTAGAGGCCCTTTTGCAAAAAGAAGAAACCCGTCGGTGGACTCCGTTGTGGTTGCAGAGACAAAGAAGTGCCTTGAAGACAGTATTGAGTTCCAAGGTGAATTGTTGAACTTTAGGAAAGACGGTTCTCATGTGACAAAAAGGTTGAGGTTGGTGCCTATATATAGAGATGATGAGACAATAACTCATTTTATCGGTGTTCAATTGTTCACAGAAGCAAGTGTTGATTTAGGTCCACTTCCTAGCCTTTCCACGAAGGATTCGATGAGGTCTTCTGATCTGTTTCAGTCAGCTCTCGCAACGTTTCAACCTCTTCAATCTCATGAGAAGAACACGTCTCTCAATCTTTGTGGGCTATTCCAACTCGGTGCCGAAGTCCTTGCAGTGCAGATTTTTTCCCAGCTAACTCCAAGATATTTTGCAACTGTGGGGTTCGTTCGAGTGATGTTTACACCATGGATTTGAGCGAGGACGAGCCTTGTTGGCCGTGTGTTACGGGAAGCACTATGTCGGGAGTCAAAAACCCGGGAGGTGTAGCTCCTCCACCTAGGTTGGACCACGTCGCCGTTAGCCTCCCCGGTGGAAGAATTCATGTCTTTTGTGGGTCGGTCGCAGCTATATCTTCTCGACCTAATTGAAGAAAAGCCGACGTGGAGGATACTAAATGTACATGGTCGACCTCCATGGTTTGTTTGGGGACATAGTACATGTGTCGTTGGGGGTATAAGGAAGAGAGTAATGGAAATTAAAAAAGATAAAATAAAATGGAATGGAAAAAAACCAGAGAATAAAATGGAGGGAAAGGCTGGAGGAAAGGAAATACGTGCAAACTGTTGAAAAAAAAAACTTATCGGATTTTGTTTGACTTTAGTCAATGTAAGCCAAAAAGGTCATAGTTGACAAAAAAAATTAGAGGTATGAATTTACAAGTTTTTTTTTTAAAGGTGGTGTTTCGAAAAACTTGTTTTTCAAAGGTGTTGTTTGACAATAAATCCTAATAAAATATTATAAAGGTTGGTGCAAGTGGACAAAATAATACTCCCTCCTTTTCATTGAGTTAGCCCCATTAGGGGTTGGCTCAAATTTTAAAGAAATAGAAAAAAGTAGGGATAAAATAGTCTTTTTATTGAATGTGAGGGTTATATTTGTGTGGAAATGTGGAAAAGTGGGGGTAATATGGTAATTTTCAATGCTTTAAGTGGATAAATTTGGAAATGGGGTTAAATGAATGAAAATTCCTTAAAAGGAATCTGGGGCTAAATGAATGAAATGGAGGGAGTAATAAACAATGTACGAAAGAGGAAAGTTTGCAAATGGGAGAAAAAAGATAGCATTTCATTAATTCCGATCAAAAGATTACATCGTTTAAGTACACTTTAAACATCATACAAACTAAAACACACATCAGCTACACCATTGTTCAAACAAACGGAGCCACTCAATATTCTGCCCTCGTAGCCATTCCTCCTTTATAACCCAAATTCCCCTCTTCACCTGCTGCTTAATTCTCGACACCAGAACCTCTGGCCGAGCCAATACCAGTTCCAAGCGACATCTATTTCTCTCCTCCCATATGCAATATTTGGTAGCCAACAAAACCATGTTACAGACACGTACCTTCTGAATAACACTTCCATGTCCAAGCATTGAGAGCCCCTGTTGAATCCCCGCCATTACTAACCTGCTGTAATCACATTGAAAAAAAAGGTGTTCATGCGTTTCATCTTGCTGTTCACAGAGCACACATAGACTAGAGCTACAACTCCAATTCGATAGAGATGATCCCGAGTATTAAGAGACCTATGTTTGATTAGCCATCCAATGAAGGCATGCTTCGGTATGTTCCAGTGATCCCAGATTTCCTTACACCAACGTACCTTAGGTAGCTCACCTCGCAACCATCGATAACCCGACTGAACAGAGTACCCTTTAGGACAGGAAATCCATATTGTAACACCCGGTGTTGTTCGAGGTTATTCGAGCCGGGTTCCCCCTTGAATTGGTCCATGTGATGAGCTCAAGTGACCTAGTGCTTAGAAGGATTGTAAGTATTACTCATATCAACAAGATGCATCTTCTTTTCTGGTGGCTCATCTTAAGAACTCTTCAGTTAATCGTGCTTGCTGGAGAGTAGTCTTGGGATGGGTGACCTCCTGGGAAGTTCTCAGGATGTGCATAAGTGAGGACAAAGTGCGCTAGAAAGGACCCGTGTTGGTTTGTAGGAGACGTACGCAGCCTGGCGAGCTACCGTGAGCGACATTTCGGCCTTCAGTTGGGGCCGGGGTGTTACAAATGGTATCAGAGCAACCCGGCGACCGTGTGGTCGAATCCTGTGTCTTGTTGGCCAGGTACGCACCTAGTTGGGGAGGATTCTGGAATGCTATATTGTAAGTAGCTACCAGGCGCAACGAGGACGTTGCGTTCTTCAAGTGGGGGTGTGTAACACCCGGTGTTGTTCGAGGTTATTCGAGCCGGGTTCCCCCTTGAATTGGTCCATGTGATGAGCTCAAGTGACCAAGTGCTTAAAAGGATTGTAAGTATTACTCATACCAACAAGATGCATCTTCTTTTCTGGTGGCTCATCTTAAGAACTCTTCAGTTAATCGTGCTTGCTGGAGAGTAGTCTTGGGATGGGTGACCTTCTGGGAAGTTCTCAGGATGTGCATAAGTGAGGACAAAGTGCGCTAGAAAGGACCCGTATTGGTTTGTGGGAGACGTACGCAGCCTGGCGAGCTACCGTGAGCGACATTTCGGCCTTCAGTTGGGGCCGGGGTGTTACACATATCCCATCAACATATCCATCCTTCATCCTCTCCTTAACCATACAAATATTTCTCCAGTTCCAATTAGCATCCTGCACAGGAGTGTATTCAAACCAGTTCTCACCTTTCAGATACACATGGTCTATCCAAAGAACCCACAACCGATCAGCTTTCGTATGTATCCAGTCCACTAGCTTCCCCACCATAGCCATATTCCAAACACCTGCCAACTTCACATTCAAACCTCCTTCATCCTTCCTGCTGCACACTTTGTCCCATGCCACAAAAGGCACTCTATAGTATTCTGTGCCTCCATCCCATAGGAAGTTCCTACAGATTGCCACAATACGATGGATAACAGCCTAATTTTACCAAAGATAGAATTTCTATTTTGGGAAAATGGGAGGAAAAAGAAGGAATGGAGGGAGTACTAGAAATTACAAAAAAAAAAAAAGTGAAGTGTGTTGTACTCTTTTAAAACAAGAAGTTAAAATTGTATGCGAGAAAGCTCAATGCTTTAGTAAGTGCTACAAGATCTCGTACATTGGAACCCATAGTTATGGACCCGGAATCCATTAGTAAGAAACATTTTCTATTCCAAGTGAAATCCTCTAATATATGAAAGAGTAAAAAAGTGCTTTTGTTGTTAGAGTAACAACTCTTCGTATCTTAATACATGTACTTAATTTAGTCGGAGCTATTAGAACGAGATCCACTTTTTGAGGAAAATGAGTCGAAGCATTAACAAGAATGTTTCCAGTGGACCATCTTTCACATTCCCTGGAAAATAATAGTTCACTAATAGGTAGAGGGATAAGTAATTCGACTCATTCACATCTAGATCATGAATGTTTAGAATCCATATTATGCATGGAGACATCGCTTTTGCTATTCCAAATTGAAGGATGATAGAAAATGGGGCAATTTTAGGCATCATATCCATAGTTAGTGTATTTATCATAGTTAGCAGCTCCAGCTCCAGTTCCGTATCAAGGTCATGATTGATATTGTCACTACCATCAATATCGTCACTAGCATCAATAAGAAAATTTTTATTTAAGAATTTGTTCAAAAATACCGTAATAAAAGGAACATAGGAGTTTGTCGCTATGTATTTGACCAAATATAATCGCCCAATTCTAATAGAACTTATCACTGAAATAGAAGGGGTTGCCGCTTATTCTTGTGACCGAACAAATAACTATGCCACGTAACTTATCACTGAAATAAAAGGAACATAGGAGTTTGTCGCTATGTACTCCTCTAAGACCATGAGCAACCATAGGATATTTATTTTCCTCTTATTATTCTCTCTCCTCCTATATTTTTTAGGAAAATTTAACATGAATAAACCATCCTATCAGTGATCTTCCATAAATAAACCAACCTTTTGATTAACTCTCAATAAACCAACCTTTACACCTTATCTTCCAATATTAGACTATCCCCATTTTTAAACGATTATTTAAGGGTAAAGATCACATGTTTTTCCCTTTTTTCTCTATAACATTAATAATGGAGTGAAAGCATGTGTGTTATAGTTTTCGTTTTACCCAAAATGACAAGTTTAAAATCGAGATAGTTTAATAATGGAAGATGGGGTGCAAATGTTGGTTTATTCAGAGTTAATCAAAAGGTTGGTTTATTAATGGAAGATCACTAATAGGTTGGTTTATTCATGTTAAATTTTCCTTTTTTTTACACCTCATTTTTTATTAATTTTATCTATTCCTCACAAAATCTTTCACATAACTTTCTACAACCATAAGTTTTCATTATTTACTTATTTTTAATACTTTATATTATTTAGGGTAAATTAAATATAACCCCCTTTTATAACACTTTTTCAAAATAACCTCCATATATGTTAGTTTTATAACATAACTCCCTTTTAAGACACTTTTGCTTCAAAATTACCCCCAACGTCGAATTTTTTTTAACTTAAATGGCAATTAAAGACATTATAGAGTATGCCCATTTCAAGCTACAACCACCAATGTCTAAAATATGTCGACATCTCTTGAGAAATCCCTATTTAAGGGTGTAAATATTCCATTTTTAAGTAGCATATTTCGACGTGGAGGTGATTTAGAAACAAAAGTATCTTAAAAGGGGGTTATAAAAATAACATATAAGAGAGTTATTTTTAAAAAAAAAAAAAAAAATTAGAAAAAGGGGTTATATTCAATTAGCCTTATGTATTTATTATTAATTTTTAGACTATAAGAATAAAATATAATAAAATTATACAAAGACCAACACCCCTTAATTCTTTGCAGAGAGAGAAGCACTCTTATCTTGAGGACAACTTTCAAAATCTTGCAATCATAACAACATGAAAAAGTAAAGTGAAAGAATTTCACATGATAGTCCATGCTCTAATAGCTTATTTGATGCCAAAAAAAAAAAAAAAGATTAATACCAAGAATTGGTAACAAAACCATAAAAAATTTAAAATAATTACTATACTTGGGCAATTAGAATTAATCTCAACTAATCAATCCCTCTAAATCCTCCTAATTTCAAATTTCCATTATCTTTAACTCCCCGAGTATTTTAATAGTAATTGCAAATTTCTCATTTACTCAATTTTCCTCCTGCATTTTCATATTCTTTTGAATTTTGGTGAATTTTTTGTTTGTTTTGTCCATTAGCTTGCTAGAAAGTTCATCTAACTAGTTTAGACGGACATAGGCAGCCGCTTTAAGCTCGCTATAGCTAACATGGACACCAAACTCCGGCCCGTTGGAAAGGCTTCAGTACCATAAGCTCGCCTTGTGTCCATCCTAAGCTAAGCCTGCTTATAATCAGCTCTACTTTTAATCCTCCGTATATATCTATTTTATAAGTTTCAAAATGTCATTTTGTTAGAGATTTTATCGGATAATCCACCCATGAGTCGCAAATACGGATTGTATTTTATAGTTTTCGGTGTTCTGCACATGTTTTTGTTGAGAAAAACCATGTGCACACTTGGTTTTATGAGAAAAACCATGTGACTCATGGTTTTGAGACATGGTTTTGGAGAAACCATGGTCACCGCCCTTGGTTTTCTTGACGAAAACCGTGTGCTCGTTTGGCTATAAATAAGGGGCTTTGGTGATCATTTTTAATCATCCAAAACACAAACAAACCTTCTCCATCTCTCTCTAAAGATTCTCTAACAACAACAAAAGTAAGGAGGTTCTTGAGTTGTGATATTAAGGTGTCGGTTCTAGTAATCGATATCTCGATCATCGGGTTCGTGATACTAGTTTCGTTCTATAATCCTGGAGCAACTACTTGGAGGCCAGGTTTCCGCACGTTTGAGGTTGATTTCCTACTCTCTCGTTTTAGTAAGGTTGGTAAGCTTAATCATAATTAAGTTATATCACCGTTATTCTACATTGGTATCAGAGCTAGTGTTAACTAGCATCCGTACTCGAGTTAAACATTATAATATGAGATTCTAGTAGTTGTTTGAACATGAATTTATGAGTATTAGTTTTACACTCACTAATCTATATACTTGAAGTGAACATAATTGAAGATAAATTATGTCATGAATGAGATTACATATATAGATCATCACTTTTTCACATGATCACATTAACACTTTTTTTGTTGTATTTTGTTTATCATGTGTTTCGTTTTTGTGTGTCTCTTGGCCGACCATGAGTCGCCGAGATGAAGAGACAATTCTTTTTGAGATGTTACACATTAAAATCAAACACGATAAAATTATTGGGCTTAAGGTTGGTAGATAAAATGAGTTATCTCACCTTAATAAAATTGGAATTTGCGCATGATTTTATTAGTTGAAGATTAACTAGACAGAGTATATAAATGATGATTGCATATTTATATGTCTTTCGATTTTATGACTCCGGTCAAATTAATTTTCCATTAATGAAGTGATTGCTGCAAAAGAATCTATAGTCGTACTAGCTATTTATTGTGATTTTGTGTCTCTATAGTTGTCAATGGCTGGCACAAAAAGTATCGTGGCTGATTTGAACAAGGGGATAAGTTGAGTGAGCATAACTATGATGTATGGCATCATAAAGTTCAGTTGCTCCTTGAAGAGCAAGATGTCCTGGAGACTATCACACAACCTATGCAAGAACCTGAGCAAGGCACTACTGTCCAACATAGGCGTGATCAGGAAGCCTACAAAGCCTTCAAGAGGAAGGATCGTGTAGCTCGCATATTGACGCTGAGCAGCATGAAGACAGATTTGATGCTTAGGTTCGAGAGGCATACAACAGCTTTAGCCCTTTGGGATGCAATTAAGTTGCAATATGGTGGAACTTCCACTACTCGGTTGCGCCAACTAAATTTGAAGTTTGACGGTTATAAGAAGCGTCGCGATCACAATATGAGGCAGCATCTTACTACCATGTCAAATATGATAAGCGAGTTGGCTCTTACTGGCAATGTTCTAAGTGATGAACAACAAGTCCAGGCAGTGATACGCTCACTTCCACCTAGGGGTTGGGAACACATGAAGGTGAACCTCACCCATAATGAAAACATCAAGACTTTCGATGATGTTTGTAGACACCTTGAGCTCGAGGAAGATCGCCTTCAGGCTGATAAGTTTGAAGGGGAGATTTTTATGGCTGAAGGTGAAGCGCGCAAGGCAAGTGTCCATAAGCGCAAGTGGGGTGCTCAGGGAGCTCCTAATGGTGGAAAGAAGAATGGGCCTCCCAATAAGAAGGTTAAAAGTGGAGACACCAAGCGCTCTAGAGGCAAGCGCGGTGGAAAGAAAGACATGTCTAAGGTGACGTACTACAACTGTCAGCAGATTGGACACTTCGCTCGTGATTGCACTGAGCCGAAGGTAAGCTCTAACCTGTCAAATCTCTATTTTGTTATGTCACTAGCTCTTGTTTTATGGCTGAGTCAGTTTATGTTTGGACTTTAGACTCCGTAGCCACAGAGCACCTGACCAGAGATCGGACAGCTTTTGTAGAGTTTCGCAAAGTCCCTAGAGGAAGCAGACATGTATTCATGGGGAATGATTCGAAGATAGAGGTCCTTAGTGTAGGAACTTGTAAACTGCAATTGCATAATGGATGCATTTTGTATCTCCATAATGTATTGTATGCTCCTGAAATAAGGCGAAACTTAGTCTCCATTTTAGTTCTCTTAGAGTTGCACTTTAAAGTTGTTTTTTAGAATGGTTGTGTAAGACTTTATTTGGGAACTGATTTGTATGGTTGTGGTTTAATGCAAGACGGTTTTATGGTTTTAGATACTTTACCCTGCAAAAATGCTAATAGTTTTACATATGCCACTTCGTCTAGTGGCAATTTGTGCGATGATTCTGATTTATGGCATGCTAGACTTGGACATATCGGTCAGGACAAGATGAATCGTTTAGCCAAAGAAGGTCTTTTAGGACCTTTAGCTAAAGTAAACTTGTCCTCTTGTGAGTCTTGTTTGGCAGGTAAAGCAACTAGAAAACCGTTTGGCAAGGCTTTAAGAGCCACGGCGCCTCTTCAATTGATTCATTCGGATATTTGTGTTCCAATGAATGTGAGAGCTAGGCACGGAGCTAGTTATTTCATCAAATTTACTGATGATTATTCACGTTATGGTTATGTCTATTTGATATCTCATAAGTCAGAAGCATTAGATTGCTTTAGACGTTTCCTGAATGAGGTTGAGAATCAATTAGACAAGAAAGTAAAAACCTTGAGAACTGATAGAGGACGTGAATACTTGTCCGACATGTTCAAACAATTATGCGAGGACAAGGGAATAACTAGGCAACTGACCATTCCAGGTACTCCGCAACAAAATGGTGTTGCAGAGAGAAGGAATAGAACCTTACTGGAGATGGTTCGTTCAATGATGGCGCAAGCAAATCTTCCCATTTCGTACTAGGGTGATGCTTTGTTGACTGCGGCCTACATTCTCAACCGAGTGCCTTCTAAATCTGTGACATCAACTCCATATGAATTGTGGAAAGGCTATAAGCCAAACTTAAGCAACTTGCGACCTTGGGGGTCTGCAGCTTTTGTTCACTCCACATCTCATGAACATGGAAAATTGGGCCCTAGAGGTAAAAAGTGTATCTTTATAAGATACTCATCGAACTCTAAAGGATATAAATTCATAGGCGAAAATTCAGACGGAGTTTTCACGGAGATTGAGTCAAGAGATGCCACATTCTTGGAAAATGATTTTCCTAGCAAAGGTGGAGCCTCAAAGGACTTTGAGTTGTTTGAACTTGAAGATCCTGAACATTCCTCACACACTCCTACATTAAGAGTTGAAAATCCTAACATTTATAAGGATAGTGGGAGTGGTGAGACAACTGAACCAACTCTTGTGGAGTTAGATCTGGAGCCTCGAAGGAGTGCTCGGGGGAGGATTCCTCGACGTCACTTTGACATAGAGGATGCAGCTTTTATGGTAACAAACTCAGAAGAAATGATGGTTACTTCTGAAGACCTAGACGAGCCGGCTTCCATAGAGCAGGCTTTGACTGGTCCATATGCTAGGGAATGGATGCAATGCAATGAAAGAGGAAATGGAGTCAATGGTGGCTAACCAAGTCTAGGATTTGGTAGAACTTCCGCCAGGTCTAAAGACCATCGGGACCAAATGGGTCTTGAAGATCAAACGAAAGGCGGATTATTCCGTTGACAGATTCAAAGCTCGCCTAGTGGCGAAAGGATTCACCCAAAAGGAGGGGATTGATTATGATGAAACCTTCTCTCCAGTCGTTAGGTTTGCATCAATCCGCCTTATTCTAGCACTCTATCAAATGGATGTGAAAACCGCATTCTTACATGGAGAATTAGATGAAGATATCTATATGGAACAACCTAGTGGCTTTATAGCCAAAGGCCAAGAGCGCAAAGTTTGCAAGCTCAAGAGGTCTATTTATGGCTTAAAGTAAGCTTCTAGGCAATGGAACATACGGTTTCATGATGCAGTTCTAAAAGAGATACAGTTCTAAAAGAGATGCTTGAAGCAACGAAAGGTTGGCTCGCATCAAACTTTGAGATGAAGGATTTGGGTGAAGCTGATTATGTGCTCGCTGTGAAAATTGTTAGAGATAGGTCTAAGAGACTCATAAGTTTGTCTCAAAAGACCTATATTAACAAAATGTTAGAGAAATACCGAATGCATGATTGTAAGGCAATCGACACTCCTGTTGATAAGAGCCTTAACTTGAATCTTGATATGGGACCAAAGACTCCGGATGAAAAAAAGAAAGTCTCATGTTCCCTACTCCAGTGCAATCGGCAGTCTAATGTACGCAATGATGTGTATAAGGCCTGATATATGCTATGCCGTTGGACTTGTCAGTCGCTATCAGGCAAATCCAGGACTTCCCCATTGGAAAGCGGTCAAAAGGATACTTAGGTACCTCAAAGGAACATCGGACTATGTGTTGTGCTATCAAGGAAAAGACCTAAGCCTTATTGGGTATAGTGATGCTGATTGGGCTGGTGATCTTCATGAGCGTAAGTCCACATCAGGATATGCGTTCTTACTGAATAATGGCGCCATATCATGGAGTAGTAAGAAGCAATCGTGTATAGCCTTATCAACAATGGAGGTTGAGTATGTGGCATGTTCCGCTGCAGTTCAAGAGGCTGTTTGGTTAAGACGGTTTGTACGTCATTTAGGAGTTGTCCCCAGTGCTAAAGAGCTTGTGTTGATATACTATGACAACATGGCTGCACTATCATACGCAAAGGACCCTAAATATCATGGTAAAACCAAACACATCCAGATTAGGTATCATTATGTTAGAGACATGATATCGAGAAAAAAAGTGGCATTAGACCACATTTCTACTGGTCAAATGGTGGCAGACCCGCTTACCAAGCCAATCGCCAGGGATTTGTTTTGTAGGCATGTAAAATCCCTTGGATTACGTAGAATGTAAAGCGTAGAGTTTGACCATGTTGTAATTGAGAAAATTTGAGATTGTGGAATGAAATCATCTTAATTTTTCCTCAATTGTGTGTAGTACGACTAAAGATGTTTGTGTCCTTGAAATAGGCTTTAGATTGGCTCACTCACACGAGCAATCGCCTCTAGCGCTGAGATAGCGAGTAGAGATGAGACCTCTCTGTGTATGGCGCTGAGAGAGCGAGCATGTCACAGAAGATTAAATGATAAGGTCGCCTTGGTGAGAGACAAGATGAGACTTATTTGTCATTTAAGTCGACATGGATTACGCCCAATATCCATGAAGCCTATAAAAGCCGAGTATGAGTATTTTTCATGGCGCTATTGATAGCGAGCATGTCGATGCTCAAATCACTCGCATAAGGTTGCGAGTGAATCGAGACTCGTACGGTGTTCTAAGAGATGGACATTATTCTCGTAAGAGTATCTCCGCCGTAACATGTGATTCATACCACATGTGCTTATCGACCATTTAGGAGGTGAGTGAATGGATCCCTGCTTCGTCACCGTGTGAGTCCTAGATCATTTACTTGATCCATGATGTACCCTTATGGACCTCTCAATGTGCCATGGAGAGAGTTGTTGATGTTAGCTACTCTAGTGCATTACCTATAATCATGATTGATGCGATCTAAAGGGGTAATATTGGGTAAGCAGTTGACTTCTTTCTAAGTGACATATTTGAGGAGGGAAGATCAATTTTATTTGCACCTTTCACGTATATCTTCCGGCCGGACAGTTTTGTCATGTGGACAGACTGTAGATATACAGTGAACAGTGGGAGGATGACATGGCTTCTTAGAGGGATTGGAACATGTTTGTCCTGTGCAGATTTGAAAATTGATCTAGGGTGCTAGTTACACCATTTAAATTGGACAAAGTTTTAGAGGGTTGATGTCTCCATTCTGGCCTTGATTGGGTTTCCAGTTTGGAGCTCCCAAAATGCAAGTGTAACCGTTGGTCGCACGACTCATTAACCTGTATGAATTTCTTTTGTGTTGTTGCACGCTCCTCATGTGTGAGTGGGAGCTGTTAGAGATTTTATCGGATAATCCATCCATGAGTCGCAAATACGGATTGTATTTTATAATTTTCGGTGTTCTGCACATGTTTTTGTTGAGAAAAACCATGTGCACACTTGGTTTTATGAGAAGAACCATGTGACTCATGGTTTTGGAGAAACCATGGTCACTGCCCTTGGTTTTCTTGATGAAAACCGTGTGCTCGTTTGGCTATAAATAAGGGGATTTGGTGATCATTTTTAATCATCCAAAACACAAACAAACCTTCTCCATCTCTCTCTAAAAATTCTCTAACAACAACTAAAGTAAGGAGGTTCTTGAGTTGTGATATTAAGGTGTCGGTTCTAGTAATCGATATCTCGATCATCGGGTTCGTGATACTAGTTTCGTTCTATAATCCTGGAGCAACTACTTGGAGGTTTCCGCACGTTTGAGGTTGATTTCTTACTCTTTCGTTTTAGTAAGGTTGGTAAGCTTAATCATAATTAAGTTATATCACCGTTATTCTACACATTTTAAGTAATTTTGCTAGTTCATCGGGTCGACAGGACAGGTTGTATTAGCGGGTGGGTTAGAATTCGAGTCACGGGTCGAAATTTGAGGGGCTTGACTCTAGAGAAACATAGTCGGGTCAGGTTGAGTACGTTCCAGGGTCATGTTGTATTTTGAAAGGTCTACGTGTGGCCATGACATAATTGTAGGACAAATATGTTTTAATTAGGTGAGGAAAAGCTAAGGTATCTAGAATCAAGATTATATTTTTTGAACTAACATAGCTCTCTAGACGTATGCACTCTCCTCGATATTTAAATGCTTGAACAAGTCGTATAAGTTCTGCTGGTATAAAAAAAGACGCTTTTATCTCATTTTAAAGGATTAATTGTCATGAATAATTCAAACCGATCCTCTTTTCTATAAATATTCCGAACTCGAATTATTTCACGAATAATCCCAATATTAAAAAATCATTCCAATAATGTACTCTGGTCAATATTAAACTGCTTTAGTCGGTAAGAAAAAGAGGTGAAATCGGTTTGACTTTTACTTAAAATACGAGTTAAGTAAAGTTAGAGTCGGTTTTAGCACTTTTTTTTACTTGTTCGAGTCGATTAAAATTGGCCAAAGTAGATTATTGGAATGATTTTTCAATAGTTGGGATTCATCGATGATTAATTCGAATTCGGATTATTTATGAAATAAGAGTAGCAGTTCGGATTATTCATGCCAATTATTGATATTTAAAAAGTTGGTTTTCAATTTCGTTTCCTCAAATACGCTCCGTGACTCATCTTCACGTCCATCAATTGCAATTATTTGTCTTTATAACATTTTTATAGGAAAAATCGTTAAAAATTACTCTTAATCTTGATTTATAAGAGCATTACTACGTGCAGTCTTTTTATAGACAGTTTTTTCGATAATATCCCTTTCTCCTCCCATATTCGAGTAAACAATTACACGTCAAAGCAAGTGAACCCTATGCTACACATATAATATCTGAAGTGTTTATTAGAGGGAACCGTCGAAAAGACTGTCTAAAGTGACTGCACCTTGCAATGTTTCTTAATTTATTATACTTAAAAAATAAATAGCATTGTAAAATCTTTTTTAATTTGTACCGTTATGTAATTAAAAATATTAAAGAAAATTGTATTTTGACAAATATCCAAAAACAAGGGACAACAATTGATTGAGACATAAGTGATTTATATTTTTATCTTTTTAGAGAAATTTTGTAAATCCTTAACATATGGATACATATGACTAGACGTAAGTTAAAACCCATTCAAAATAATACAGAGTACATTGTAACTTAGAGGATTAAAATTCATTTAAAATAATCCTAATAGTTAAGATTGAGGTATCCGTGACGATAGGTTACAGGTTCGAATTCCCGCTCTCCCGTTGTATTGCCCTTACGACTCATATTGGACCAAAAAAAATGTGCGTAGAACAATTTATGACGATAAAAGTTATTATAGAGTCTAAAACAAATATAAAAATAAACACAATATAATTGATTGCATTTAAATGAAAATCTAACCATCATCAAGGTCGTGTTCTTTTCGACTTTTGATGCTGAACTTGTAGAAGCTGAACTTATAAGAGCTGAGCTGAACTTATAAAAGCAGAACTCATAAGAGCTGAACTTACAGGAATTGAAATAAGTGTAAATTAAAGCTTAGGACATGTTTTTTCTAGCTTTTTAGAATTTGGACTGAATCAACTGAAAAATTGAATTGGTGATGACTGAATCGAATGGAGCTAAGTTTGAATCAGGCCCGAATAGAGATGAAATTTGAATCAAATGAAATTTGAATAGACCTAAATTGAACTTAGTTGATTTGAGATTAACTAAACTAAATAATAAAAATAATATTAAAATTATTAATAAATATAATACTAAAATGTACTCGTTTTAATGAAAACCAGAATAATAATAATAATAATAATAATAATAATAATAATAATAATAATAATAATAATAATACAATTTTTTGATCTTATTATTATTATTATTATTATTATTGATATTAGTTAACAACAACAACAACAACAACAACAACAACAACAACAACAACAACAACAACAACTACTAAATAAAATTAATAAAAATTATTAAGTTTACAATGAGCATAATTTAGATAGGTTGAATTTGACGAAGCTGAATAAAGTTGAGTTAAGTTGAGCTGAACTGAATTGAACTGAACTTAATAGAGTTGAGCTGAACTAAACTGAGCTGAACTGAACTGAATAAAGCTGAGCTGAACTGAGCTGTAATGAACTGAATAGAGATGAGCTAAACTGAAATGAGGTAAAAATAAGCCATAACGAACAGGTTCTTAGTAGGGCTTATGAGAGCTGAACTTATTAGAGCTAAACTTATAGGAGTTGAGCTGCACTTATAAGAGCTAAGCTAAATCATAAAAGATGAAGGTTGATTATTGAACTTATAAGAACTAACCTTAATTATAAGAATTAAGGTGAATTATAAGAACATGACCTAAGACCGCTACACTACTACCCAGTACCCACATGAAAGGTTGATTGTATGATACTCAAAAATTAAATTAAATTAAATTAAAGGGGGGAAGACAGATGAGGGAGCATTAAATTCAGGTCATTTTCTTGCCAGTTCAGGCACTCCAATTCTCTCAATAATACCCCCCAAATTCCCAATGTATCAAAAACCAATATACATTTCTCTTTGTGAATCTTGATGAATTTAAACTACAAACGCGTGTCTACGTTAGTTGAACATGGGAACACCATATAGCATCGTATCATTATCATTATTATATACATTCTTTCTCAATCTATTCATCTAATCTACTCTAATTTTGTATAATAAAAGAAAAAGCTTTTTTGTACATGAACATTTGGATACAGCAATGTTTGACGCTATACTTTTGATGTCGTGTTTTGCGTCCAACACTAGACTTGTAGATATAATACGACATCTCGACACTTCATTTTTTGATAAAAAAATTTAGGAACTTTTTCACAAAATGACTGTGTCCAACGTTTCGACAGCGTGTCTTGTCCAACACCTCTGATCAACTCTGAGTAACGTGTGTATTAATTGAATAACTTTCAATTCATGTTAAACTTTTTGTTGTAATAGTTACTCTTATAACTAATGAATTGATAGTGTATATCATCAAATTTTAAATACTCAGTAACAAACAATCTTTAAAGTTTAAATCATATTGTATATGTGCACATGATTAATTATGTGTATAAACAAATTAAACTCACGTAAATTACAGAAAAACTAAAAAACTAAGACAAGCTCTAAATACATTTCGTTACCAACTTAAATTACAAATTCACATTCACATAATTAATGAAAAAACAAAATTAAAGATTAATGAGCTTACATTATTTAGATTTTAAGGCAAGAGGAGGAGGTGGGTCCATAGTTCTCCTCTTCCAAAGGTTAACTTCTTTTCTTGGCTTCAAACACAAGTTACTATAACTTCCTCCACCTAACATCATAGGTGCAGAAAATGGAATTATAGCCTCTTTCTCATCTTCGTCTTCATCATCATCTTCATCGTCGTCGTCCCTTTTTCTTCTTCTCTCTTCATCAGAGTAACAATCCCGATCATGATCAATCGGCGCAATCTGATGAGCCGTCCAATCAAAGTTTCTTAGGGTTTCTCTTCCGCTTGCAAACTTTCTCATTTGTCCCAAACCGCTAGCAGGCGGCATCGTCTTTGTTCTTTCTTTAATAATCTGGTCTCGGTCGCAAGCATCATCCCGTGTCGCGCCGCCCTTACCCTTGGATGCTGACTTCTTCTTCGTCCCAAAAAACTTCCTCATCATTGAAGACGGCGACGACTTTGTATTATTATTAGTATCGTTAATTGTTGTTGTCGCCGAGACGTTGTCGGCCTTTTTGGGTTTCTTGGTCTTCTTGTGATGCTTGCACTTGATTTGCCCCATGCAGGAGATCTTGGGTGAGGTAGGCTCGTGGGATTCATACGCACTGCCGTTTTTCGGCTTCTGTCGGGCCTCATCGGGTAACACTGCAAAGTTAATCGGGCCCGAGAAGCCCTTGTACGCGTGGTGGTTGCCGTGGTGGTGGCGGTCTCGGCCAGGGCTGAACGGAGGGTTTTGAAAGCTTACGGCGGAGGCTGCTTTTGGTAGGAACTTTAGGAATGAATTCTTGCGTTTATTAGGTTTATTATTATCCATAATATTGATAGTTAATGTAATTATATGATATGATAGTTTTATGAGTTATTATGATTGATTGTATTTCAACAAATTATATAAATATGGGTGTGATTTGTAGTAGGGGAGGAGGAGTATTTTGAAATAAAGTTTGGTTGAAAATTGACCATTTCATGTATACATACATATTGTTTGTGTAAACTGTGTGTTGGAATGGTCAAAGAGTAGATGGATTACAAATTTACAACTTTACAAGATATGAGGTATGACTCGGCAACCAAAGCTTGATCTAAACATTGAATTCTGTGGTCATTTATTTCAAAACTACGCATCACAAAGTGGAGTAAATACAACAATAATAACTAAAAAATACTCGATGAAAATAATACTCCGTATATAAATATTGAACTTTTCATATTATGTTCAAGTTTATGATTTTTTTTTTTTGTCCAATATAAGCTACGAGGGCAATATAACGGGGGAGAGGAGATTTGAACTTATGACCTACGGGTACTTCAATTTTAACCACTAGGCCAAGACATCATTGGTATATTCAAGTTTATAATGTGAAAACAATTTTGCGTAGTTCCGAGCAGAGGTGGTAATCGGGTCGAGTTTGAATCGAGTCAAGTCGTTTCATCTCATATCGAGTTCGGTCATATCGGGTTAGCGTGCCCTTTCAGGTCGAATCGAATTCGGTTCAGGTCGTTATCGTGTCAGGTCATTTCGGGTTGAATAGTGTATCGAGTCCTTTGGGTCGGGTTATGGTCAAGTCATTATCTAGTTTGCGCGATCTTATCGAATTACTTTAATTTTTAGGCACTAAAATTAGTATTCTGACCATTATTTGATTAAAATACTTTGCACTTCATTATTAAGTCAAAGATATCAAACTAAACACTTACATGCTTTCAATCTAATCAATTTTAAGCATAATAGTTATCGGTTCGTCTATTTAATCGGGTCGATACCGTGTCGGATCGTCATCAGGTCAGCTCAGGGTCGGGTTTGGGTCACTAATTGTCAAGTCGTACTGGGTTACTATACGGGTCGTCGTCGAGTTGGGCCGGGTTCGTTTCAGGTTGTATGGGGTCGGTTTTAACTCATATTCAGGTGAGGTCAGACTTGCCAGCTCTAGTCCCTTCTCCCAGAATAATCATTAGAGTACCTTTTATTTTCTATAATCTTTTCAGCTTTCTACTCACCAAAAAGAAAAAAAATCAGTTTTCTTAATAGAAAATTTCAAAATAATCTTCTCATTTAGAAATTTCTATATTTTTCTAAAAAATATTGAAAACGAAGATATCATGTGTGATCTTATTTTATTTGTCATTACGAGAGTACAATTCAAAATGTCAAACTGTTATAATTTTTAATAATCATAACTAATGATATTAAGATAAAACATAATTCGATATTTGTACAATGAAAAAAGATTCACTTGCAAGACTTACTTTTATTATTTTCTTAATAATAATATTTTTTATTCTTTGTGCTAATATGAAATGGGAAGACTATTATGAAATGGGAAGATTATTAATAAGAAAACCATTATCATTTACTCTACTTTGCATTGTATCAATATTACTAGTCGTCCACTAGTAATATTAATATTCTCATCATTTTACTTATTAAGGTCATGTTCTTCTCATCTTGTTTGTACTTATCTTATTAAATTAAGAAAATTTCAAAAAAATTAATAAACTTACTGTTTTGGCAAAAAATTTACCAAAGCTTAATTTATTGTGTTGGGGTTAAAGCGACCTTATCGTATGCCAAACTAATAATTGTAAACGAAAACTTAGGGAAAAGAAATGACGAGAACGAAATGAGACACGAAGGTTTTTTGGTTACGCGGAAAACCCGATGTGGGAAACGACCGCGGGGGGAAGCTCTTGTCCCACCAACTGTCCACTATTCAAAGAAGGGTTACAAGATTTCGGTGCTCAAGCGCACTATTTCGTACAAAGTATGCTGTAAAATGCTAAGTATTGCTGAAAAATGTGTTTAGTGTGTTTAGAATGCTGTAAAGTAAGTATTTGGTGTTGAATGTAGTAGTGTAGTTGCTGAATGTGGAATGAAGTTGAATGCCTTGTCTTGAACCCTAGCTGGCCTTTTATAGTTGTAATCTTGCTGATTTTTCTCCTAGTATTCCCCCTTCCATAACTGTCGTGGCCCCCTATTAAATAGGCTTTAATTGCTCCTTCCGTTGGATAGCTTCCCCCTTTCCATGGCTGCTTTGACTTTCAGATTACAATTGAGATAGATCAGTTGGTGAGACTCACGAGGGTCTGTGCGTGCCCAGGTCCCGCTTGAGAGTCTGAAATGTTCGAGTCTGGGCTAGAGTGGGCTCTGGAGGGTCTTGCACGGTCAGGGTTCTGCGCCGTCTGGATCCTCGAAATACTCTAGATCCTGCTAAGGGTCCCGTGATGCTCAGGGCCCTGAGCAAGGTACTTCTGCTGGTAGGGTTCAAACTGGGCCGGAAAATTTGGGCCCAACATTTGCCCCCAAAATTTCTGCTCAGGAGGTCTCGAATTCTGAGCAGGAATTTTCATTCCCAGATTGCCTTGCGTGACTCCCCCATATTTCAACTTTGGATGTACTTCGGCTGCTTCAATTTTGTTCGTGCTTGGTACTTGGTGGATGGGCGGACTGCTTTTCTTTTCCTTTCTTGGGTAGGCGTCAATGACATAGAGCGGATGATGCTGATATGGCGTAAGAGCTGCTGCAAGTACTTAGGTCGTTCCTGATGCCCCCGACTATATGGGCCAGGGACAGCTGAGGCGCCTGTCGAGGATGCTGTAGCGACTAAGGGACCTGAAACAGAGGAAACAATACCGCAAGGGTGAAAGCGACAATGTAAACATGGATCAGCTAAAGACACCCAACTAATGCAACTCGAAACATGCGAATAATCTATCAAGCTTATTAGGCGAATTTCCCTCAGCCTCCAGATCTCAGCGTCCTGGTGGGCTTTGTGGATTCTGACGACGAGGAGCCTTGGATGCCTCGGCCGAGGTACCTGATAAACAAGAGTAACTTCCTGCGACGCTGTAATCAATCAGTTAGTTTAAGACTTGAGTTCAGAACTGCTATTTTGGGGTAGCGTACCTGTCTTGGACGCTTGTACTTAAACATTATCTTTTGCTGGACGTTTGCGCTCAGGGTCCTTTGCTGCAAGGGACCTTGAGTATGATGATGGAAAGTCATGGTGGCCAACCATGCTTTAATACGTTCGTTCGTTCGTTTGTATCGCGCGTATTTGTTTTGTATGCATGCTTTTAGAGTCGACTTAGTGCCGGCCAGGAAGCTGAGATGTCCAAGTGGGTTCATGTTTATACCCGATGCCGAGCCCCGTAGTGGTGACTGTGGTGGCCTGGAAGCTGAGATGTCCGAGTGGGTTCATGTTTATACCCTGGGTTCATGCTTATACCCTGCCACACGCACGACTTCCTCTCAAGGAGGGTATTTACGTAGAGGCGCCCCTTGTGACCCCAGGGGTCGATACCTTGTGAAGGAATGTAGCCTCGGAGGCTCTTCAGAACGAACTCAAGTATTTTTGTATATAAAAACGAGTTTAAAATAAAAGTTTTTTTTTTTTTTTTTTTTTTGTTTTTTTCCTAAAAGGACAAAAGGTTCTAAACAAATCATGAATGTAAACTGCAGAAATACTTTTAAAATGATTTAAAAGCGGATTAAAGAACTTTCACGGAAAAATAACCAATAAAACCTGCTGAGGGTACCTCAGAATGTTGAGGGCACGCCAGGATCCTGAGAGTGCATCAGGGTCCTCAGGTCTCAGGATCCTCGGGGTATCTCAGCAGCGAAACGCAAAATAACTTTTAAAACGATTGAGAGGGTAAATTAAAGGTTTAAGGAAGAACAAAAGGAAAACTTGCAACCTAGGAAGAGAATGAAAACCTTTAAAGCGGAAAAAACAAAGTACGGATTGAAAAATAAAATGAATAAACCTATTGAGGACATAATGTTAAGGTGGGCGTTGAGGCCCTCAAAATGAAACACCGTTTTCAGGCGCAGTGCCAAGCTGGAGAGTAGTAATCTTGTTGTGTGTCCTTGCCCCCTGCATGGTTTCTACATTCTTGAATGTGGAGGCCATGCAAAACGGCTAGAAGAGTCTTTGGGAGGGCTGTGAGAATCTGGCGGGCCCTGGGAAGAACTGGCAGAACACGAGCCTTATCGGAAGGAGGATTTGTCGTATGGCTTGGACCGTCCAACTTTCCTGTCTGGTTGAGTTTTTCTGCTAACATGCTTGACTTCACTGGAGTCTCTCCATGCTTTCTCGTCTTCCTCCAACCTTATGGAGGCCAACGCTTTGGCTTGTACTTCTTCAAAGGTTAAGCAAGGGTACTTAGTCAACTCCTGGTACAACTCTGAATCCTGGTGAAGGCCTTGACGGAAAGCCTCAATGGCGGTCACCACGTCACAATTGGGGATCGAGATCTTTTCTTTGTTGAATCTATTGAGGAAATCTCTGGTAGGCTCTTCAGCCTCCTGCTCCAGGCGGTACAGGTCGCTAGTCTGCTTCTCAGGTTTCCTGCTGCATACGAACTGCTGCTGGAACAAGTTGACCAGGTCCGCAAATGAAGTGACAGATCTGTTGGGGAGGTTGACGAACCACTCCAAAGCGGCTCCGGTTAGAGTGGAGCCAAAACCTTTACACATGCAAACCTCCTTTATGGACCCTGTGGCCGTGACCACCATCATCTTCTGTTTGTACTGGTTCATATGGTCCTGAGGATCTGAGGTCCCGTCGTACAGCGTCATGGTAGGGAGGCTGAAGCCCTTTGGAACATTAGTATGTGAGATGCTGTCCACGAAAGGCGAATCCGCATAGCTGTCTGCTGCTGCTCTCTCCATTGGCTTGGGCATCCCTGGGATCCTGGCGATCATGCTCCTGAGCTCCTGCATTTCGCTCCGCGGCTGTTGAGCACTGCTGCCAGGACCACGGCGTCATGATAAGCGGGTGCGAGCGGCGGTGTTGCGATCCACGACGATGCAGTAACCGCTCCTTCCAGGTTCTGCTCTGGAGTTCCTGTCAAGAAAGGTGGATTAGATCCGAATAAGTTGCTAGCCAAGAAGCTACCTGAGCTTGGCTGCTGGCTGTCAAGGCTGAGAGAGGCGTCGATGGTGGTGCCCCCAGGGTCCTGGTACGCTGAGGGGGCTGGGGTCACTCCTCCAAGCTCCAGTTGGGTCATCAGCTCCTGAGGGATCCTTCTGCTGCTGGGGCCCGCACCTCTATGACTGGCTCCTGGGAATGCTGCTCCGATGTCTCCTCGTTGGACCTTGGACTCCAGAGCCTGCAGCCTCCTAGCGGTTTCCTCGCCTCCTCTGCGTACTTGATCCATAACTCTGGTCAGCGACTCCATGCTCCTCATGAGGGTGTGGAGCGGATCCTGAGACTGTGCGCCGGCAACCTGGGGGCCTCCTGTGGACCCTGGCAGCCATCCCAAGGGCATTTCGAATCCTCCGGTGCTGGCTGGCGACGTTCCTCCGGACGCTGAAGAAGGTGACCTAGGGACTCCTGCGGACGCAGCCACTGGGGTAGGGGACCTCGTGACACGTCCTGGCTGGGTGGTTGCTGCGGCGGCGGAAACTACCCGAGTTAAGGGCACCAGGCGATTGAGGACCACGAGGCAGATTCTTTGGAGAGAGTCTGCTTGGCTGGACACGGCGGTCTGTTGGTTGATCCTTGGGGCGTTGCTTGACATGATTGGCGGATGAAGAAATGAATCGGCTACAAAGATGATCGCAATTCCCCACAGGCAGCGCCAAATGTTTTGTAAAAATTTACCAAAGCTTAATTTATTGTGTTGGGGTTAAGCGACCTTATCGTATGCCAAACTAATAATTGTAAACGAAAACTTAGGGAAAAGAAATGGCGAGAACGAAATGAGACACGAAGGTTTTTAGTTACGCTGAAAGCGATGTGGGAAACGGCCAGCGGGGAAGCTCTTGTCCCACCAATCATCCACTATTCAAAGAAGGGTTACAAGATTTGGTGCTCAGCGCACTATTTCGTACAAAGTATCTTTGTAAAATGCTAAGTATTCTTTGAAAAATGTGTTTAGTGTGTTTAGAATGCTGTAAAGTAAGTATTTGGTGTTGAATGTAGTAGTGTAGTTGCTGAATGTGGAATGAAGTTGAATGCCTTGTCTTGAACCCTAGCTGGCCTTTTATAGTTGTAATCTTGCTGATTTTTCTCCTAGTATTCCCGCTTCCATAGCTCGTGGCCCCCTATTAAATAGGCTTTAATTGCTCCTTAGTTGGATAAACTTCCCCTTTCGCATCGCTGCTTTGACTTTCAGATTCTGATTGAGATAGATCAGTTGGTGAGACTCACGAGGGTCTGTGCGTGCCAGGGTCTGCCGGGAGTCTGAAATGTTCAGGGTCCTGGGCTAGGTGGGGCTCCTGGAGGGTCTTGCACGGTCAGGGTTCTGCGCCGTCTGGATCCTCGAAATACTCTAGATCCTGCTAAGGGTCCCGTGATGCTCAGGGCCCTGAGCAAGGTACTTCTGCTGGTAGGGCCCAAACTGGGCCGGAAAATTTGGGCCCAACACTTACATAAACTTAAGAAAACTTTAGAAACTAATAAAATACTCAGAAAACTTAATAAAATAAACTTCAAAAAATTTAAGAAACCTAAAAATAAGATTACTTTTAATTACTTTTGTTATTATTATTATTATTATTATTATTATTATTATTATTATTATAATTATTATTATTATTATTATTATTATTATTATTATTATTATTATTATTATTATCATCATCATTATTATTATCATTATTATATTATATTATATTATATTATAATTATATTATATTATATCATTAATTATTACTTTATTAGTACTTAATACTACTTTGTTAATATTAAATCATTAAACTTTATAGTATATTCATTAAAATTATTATTTTCACTATATTATTTATGTGAATTTTTCATTATAATTATATTACTATATTATTATTATTTAAAATATAATAATATAATAATATTTTAATAATACAATATAATAATAATATTAATAATAATAATGACTTTTACTAATAGCCTTTGTAATTATTTTTAAATATATAAAATCTATCCAATTTTAAATAAAAAAAAAAAAAAATTGTTCCATTTTAAATATAATTACTATATTGATTAGAGAAAAATAGCTCATTACACCCTTTTAAAAAATCACTTTTGAAAATTACACCCTTATGCTAAAATGTTTCAAACTCAGGAATTTGAATCGTGAAAAGTACGAAATCAATTAATTCAAATTTCCTGAATTATTTGTAACACCCCAGGTCCAACTAAAGGCCGGAATATCACTTAAGGTAGCTCGCCAGGCTTCGTGAACTATCTTGGGTGGAATGGTTAGCCTTTTAGTTGCCCTTAAAACTTCCAAAGTAAGCTTCTCAATTTTTTGACTGTTTCAACAATTACGCCAAAGTAACATTGATTGAAAATCGCCCCAAGCTTTGGCTTTATTGCGGGTACTGTTTGGGCCTCAAACCTATAAGTACCCCCTTTGACCTTATCATTTGCCTTATTTGCTTCTTGAGTTTCTTGACAAAACCCTCAAAGTTTCATTGTCCATTCGCCTTTCGTGACCTCAGCTATTGCGACTCTCTTTCGTTGATCCTTCACCGTTTGCATTTATATCAAGGTAAATTTACTTGTGTACTGTGTACCTTACTTTCAATTGAACATGTCTTCGGATTCGGATTCCGCGTCCCATAGTGATAAATATGATGTTACGGATTCTGAGGTTGACCAATCTGAACTTGAGACCTTAGAGGTCGTTCCAATATGTCGTGGTTCGATTGTAGAGGGGGACCTTCCAGATGCATCGACATCGGCGCCGAATGTGACTAAGTTAAAAAGTGGGATATATAAGGCTCCTCTGTCACAGATGATGAACCCTGGGTACCGGGATTTGCTCCTACAGAGATGCGGCCATGAGGTGGCTGCCGAGCACTACCATCTGGGCGAATGCTTAGAATTTAGGGTTCTTAGGAAGAGACGGTCGGTTTGTCGTCCGCCTCCAGGGTGTATTTCAGTTTTCACCAAGCATATAGAGTTTGGTGTCCGTTTTCCTCTTCACCCTTTCATAGAGGAACTCTTTCGCCGAGGAAACGTTGCTTTGTGTCAGTTAAACCCCTTTGTTATCCGAATGATGGTCGCCTTTACTTAGACGTGCCTATGGCTCGATCTTGAACCTTCCGTTGAGGCATTCTGCATCATCCACACCATTCACTTTAAAAATGGCAATTGGTACCTTAAGACCGATGAGGCTTATCAGACCGTCCATAGGAAGCTAAGATCTGCCAAGGATTGGAAAGACACATCGCTTTTTGTTTATTCACGAAACCGTGGAACGTGCGGCGGCGTTTCAGGATCTTCATCTACTCTCGCTTCGAGACACGCGAGCAGTGGCAGGCCACGTTCTTCCGGCTTCGAAAGTCCTCGAGGACGCCTAACGTTGAGGTCGTCCTCAAATATTTTTTGGCGGAAGGTGGTCGTCTGAGAACCTGGTTACCACCTGCTGAGGTTATCTTCAATGATGAGTTGGCCTGATTCTGGCCCTGGAAGAAGGTATTCCGGGACCGGGCTCTCTTTTAATTACGCTTTTCCATCCTTTCTTTATCTGTTTCTTGTCTTCGTTTTTGTCCAAAACATTTTCGAGAGCCGTACGTCAACGACTTCAGGCGTATTGGTCTCAACGAAAGGGGCCGGCCGATCACCAGTGTTCCTACTTAGAGTCTGAAAGATCGTAAGTCGATACTCCAAGCCGCTATAATGGATAAACTATTAAGCGCAAAAAGTTTAAGGTCCACAGGTGGCCTCGGGTTGAGGCCGGGGAAGGATAGCACTCTACATGGCCGGATAAAGAAAAGGTTAGTTCGAATCTTTCCTCCGATGGACTGATATCGAGGTGTCACATTTTAGATACCTAGGTGGACAATCTGTTTTCTCTAGCTTTCATCGGCAAAATGGATCTGGATTCATTCTTCTTTTCGCAGGCTGTGGACCGTGGGAAGAGGCTGGTGGCGGTCGATCAAGGTGCTCCCACCGTTACCGTTGCCTCCCGAATGCCGTCGAGAAAACCTGCTCTTGACAGGCCAGCGACGACCGACATTTTAGATCCCTCTCCTGGGGATCCAAGAAAGAGAAAGGCTACCGGCAAGTGGGAATATGCGGCTAATGGATCAATTAATTAAATCAAATAAGTATCCAATACAGTAATTATTAAGCTTGATATTAATTTAATTGAAAACAAATTAATGCTTAATTTGATATATTTAACTTAGAATTAATTAAATCAAATAAGGATCGAAATAATAATATTAGTGGTCATAAATTGAAATGATTCGATATAATTGTACACAACCGGTTTAAACTCGACATGACCCAATCACAAATTAATCCAAAATGGTCCAACCCAGACCAAACCCTACGAAACCTACAACGATAGGTTAATCTAATATGACCCAAAGTTAACATGATTCGAGCCAAACTTGACTTAACCGACGGACTCGATGGTCCTCGGCCGTACAAATACGCAGTGCATTAATAGTTCGTACAACGATATACGTAGTATCAATCAACCGTTAATTTAGAATTAAAGCCAATTTATGAGCTGAGGACAACAATGGCGACGCTGACATCATCCTCAAGTCTACACCATTTTCCTCCACGTAGAATCAGCAAAGCTAGGGTTTCCACCATAGTGAAAGCCTTCTCCACCACGTGCTCCGTGGACGGCGGCGTAAGAACAAGCTACGAAGGAGTGAAGTTGTCGGAGAGAGTGGACGCCGACAAAGCTAGGGTTGATGCCTGGATATCCTCCAAAATCGCCGGAATTAGCCGTGCTAGGGTTCAATCCAGCATTCGTTCCGGCCTTGTTTCCGTCAATGGCCGCGTCATTGATAAGGTCTTTTTATCAATTGCAATTCATACGTTCTGTATATCTGTTCAATGGCCGCGTCATTGATTATGCTTTTGTTGTGTGTTCTGTATTGCAAGCATTGGAATTTCTGCTGGTTAAACATCTATTTTATGCAGGTATCTTATACTGTTAAAACCGGCGATAATGTCAACTGCACCATAGCAAAGTTGCAACCTTTAAGGGCTGAAGCCGAGGAGATACCTTTGGACATAGTCTACGAGGATGAACATGTGTTGGTCGTAAACAAACCTCCTCACATGGTGAGAATCTTATCTCATGTTTTGCTAAAATTAATCTCTATGAATATTTATTGTTATGGGTGATATGCAACTTTAGTAGAACAACTGCGAGTAATTGTTTTCCCTTCTTCAATCTACATATTGATTTAGTAGTACCGTGTTCAGATCGTCCATCCAGCTCCTGGAAATCCAAAGGGCACACTTGTTAACGCGATTTTAAATCATTGTAGTCTTCCTAATACATCTGCTG
Source organism: Dianthus caryophyllus (assembly GCA_023091065.1). Classification (NCBI taxonomy): domain Eukaryota; kingdom Viridiplantae; phylum Streptophyta; class Magnoliopsida; order Caryophyllales; family Caryophyllaceae; genus Dianthus; species Dianthus caryophyllus. The sequence continues at coordinate 31,239,368 of CM041522.1, forward strand.
ATAATGGAAGACTACCTGAGGATGAGGATATCTATGAGGATGATTTAGATTTGGATTCACAAACAGAGCATATACATCGGGAAGAGCCGTGTTCTTCTTCAATTCGCCCTGGTATAGTGCACAGGTTGGACAAAGGCACTAGCGGACTGCTGATTGTCGCTAAGGTTGGGCTTCTATATCTTTGTTCCCTGGTGCATGTGTGATTAGGAGAATGTTAGTAAAATATGTAACATATTGTTTGGCTACGTATTGTTAACAGGATGAATACTCACATGCTCATTTGGCAAAACAGTTCAAATCCCACACAATTAATAGAGTATATTTAAGTCTTACTTCTGGTTTACCGACCTCTACTTCTGGCCGTGTAGAGATACCAATCGGTCGTGATTTAAGTAACCGAATACGTATGACTGCTGTTACTGGACCCTTTCACTCAGGACCGGCTCGGGATGCTGCTAGCAGGTAAAGACTGCCTTAAACACTACGTGCAATGCTTTTTCTTCTGTGTGCTTGTGCTTCTGGATATTAAATATGCATGGCTGTTTAGCTAAACATCTAGCCTATCTCTTGGGACTTATAATATGTTTGAAATTTCTTTAACTGGCAAATTCGACAGATATAGGAAGTCTGAATGTGTGTGGATGTATGACTATTTGTGAATCAACGACAATGCTCGAACTAGATTGGCTAATTTTATAGTGAAGAGTGTCATGTGTGGCAATTTTGACCCAATTATTTAAACAACATTTTCCTTTTAGCATAAGGGTGATACTACATTTGTACATGGAACTCTATCTCTGAGCTTGTTCCTCGGTGTTTATAGAGTTTATGATGTCATTGTAATTGCCTATGCTTTTAATTTGTACTCCGTATTATGATACTATGATGCGTCGATGCTTTTGTATTCAGTGACATTGTAACTTCCAATATGTTGTTATACTTTGGAACAACATCTGCTGTAGTACTGTTAAGAGAATTCTCAGGCAGCAATATGTAATACGAAGTAGTGTTTTCTTTGTTCATTGCACTCAAGTTTTAGTTATGTATAGTACTAATAGTTGTCAAAATAAACAATACTGTGCATCTGTGAGCTATAAGACTATGATATATCCACTGATTTTTCTTTTCTTTTACTTTGAAGTGTAGATACAAAGTTCTTGAAGTGCTAGCCAATGGTGGTGCTGCAGTAGTTGAATGGAAACTAGAAACTGGGCGTACGCATCAGGTGTTTTCCTTATCCTTATTAATTTTATTTTTTTTTGTTTTCTGGAATCTGGAGTATTACGTATGTTTTCCTTTGAAATGTTCCTATGTTGAAAGGATTTCGATTATCCTTGAAGGAAGAATACCCTCCATTTCTCTCCCTTCCGACATGGTATGTTAACTAGAAAAAATTGGGGGTGTGGCAAGAGAAAATAAATTGAGGCATGTTGCAAAGATTTCAATTTGCCTTGAATGAGGGAAAATTGATTCCTCCGTTTCCCTCCCATCCAAGAGTGCCCCTTCAAAACAATGGCTTATTGGCTGTTAATATTTCGTTTGATAAAGGTGATGAAAAAGCAAATTATATACCGTAATATAATCCCCGGAAAGAGCTGAACCGCTCGACATATCCCATGTGCTTGGTTTGGCTACAACAGATTCCTCTCTCCACTTTTATTCTAAGTCTTGGTGGGTTTCCCCTTTTGTCCATGTCATTGAAAGTTGAAATGCATGTTCCCTGTGATTTTGATTCCTTGAACTAAAGCTTTGGTGAAATTCATGTTCACAAATTATTCGTACTCAATTTATTGGGACATTCTTTAATCAGATACGAGCACATGCAAAGTACTTGGGCATTCCTTTACTAGGGGATGATCTGTATGGCGGCACTAAGGATATGGCATTGTCGTTGATTCGACCCAAAACCCCAGCTAGCTGCCATGCTCAACTTGTTGATGTAGTCTCAAGCATTGAAAGACCTTGCCTGCATGCTATGGTTCTTGGGTAAGAACGAAGAACAATACAACAGCACATTTAACCTAGTTATCTTGTGGAAAAGTATCATAGTTGTCTCTTTCACTGTCAATAATCTTCTGCAGGTTTGAGCATCCATGTACTGGCAAATACATGCACTTTTCGTGCCCTCCACCACCTGACCTTGCTGGGATTTTGAGTAAGCTGCGCTACATCGGGAAATAGAGAGGTAGTCAACTTAACGACTTACTATGATGAGGTACTTTGCCCATTGGTTTAGCAAGAACTTCTTCAATCGAATCATTTAATAGCACAGTGAGCCTAAACCCACAAGGAAAATACAGTGATTCAGGTCAGTATACATTTTATATGGAATTTGTATCTTGTGGTAATCATGAAATGATGCGGTCAGTTCCGCTTATTTCATCAACCAATGGGTAGTAAGAGCAAAGCCCTGTATGAGGTTACTTTCCTTGATTACAGGAGTGAAATACAATGTTGAGCACACCATATCAGCGCTCTTGGGTTTTGGCCAGACACACGGTGCAGAAATAGTCGTCATAGTTTTTGCCGTACTGATGCTAAAGCTTGTGTAGTTTGGAATTCGAGAAGGTGCTAGGTTTATAAATTTCTTCTTATCATGAGTGAGAATTAATAAGTTTGATGTTTTCGCTTGTTTTGTATTGGATTCATCTTCTACAAGTTGAAGAGTATGTTTTTGTAACTTGTAAGCGTGTGTCTCGGTTAACTCTCTAGTTTTGCGTTGATTGGTGAATGTTGGACTCGTATTGAGTATAGCCATGTTATTTTCTGAATTTCACCGAGAGGTTGAAGTGAGCAAAATCTTCGGGCAGTCTCCAAAAAGTAATAATCCCTCTTTTCAACTCTATTTGCATCATTTGCTTTTTCACGTTTGCCAACGCGAATGTTGGAATACAAATAGGTAGAGTTTTACATTTTTAAAAATGGATTAATTGCCGTAAATAATTCGAACTCGACCTTTTATTCCATAATTAATCTGAACTCGAATTAATCCACGAATAATCCAAACTATTAATGACGTATTCCAATAATAGACCCATCTCAAATTTTACCGGTAATTGGAGGTTTGTAAATGATGTGGGACCAGTTTATGCATTTTTCTTTAAAAGCAAGGTCATTTGCTTCTTCTTCAACGTAACAAAGCTGGAAAATTTGAGAAAAAAATTGAAATTTTTTGATTTCAAAATTTGTTCCTTGTTTTTCATTAATTTTTTTTTTTTGTTTGTTTGATTATAACTTGTAAAGCATAAATTATGAAGATGAGGTCAATTTCAGGGTCTTCAAATTCTTCCCAACAAACGGTCTTGTGCAAACACAACTTAGATGCGGTTTTAAAAACGATTAAGAATGGGAAGAATATAGGTCGAAGGTTTTAAAAATGATGTCAATTACCGATGCCATAATCTTCGATGTTCGAAACCGCCTTGCTTGGTGACCAATCGACTTCAAAGCACGAGTTTTTCCACTGAACTTCGAACTACAACTCCCGAAATCAAAAAAATTATTTCAATACTAATCAAATTTTGTGACTTTCTGATTTTCTTATGATGGAATCGATGGATTTGAACAATTTTATCTACTTTCAAAATGAAACAAGGAAATCAAAGGAGCCTTTTTCATTTTCTGGGTTTAAAGTTAGGGTTAGTAAACTAAAAAGGGGAAGAAGGAAATAAAAAAGGGGAACGAAGAACAAATTGAAGATGTGGTTTTTGGAAGTCAAATTGTCAAAGGTCAACAAGTATAACCGGCTGAACAAGTTATTAAGTCACAAAATCTATTATTGGAATGTATCATTAATATTTTAGATTATTTGTGGATTAATTCAATTTCGGATTATTGATGGAATAAAATGTCGAGTTCGGATTATTTATGGCAAATAACCCTTTAAAAATTATAAAATTTAGATATTCTTATTGTACTCATTCAAACCTATCAAACAAGATCCTACATGATTATATTTTATTTAATACGTTGTGAGAAATTTCAAAAATTACCCACTTGAATGAATAGTAAATTTTCTCTCTTTGATGCAAATGGAAGTGAATAGAGGGAGTACAACGTATAATTGTAAGATATTCCGTACAATTTTTAAGGTAAGTTTTCCCTCCAACATGATTCTCTTCAATTCTTACATTTTCCCTCCAACGACTCACAATATTTCTCCTTTTTAATTGATTAAACCCCATTTTGGGCACAAATATCAAAGAAAAAACGTTTAGATCATGATATTTTTAGCTTCTATAAGTTCTGATCAATTATTATAAGTTCAGTTCATTTCAACTTCTATAAATTGAGCTGTGACATTACAAGCACAAATTTACACGCATAAATAATAAGTTCAGTTCTTATAAGTTTAACTCATTTAAGCCGAAAGAACATGAATTTAATGATAGAATGTAATATTAATGTGCAACTGGGTCAATTTTATACTTCCTCCATTCCATTTGATTCTATACATATTCCTTTTTCGGAAATTCCAATCAATTCTATACATTTCTATTTTAGTCTCTACTTTATTAAACTAAAAGACCAATATACCCTTCACTAATACCCACTCAACCCACTTGCAAACAATAAAGTAGGGGTATTTAAGTAATTCCATTATCTACCCCACTTGATTTTCTTCTACCTTAATTACCGTGTTTTGGTCAAACGTATAGAATCAAACGGAATGGAGGAAGTAAGTTATATTAATGATTTTTTTATACGGCAATATATCAGTAAAGGTAAACAAATACTCCGTAATTTTTTTTGTTCACTCTTATCCTATGCTCACTCTTATACGCAATGAGCACAAGACAAAAAAAAATCCTTAAAATATTTATAAAAAATAAAATGGAAATTTAGTTGAGAAGTAGAAAAGCAAGAAAGAAGGTTTAGAATGTGAAAAATATAATTGATTAAAAATAATTAAATTGATCCCTATGGGCTATGACTATAAACCTCCTCCTTCCCTCTCTTAAAAAAAAAAAGAAAAAAAGAAAAAAAGAAAAAAAACCTAAAAATCAAATTTGGGTTATATCGACATTCAAGTCCCCCAAAATCTTTAAATTATTACGAGTAGTTATTTTCATGAATCTCCATCGTATTCCGAATAAAAGGCTCCCTTTTGGTGAGATCTGATTTTTAGTTTCTGTTTTCGGAGTTTTTTCAGTATTTCGTATTATCTTAGGTTTTGGTTTTAGATGCAAAGATAAGAATGTCTTTGCTAATTCGTTATATGTATCTCCAATAATTCAAACTATTCGTCTACAGTACTTTGTGTAATTTGAAAATCAAATTTCTCATATATTCAATAGAACGATAGATCCACTCAAAAGCTACATCGAGATAACAATACGAGAGCGTGCCAAAGAGCCTCATCATGGTTTTAGATCCTTAGTTTTACAAAAAAAAAAAAAAAAAAAAAAAAAAAAAATTCTTTTTGTTCCTCGTTTGTTTTCAATTATTTTGACCCTTTATAAGTGTCGTTAAGCGATTTGTGAACGAATTAGTTTTACCATTTCGAAAATAAATAACTATAATTGATGATCTAGATGGTGATTTTTTTTAATGAGAGAGTATAAGCGAATAAAACTAAATAACTTATGAGAGTGAAAAAAAGTGATGACTCAATAACTTGAATTTTGGATGAGAATGGACTAAAATGACGTCACAATCTAAGTTAAATCATGTTCTTTTGCGCTTAATTTAAGCCATTTAAACCCAGTTAAACTACTATGAGTTCATCCAATTCTCAATGAACACAAATTTATGAATCAAATTGTTTGTTTCCACTCAAGTTTAATACTTCAGTTCAAGTTCAATTCAACTCTCGAATGATACGACCTGCGAAAGGCTATAAAATGAATATTAAATACTCATAAATCATGCATAAAAGTGATATACATTGAACTTCAAGTTTCACATCTACGCAGTCACACATTTTCCTCGACACTCGACAGACAGAAATGGTATAAAGAGACCAAAAATAAATTCAGGTATATGTACGTCGTTGATTGCCATTGAACCAACGGCGCTTTGCCGGTATATTTAGCATGAAACTCAACGATGTAATTTGTTAGACTTGCCACCACAATAAAGGTAAGAACTGAGATTTCTAAGTCAGCAACAAGAGATGCAATGTTGTGTCAGCAGCACCGCCAGTCAAGCAGTTCAAAGCACTAGTTCACCCTGCAAAACAAGACATTATGCAATCGCTACTTCAGTAACTGAAGAGATGAGAAGAAACATATGAAGTTGATAATGGAGCAGTCAAAAAACGTGACAAATACACCTGAAAGAATATTTCGGTTTTTTTTCTTGACCCCTAACCATACATGAAAATTGAAATCCACGTTACTAGACTAGGTTATAAATGTTGGACACGAGACAGTTTTTGAAAATATGGCCATTCTGTGAAAAATATCATGTTTATAGTATAAATTGAAGTACTGTGCATGGGACAGTGCATCAAGGTGAAATGTCAAGGTAACACGTAGCGTGAAATTATTCAGAAACTAAGAAAGATAAAGCCATACACTAGGGTGAATGCTAAAAGGAAAAACTGATCAACTCACCCTCTTACCTACTCCTCACTTCCCATAACCCCACAGTGCCAACACTACTTACATCGCTGTTAACCACAACCAACCATTAACACGCTTCACCATTTAACTTCCTTACAAGCGATACGCATATGCCACTATTGAAATGCGCGTTGAAGGATATGTTGACTTCTTTGAGCAATAACACATGTTAGCATAAGATCTAAGAAAAACTCTTATAAAAAAGGCTAGGTTAACTGATCCATGAAGGATTCACCTTCCCTACCAGAATGTGTCTAATCTCTAGTGGCAAAGCCAATGAACAAAGAAAAGAATGAAGTTCCGATTTCCGGCATCATGCACAAAAATGATACATTAAGCAATTTAACGGTGAAGACGCTGCTATTTTGGTCATAGTAGATGAGGAGCCGTTGTCGAAGATGAGAAAAGGCTTGGCAATACTTTGAATCTTCACTTCTTAGTATGAATCCAACTCAACCCTAATCAATGTATTTTTTTTTTTTTTTTGGTTTCCCAACCGATATCCGAACCCATTTGGGCCGACTAATTCGGTTTCGGAGCGTGTCCTGGGGTTAAGGTTTTAAACTCCTCCCAACGGGCTTGCGGGGGATCGAACCTCGGTTCTTCTTACCAAGTCTAGCCGCTGGCACCACTAGACCAAGACCTCGTTGGTTCAACCCTAATCAATGTAATAACTCTTATAGAAAAGCCCAAAATAGAGGCTCACATGACAAAGTAGGAGAAACCAAGACATGTATGTACCAGTATGAACTATAACCATTTAGCTTGACATTTATGCAAACCTTCTTTCTCAACATCTACACGTCCCACGTTAAAGAAAAAAAGCTATATATCTATAAATAATTAAATATATTTCCTTTCAACCTATATATCCCCATTTTAGGGCACTCTCGTGTCTGAAAATTGGAGTCACTTCGGTTAGATATGGACTTGTCAGCTGCAACCTAGTTTGAGTAATATAGGTCACCACCATGGCTACTGGATCCAGTATGAATACGTTCTTAGCTGATTCCTGATTCACTCTAATAAAAATGTAATAGGTGTATTTTCAGTATACGACAAGATAGAATTTGCTCTAGCGATTTATAGGGTATCTTAGCAGGTGAGCAAATTTGGTAACCCTGGTCATCACTCACCAAATTTGATGAGACGGAGAGGAACTACAGGTGTGAGGGGATGATGTATGTTGGAGATAAATAAGTTACCATAACTGAAGACAGAAAAGGAGTCAAGAAGAATATGAAAGGACAAGTCAAGGAGAGAATAAAGGAGGGCCCCAGGAGAGGAGGTGATGGGGATGATGACTATAAATTGGTAAGTAAATGAGATATTATATTGATTTACTCTAGAAAGTGGTCCTTTACTAGACTTAGACACTACCAAAAATCATTTGCAAATCCTAGCACCATCACACGACTACTTGAAAGTAGCAAAACCGGATCGAGCAGTGATTTAGTTCCTCCTAAGTCCTAACGGTTCACAATGTACAAATGAATGGTAAACTCCTTAAGCACTTTTATACTTCGTCTCTATTATTTACGACATTTGTGTTTTACGAGTTGAATCTAACACTTTATACCAAAAACAAAATACATTACCAAAATGGTATTCATACTGAAAACCTACTCACTCACAAGTGACATTTTGAGAGATTATAAGTCAATGAGAATGTATTGTATTGATAATATACCAACGAGATATAAAAGAAACACAGGTGGTCCAATTTTTTGGTGGTCTCTAAAATATAATATTCCACTTTCCATACTTTTAAACCAATTTTCTAAACCAAGGAATTTGTTAGCTCTTTAAAACCGTAAAAGGTCTCTGAGTTTTAGTTTTTCCTTTTTATTAGTGAAAAACACAAAGCAATATTAAGTAAATGAACAAGAAGCAAGAAGAATCACCTCGATAGAAACCAAGGCTTAAACTTTGTACTCCTCGACATGCATCCACTTTGTCGATGACCACTTGTTTCCTTTGATTACAGGACAGCCACCTGAGACAAGCAAGAACATCAGGACCATCTACTATAACCATCGAAGAAGTATGACTACAGAAAAACAAAGCACTAAAAAAGCAGGCAGCAGCATTCCAAATGTCAAAGGCTTTCACATCATCTCAAATTTAATTCCAGAAATAACAAATTGACTAACCATGCAAACTAGAAGAATCTAGCGTCGCATCAGGCCTCATGCTCCAGAAAAGTAAGGCGTCACCCATCCTTGGTTTAACAGAGAGACCCTTTTTGGCACATTCAGATTTGTCTTCCCACCCAGGTGTAGAACTGAAATTGCCTGGTGCAGCTGGGAAAACAGTCTCACCACCTTCTTCTACATCAGATCTGGAATGCAAGTTCCCCAAACATTTTTTAAAAAAAGGAAAGAAATTGAAAAGAAATTGGCTACTGTAGTGAAATGCAAGTCAGAAATGGCAAATTCTGCTGATAGATGGATCGTAGTTTCTGAGTTTGAAATCTTACAGGTACATTAAGACTGTAGCAATCCTTTGGCCACCATTCTTTGTATTGAATTCATCAAGAAAATAATCGTAGTGAGGTTCATACTTTTGACCTTCTTCGTAGTGGAGAATCTGAAGTCCCTCTCCTTGATCTGCCAGTAAAAGCAAGTCAACTTAAAGGAAGAAAGGCCAATAGAGTGGGAACATTATATAGAACTGAACTCACTTAAATAATTTAAAAAATGTGAACTATAAAGTAGTGTACTGATCAATCGCAAAATTTACGAGTTAAGCTACTATTGATGATTTGAGAAGCTATAGGAGATCACCAAAAAGAAAAGGTACTATTAGGTACAGCTTTCTGAAAGGGAATATTAGATTAGGAGACGGCTTCTGTAAAAAGGTAATTCAAAGTAGTGACATAATTGGTGGCTTTAGTTATTTACACATCATGGCTTGCATTACTCTGACCATGCAAACTAGGCCAGTATCATAGCATGGCCTCAATCTACTCAGGGAATAGTCAGAAAAGAATTCTAATGACTTCCCTTAACAAAATTATTTAGAAGTATCATAGCATCATCAGTTCAATGAGTTTGAATTACCCGACAGAAAACCAAAATCCAGTTCTAATAATCAGTCCCTTTAACCTTGAATAAAAGGGCAGCCTGGTACACGATGGTGCCCCGCAAGGCGAGGGTCTGGGGAAGGGTCCCACCACAAAGGTGTAATAGTGGAACGCCTTCCCTTGCCATTATGGGGCAATAAGCCACGAACGGTAACCTTAGGGAACAAAGCTTGTGATGAAAATACAAGTGGTAAAAAGATGTGGGGTCACTATCCACAAATAACATACTCCCTCCAATTTTTTATTTTCTTTACACTTCTCAAATTATGTGAGGGGGAATTTGAGAAGTGGTAAAGAAAACAAAGAAAAAAAAAAAACGGAGGGAGTAAAGTAAGGAAGGATTCCAGGAAAGAAGTGCAAATACAGTCATCAAAACAAATGTAAAGAACTTTGTAACAAGTTTACTCATGGTCCAAGGGAATTTAACACCAAACAATAACGTAAATGACAGTTATGAAAGCCCACATCATCACAATAACGACACAATATAGCTCAGATTTAATGATCATTGAATCTCATACCTACAGGAATGAAGGTGAAATCCGCTAATCTCTTCTCTATATCCCGAATAATTTTGTCTTGACCTCTTCTCAAAAATGTGCCAGAGCTTGTACGCACCCTGCATTTAACCAGGAGGGCAAAAATTAAATTGTGACATATTCGCACCATACATAAGAAATTAGTTTCACTAAAGGGCAGCAAAAGTAAGACCCGGAGGACATAACAGGAACACGAATTCGAAATGCTAGGAAACCAACAAGGGGAAAGTTTGTAAACCAACCTGCTATCTTTACTCTTGCCTGTTTTACTATCAACAACAGTTGACTTCGTCATATGAGGTTTTGCAAGGCTTATCAGGTACTCACATTCTTCCTTTGACTGCAGAAATCAGAATCAAGAGACACCAATCAGATGCATTGTAGCTTATGAAAACTGACGACACATTGACATGATGAACCCCATAAATCTTGTAATTATGTAAAGAAAAGACAGTAATGTTGCAAGCATACGTTGATTAGTACCCTAATAAACTATCCAAAGTTGCACTACGCATGGATCGCTTAGGGTTTTGTATGAACAGGTGTTGCAGCTCAAGCAGATACAAGAGTAAATTTACGAAGTGTAAACTAAAGCATCACTTTTTGCAATAAAAAAAAAAATTACAAAACAAAATAAAATTTGTCTGATTCGGGAAAGGATCAACAGATATCGATTACAAAAACTCAAAAAAGATCCAGCTTTACACGCAAGATTTTCATGTAACTAGCATAAACTAAAAAGCAAACAAAAAAAAAGGACTACACAGGCAGGTGATTTGCATTGAAATGCAAGAATGCAAGATTCAATCTAATGCAGCAAAATCAGACCGACCACATCCGAGACCAATTCCATCTAATCAGTATCATCATCCAACAATTTTTTAACACTGAAATCTCAGAAATCACTGACATTTTCGAAGGCAGACATACTACTACATTTCTCTTATAAAACGCTAAAATTCATAATAGCTCTGGCCATAAGTTGAATCATACAATCATCAAACCCATTTCCAAAGCAATTTCATTAACACGAGAACGACGACATTACCCCAATGCTCCAAAGGCACGCGGAAATAGCATTGACTAACTGTTACAAAAATCATCTCATCTAATCTCGTAATTCAATTTCCGAGAATTAGATTGTAACATGCGACATATGTCGTAGCAATTTCGTTGACCATCTACTTCTAAGATAAACCCTAAAATTTACCCCCACACAAACATCTGATCAATCAAACCCATCAAAAAGAAAAAGAAGAAGAAGAAGAAACAAACCAAAAAATTATGGTAGAGAAAAGCGCGAGGCTCCCAAGAAAGAACCTCGACCCACTGATCAGTTCGTGCGCCGACACCGGGGGCTCTTTCGAGAACTTTCCGGCCAACGTTTCCGAGATCGTGAGCAGGATGTGATACGACGTCGTTTGCAACAGGAAGAGACAGAATTCCGAGTGCAAGAAGCAAAAGTAAGACGACAGTTAGCATTATTAACATTGATAGCACCAATGTCGTCGTTGATGTCCTCTTTCTGTTCTGCCTTGTTTTCCCCATTGTTGCTTTCCCCATCAATTTTGATTTTTGATTTTGATTTTCTGGGAATTTATTAAACCCTAGAAATTGTGATTGAATTGATTTGGGGGAAAAAGTAGATTGATAGTGAGAGATTTATTTGAAGGATTAATGAAGAAGATGTTGAAGGGGAGACAAATTGACTGCTTCTGGGGGAAATTACACACACATGCCCACAGTTTCAAAGTTTACTTGCGCGTGGAAAATTAATTGTTTGGATGTTTTTCTTTGTTGCCTGATTTATTATTTGGGTGTTTTTTTACCTTTGATTTGAATTTAGATTAGATGTAAATTTTAATTTTAATACTACTCCATATTTGTTTTTCTAAAAATTGAAGAACAAATAAAACATAAAACAAAAAGTGCAAGTTGGTTTTCGTTTAAGACCGTAAATTGCTCTTCTAATCTAATGCGGAGTAATATTAAAAACTTTTTGAATGAGTTTCAATTCATCGAGGAGGAGATCCCGTTTCGTTATATGGGTGTTTCTCTGAACTCTATTCGTTTGACGAGAGAAATGTATTTCATGCTTATTCAGAAGATTAAAAACAAACTATATCACTGGTCAACGCAATTGCTGTCTTATGCGTATAAAATTGAACTATTAAATTATGTTATTTTCAGGTTAGAAACATTTTGGTGCTCCTGTTTTTTGTTGCCTAAGAATGTCATTCAACATTTTGAGAAATTATGTCGACAGTTTTTATGGAATTATGACTCTAAACGACGTAAGCATGTTTGGTTTAGCTGGGATAATGTCCACAGAGCTCTGAACAAGAGTGGCTTTAGAATCAAAGATTAAGTTTATTGTTCACATTAAGTTTATTTTTCACGGGATTTAAAAAACGAAGCTTTAGTTAATTGATTACATTAAGTTTATTGTTAGTATTCGAATGTATGTATTACATACTATTGTTAGCAAAAGGGACGCTAGGGGTGTGCAAAAAAAAACCGCACAGAGAAAACCGAGAACCGCACGTTTTAACGCTAAGGGTGTACATTAGATACTATTGTTAGCAAAGGGGGCGCTAGGGGACGTTAGGGCATAACGGTTTGGTGCACCGTACTGTTAAAATTAACGGCCAACGGTTTGATTTAGATTCGGTATTTTGAGTTAACGGTTCACTGCACCGAACTGAACCGTTAAGAACAAAAAATATATATAATAGTTATATTAACAAATTAAAGAACAAATTTTAACTTTACAACTTTCATCAAACTTTAAATATTAGATGTTTACTCTCCAAAGTCTCGTTCTCATAATATAAAATCTCATATGTACCACTTTCGCTTCAAATTTAATATGTTTATTGTTTTGTTAGTGTGATTAATACACATTTTTAAGTTATTACATTGATAAATTTTTTATTTATTATCATGTAATTGAAAATGTTATATTAGATGACACATTTTTATTTTATCATTTTTATTTTAGACCGTTAGTATGTTGTTAAAGTATGTCATGATCGATAATTAAATAAAAAATAAAATCAAATTGAAAGAGTAAATGGTTCGTTGTGAACCGCATAATCGAACCATTAAGATCGTGAACTGAACCCTAAAGAAACCGTTCTTAATGGTTCGGTTTAGTTTCGCATTGTTCCCGAACCGAACCGTACACAAATCGTAAAAAATAACGGTTCAGTGCACCGAACCGTTCATGAACACCCCTAACACACACGGCCCCACATATAGTCTTCTTCCCTTTTCTTGATATTTGTGTCATCAAAAGTAAACAAATAATTACAATGAAAAAAGTATTTTAAATGTCCTAATTTGACTAAAAAAAATAAATTGAAAACAAGGTACGGAATATAATTTATACTGTTCAACCCTAAATTTGGGGTCAAAAATGTCTTAACTCTTAATTTAGTTATAATGATTTTGACACGTTGTATTACTAATTTTATAATTAAGGCCATTATTTTGAAAATTTTAGAAAACAAAAGATAAGATTAAAACTGGGAAAGAGGACTACATTATTAACTATATTTCGTCCATTTCACTCATTCCAGTGCACATTACCGTTTTGGAAATTTCATTCATTCGGAAATTTTATTATTATAATAACTTTTACCAATAAAAATAAACACTTTTACTAAAATACTACATATGCCAAAATAAATTCTCATTTTCGAGACCACTATATTTATCTCTTTGATACAAAATCTCTTAAATTCTAAAGATAACAGGATAAAAACGTGTACATATATGTAATTATTTTCTTAATGAGGACGACATATTTTTATGGGTTATTTGATCTCTCACATTTTATAACCACGATTTTGAAAACCCATACCTTATATAATGATTTTTAAAAACTCTCATTTTTTATAAACATTTTCATAATAACTCATACTAAAATGCAAATTTTTGTGAAAATGAAAGAAATTTTATTAAAAGTTCTCATTATAAATGTAATATGCGGCCCACCAAAACTCAAAACGTGAAAAAATAAAACAAGAATATAATTTTTTTTTCACGAGTCAAAATAGACGTTTATTATAATAAAAATGAGATTTTGGTGAGAGTTTTAAAGAAAATGTTAATAAAAGGTAGGAATTTTATAAGAAAAAAAAAAGTTATATATAGATAAGATTAAAGTTTAAAAAAGGTGAAAGTTAACAATTAATCCTTGTTATGAAATACTAAGAACAAGAGAGAGAATAGAGGGAAGAGAATAGATGTGTGTTATTCATCCTTCATGAGGGTGTATATATATAGTACATCAGTAATGAGGGTTTCACCCAAACCCTAGATAAATAGAGGTAGTAATGGGTTTTGGGCCCGATGGACATCTACACAATATATTATTTATAACACTTCCCCTTGGATGTCCATTATTAAAGAATATGTCTCATTAAAAATCATCCTAGAAAAACCACATTGGAAAAGCACTAGCGAAGGAAAAAGAGTACAATATTCTCGAAACACGCATAAATGATAAGCTGCCTTGTTAAAACCTTTCCATGGAAAACCCAGTGGGATAAAACCATAGTCAAGGAAAAAGAGTACAGTGCGTGTCTACTCCTCCTGACGATTGCATCAGTTGCTTGACTTGTCTTGATATGTACCATTATAATGAAACTTTTTGTCTTCAGTAAATAATTCTTCGTAGTAGATAAATTCGAAGCAATCGTTGATCGTATAAATCATGACCACCATTTTTCTTTAAAGCTCGCAATATGTAGAAGACCGTAATTCTTGACTTCATTTGAAATAATATTTCTTTCCTTGTTTGAGAATATCTCAGTTTTCACCATGCTTAGGCATACGTGCAACTTCCTATAACACTTGTCGTCCAGGCAAAGTGATAATCACAAATATCGCCAATTTGTGTGTCGACCATGCTGTCTCGTTAAAAACCTTGCTAGGAAAAACCCATTGGGACAAAAAACCTAGTCGAAGGGAAAAAGAGTGCAGCAACCATTCGTATATCATTGAATAATTTTATCTATTCAGGAGATACCTTTTTAGAATTATGATAAGAATTTGAAATCCGCAATAAGTATTTCAAGGAGGTCGATCGCACGGATTAATAATCCCATCATGAATCGGAGTTATCCCTCCAATATTATGGTTCTTCCAAACCGTGGATTCTTTCAGTTTTGTAACCATTCAAAACATCACATAGTCTCAAACTTCAGGTCGAGACAATAAAGGATGACTTGCAACTCTTTAAGAGTTTCAAAATTCCTCTATATGAATTCAAACCATAGAATTCAATTATTATACTACTCCGTAATATTAAATTGATGCGTGCCCATGACTGCAATCATTATAGAGGTTCATGAGTTTCCCGAAAACTCAATTGATTCGTCATTACCAATTTGACGATCTTCCATCATATACTCCTATATGGAGTTACAAATCGTAGGAGCATATGTCTCCTTATAAACATTTGTATATATGTAATAACAATGTCCATCATGAGCATGCATATGATATGAACTAAGAGTTAAAAGATATATGTTCTTGTGGACAAGGGATTTTGATCCACGCGATGTTTTATTTCAAAAACATTTTTAATTGAAAAAGAGTCGCCACTAAATTTTATATGGAATTTAGAAAACCAGTTTTAGAGAAAATGAGTTCGTGTGAGTTTACGTGTCAGGAAGTTTAAAAGAATTTCATTAATTTAACGCCTAACCCCACCCGTTACAGTAACGGTCTCTACTAAGTAAAATCATGGCTATTATGAGTACACATGCGGATATGCAAACAGCGTTTTAATCCTAAGCAAAATAACATCCATTCTAGGTCGTTTTAATGCACATATAATTTCGTCAAAATTATTCAACGGAGGTTCATTTACTATTCTAGCAAACAAAGAAAAGAGGTAGAAATACTTACCGACAGCATAAGATAGATTAACAAACGTTAGCGGCAGACGAATAAAAAATAATCAATTATAACTAATACGAACAAATATGGATGATTGAACATGAATAATTGAACACTAAATACAAACACAAAGAAATAGCCCAACACACACAAATTGACGCGTAAATCAAGTGCAACCAAAAAACACACAGGTATGAGCAAGTAGTAGCAAGTAGACGAGAAACATACGTATAAAACACAAAATCGAGCACAATCATGCGGATATAAATAACTTGCTGTACAAATAAACACAAACAATCATACAAATTATTAACTCAAATACCAACGAATGAATGCGCAGACACACACAAACTATGATAAACAAACATGATCAAACATACTAGCAACGTGTAAACTGATAATTACATTTGACTAAATAATCACACTAACATGAGCAAATAATATGGATGTAACTAATAATCAATTAATATTTACACAAGCAAGGGCCTAAATAATCAATCACAAATAACACGGACAACATAAGCGCTAGAACACAACGAAAGAAACCGGACTATTCGATTCCGACACAACTCAAGCCCCGACAGACGCAGCAAAACCAGCAAATAACAGATCCGCGCACAGTTTTGATTTGATTAACGAAACGTGATTATCATACAAGTGCTAAATAGTGTAATGAGATCATGAAAACCAATCTAAACGTAGACCATAACTCAGGAGAAGCGTGATAAATCAATTCTAGACAGTTAACACGATTGGACATGAACGAGGACTGATTATGTAATAAATTAACGAGCTAAATTATGAAAGCAACACTAAGCGACAGAGTATAATCACGAAAAGATAACCTAGCATACGAACATGAGTTGAGAAACTGAAATCATACATGGAAGACCAAATTTAAAAACAAACAACGAGCCCAGACAGAATCAATTCTCACGAAGAATGTTCGAATCATGTTACACAATGAAATTAGGCATGGATACTAGTGAACAATAGGGGCACGACCCATTCATATGCACATCGAAATCATAATAAAAATATCAAATTAAAACAAACGACGAAAACAAAAACTACGACGATAATCAGCAGAGTGACAGAAAGTAATGTAGTGGGCTGCAGAGCTATAAAAGTAATAAAAACGATAATTTAACAAAATAAAAAGAGTATTTTTGCACCCTCAACTTACATGTATCGTTGACCAAATATCCGAGTCGTAATCGATTGTAAGATTTTATCCCGAGGGGCCGTCGTCGATTTAAAACCAATAAAAATGCACTTCGTACCAAACCGACAAAGAACTTTCAAAGCTTGTATCTTCTTCGTTTCTCAACGAAATTTCAAACCGAAAGATGTTTTGGAATCGTGGTAAAGTGAACTTTAAGACTTTGTAAAGAAATCAGAAAGATTATGAGATTCAAAACACGAAAACCTGGACAGAAGAGGTGATAGCAGAACAAAAAACTGAGTATGGTGCTCTGTTTTCTGACCACTATCTCGACTTCCTTTTGAGGGTTTTTTGAGGCTTTTTCTGACTTTGTATTATGTATGTGAGCTATGTATTTCGTCCTCCTTGAATGCTTGGGGATAGTGTGTATATATAGGGTCGAAGAGTAGGGTTTAAGAAAGGAAAAGAGCAGCTTCTCGTTCTCTTTGAAAGCTGCTATCTACGACCTACTTGGTAGGATTTTTGAGTGGTGTTTCTTGGGGGTTAAGCAAGGATAAATGGGTAGGATAGTTGGGAGATGGGTATTGTAACACCCCGACTCATTTCACTCTTCATATCGTTCGTGTCGTTTAGTTGGTCTTTCATTTCTCATGATCTTTCTCATTTTTAGCTGGAGGAAGTCGTTTCGTTAGCTTGAGTATAGAAGGTTTGGTCTTGGTTGCGTTAACCGAAGTGAGTCTTGAGAGTGTGAGTGAGTGTGGGGGTGGTTAGAGGGTCGTGAGAGGGTCAGAAGTGTTTTGGCGAGCTAGGCGCGAGCTGGGCGCGAGCAGGGAAGGAAAAGAGACCATCCGAAGAAAAACAGACAGGAACCGCGAGAGACCCGCGAGCTGTGCGACCCATGGCGAGCGAACCGCATGAGCAACCCGCGCACAGAAATGGGTTTTAGCGTTTTGTTTTCTTTAATCCGTATTTGAGAGGGGCACGAATTCCTATCCTATTTAAACTAAACTAGCCCTAATAACATCAGATTAGCCTCATTCTATATCTCAACTCACAAAACCCTCTCTTCTCTCTCATAATTCTCCATTAATTTCTCATTTAATCACCATTAAAACTCATTCAATTCATTCCTTCTCAACCCTAATCATCACCTTATTCATTCCTTGCTTATTCTTTCGGTAAATTCTTATCGTTTATATTAGTTTTAGATTATTATTTTATTATATGTTTGTTTTGAGTGTTCTTATGTTTTGTATGTACTATTTTTGTGCCCTAATCGAAGGAGAAGAGGAGCCTAACGAGGAAGACACTATCCTTGTCGAGGACGAAGAAGAGTAGAACCTTTCTCATCGCTTAAACGAGGTAACTAGGTGTAGCCTTGGTTGTATTTTGACAAGTGTGAGGCTTGTTTGTGGTATGAGTCATTGGTTGTGATTGTTGCATATAAAGTTGTGACCTTTGCTTGTTTTGGTTGAATTGTGATCATAAGAAATAGGTTATGGCCTACCACACTAACTTGAGTCTAGTACGATGCTAGGGTGTTGTTTCATATAAAATAATGAATTGAAGGTTGAATTATGATTGAAAATGACGAATTGGTTGCATGTATGATCATTATCCTCATGCCCTAATGTTGGTAGTTCTCTTGTGTTGATTAATACATGTTATTATCGTTTGAGTTGCGTTGTGATGATCATTGGAGAAATGTTGGTTGATTATGGGGTTACTATGGTATGTATTGGTGGTATTGGAGTCGGTTTATGTTGTTGGTTTGATCGTATCGATATGCTTGAGTTAAGTTTGCATGCGTGTAATCGCTCGCACGTATGTGAGAGCTACGACGTCCTAGTTTGACTCGATACCGCCCATAATCCCCTCGGCTATTCTTGTTCGCTTAGTTAGAGCGACTATGGGTTCTCAACCTGTTATGGTTGGAGACTATGGTTTGATATATGTCGTCACCGTTCTTGTTCGCTCGGTGGAATTTGGCCAAATTTAGACTAATGAGTTTGAGGAACTTCTTGTTCGCTGTTCCGCCATAGGGTTTGAGTGATTCTTGTTCGCTTCACTCGAGGTGATTCTTGTTCGCTTCACCTAGTGCTCTGCGCTTACTCTTGCGCTTGTGTTGTTGGTTACGAATTGGATGGTTTGGAGAAGGTTGTTGTGTGCCGTGGTGATGTTGTTGTTGGTGCCGAGTTATGCATTGTTGTTGTCCTATGCTTTGTTGTTCATTTGGTACTCCGATTATAGGCCGTAGGCCAGGTAAGCTTGCGTATGTTGTTGTTTATGTTTATGATGTTGAAATATGACTGGGGAGCACCTAGTTACTCCCCACTGATTGTGGTTGTTGCTTTCTTTTTTTATAGGTACGCGCGGGATGGGCCTATGTGTGAGGATGCCGTGAGATTGAGACCCGTAGCTTGCCTTGTCTAGTTGACTAGCTTGAGTTTTAGAGTTTGCTTAGAATGGATTAGACTTACTTATGTTTTCATTTCGTTGTACTCTGGTTTTGGATTTGTAAGGGGTATTTATTCCCCGTTGTTAGGCCTTGAGGTCTACTTTCATTTGCTTTGGTGTGTTTTAGGTCGTCAGAGTGACAATACCGGATTCACTGTGTTTCCGCCACCGTGGTTTACATTTCCCTTTCATTTTATCTTATAAAACCTTTTTCAAAGTTTATTTTATCTTGTTAAATAATCCGGGTTGTTACAGTTGGTATCAGAGCGAACACGCTCCCAACTCTCCTAGATGAGTGAGTAGAATTTGACTTAGAACCTAGAGTGGAGTGTTGGGTAGTCACCATAGGGGGGTTTGCGTTGCTTTTGTATGCGTTTGAGTAGTTATCTGAAGTGGCATGTTTAGTAAGTGCTACTACTAACTATGTTTTTGCGTTGCAGATGGCCCGAAATGGAAATGCCGCGCAACAAGAACAACAAATAAGATCCGTCGACTTGAGGATGCCATTCTGGCCTTGACTGAGGCACAAGTTAACAATCGGGCGATCTTTGACCGTTTTGATCGTCACCATCCGCCTACTTATGATGGCAAGGCCGACCCGGTCGTGCTTGAGTCATGGGTGAGAGAAATCGAGAAGCTCTTCGTAGCTACTGGGTGCCCGGAGGCGCAAAAGGTGGATATTGCCACCTACTATCTGAAAATGGAGGCTGACAACTGGTGGGCCTTATCTAGAGCTACTCTCCAAGCTCAGGTTGGGTTCAACTGGGCTAGGTTCTGCGAAGCGTTGAAGAAGCGCTTCTACCCTGATCAGCTCCGTTGGCAGAAGGAGCAGGAATTCATTAATCTGGTACAGGGCACCATGTCGATCGACAGAGTACACTGACAAGTTCACCGCCTTGGCTCGTTTCGCACCGCACGTCGTTCCCGATGAAGCTGCTCGCATTCGTCGATTTGAGAAGAACTTAACCCCCAGGGTTGCGACCGCACTAGCTGGATTGCCCTCTACTACCTTCCAGCAGGCTTATGACAGGGCTTTGAGTGTATACGCCGCTTGCTCAGCCGAAGAGGCCGGCCGCCGCCGCAAACAGGTTTGTGAAGAGGCCGTTTGTACCACAATCTTCCTTTCAGGCTGCGAAGAAAGGGAGGTTCGAGACTCGACCGGTTGCGAACCGTACCCAGGTTCCATCTAGGCCGAACATGCTATGCTATAGGTGCAGGAAGCCTTACCATCCGGGTAAGACTTGTGACGGGAGGCCGATCATGTGCTTTAACTGCAAGGAGCTGGGGCATAAGTCCAACGATTGCCCTAAGGCTGCGAAAATTACTGATGCTGCTGCTGGTTCTAGTTCTACTACTGCTGTGGTTCCTTCGACTGTGACCGCAAAGACTAACCCTCCTGCTCTGAAGGGTCGTATCTTCGTTATGAGTCGCGCCGAGGCTGAGGCTCATCCTGATGTCATTACTGGTACATTTCTTGTTAACTCTGAACCTGCATTTGTTTTGTTCGATACTGGTGCTTCTATGTCCTTTATTTCTGCTTCACTGGTCGAGAGGGCCAAGCTTACTTCTTCTACTTCCGTGGATACACTTATTTCTCTTCCCACGGGAGAAACTATTTCATGCTCTACTCTTTACAAGGATGTTCCTATTTCCTTTGGGATATCCGTCTTGCTAGCTGATCTTGTTCGCTTTGAGCTGTCGGAGTTCGATATTATCTTGGGTATGGATTGGTTGGCGAAGTTCGATGCTCGATTCATTTGCCGTGATCAGAAGGTCTTGCTGAAGGGACCGTCTGGTTGCACGATCTCGCATAGGTGCTCTACTTCGAGGCCTAGTGTTCGATGGGTGTCTGCGTTGAAGATGAGTAACCTGAGGAGGAAGGGTCATCAGGTGTTCTTGTGCATGGTGAAGGATGTCTCTAAGGAGCTGAAGTTAGAGGACATTCCTGTGGTTAGTGACTTTGCTGATGTTTTTCCTGAAGAGTTACCTGGAATTCCACCTGAGCGTGATGTAGAGTTCGTTATTGATCTAGTGCCTGGTACAGGACCTATCTCTAAGGCTCCGTATCGTATGGCGCCAGCTGAGTTGCAAGAGTTGAAGAAGCAGTTGGAGGATATGAATGAGAAAGGGTTTATTCGACCAAGTGTATCTCCATGGGGTGCTCCAGTGTTGTTTGTTAAGAAGAAGGACGGGAGTATGCGTCTGTGTATAGACTATCGCGAGCTGAACAAAGTGACTATCAAGAACAAGTACCCTCTGCCGCGCATCGAGGACTTGTTTGATCAGTTGAAGGGTGCTAGTGTGTTCTCCAAGATCGACTTGAGATCGGGTTATCATCAGATTCCAGTTCGTGAGCAGGATATTCCTAAGACTGCGTTTCGATCTAGGTATGGGCATTATGAGTTCGTGGTGATGCCGTTTGGGTCGATTTAATGCTCTGCGGTGTTTATGGATCGGATGAACCGTACTTTTGGTGAGTATTTGGATCGATGTGTCGTTGTCTTTATTGATGACATATTGATCTATTCGGCGACGAGGTGAACATGAGAATCATCTGGGTCTTATTCGTGAAGTGCTGCGTAAACAGAAGTGGTACGCGAAGTTCTCCAAGTGTGAGTTCTGGCTGAAGGAAGTTGCCTTCTTGGGTCATGTTATATCTGGTGACGGAGTGAAGGTTGATCCAGCGAAGGTTGAGGCTGTGCTTGGTTGGGAGAGTCCGAAGAATGTGAATGAGATTCGGAGTTTCCTTGGGTTAGTAGCTATTACAGGGAGGTTCGTGCGGGGACTTCTCAAAGATAGCTAGACCCTTGACTCGATTCTTTGCAGAAAGAGTCCAAGTTTGTGTGGAGTGAAGGTTGTGAAGGCTGCGTCCAAGAATCAAGAAGAGGCTGACCACCGCTCCAGTGTTGACGCTACCTGAAGAGGGAGTTGAGTTCGACGTCTACAGTGATGCTTCGAAGTTGGGTTTGGGTTGTGTTCTGATGCAGAAGGGGAAAGTGATTGCCTATGCGTCGAGGCAGCTGCGTGGTCATGAGCGAACTACTACCTGCATACGATCTTGAGTTATGGCTTTGTGGTGTTTGCTTTGAATTTGTGGAGGCATTACTTGTATGGTGCTTCGTAAGATTTATACGGATCACAAGAGTTTGAAATACATTTTTACTCAACGTGATTTGAACATGAGGCAAAGGCGGTGGCTAGAGCTGATTAAGGATTATAATATCGAGCTGCAGTATCATGAAGGGAAGGCGAATGTGGTTGCAGATGCTTTGAGTAGAAAGGTGAGGCATGGGTTGAATGTTGCTTGGGTACTTCCCGACGATCTTTGCCGCGAGTTCCAGAAGCTTGAGTTTGAGGTAGTACCGCATGGGATCGACATGAGTGCTATGGTTACTGAACCTGAGTTGTTCCATGAGATTCAGGTGAGGCAGCGCGAGGATCCTGTTTTAGAAGCGTGGAGGTTGGTTAAGGAGAATGGTGGTGCTGAGAATTTTGAGATTGGAGCTGATAGAGGTTTGAGGTTTAAGAAGAGGTGGTGCGTTCCTAACTGTGAGGTTCTGAAGAAAAAGATTCTGAAGGAAGCTCATAGTTCTCCCTACTCTGTACATCCTGGTGGTGACAAAATGTACAAGGACTTGAGGCTGCATTTCTGGTGGCCTAACATGAAGAAGGAGGTGGCTGAGTATGTGGGTAAGTGTTTGGTGTGTCAGAAGGTTAAATTTGAGCACCAGAGACCGGGAGGATTGCTGCAACCTCTCGAGATTCCGATGTGGAAGTGGGATTCGATTTCCATGGACTTTGTGATGGGGCTACCTAGAACGCCGACCGGTAAGAATGCTATATGGGTTGTGGTTGATCGCTTGACTAAGGTTGCTCACTTCGTTCCTATGAAGGAGACCTGGAGTATGGAAGAGCTAGCCAATGCATATCAAAGGGAAGTAGTTCGCTTGCATGGGGTTCCTAAGGACATCATTTCCGATCGTGATCCCCGATTTTGTTCTCAGTTTTGGAAGAAGCTACAGGAAGCATTGGGTAGTGAGCTGAAGATGAGTACCGCTTTCCATGCTGCTACGGATGGACAGACCGAGAGAACCATTCAGACTTTAGAGGACATGTTGAGAGCTTGTGTACTAGAGTTCCAGGTTGGTTGGGAGAAGAGCTTGCCTCTGGTGGAGTTCTCTTACAACAACAGTTTTCAAGCTAGTATTAAGATGGCTCCGTTCGAGGCATTGTATGGGAGGAAGTGTAGGAGTCCCATGTGCTGGGATGATGTGACTGAAGCTACAGTGCTTGGACCGGAGATGGTACAGGAGTCCATTGAGCAGGTGAGACTCATTCGAGAGAAGCTGAAGGCGGCGCAGGATCGACAGAAGTCTTATGCTGATTTGAAGCGTCGACCAATCGAGTTTGAAGTGGGAGACAAGGTGTTCTTAAAGGTTTCTCCTATGAAGGGTGTGAAGAGGTTTGGCATCAAGGGAAAGCTGAGTCCTAAGTATGTTGGACCTTATGAAGTGCTGGAACGGGTTGGTGAAGTGGCGTACAGATTGGCTTTGCCACCGAATTTGTCCAAGGTGCATAATGTGTTCCATGTGTCTCAACTGAGACGGTACCGAAGCGATCCATCGCATGTGGTTGAAGCTGACGTTGTGGGTGTAGAGCCTAACTTGACTTATGAGGAGAAGCCGGTACATATCCTTGATAGGAAGGAGAAGAGGTTGAGGAACAAGGTAGTTCCTTTGGTAAAAGTGTTATGGAGGAGTGAGAAGTATGAAGAGGCGACATGGGAGACCGAAGCTTCAATGCAGGAGAAGTATCCGCACTTGTTTATCACAGGTAGTTCTTTGTTCTCAAGTTTCGAGGACGAAACTTCTTTTTAGGTGGTGTGGTTGTAACACCCCGACTCATTTCACTCTTCATATCGTTCGTGTCGTTTAGTTGGTCTTTCATTTCTCATGATCTTTCTCATTTTTAGCTGGAGGAAGTCGTTTCGTTAGCTTGAGTATAGAAGGTTTGGTCTTGGTTGCGTTAACCGAAGTGAGTCTTGAGAGTGTGAGTGAGTGTGGGGGTGATTAGAGGGTCATGAGAGGGTCAGAAGTGTTTTGGCGAGCTAGGCGCGAGCTGGGCGCGAGCAGGGAAGGAAAAGAGACCATCCGAAGAAAAACAGACAGGAACCGCGAGAGACCCGCGAGCAGCCCGCGAGCAGGCCGCGCGCGACCCGCGAGCGAACCGCGAGCAACCCGCGGGCACAGAGCTGGTTTTCGCGTTTTTGTTTTCTTTAATCCGTATTTGAGAGGGGCACGAATTCCTATCCTATTTAAACTAAACTAGCCCTAATAACATCAGATTAGCCTCATTCTATATCTCAACTCACAAAACCCTCTCTTCTCTCTCATAATTCTCCATTAATTTCTCATTTAATCACCATTAAAACTCATTCAATTCATTCCTTCTCAACCCTAATCATCACCTTATTCATTCCTTGCTTATTCTTTCGGTAAATTCTTATCGTTTATATTAGTTTTCTGATTATTATTTTATTATATGTTTGTTTTGAGTGTTCTTATGTTTTGTATGTACTATTTTTGTGCCCTAATCGAAGGAGAAGAGGAGCCTAACGAGGAAGACACTATCCTTGTCGAGGACGAAGAAGAGTAGAACCTTTCTCATCGCTTAAACGAGGTAACTAGGTGTAGCCTTGGTTGTATTTTGACAAGTGTGAGGCTTGTTTGTGGTATGAGTCATTGGTTGTGATTGTTGCATATAAAGTTGTGACCTTTGCTTGTTTTGGTTGAATTGTGATCATAAGAAATATGTTATGGGTCGGCCTCACACTAACTTGAGTCTAGTATCATGCTAGGGTGTTGTTTCATATAAAATAATGAATTGAAGGTTGAATTATGATTGAAAATGACGAATTGGTTGCATGTATGATCATTATCCTCATGCCCTAATGTTGACTGGTTCTCTTGTGTTGATTAATACATGTTATTATCGTTTGAGTTGCGTTGTGATGATCATTGGAGAAATGTTGGTTGATTATGGGGTTACTATGGTATGTATTGGTGGTATTGGAGACGGTTTATGTTGTTGGTTTGATCGTATCGATATGCTTGAGTTAAGTTTGCATGCGTGTACTGTTCTGGCACGTATGTGAGGAGCTACGACGTCCTAGTTTGGACGGATACCGCCCATAATCCCCTCGGCTATTCTTGTTCGCTTAGTTAGAGCGACTATGGGTTCTCAACCTGTTATGGTTGGAGACTATGGTTTGATATATGTCGTCACCGTTCTTGTTCGCTCGGTGGAATTTGGCCAAATTTAGACTAATGAGTTTGAGGAACTTCTTGTTCGCTGTTCCGCCATAGGGTTTGAGTGATTCTTGTTCGCTTCACTCGAGGTGATTCTTGTTCGCTTCACCTAGTGCTCTGCGCTTACTCTTGCGCTTGTGTTGTTGGTTACGAATTGGATGGTTTGGAGAAGGTTGTTGTGTGTGCCGTGTGATGTTGTTGTTGGTGCCGAGTTGTCTGTTGTTGTTGTCCTATGCTTTGTTGTTCATTTGGTACTCCGATTATAGGCCGTAGGCCAGGTAAGCTTGCGTATGTTGTTGTTTATGTTTATGATGTTGAAATATGACTGGGGAGCACCTAGTTACTCCCCACTGATTGTGGTTGTTGCTTTCTTTTTTTTTTTTTTATAGATGCAGCGGGATGGGCCTATGTGTGAGGATGCCGTGAGATTGAGACCCGTAGCTTGCCTTGTCTAGTTGACTAGCTTGAGTTTTAGAGTTTGCTTAGAATGGATTAGACTTACTTATGTTTTCATTTCGTTGTACTCTGGTTTTGGATTTGTAAGGGGTATTTATTCCCCGTTGTTAGGCCTTGAGGTCTACTTTCATTTGCTTTGGTTTGTTTTAGGTCGTTGTGAGTGACAATACCGGATTCACGGTGTTTCCGCCACCGTGGTTTACATTTCCCTTTCATTTTATCTTATAAAACCTTTTTCAAAGTTTATTTTATCTTGTTAAATAATCCGGGGTATGGGTCATGGGCAGGTAGTTAGGAGTCGGGTTTGGGACGTTTTCTGGGCTGTTAAAACAGGGCACGAGTAGGGGGCTTGGGACGTTTTCTGGGCAGGTTTTTTGGGCTGTCTTTGGTCGTGGTTTGAGGCTGGGTTTTGGCCTGGATACGAGCTTTGACACGTGGGGTAGGAGGTGGGAGAAAAGGCCTTGAAATTCGCGTTGAAACGGGCTCAAAATCATTCTCAAAATCGAGCTTAAAACGAGTTATAAAACGTGCCGTTAAGAAAACGAATTCGTCGAATACGATTTAATAAACTGTTTTAAAAGCACGAGAAACGACTTTTCAAGTCAAATATAAGAATTTGTAAAAGCGATTTTTCAAATCGAATTACTTAAAATGATCTTTCAAATTGAAATACTTTATTTTCAATAAAATACTTGCGGCAAATAAATTTTGACAGAAATAAATTCACCTTGTTAATCATTAACTTAAATATCATTTAAATTAATAAAACATTTTGTCGACGGCGTCCGGCTTACATCGTAACACGAACTCAAATAAATGACACGAAATACAAGTTGTCCTATCATCATAGGGTGTTTGTCGGGTTTTCTATAAATTCTCATATCGACAGATACGGGTATCTACAGAGCCCCCACTTTGACTAAGGCTTGGACAGGCGAAAGTCAAAGTAGACTCTCGAGTCGATCGAAGACCACAACTTGAGAGCCTCACGGGTCGTTTATGGTCCCTTAGACCTGTGTACAAAGGCTCACCAGCCATAAGAAGAAATCATACCTGGAATCCTGGTTCTGAATGCTTCTACTTTTTCATCAAAATATGGGTTGAGCCTTATCCTTAGGCGCCTACGTATCCGTTGTGACGGAATCAAACCCGTATCGTAGTTCGAGCTCGGCCCGGCTGTAGCTTCACGCTTGCCCCAAAACAGATGATATTTGTTTACTCGATTAAGTAAAGCCTATATCTGTATTCTTTTTAGAAGTGTCACTTCTTTTAGCTTCTGCTAGTACTTCTTCATTTTGAGGATGTCATCCTGCCGTCGGGGTCTAAGGTTGATGACTTTAGAGCCCCCAGTTGGAGCGTTCCTGCTCAATCTTAACAACAAATCATAGCACACGACTCACATAGTGAAATCTGCGACTTTTGTAACAAAAAGGATGGATCATCGATCCGAGCTGCGAATTTTATTCGAAAATGGGTCTTCGACCTGCTTTTTAAAAGGATGGATCATCGATCCGAACTGAGAACTTTAATTTGAAAATGGTCTTCGACCAGCTTTTTAAACAAAAGGGATGGATCATCGATCCGAACTGAGAATTTTAATTTTGAAAATGGGTCTTCGACCCGCTTTTTTAAACAAAAGGATGGATCATCGATCCGAACTTTAAGTAGTGAGCTAAAAAAGATATCGCGCTGGAAATGGGTCATCGACCCGAGCTAAAACCAACATTTGCGTCCTCGATTCGCATTTCAAAATTTTTGTGTCCTCGACCTATTCAAAATTTTGTGTCCTCGATCTATATTTTTAGATTAAAGAGTGGTGGGTCTTCGACTGGAAACCGTAAACATCTTTTGAAAATGAGTCGTCGACCGAAAACCGTAAACATCTTTTGAAAATGAGTCGTCGACCGAAAACCGCAAACATCTTTTGAAAATGGGTCGTCGACCCGCATCTTGGAAAGTGGATGAGTCATCGACTCGAACGATAAACATCATTTGAAAATGGGTCTTCAACCCGCATCTTGAAAAGTGGATGAGTCATCGACTCGAGCTATAAACATCATTTGAAAATGGGTCTTCAGCCCGCATCTTGAAAAGTGGATGAGTCATCGACTATAAACGTTTTTTGAAAATGAGTTTTCAACCCGCATTTTGATTTTAGTGGATGGGTCATCGACCCGAACTATGTTCATCATTTGAAAACTGAGGCCATCGGCCCGTATTTTGAGGAAAAGGCGGATGGGTCATCGACCCGAACTATAATTGTCATTGAAAATTGGGGCCATCGACCTCGATTTTGAAGGAAAAGGTGGATGGGTCATCGACCCGAGCGCAAGACATCATTTGAAAATAGGTCATCGACCCCTATAGCAAATTTCATTTGAAAATCGAAACTGGTCATCGACCTAGACTTTGGATTTTGAGCACTTCGAATAACTCGACCATTAATCTAGTTTAAAAACATCTTTTTAAAGTTAGATTGCGGGTCCAACCTAGACTACAAAAATTACTTGAAATTTGACACGGGGTATTGGGTCCTCGACCCGCATTGCAAACATCATTTTTAGAAATTAAGAAGAGTCATCGACTCTGAATGTAAGCATCATTTAGAAATTGAAATGGGCCATCGGCCCGCAAGCATCATTTTGAAAATTAAGAAGAGTCATCGACTCTGAATGTAAACATCATTAAAATGGGCCATCGGCCCGCAAGCATCATTTTGAAAATTAAGAAGAGTCATCGACTCTGAATGTAAACATCATTAAAATGGGCCATCGGCCCGCAAGCATCATTTTGAAAATTGAAGTGGGTCATCTGCCCGAATTTGAAATTTGACCTTGGATCATCGACCCAAACTTTGCAAAAAGGTTCTTGAAATGTCTGATATTTTGAAATTAAAGCATGGCCAAGTAAGCATGAGACGCGACACGAATGTGACATGAATGCAATAAGGACGTGACACGAGCAACTATCATTTGAACGTTCGCCCCCGACCGACTCGACCTAAGACAATGTTTCACTGACGGGTAGACTAGTAGCTGTGCAAGGTCTTTTAGGATGATTGAACGTGGTTTGAAATAGACGTGGGTTAATAGTATCATGTTCTCCCCCTATATATGCAAATTCTTTGTCGAGATGTGAGCTAACTGTCAAAGTAAACATCTTTGCCAATTCCCGTTAAGATAAAGGTCATTCGAAGACTGGACAATTACTTATCAGAACATTGATTCTCATCTCAATCTAAATCGAGCGCTAAGACAGACTCAACAAAAGTTGCTTCATTTGGACTTTTTAAAGACCCGTAAAAGATTGACAAGATGACAATTTAGATGATGGGTGGTGGTGGATTGTATCCCATATTCTAAAGGATTGCCTACATATTCGCGTGGGGCGAAATCAAATCCGATGTAGTTCGATCAAGGTGCATAAGCATGGCATTTTTCGTGTGTAACACTCGAAGGTTTCACCTAAGGTATCATGTTGTATCTTGTTCTAGCTTGTGAAGTACTGGCGGATCCCTTGTGGACCCTAAAAGCTTGGGTGCAACTACATAAGCCAATGATTCTCGGAATTTCAAGACTACGTCTCCATTGCCGTTTTGAGAACGACTTAAAAGAAGAATTGGTGGTACTTTCTGACCGTTTTGGCTTCGCCTTTAATTTTGACTTTGATCTTCGATCTCCGACGTCTTGCCACTCAATTTTTGTATTTTTGTATTCTTGTTTGCGTTTTTGAGAATAGGTCACACCCTTTGTGGCTTTTGCTAGATCTTACGATGGGCGGTCGCATGCGGTCATATGTATATCACGCCAGACTCCTCTGACAAGTTCGTTTGCTTATTAGGCACGCGATCGAGTACACGGAGGGCGATCCATGAGTATTCGTACTTTTGGTCGCGATCAAATTCATGACCACTGTGGAGCTCCAAATTAAAGGATCCTCCTCCAAAGGCAGAGGAATAGTGTACCACAAGTTGACTAACGGAATTGAAACCCTTTTGTTTTTGTTGTCAGAAACCCTTTTGTCTTGAGTTGGTGTTCCACCTTACCATTTAGAATTGAATACGGATTTCTACCCCAGGGACACCCTTCGAGTGCGTTGTGCATTTTCATCAGTTGGATTATGGAAGCAAATTAGAGACAAGATCAATTTCATTGATTTTGAGAAGGGTTTAGAAATAATTGTGGAAAAAATGAATCTTAGACTCAACTCAGACATAAGACTTGAATACAAATTCTGACTTATGATCACCAACCTCGGCTTTGAACTTTTCTCCTTTCAGGAGTTGACTCAGATGCTTGGTTTGAAAGTTACCCCACTTTTGCAACTTGATTTTGACTTAAGGAGGAAAATACGCGACTCGGGTTCAGAAATCGACACGGTTTCGATGCCATTTATAAATTAGTAGAGGTTTCAATCTATTTAACAACTCGGGATGCAAATGGACTAGACCGGATTAGTCATGAAAAAACTCGGAGCTTAACGACATGGTCTACGACCTAACTATGCAAATGAATGCGACATATGGGCTTGAAGACAGACTCACAGTACGGGACTTAGACCCAACTAGACGTGGACTTAAAGTAGTTAGCTCGTTTGAACCAATAAGCTTCTAAGGTTTACACAAGACTTCTAAAAAAACCTGGATGAAACATTACTGTGCCCTAACTCCAAACTAAAAAATGTCATGCATGACTTGGGCCCAAAAGTAGGCCTGGGTGACCCAACTAGGTAAATCCTCTAAGACTTTTAGATGGACTAGACTTACTATATACGACTTAGATTCCAACTAGACTCGACTCGGTGCATTTCATGCTTACTCGCGACTTGAAAAGGAAACCTATTTTTGAAGTTGAGGTTTGAAATGGGCAGCACTTCGACTACCAAAAAGCTTACTTGGTTCGAAATCTCAGTCTAACTTGGGCTAGATTTTACCTTCGAAAAACTTCGTTTTGGTTGGAAAAAAAAATCTATTCCCAAATGGGTAGCATTTCAAAAGCGTTCGAGATTATTCTAATCCTAAACGTATGTATAGCATTTCAGCTTAAAAACTATTCTTTTTTCAAAAGACGCAGTGTTAAAAATCGTTCGGGATTAATCTAATCCTAAACGGGTAGCATTTCAGCTTTGAAAAGATTCTTTTTTCAAAAGAGTTAGTGTTGGGAACTATTCGAGATTATTCTAATCTTAAACGGGTAGAATTTCAGCTTAAAAAGGATCTTTTTTCAAAAGAGTTAGTGTCGAAGATTGCTCGAGATTGTTCTAATCTTAAACGGATAGCATTTCAGCTATAAAAGGATCTTTTTTCAAAAGATAATTTTCTTTTAAAAAAAAAAACTTTAGGATTTTCTAATCCTAACGAGGAGCATTTCAGCTTAGAAAAGATCTTTTTCAAAAAGAGCTGATATTGAAAATTATTTAAGATTGTTCTAACCCTAAACGAATAGCATTTCAGCAAGGAAGAGATCTTTTTTGAAAAGAGCTAGAATCGGAAATTATTTATGATTATTCTAATCTTAAACGAAATAGCATTTCAGCTAGGAAGAGATCTTTTTTCAAAAGAGCTAACCTCGGAAATTATTTAGGATTATTCTAATCCTAAGAGGAAAATTATTTAAGATTGTTCTAATCCTAAGAGGAAAATTATTTAAGATTGTTCTAATCCTAAACGAGTAGCGTTTCAGCTTGGAAAAGATCTTTTTTCAAAAGGACTAATATCGAAAATTGTCTAAGATTATTCTAATCCTAAGCGAATAGCATTTCAGCTAGGAATAGATCTTTTTTCAAAAGAGCTAATATCGGAAATTTGATTATTCTAATCCTACACGAATAGCATTTCAGCTTAGGAAGAGATCTTTTTTCAAAAGAGTTAAAAATCGGAAATAATTTCGGATTATTCTAATCCTAAAAGGAAAGCGTTTCAGCTTGGACAAAAATCTTTGTTTTTTTCGGAAAAGAAAGTGTTGGAAAATATTTAAGATTATTCTAATCCTAAAAAGATAGCATTTCAGCTTAAAGAATGATTTTTTTTTGAAGGAAAGCATTTCAGCTCGAATCAAAAATCTTTTTCAAATGAGGTAGTGTTGGAAAATATTTAAGATTATTCTAATCCTAAAAAGACAGCATTTCAGCTTAAAGAATGATTTTTTTAGAAGGAAAGCATTTCAGCTTAAGTCAAAAATCGTTTCAAAAGAGATGTTTAAGATTATTCTAATCCTAAAAAGACAGCATTTCAGCTAAAAAAAAGATTTTTGGAAAATATTCGATTGAAAAGATGACAGTTTTGATTAAAAAGGATTGAAAACAAGGCTTTGGAGGTCACAGAGCAATTAGTCACACGCAGTTCAAGGATGCAATGTATGAGCTAGACTATTCTAAGTCTCGAAAAGGGTCCGTGCCAATGATTCCACGTTGTTAGGGAACTCACAATCCTCCATAAGTCAGGGACGAAATGGGAGACGGCGGTTGCTAACCTCGGCGGAACCACCTTGGTATTTAAACCAGACACAGTGAACGTCATTTCCCTACTTTGAGGTCGACCCAAAGGGAGAAATGGTTCGGATCCTAACAGTATGATGCATAAATAGCATAAAAAAAGAAAGGGTACTCTAAATAGCCATCATTTTACTTTTCAAGTTTCACTGTCCCCAGCGGAGTCGCCAAATTGTGGACAAGGGATTTTGATCTACGCGATGTTTTATTTCAAAAACATTTTTAATTGAAAAAGAGTCGCCACTAAATTTTATATGGAATTTAGAAAACCAGTTTTAGAGAAAATGAGTTCGTGTGAGTTTACGTGTCAGGAAGTTTAAAAGAATTTCATTAATTTAACGCCTAACCCCACCCGTTACAGTAACGGTCTCTACTAAGTAAAATCATGGCTATTATGAGTACACATGCGGATATGCAAACAGCGTTTTAATCCTAAGCAAAATAACATCCATTCTAGGTCGTTTTAATGCACATATAATTTCGTCAAAATTATTCAACGGAGGTTCATTTACTATTCTAGCAAACAAAGAAAAGAGGTAGAAATACTTACCGACAGCATAAGATAGATTAACAAACGTTAGCGGCAGACGAATAAAAAATAATCAATTATAACTAATACGAACAAATATGGATGATTGAACATGAATAATTGAACACTAAATACAAACACAAAGAAATAGCCCAACACACACAAATTGACGCGTAAATCAAGTGCAACCAAAAAACACACAGGTATGAGCAAGTAGTAGCAAGTAGACGAGAAACATACGTATAAAACACAAAATCGAGCACAATCATGCGGACATAAATAACTTGCTGTACAAATAAACACAAACAATCATACAAATTATTAACTCAAATACCAACGAATGAATGCGCAGACACACACAAACTATGATAAACAAACATGATCAAACATACTAGCAACGTGTAAACTGATAATTACATTTGACTAAATAATCACACTAACATGAGCAAATAATATGGATGTAACTAATAATCAATTAATATTTACACAAGCAAGGGCCTAAATAATCAATCACAAATAACACGGACAACATAAGCGCTAGAACACAACGAAAGAAACCGGACTATTCGATTCCGACACAACTCAAGCCCCGACAGACGCAGCAAAACCAGCAAATAACAGATCCGCGCACAGTTTTGATTTGATTAACGAAACGTGATTATCATACAAGTGCTAAATAGTGTAATGAGATCATGAAAACCAATCTAAACGTAGACCATAACTCAGGAGAAGCGTGATAAATCAATTCTAGACAGTTAACACGATTGGACATGAACGAGGACTGATTATGTAATAAATTAACGAGCTAAATTATGAAAGCAACACTAAGCGACAGAGTATAATCACGAAAAGATAACCTAGCATACGAACATGAGTTGAGAAACTGAAATCATACATGGAAGACCAAATTTAAAAACAAACAACGAGCCCAGACAGAATCAATTCTCACGAAGAATGTTCGAATCATGTTACACAATGAAATTAGGCATGGATACTAGTGAACAATAGGGGCACGACCCATTCATATGCACATCGAAATCATAATAAAAATATCAAATTAAAACAAACGACGAAAACAAAAACTACGACGATAATCAGCAGAGTGACAGAAAGTAATAGAAAAGCGACAGAGAGCTATAAAAGTAATAAAAACGATAATTTAACAAAATAAAAAGAGTATTTTTGCACCCTCAACTTACATGTATCGTTGACCAAATATCCGAGTCGTAATCGATTGTAAGATTTTATCCCGAGGGGCCGTCGTCGACGAAAACCAATAAAAATCCGTACTTCGTACCAAAACTGACAGCAACTTTCAAAAGCTTGTATCTTCTTCGTTTCTCAACGAAATTTCAAACCGAAAGATGTTTTGGAATCGTGGTAAAGTGAACTTTAAGACTTTGTAAAGAAATCAGAAAGATTATGAGATTCAAAACACGAAAACCTGGACAGAAGAGGTGATAGCAGAACAAAAAACTGAGTATGGTGCTCTGTTTTCTGACCACTATCTCGACTTCCTTTTGAGGGTTTTTTGAGGCTTTTTCTGACTTTGTATTATGTATGTGAGCTATGTATTTCGTCCTCCTTGAATGCTTGGGGATAGTGTGTATATATAGGGTCGAAGAGTAGGGTTTAAGAAAGGAAAAGAGCAGCTTCTCGTTCTCTTTGAAAGCTGCTATCTACGACCTACTTGGTAGGGTTTTTGAGTGGTGTTTCTTCGGGGTTAAGCAAGGATAAATGGGTAGGATAGTTGGGAGATGGGTATGGGTCATGGGCAGGTAGTTAGGAGTCGGTTTTGGGACGTTTTAGAATTTCATTAAAGCAGGGCCGCAGTAGGGGGCTTGGGACGTTTTCTGGGCAGGTTTTTTGGGCTGTCTTTGGTCGTGGTTTGAGGCTGGGTTTTGGCCTGGATACGAGCTTTGACACGTGGGGTAGGAGGTGGGAGAAAAGGCCTTGAAATTCGCGTTGAAACGGGCTCAAAATCATTCTCAAAATCGAGCTTAAAACGAGTTATAAAACGTGCCGTTAAGAAAACGAATTCGTCGAATACGATTTAATAAACTGTTTTAAAAGCACGAGAAACGACTTTTCAAGTCAAATATAAGAATTTGTAAAAGCGATTTTTCAAATCGAATTACTTAAAATGATCTTTCAAATTGAAATACTTTATTTTCAATAAAATACTTGCGGCAAATAAATTTTGACAGAAATAAATTCACCTTGTTAATCATTAACTTAAATATCATTTAAATTAATAAAACATTTTGTCGACGGCGTCCGGCTTACATCGTAACACGAACTCAAATAAATAACACGAAATACAAGTTGTCCTATCATCATAGGGTGTTTGTCGGGTTTTCTATAAATTCTCATATCGACAGATACGGGTATCTACAGTTCTAATATATGCAATGATGTAGTATCGAAACTAAAATGTATATGCAAATGAGTAGCGTATTCTACGTATGCACATGATGACTCGATAATGCAAACTGTACAGTCTTCAAACCAATTACCATGATTTTAATGGACTCCATGTCCTTAGATAGACTTCAAGTCTATGAGCTCTTTTCCAACCATATATTATGTCGACAAGCAAAATGGACTTACGTATTAGATGCCCATCATCTAGTCCATTCGATCATGCGCGCAA
The DNA here is from genome assembly GCA_023091065.1 of Dianthus caryophyllus. Lineage (NCBI taxonomy): Eukaryota > Viridiplantae > Streptophyta > Magnoliopsida > Caryophyllales > Caryophyllaceae > Dianthus > Dianthus caryophyllus. Next base: position 31,275,525 of record CM041522.1, read on the forward strand.
ATGCAAATGCATATCGGTTTCTTACACGTATCGATACCATTTTATCATCTCGTGATATAGTCAGTACTGATTGATGATATCTGAATATATGTGGTACCATAATTCCATTCACTTTCCAATATAGGCCATCTATTGTCATTCAGATATCTATGTCACTTCCAGGACATCCCAATTTATATAGATGTACCAACTGCTTATTCTTGCCACCAAAATATGTAAACCGATATGACTTTCATGCTACACCCCATGTGTAGATGTTGTTCAATTGGGCAAGAATTTTAATGTTCATTACAAATACTTTTCATGACTAATCTATAACTCGATACGCCTTAGACCAGGTCATACATGTCTATAGTCAAATCATAAATTTCAATGAATGAACATACCGCATTTCGATAAGGTGATCGAGCCGGTATACTTTAGTACATCCTCATAACCAAATGAGTTCCATCATTTTCATTTTTACGGACCTCTATTTGATGTACATTATATTTCAAATAAATCACTGAACTTTTGGTTCAGTTGAGGATCAAAAACCAATTGTCCGTTTTTAACAGCTTTCCTTATCATCCTCCCCCTAAGGTGGTAAAACTATCAACACCGGATAGATTTAATGGGCAACCGATCACTATAACCACCTTATATAACATCACTGTAGGGATCAGATCCCATTCATTAATCAAGTATTAGTGTAAATCAAATTACTCTAATTTGATTTAGCAAGATCTATGTAGTTAACAAAAGTATTTTGCTACAAGATAAGAGATTTATACCTTTCTCTTAAAGGAAAATATGGGCACAAAACTAGAACTCCTTTCTAGTTTTGTTTCTTGAGAATAGCTTAGGATGATCCTCCTTAATAACCCAAGTTTTCAATGTAGAAAACCTCCTTTAGATAGCACCCAAGAACTACTACAAATACTACAAGTGATTTAGACTAGAAATCACTAATAGCTTCCTTGATAATATGTGAAAATAATATTACTAACACTTAGTAATATTAAGACTATTATTAGTATTAGTTATAATAGTTTTAGAGAGGTTTAGATGTTGGAGATGGGGAGGATAGCTTGAATGAATCTCATTCACTCAATGCATTGTATTATATAACAAAAACAAAACAATTGAAGTGTGTTGTACACTCCAAAAAACCGGCCCACCCTATGCATGAAGAGGAGAAGAGCTTTTTCACATTGTAAAGAACAAATGCTAGCATTGCAATTATTATGTTGTAGCATGCATGTGAAGAACAAGAACTAAAGACAAAAGAGAATCTCATTCTCCTTCTCCCCTCTCTTTACACGGTTTTAGGGCCCTTAATTTGGGTCCAATTTGTTTTCAATATTTGTCCCACAAATACTTATAATTTATCACTTAATCATCCAATATGATAAAGTACAAATTATCAAATTGAACTCACAATTCTTCTTTAACATATATGTACACTTACACATATATTAAAAAATGTACTTTTACTAATCTCATTAGTAAAATATACATAATTAGTGAATTAACAGTTAATCACTAATTCTCATCTCCTCCAGTAATTTTATCAATATAAAATTAAATCATCCGAGTTCACAACTCGATTTCTCTCTAAATTAATTCACTGACTAACTGTTAGTCAAATTATCAAGTCACTAATATAATTGTATCTCATACAATTAATTAGCTTAAATATTTGGAGTACGTTCCTTTAGGTGTGACTTAAAGGGATCAATTGATCACCGCCGTTCTCACAACAATAACGTCAAACTCTAGTCAGCCAACCGTTATTGATTTACGTTAATCAATTGACAATAATTCAGGATTATCCCCACGTATTCCTTAATTGAGATTTATTAAGTAATCGCACTATTGTGGAGGACACATACTCCAACAATCTCCCACTTGTCCGAGACAAGTTGTGCATTACCAATTCTCATGTCCGTTTCACATCTCCCACTCGATGCAAGGTGTCTTACAGGTCGTACTTGCATCCTGAGATATATATCGTGAGTGGTTTCCTCGATAAGGAGAGTAGCTGTCTGACCGGGGAATCTACCGTAGATTCTTACCGAGCGTGGCCACGCATTTTCAGCGACTACTCCTCGAGTGGCCCAAAGATGTTTTACCCTGACGAGGGTGGACATTTCCCTTCCACTCGATTGTACTGTATAATGCAGATCACCATGACCCCAAAGATGCCCTTATAACCCCCTTTCACGGCATGGCTTAGGACATAAATGAAAGTCACTCGGAAACTGCACCGACTCAGACAATCAGCTCCAGTCAAAGAATCGACTCAAAGGAAAACTATAGAATTCCCACCACGACCAGGTTTCAATCTCATTGAAAAGGAATTCTATAAGCGTCACTGTCCGACAGAGTGTTATCACAGTCTATCTATGCAAACGATCAGTCATCACATATGACCCTATGGTGTTGAACCCACCATCGATCGACTTGCAATCTAGTCTCTCGGAGACGTCACCTCATATGAGAGACTAGGGACCAAATACTTAGTTTATACCGTTCACTTGAATATGTTCAAAGTTGTCACACAAATATTCGGATAAACAAAGTATGCATTCAATAATGACTTTAAGATAAAACAATGAATGTTATTTTCATATATGTAATAAGATACACCATTCTATTACATATTACAAAACTAAAGGAAATCTGGCATACGCCGCAACCCCATGGAGGCGGTGTGCGCGTCATGCTTAGCCCTCGAAAGAGGCTTGGTTAAAGGATCAGCGATATTATCGTCTGTCCCAACCTTACAAATATCTATTTCCTTCCTTTCCACATTATCTCTAATAACGTGGTATTTCCTCAAAACGTGTCTAGACTTGTTGCTAGACTTGGGCTCCTTCGCTTGGAAAATAGCCCCACTGTTATCACAATAAGCGATCCACGGGATCCACGGCACTAGGGACTACTCTTAGTCCATCCAAGAATTGCCGAATCCACACAGCCTTCTTTAGCAGCCTTCAGATGTCGCCAAATACTCGACCCGTCGTAGAATCCGCGGTGACACTGTTTGAAGCTCTTCCAACAAACAGCTCCTCCATTCAACATAAAGACATAGCCGGATTGGGATTTCAGATCATCCCCATCAGTTTGGAAACTTGCATCCGTGTAACCCTTTACACGTAGCTCAAGTTCTCCTCCAAACACCAGAAACGAATCCTTAGTTCTTCTCAAGTACTTAAGGATGTTCTTTACAATATCCGTGACTCTCACCGGGATTAGCTTGATACCGGCTCGTCATGCTCAAGGCGAAAGCGACATCAGGACGAGTGCACATCATAGCATACATGATTGATCCAACAGCGGAAGCATAAGGGATCAATTTCATGCGTTCAATTTCCGCAGGAGTCGTAGGACATTGAGATTTCTTCAATGTTATTCCTACACTCATCGGAAGAAAGCCTCTCTTGGAGTCTTTCATATTGAACCTATCAAGAATCTTATCGATATAAGTTTCTTGACTTAATGCTAGTATCCTTTTGGATCTATCTCTATAGATCCGGATACCCAAGATGCGTTGTGCCTCTCCCAAGTCCTTCATTTGGAAATGGTTTCCAAATTCAACCTTTACCGAATTCAGACTTGGAATATCATTTCCAATCAGTAGTATGTCATCCACATACAAAACAAGGAAGGTTACTTTACTCCCACTAAACTTCATGTACAAACAAGGTTCCTCGGCACTTCGAGCGAATCCATGTTGTTTGATAACATGATCGAATCTGTGATTCCAACTCCTCGACGCTTGCTTAAGACCATAAATGGATCTCTTAAGCTTGCATACTTTCTTAGGGTTGGATGTATCTACAAAACCTTCAGGTTGTGTCATAAACACCTCCTCTTCTAGAATCCCATTCAAGAAGGCGGTTTTTACATCCATTTGCCATATTTCATAGTCATGAAATGCGGCAACCGCTAAGATTATCCTTATGGATCGAAGCATAGCAACCGGTGCAAAGGTTTCATCATAATGAATGCCTTGGACTTGTGAAAAGCCCTTTGCCACCAATCTAGCTTTGTAAACATCAATATGTTTATCTATGCCGAGTTTGATTTTGAATATCCATTTACACTGAAGGGGTCTCACTCCTTCAGGTAAATCTACCAAGTCCCAAACTTGGTTCTCGTACATAGAATCCATTTCGGATTTCATGGCCTCAAGCCATTGTTCGGAGTTGGGGCTACTAATAGCCGCCTTGTAGGTTGAGGGTTCGTTGCTTTGAATAACAACAAATCACCCTCCTCCTCGATGTTACCGAGGTAACTGGCCAAAGTTGTTGACTAACTCTTCCCGACCTCCTAGGGATTATAACCGTGTCGACGACGAGGAACAGCTTTCCTCATTTTCTATCTCGGTTTGTGGCTCTTGAACTTCACCAAGTTCAAATTTTCTCCCACTGCTTCTTAGAAATAAATTCATTTTCTAGGAAACAAAGATCACGAGCCACAAACACTTTGTTCTCGTGAGGGTTGTAGAAGTAATAGCCACAGGTTTCCTTAGGATAACCTACAAATAGACATTTGTCAGACCTTGGAGCGAGTTTATCGTCAGATTTATTCTTGACGAATGCCTCACATCCCCAAATTCTCATGAATGACAAATAGGGAACCGTTCCCGTCCATATCTCATATGGAGTCTTTTTGGCCGCTTTAGTCGGACTTCGAATTAGTGAAAATACAGCAGATAATAGCGCAAAGCCCCAAAATGATCCAGGAAGCTCAGTTTGACTCATCATAGACCGAACCATGTCAAGCAAAGTTCGGTTTCTCCTTTCTGCAACACCATTCAATTGTGGTGTGCCCGAAGGAGTCCATTGTGATATTATACCACAATTCTTAAGATGTGAATCAAACTCATTACTTAGATATTCGTCACCACGATCCGATCGTAGTGCTTTTATCCTTTTGTTTAATTGGTTCTCAACCTCATTTTGAAATTCTTTAAATTTCTCAAAAGCATCACTTTTATGCCTTATTAAGTAGACATAACCATATCTACTTAAGTCATCGGTAAAAGTAATGAAGTAATGATATCCTCCTCTAGCGGTGATGTTTAATGGACCACACACATCGGTATGTATGAGTCCTAAAACCTCACTTGCTCGTGTCCCTTTACCGCTAAAGGGTTGACGAGTCATCTTGCCTAAAAGGCAAGCCAGATGTACCATATGATTTGCAATCAAATGGTTTGAGAACCTTGGTCTCAACAAGTCTCTTTATGCGTCTTTCGTTTATGTGACCTAAACGACAATGCCAAAGGTAGGATTTGTTTGATTCATTCGTTTTGAGCCTCTTGTTCTCGACATGATAAACATCATTAACATCATTTAAAACATAAATACCTCCAATTGAAATAGCTTCACCATAAACCATTTCATTAAATGAAAAAGTACAACGGTTGTTCTTAATCATAAAAGAAAAGCCTTCCGCATCTAAAACGGAGACGGAGATAATGTTTTTCGTTAGAGTTGGTACAAAATAACAGTTATTCAAAAGCAACTCTAAACCACTAGCAAGAGCGAGTACAAAAGTTCCCACGAAACGGCCGCTACTCTAGCTCCATTGCCCATGCGAGATCTACATCACCCTTGGCTAGTGCTCGACGCTTTCTCATCCCCTCGCAAATGACTACAAAGGTGAGATCCACATCCGGTATCCAATACCCATGTAGAAATGCAAGCATGATTGATGTCAATCATATAGAGATTAGAAGGAATACCTTTGGATGTCGCACATCCATTCTTGAGATCCTTCTTATACTTGAGACAATTGCGCATCCAATGACCCACTTCATTGCAATATTTGCAAGTGTCTTTTAGGGGTCTTCCCTTGTTGATCTTGGGCTTAGGCTTATGTGGAACACCTTCCACAATAGCCTTTCCTTACCCTTGCCTATGTTAGATGGCCCTTTCTTGGCCACCTTCCCCTTCTTCACTCCCAAGTTCATGTTCTTCATTTTCATGGAGAGAACATCTTTCTTCTCCACCTCATTCACTTCCATATCCCTCTCGGCTTGAACCAAGAGTGCATGAAGTTCATGGTAACTCTTATCCATGTTATTCATGTTGTAGTTTACTCGAAATTGAGCAAACTTGTTAGGAAGAGAATGAAGGATGCGGTTGATCGCAAGAGCCTTGGGTATAGCACACTCTTGACGCTCAAGAGTGTCTATTTGCTCAATCATTTTGAGCACATGAGGACCAACTTTTTGGTTCCTCTCAAGCTTTGCATCGAAAATCGCCCCGCGGCTTCATAAAGCCTTATTTGCGGTGCTTTGGAGAACATGGTTGTCACTCGAGTGAATATCGCATATGCACTTTTTCGAGTAACCATTCGGAGTTTGAGAGCGGGTGTCATGGACCAAATTAAGACGTTTTTCACGTCATTGTCCACTTTCACATACTCATTATAGGCGGCACGAGCCGCGCCGGATCGAGAAGTGGGTTCGGCGGGTGGTTGATCGGTAAGGTGCTTGAGCACATCATTTGATGTAGCGCTTCCTCATAGTCGAATCCCATTCGACGAAGTTGCTACCGTCATCCTTGAGGATACACTTATCCATCACGGTTCGCAACCATGAATCTTTGCCCAAAATGGGCGCGGGAATTGATGATGATGATGCCATTGCGATAAACGATTCTACAATAAATATGAGGAAATATATAAGCATTCATTGTTCATTTATAACATTTGCTAAAACTCATTTTTAAAACAAATGTCCATTTATATAATGATCTCCCACGAAATTATATAAATGATTCCAAGACTCGTTTTTCATATAAAATTAGACATCTCATGTTTCCTTTTATATAAAAACGATAAGTCAACACTTGACTAATTCTACACTAGAATGCTTGGTTGATGATTTTCATTAAAATGCATCCATTTAGCCCCAAATAACTCTTATTTGGTTGAGTCCAAACCAAATTAGCACGGGACTTCCTCCCACTACTTACCCATGGTAACAAGGTTCCACGTTGCGGAGGTCCTCACGAACATGGGGTTCATAGTCGCTACATTTGGAAAGGCTTAATCTCAATTCATTTGTAAAAATGTGGGTGATCTTGTCAATATTTAGTCATTTCAATTCTTTATAAGTGAACTAATTTAAGAATGGCGACCTAAAAACGACAATCATAGTGGGATAACGTGGCATGCATGGCGATTTTGGCATGTGAGCGGAAAAATAAGCAAACACACAAGTATCAAGCAAACATAAACCTAGTATGGCCACCTAAAGTAATTAAAATATAAGGAGTTACAAATTGGAAACCAACTCCTTTGGTCCCTCTTCATATGGATCCCATCTAAGCTCCTCCTTGCAAGCTTTAGAACACTTCTAAGGCTCCATGTCGATCTCCATCACCGGTCTTCGATTTACAAATAGTTACAAGTATGATTTACAAATGAATACATAGCAATCCTATTATACATTTATAAATGAAATAAACTATTAAATTACAAACCGGCGATACGAGATCGCATTTAATTACAAACCCACACGATATTCCCTTACATTACGGGTAATATCGGTAAAAATATAACAAACTATGGCCATACTAGTAAGAATAAACATTCATTCAACAATAAACATTCATCCAAACATGCATAATGTAAAGCTTATAAATAAAAACATGCCAAAATCGCCCTAAACAATAATCGCATTAATTCGTTTAAAACCGATCTCATTTTTAATCGATTAATCTCATATTAATCAATAATGCTTAAAACACCTTTTAAGCTTGAACCAAAACTTCTAAACTGATTTAGAACACCCAAAATTAGTTCATACTAACTTATGGTGATTTTAGTTCATAAACTTGGTCATTTGCTAATTAGATGTACTTTAATCATAACCCTTTTATGAATAAAGCTTTATAAAATCAAAATAAAATAAAATAAAACCATTTTTATTTTGACAAAATTTTGTATATTCTGGAACACTTCCAAAATATCAGAAATGAAAAGTTTGGTCAGAAAAATTTACGAATTTATTTTATAATAAATAACATACGATTTCATCGATTTTATCTCATAAAATCAAGAAAACGTCTAAAACAGTGAGGAAAAATCCCAAATTTATACGAGAGCATCCTCATAATGTATAAAAATATTGGTATAAATTTCATGTCCAGAAAACAACATTTACTATATTTTTGGACATAAAATCCATTATATACCGATTTTAAACAAAAATATGAATAAATAATCAAAACTCAAAATCTGACTTTGAAAATTTACATGCAGAATTTATAAATATGAAATATCACTGTGTAAAAATTTCGTAACCAGATTCGAACTATAACTATTTATAGTAATTATTTTAGCCAAAAACACACTTTTTGACTCGGTTTTGTATAAAAATCATTTTAATTAGCAAACAAATTTCAAAAATTACGAAATTTGACCAGTAACTTCATGAGACCAGAAACTTTGCATGCAATAAAAATCTCGTGTTAAAACCACTTTTAACACTATTTTCGGATTTTATGTTATTTATTCTCAATAAATACATAAAACTCCAAAAACAACAAAATAAATTTGTAACTACAAGCCCTGGCTCTGATACCACTTGTAGGGATCGGATCCCATTCACTAATCAAGTATTAGTGTAAATCAAATTACTCTAATTTGATTTAGCAAGATCTATGTAGTTAACAAAAGTATTTTGCTACAAGATAAGAGATTTATACCTTTCTCTTAAAGGAAAATATGGGCACAAAACTAGAACTCCTTTCTAGTTTTGTTTCTTGAGAATAGCTTAGGATGATCCTCCTTAATAACCCAAGTTTTCAATGTAGAAAACCTCCTTTAGATAGCACCCAAGAACTACTACAAATACTACAAGTGATTTAGACTAGAAATCACTAATAGCTTCCTTGATAATATGTGAAAATAATACTTCCTCCATTCCGTTTGATTCTATACGTTTGACCAAAACACGGTAATTAAGGTAGAAGAAAATCAAGTGGGGTAGATAATGGAATTACTTAAATACCCCTACTTTATTGTTGCAAGTGGGTTGAGTGGGTATTAGTGAAGGGTATATTGGTCTTTTAGTTTAATAAAGTAGAGACTAAAATAGAAATGTATAGAATTGATTGGAATTTCCGAAAAAGGAATATGTATAGAATCAAATGGAATGGAGGAAGTATTACTAACACTTAGTAATATTAAGACTATTATTAGTATTAGTTATAATAGTTTTAGAGAGGTTTAGATGTTGGAGATGGGGAGGATAGCTTGAATGAATCTCATTCACTCAATGCATTGTATTATATAAGAAAAACAAAACAATTGAAGTGTGTTGTACACTCCAAAAAACCGGCCCACCCTATGCATGAAGAGGAGAAGAGCTTTTTCACATTGTAAAGAACAAATGCTAGCATTGTAATTATTATGTTGTAGCATGCATGTGAAGAACAAGAACAAAAGACAAAAGAGAATCTCATTCTCCTTCTCCCCTCTCTTTACACGGTTTTAGGGCCCTTAATTTGGGTCCAATTTGTTTTCAATATTTGTCCCACAAATACTTATAATTTATCACTTAATCATCCAATATGATAAAGTACAAATTATCAAATTGAACTCACAATTCTTCTTTAACATATATATACACTTACACATATATTAAAAAATGTACTTTTACTAATCTCATTAGTAAAATATACATAATTAGTGAATTAACAGTTAATCACTAATTCTCATCTCCTCCAGTAATTTTATCAATATAAAATTAAATCATCCGAGTTCACAACTCGATTTCTCTCTAAATTAATTCACTGACTAACTGTTAGTCAAATTATCAAGTCACTAATATAATCGTATCTCATACAATTAATTAGCTTAAATATTTGGAGTACGTTCCTTTAGGTGTGACTTAAAGGGATCAATTGATCACCGCCGTTCTCACAACAATAACGTCAAACTCTAGTCAGCCAACCGTTATTGATTTACGTTAATCAATTGACAATAATTCAGGATTATCCCCACGTATTCCTTAATTGAGATTTATTAAGTAATCGCACTATTGTGGAGGACACATACTCCAACAATCACATATCCTTTTTATGCCATGATCATAAATTTATTCAAAGGATAGAACATGGGGAGTCGAATCGTATTATGCAGTTGGCATAAGTGCTGAATTATAACGCCCAATTTAGGAGATCAAAAACTTTATGTCATAATTAAACTGTGATAATCTCCGATCACATGAATTACTCGTATGTGACTAAATGTCACTTAATATATTTTAATCCATACATGAACATATAATTTCGAGTAATATATTCAGATCTCCAATATAATATCAATATACTCAATCTCAATGTACAGTCTTGCCATTAAAACCATTTATGATACATGAGAGAGTTTCAGCACTTTATTATTTTACCTTTAAGATAAACTCCACGTTTATCAATACGGGTATATTTAGAACCCGGATGGCCTTTATCGTCACATCTTAAGTATTTCATGTCAACATTTCTTTGTCAAAACCGTGACAAATTTTCACAAAATTGGCTACGACCCAACCAATTCGCTTATTAAATACCAAACTTGTTGACTGAAATTATAGTGCTAAACTTCCAGTTAGCAATAATTCATCGTGTAATTTTAACATTTGGCCAAATAAATCTATGATGTGACTTAAGACACTAACCAATGTGTCTCATTTATATTGGCAAGACTTATATGTCTCAATATTCCTTTTGTGAATATATCACATTACTCGTTTTGAGTACTAGATAAATCAGAACTGATTATTAGGATTATCTCAGCTCTTTTTAGTTAATTTATCCATCCTTCCAGTGGATGTAGCGATTGCAATGATTTTTAGTGATTATTCCCTCACAATATATATTGATCACATATCGCTTGCATTTATCCCATACCATTGTTAGTGGACATATGAAATATCAAACAAGATCATAGATCAATAGCGATTGCAATGATTTTTAGTGATTATTCCCTCACAATATATATTGATCACATATCGCTTGCATTTATCCCACACCATTGTTGTTGGACATATGAAATATCAAACAAGATCATAGATCTTTGTGAATGTTTAGAACTAGCCACTTAGTCCCTCAACCACATAAAGTGGTATAATATTTATCCATTTCAATTCATATGTAATGTCATATTCACTTCGGGGAATAATGACGACCATTTGTCAATAAAAAAACATTCACATTTTCCATTAATAACTCATCATTTTCTCGATCTACTAAGAGATCAATTTCAATTCAGATAATTGTGGAACCCTTTTGTTCTCACAATGTATCGTCCCTAAGACAATATTATTTGCATATGAGAAAGAGTATGATTTTTTTTCTCCCATTTCTCAAATTGCATCTCGCATAATGAGATTGACACGCCTTTCGTGTTATGTATCATTTTAATATACAATTTAGGCTCAAAACACCATGACATTAGGCTCAATTAAGGCCACATATTAGATTTAAGAAAACCACATTACTCATCCTCAGAAGAGGTTTCATTAATTCAATTGCGAATTTAGCAATTCATAAATTACACAAGTGGAACTCCGGCCACTGACATTTACATGTGGACTTCCGGCCACTAATTTTACTTGTGAACTTCTAGCCACGAACAATATTATGTGATTTGAACAGTATTTTTCAAACTTTGAACTTCAGGCCAAAGTCTTACTCCACAGGATAAATATTTGGAACTTCATGTCCAAATTTATATATGTCATACTTTAAGCCTAAAACTCTTGATCACCCATGTCAAGAGTTTTAATAGTGATATCATGGCAAATTTATTTGCTCATTCATGGGATCTCCGGCCCAAAATTGTATTTAAATTAATTGTATTTCAAATAAAAATAGTTCATATGACTAAATTAAATAACACTCATGGGATCTCCGGCCCAAAAATTATATGAACATATCATATATAGTCGGCATGACTAATTTGTGCTTTGAGCATTGTTCATCATCCCACTTCCAGGGGAGAGGATTTTAAAGTTTATTTGCTCAATTTATGACCAACCTCGAGGTCATATTATCCTTAGCCACTTCTGGTGGAAGGACAATTTTAGTTAATTAGTTGTCACTTTTGACCATAACTGTGGTCAAACTCTCAATGACCTTAACCCTGGTCACATTCTCAATCTCCCTCTATGGGAGAAAAAGTTTAACCAAAACTTATTAGATCGTCTCCGCGATCATATTATCAACTACTACAAGTAATAGGAGAAAAGATTTACACAAAAATTTAATTTGTAACCGTCTTTGCGGCCACATCCGCGCCCACGTCCTGTACGTGGGGGAAAATTTTAAATTATAAGTCAGATCTCGGTAATGACCACTTCCGGTGGAAACAACGATATTAGATGAAATCTGATTTAGACCGTCTCCGCGGTCACATCCTCAATCACATCCCATATGTGGGAGGAAATATTACATTCGCTTCCAGGAATGTCATTATATAAATCTCATAATATTTCAATTAATTTATGTCTCGTGACTTTTCTCTTTCAAATCAATTATAGGAAGACAAAAATATACAACTCGTACCAAATATTATTTGACAATATTATAATCATATTAATATAACTAACGAATCATAATACCATATAATTCAATTCAATTCTGTATATTCTCGAATATATTATCAAAGGATACTCCTTTTTATCACTTCAATTATAATTATATAACAAAGATTATAAGCAAACAAAATAATAGTCATATTAATGTAAAGAAAGATTACGGAGTAAAGAATATAAATCATGCCATACCAAAATCATATCAAAAAATATAATAAAATAATTTGACTACTATGATACGGCAAAAAAAAAAGTATGGACATGTGTGCTGATAAAATAGGGAGAAGGATTACAGGAACATAATGATGTCTTGTTAGTATGTACATGTCTAGTGAAAAAAATACTCCGTATTACAGTATGCATACACGCACACAAAATATGTAAAAGTAAATTCAAAACACCAACATGAATGAACATAGCAAATTACTCCGTACAGATCTAATTAAACCAAATTCCATTCTATGAAATAAACAACACACACTTAAATGCATAGCAATCATTACCAATAAAATACCCGATTACTTAAAATTTGACGACGTTTTACTTAGAATCCACGACGCTTTTTGGTGAAATGACCAAATTGCCCTTTTCATTTTTTCAGCTCACTCTCTCTCTTCTCTCTCTCTTCTTCTAATTCCTCTTTTTTTCTCCATTCTCTCACCTTTTCTCCAAAAAAATCAACTAAAAAAATAATCATAAACTTAAAATCTATAGTAAAAATACAACAAACATAAAGAGATTAACTCAATGTCGGATGCCGAATCAATGGTAAGTTAACTAACATTAACAAATTACATGGCCTTAATTGTAGATTTAGAAATAAAATTATACACAATTTACTATCACTTTCAGTGAACAATGTATTAGGTTTATTGTGTTTATGTTAAACATGGCCTTTTCAAGAGCTTCACATTGGTAGAAATTTGGACTTTTTAAGATGAAATAACATGTCGAAATCTGAAAAACACGTTGAAGTTTAATGTCAGAAAAAAATCTGGATGTCCCAACCATGGATGGACGATGAATTTCATTGTCCTACCATGGGTGGACGATGAATTTCATTGTCCTACCATAGGGTGGACGATGAATTTCATTGTCCTACTATGGATGGACAATGAATTTCATTGTCCTACCATAGGGTGGACGATGAATGTAGTTTGTTAATGTTAGTTAACTTACCATTGATTCGGCATCCGACATTGAGTTAATCTCTTTATGTTTGTGGTGTTTTTACTATAGATTTTAAGTTTATGATTATTTTTTTAGTTGATTTTTTTGGAGAAAAGGTGAGAGAATGGAGAAAAAGAGAGAAATTAGAAGAAGAAAGAGAGAAGAGAGAGAGTGAGCTGAAAAAATGAAAAGGGCAATTTGATCATTTCACCAAAAAGCGTCGTCGATTCTAAGTAAAACGTCGTCGATTTTAATAAACCCCCATAAAATATCATGAGTAACTTATAGGCACAATATAACAATACTCGTAGCGCAGCATGATGAAATTCAAGATGACACATATACAAACAACAACAATACGATCTGATTATATTAAGCGAACGATATTATACAAACAACAACAACAATTACGTATCAAGAAAGTTACTCCGTAGATTATACCATATATGATTATATTAAGCGAACGATATTTCAATTAGTTATATATTGACGTACCTGAATATGTCAAATAATATAATAAGATCTGATATGAACCTCCCGAATATCAGATCTGATTAATAATTAAAATATTATTTGCCCAGTAATATAGAGTCTCGTGCTGATAACGTGTTATGAAATACTAAAAACAAGAGAGATAATAGAGGGAAGAGAATAGATGTGTGTTATTCATCTTTCATGAGGGTGTATATATATAGTACATCAGTAATGAGGGTTTCACCCAAACCCTAGATAAATAAAGGTAGTAATGGGCTTTAGGCCCGATAGACATCCACACAATATATTATTTATAACAATCCTCATTTTATTCAATGAGGTTGCTAATTTTAAGCGGACGGGTATGACCAACAGGCTCTTACAGGCTTAGACTAATTGGTAAAGATTCTTCACACTTGGAATGAAGCTGTGAAGGTAGCGTTTGGGTGGCCATATTGCCGCGGGTAAAATAGCTAGGGGCACGGAGTGTTGAGCCAAGAAAACTTGGGGTCCACTAATTGCTGGCTTTGTAGCACAGATAATATACCGTGTCCGCGGATAATATACCCGTAGCGTTTTCCCCTCAAGTTAAGGAAGCTTGTAAAGGAGGTGGATATTCCGGCTACTGCCCTGCCCTGTGTTCCAACATCCCTCCGAGTACATTAACACACCAGAAACCCAAATTAAGAGGAATAAATTTCTAACACCGAAAACACAACCAAATTGACAGAAGTTCCAGCTCAATTTTTAACCAATTATCCCCCATTCATGGAAAAAATATTCAACCTTAGTATGGAACTCATAATCAACTTAACTAATTTGACGAGTATTGAAAACAGGAATATAATTTGCAAGAGCAACTAAACCATTCTTTGTACGCATAATGAAAATGATTGAAGAACCAGAAACACAAAAGTACAGGTTTTTGACAGTTGATTAGATGCTTCAGAAGTCGTCATCCTCCTCTTCAGCGATATGCTGAGCAAGTTCCTGCTCCTGCTGTTGCCTCTCCCTTCTCTTGTCAGCAGACTCCTTGTCCTTGTGCGAGTTGGGCGGGTACCTGAGGGCCTTGACTGCTTCATTGTGCATGTTAAGACAGAAGGCAATTCTGGAGTCAAACGCTGATTGTGGCTCCGTCGTCGAGTAGATGTCACCTGTTTCCTTGGACAGCATACATCCGTTAGCATGATCCAATGCCGCCTCTATGGCACCGTCTCGGATGGCTTTGGCCACAATGCTCTCTGCATCGGCCACCGGGTTTGGTGACTCCAATCTAAGCTTTTTGGCGACATCGGCCAGGGAGATCCGAGAGTAGGAGATGCTGATGTTTCTCAACCCTGTCCTGATGACGTTGTGTCTCAAACGGACTATCAGATTATGGGTCCGGTCTTTATCAAAAGTCGAGGAGAATCTCTCAGTTACTCCCCTGAATAGACCCAAGTCACCGATTCTAACAGCCTAAATTTCATTCCAGAAAAACAAAATCCTAATGTTAGCTCCATGATCAGAATAGGTATCCTTAAGAAAGAATTGACATAAATTCTTGAGGTCCGTAATTACGAATTGATTGGAAACTTATGAGGACCCAGAAGAGTAGTAGAAAAAACATAAAATCCATGTTAACTTACATTAGTCAGCTCAAAGTAAGGACGCAATTCCTTCTCCATGCCTTTCTGCATGAAAATTGTCCTCTCAGGAATTTCCCCCAGCAGCAATCGTACAATAACCGCCCATTTGTTGCACTGGATCCTGAAGCCACGGGCTGAAACAGGGGCTTTCCTAGCAGCTTGAAGCAAGCTCTCTTTAGCATCTGTGTACTCCAACTGAATAGTTTGAATCTTTCCAACATAGAAGAGATATCGACAATGCTGTGATAGAAACATAAAGGCAAGGTCAAGACAATGAACCAAATTACCAAAGACAGCAATACCACATACACAAAGAACAGAAATCAACAAATCATCTAAAATTAGGGTGGTGTGAAAGGAAAAAAAAAAAGTTGCACATTGTATTATAGAAGGGGCACTAAATTAGTCTTCTTTTTTGCAAAGGTTTTTGAGTGTCACATCGCCTCCATGGAGTCAGAAAGAGGGCCTCGCATGCAAAATGAATTTAATCAGACTACTGCAACCTAAATGTGTATGTTATAGTCAACTACACGTCCCAGCGAAAATGCAAATTTCTGATCAAGGTTACACGTTTCGGGGTACAATTTGGTTCGAGGAATGGGTTTGAGTTCATAGATCGCTAGGTGGAGTGAACCTGGTTCGTAAAGAGTAGTTTGATAGTAAAATAAATTTATATAACTGCTATATTTTGTAAGAAAAATTCCAGGAAATAAAAGCATTGGAAAAATCAAAATGTTCATGTTGTCTAGGAAAGGCAAAAAGATTTAATCACTTGACAGTGTTGACACTTTACAATAAAATTAGAAAAGAAAAATTCATTTAAATAGCAATAAAACATTCATTTTCACCAATTCCTCGTAAACCAACTCATGTTAAAGTAACCACAAGTTTGACAGCTTCAAATACTGAAAAGGTTTTCCTACTTCGTTTATCTTCCCTGCAAAAGTTCTTTAATGGAAGTTCATTCTTTCCCCAACATATTTTTCCCATTTTCACAACGCATGCCTCACCATTGTCGCTCCTTTTCACTCTGATATATTTAGAGTGTACGTCGATCACACTCCCCACCGAACCAGAAATATCTCATCAAGTCAAATTGAAATTAACATGGACTTATTACTTTCCTTAATTACCTCATTAGTTCTACACTTCTACCCATGACAAGAAGAACATATATGATTGAAGACAAAAGACAAATATAAGAGCCCCTTGGTTTGGAAGAAGCCCATTTCTAGTCAATTTACCTCATTTGCTAATAAAAACAAAGTACAATAATCAATTTTGCCCAAAAAAAAAAAGTATCAAGTATTACTCTGTAGTATGTTTCTCAAATTTTGAACCCTTAAAGCAGAAAAAAGTTCACTCTTTGCATAGCTTATGCGATGCCCAGTAAATAAACAACCATTGGAGAACTAGAAGAGACTAACAGAATCATAGAAGAAGTACCTGCTGATTGGAATGAGCCCCAAAACTGGGTGCCTTGGATCTTAGTTTCTCAGCCTGGTCATACAAGTTGTAGTGCAGGTAATTGCGAAGTAGCAGGTTAAGAAGTGTTTCCTGCAATATAAATAAATTTGGGGCTTGTGAATAAGGGAACAACAAAGATTTATGATATTTTAAAGCTTAAGCAGATCAGTCTATACGAAATAACAGGGGCCATCCTTTTAACTTAAAGCACACACCTGACCAAGCTCATCATGGTGCAAGGTAGTCAAACGATGCAAGGCAAGGAGTTCACTGAAAAGTTTAGACACCAAAATAAAGATTAAAACGCAAATCACTATTTAACTGCACCATCTAAATATAACATGAGCGAAAAGCAGATCAGTGTTAACCAAATCTGGACCTACCCTCGAATTGCAGCAAGGTCGCCTGTTAGCTCATAACTCAATGAATAGTAGGAGTATAATTTAGAGGCGAGAACATCAGCGACTCGTCTCTTCAATGACTTCAGGCGTGCAATGCTAGCAGTTGCACAAATTTTGGCCTGAAATGTTTTAAAGGAATTAGCAAATCACAAAGCATAAAGGAGAGAGAAAAAAGACAATGTGACCAAAGACAACAATAAAGCACCTCATTGTACTTCTTCTGATCAATCAGATGGAGCAAAACTATCAAGTAACAAAACATATCCACCTCCGGCGAAGTACTCTTCCCTGATGTTTGAAATGTGGATGTTGCAGTGTCAACTTCCATCTCATGTTCACTTTCCTGTGACCAATTGTACCAATTAATTAAAAAATAATAATCAAATCCGCCAAATTTAAAAGTATAATAACGACCTCAACAATTTCAAGTATCATATGAATCTCAGATTTAGAGTGGCCAACCAAGGCATCAAGAACTGTATAATAAATGAAAGTTTTTATATCTACAGGTGCTTGAAACATTGGTAGACAGCAATGACATAAGTTCATAGAGTCAGAATCTTTAATTCTAAATCGTTGGTAACAATCCCCTCAAACTCAACTTCCAGCTTGCTCCAATAATGCGATAGTATCTAGCCATAGTTATCAATAAGATAAATGGAAGAAAGAGCACAGATAAGAATGTGAGGGATTTTAAAGAAAAAGAAGATGAAGCACATGAAAGGGAAAATATAAGAAGCCTATAATGGAGATGGAAGAAGGATGAACGAGGTGTTAAGAAAAATTATTGTGGGAGACAGATTTTTTTTTAAGGCAGAATATGCAAAACTAAATAAATACTCCGTACTGTAAAAGAAAGCAAATTTGGCAGTAGATGGCAAAGAATGAAATGGACGCCTTAACCTCACTTCTTAATCCTACCTTAAAGGCCAGACCAGAGCTAGCAACAAAGCAAAGCATTCACAAAGGACAAACCACAAAGCATAAGACTACTCAGAGAAAGCAAATTGTGTTCTCACTTGTGCTTCTGAGGATGAATGGTAGTATTATATTTTCCATCCCTGGAATACTAGCAGCAACAAAGAAATTAACGCTGACCATTTGCTTACACCATTGTGTTCAATTCATATGACCAGATGTACCCATCTAATCCTATTATTTTCTGAGATATGGCCAATTACTTGACCACACACAAGGCTCACATGAATTCTCTACGCCCTGAAGATAAAAGTCTCAACTTTCATCACCATAAGAGCTTCACATCACATCATCCTAGTAAAGTTATGCAGTGACTCTAATATCATATAAAATCAATGATTTTTGGGGCCGTACAAATTCAATCTAAGCAGAGATTAATGAAGCCTGAAAGTAATAGTAAAACGGGGGGTATCGATGGAAGGTCAAGCTTGCAAGTTGCAGACATGTCACTTGAAGGCCCTTATATCCTCTAAACTATGAAGTATCCATGTTGTTCGATGTCTGCTCTTAAACAAATCTCCAGGGACCAGGGCATCAAATGTAAAGAATGAACCGTCACATTTGATTTTGGTTTAAATCAACTGCTTCTAAAGAGATGCTGACTATAAAAATCACCTTGCAATCCTGTTTTCAAATTGATTTGCAACAGCAATATCCTCACAATTTCAGAGAAAATGAGATTTAAAGCCTTTAGCCCATATGAAGTTTTTCTAACCATTATAATTGAACGATTGAAAAACAAACTTGTGTGCATAAAATTTAAACCATGATCAGATGAAGAATAAAGATTAAGCTTTCATGTCCATCCTTCGTTGTTAAGCTTCTTAGAGTACTATTGGTCACGAGAAACTAATAAAGAGCCCTCAAAATAACAACCCTTTCACCGTCTAATCTGTTCTATCCTCACATTTCCTTTTCAAATTTATGAGCTTCTCACTTACATATACCACCCAAATTTTCATATCAAATCCTCACATATAAGTTGCATGAACTAACATTGTGGCTCCTCTTCTTCATGAGGCAAAACTTAATAAGCTACCCCTCAATTTGATAGAGACAATAGTTTTGACTAATAGGTTCTCCTTACAGCTCTAAACAGATAACTATGTCACTCCTACTATCCCACTTAAAAAAAAAAAAAAAAAAAAAAAAAAAAAAAAAAAAAAATTCATCTCACACGTCACCCATTTTGATTGGTAGGTGTGGCTTCATAGTTTTTCCATTCATAGGAAACCCTTCCCAACCGCTGCAGTCAGAATAGGGAATTCATTTTCTAAGAAAATTACTTCGTGATTCAATCTTGTTACAATTTCATCAAAGTATTTCCTATGAACATATAAACTTAAGGGTGCCTCAAGTATCTAGATGTCTCAAGTATCGAACACAAACAAAAAGACTGGTACTTGGAAAAAAAAATACCACGCTTTCAGGAAGTTTCAAGAGCATAAACAAGTAATATAGCATTTCTATGATCACATAAGGTTTCCGACATTGAATTCTCTGCCACATCATCAACTAGACGATGTGGAAGCAGGTAGTTTTGGGGAAACATGGACTATTAAATAGGTTGCACCGTTGCAGCCTTGCAGTCAATGCAACTCTACGGCACTATTTTGTTATGAATTCTACAGCACTAAATGTGAGTGGCTGATTATTGTAGGTAATCAATACTATCATACAACAAGCCATGTCTTCCAAGGAGCAATGCGATTCTACGGGACTATATTGTAACGAAATATTAATTGTTTAGCTACACCTGATACACAAAACACTACAAAAAGCAGACACATACGCGAGTTTATCCAGTGACCTAAAGTGGCTTAGTGACGATTTCCATCTAGATCAAGGTAATCCTGATTACATCTATCTAACATGTGTCTGTCCGACGTAAACTAGATTACTAACTGAAGAAATCAACAACAATTCCACAATTCAAATGCAATCAACCACAAAACCAAAGCAAGAACACAAAAAAAAAGTTATACCTTTGGCAAAAAAGCAGTCAACTTAGCGAAAACATCGGAGCCAGGAACGAGAGCATGGTCAAGGAACAAGGACAACACATGAGCCGTAAGCTTGTGACGAACAGCGAAAGTAAGCCGGATTGCCCGTGAAATACGGCGGTTTTCCTTGTTCAGCGAACCCGTCTCGAGCAAAGCCGCGATCTCCTTCAAATCTACAACAAAATCAATCACACAAAAATTTTACGAACTAAAAAAAAAATGGGAAGATCAAAAACAAAATCGCAGAGAAATTAGGGCATACTTTTGAGAGTAGGTGAATCGGTGGAGGAGAGAGAATTAGAGTGATCTGCTACAGTCATCTCCACATCTTGAGTCATTGTTCGCTTTCCTTCGTGCTGCTGCAGATCGAATTCAGAAATTATGCGACGATTAGTGAAGAAGCAGTAGAAGAAATCGAAGAAATTAGGGTTGAAATTGGGGAACAAACGGGGGGGTTTTACCTGGGTGAATCTGGGGAAATTAGGGTTTGAAGGTTGCTGAGTGATGTTTATACTTTAGTACTCAATTTTGAAACTCTTTTGAGACTAGAGAATAGAGATAAGGACTATAGGAGCACTCAGGTAGTTGGTGCTTTTCTTTCTCTACAAGAAGCCACTACCTGCCAATCGATTTCCCTAACGTGTTCGGAAGAAAAATAACTCTACTATGGCACGGGTAAGATCGTCTTATAATTAAGGCCTATTCTCCTCATCTTAAGTTTTTCTCTGGTTCAGAAAACTTCAGATAACTTCAGAAAACTTCAGATAACTTCAGATTACTTCAGACAACTTCAGAAAACTTCAGATTATTTCAGAAAATTTCAGATTTCTAAATAAATAAATTAACTAATAATAATAATACCTAAGTTATATATAACATTAATGTTATTAATAATAGTGATAATAATATTATTAAGAATAATAATTATAATAATATTGATAATAATTTGAATAAAAATAAGACCAATCCAAAACCATTTCATAGCAAATCATAAATAAAAATTAGTTCAAATTAAATATATAGACTGTTAATAAAATTTTCATAAATATTTATCAAATATTAATGAAAATAAATGCTAAAATATATTGCTTGCTATTTTTTCTAAAAGAAGATAAATTTAGGCGAAACTCGTTAAAAATAAAAAAAAAATAAAAAGTAGCAAATATAATAACAATTACAGTTACCATAATTTCATATTATTTAAAACACTTCAGAAAACTTCAGATAGCTTCAGAAAACTTCAGATAACTTCAGACAACTTCAGAAAATTTCAGAAAACTTCAGAAAACTTAAGATTGGTTCAGAAAACTTCAGACGAAGAGAACAGGCCCTTAATCAATCAATCAATCGCTCTATATATATATATATATATATATATATATATATATATATATATATATATATATATAGGGTTGAGTTCCCATGAAAAATACCCCTTATATGAGAAATATGAGAAATAATCATAACCATTCATTGTTTTAATCTAAGGGTTGAGATTTATAGTTTTTTAGTGAGGGGAGATTTATTTATTTATTTATTTTTTTAATGTGAGGGGAGATTTATTTATTTATTTATGAGGGTGGATTTATTTTTTTTGTTTTTGTTTTCTTTATGAGGGTGGATTTATTTTTTTTTGTTTTTGTTTTCTTTATGAGGAGAGATTTATTTTATTTGTTTTTTTTTTTCCTTTCATATTTTTTCTTTTATTTTTTATTTTTTTTTCAATTTTTTCTTTCAATTTTTTTTTTTTCAAATTTTTTTTTTTTTTTAATTTTTTTTTTTCAAATTTTTTTTTTTTTCAATTTTTTTTTTCAATTTTTTTTTTTTTTTTTTGTTTCTTTGTTTTGAAATGAACCTCGTTTGTAAATGTAATGAACCTCGTATGTAAATGAAATGAACCTCGTATTTGAATGAAACGAATCTCGTATGTAAATGAAATGAATCTCGTATGTAAATGTAATGAACCTCGTTTGTAAATGTAATGAACCTCGTATGTAACTGAAATGAACCCCGTTTGTAAATGTAATGAACCTCGTATGTAACTGAAATGAACCTCGTATGTAAACGAAATGAATCTCGTATGTGAATATAATGAACCTCGTATGTAAATGAAATGAACCTCGTATTTGAATGAAATGAAACTCGTATTTAAATGAAATGAATCTCGTATGTAAATGAAATGAACCTCGTATTTGAATGAAATGAATCTCGTATGTAAATGAAATGAATCTCGTATGTAAATTTAATGAACCTCGTTTGTAAATGTAATGAACCTCATATGTTAATGAAATGAACCTCGTATGTAAATGAAATGAACCTCGTATGTAAATGAGATGAATCTCGTATGTAAATGTAATGAACCTCGTTTGTAAATGAAATGAACCTCGTATTTGAATGAAATGAATCTCGTATGTAAATGAAATGAATCTCGTATGTAAATGTAATGAACCCCGTTTGTAAATGTAATGAACCTCGTATGTAACTGAAATGAACCCCGTTTGTAAATGTAATGAACCTCGTATGTAACTGAAATGAACCTCATTTGTTACTGAAATGAACCTCGTATGTAACTGAAATGAACCTCGTATGTAAATGAAATGAACCTCATTTGTTACTGAAATGAACCTCGTATGTAAATGAAATGAACCTCGTATGTAAGTGAAATGAATCTCGTATGTAAATGTAATGAACCTCGTATTTGAATGAAATGAAACTCGTATTTAAATGAAATGAATCGCGTTTGTAAATGAAATGAACCTCGTATTTGAATGAAATGAATCTCGTATGTAAATGAAATGAATCTCGTATGTAAATGTAATGAACCTCGTTTGTAAATGTAATGAACCTCGTATGTAACTGAAATGAACCTCATTTGTTACTGAAATGAACCTCGTATGTAACTGAAATGAACCTCGTATGTAAATGAAATGAACCTCATTTGTTACTGAAATGAACCTTGTATGTAAAAGAAATGAATCTCGTATGTAAATGTAATGAACCTCGTATTTGAATGAAATGAACCTCGTATTTGAATGAAATGAAACTCGTATTTAAATGAAATGAATCTCGTTTGTAAATGAAATGAACCTCGTATTTGAATGAAATAAATCTCGTATGTAAATGAAATGAATCTCGTATGTAAATGTAATGAACCTCGTTTGTAAATGTAATGAACCTCGTATTAAAAAAATCAAAAAGAAAAAAAAATTTAAAAAAAACATAGAAACAAAACAAAATTGAAAAAACAAAAAATTGAAATTAAAAAAAAAAATTGAAAAAAAAAAATAGAAAAAGAAAAAAAAAAAAAAACAAATCTCCCCTCAAAAAAAAAAAAAAAAACTCCCCTCACAAAAAAAAAAAGCAAAGGAAAAAAAAAAAAAAAACTAAACAAATCTCCCATCACAAAAAAAAAAGAAAAGGAAGAAAAAAAAAAAAAAAAAAAAAAAAAAAACAAATTTCCCCTCAAAAAAAAAAAAAAAAAAAAAAAAAAAATAAAAAATCTCCCCTCAAAAAAAAAAATAAAAAAAATAAAAAAAAATTAATCTCCCCTCAAAAAAAAAAAAAAAAAAAAAAAAAAAAAAATAATAAAAAACCAATGTATATAAACCCTTAGATTAAAACAATCAATGGTTATGATTATTTCTCATATTTCTCACCTAAGCCCTATTTCTCATATGAACCTAAATCTATATATATATATATATATATATATATATATATATATACATATATACAAAAGAACGTTTGTTCAGGTGCTTTCCTTAATTCAAGGAGCTCTTAACTAATAAGAAAATTCCACTTAAAAAACAAATTAAATAATTTAAATTAAGAAAGATAGTAACTTGGAAATAAAAAACTATATGTGACTTAATTTCCTTATTTAATTATGATACATTAAATAATTTTGGGCAAGTATTTGATTTTTATGTATTATAAAATGTATTTGTCGAAATAGTATAAAATTAACATCATTAGTTTCGTATCGAAAAATACTATCAAATGAGATAATGTATTTCATCCAATCAAAAAGTTCCATTTGAAAAATAAATTAAATAATTTAAATTGAGAGTAAAATAATAACTTGGAAATAAATAATTATATGACACATAATTTTCTAATTTAGTTAAGACACATTAGATAATTTTTTTTTTTTTTTTTGAACAGCCGAAAGGCCTTAAATTAACACACCACGTAAATCATCAGTTACAAGATTACGAATGTGGATCGGGATGTCGATGTCCCACGCACTCCTACCTTTCACCCATGGTCGATAATGAGCTAACTCATGGGCTACTTTATTACCTACTCTCCTAACAAAAGACCAACTAACATGTTCAAAAGATAAACTAAGCGTACGAATATCGTCAAGAACAAGAAAATACATATTCCGACCCATAATACCATCTTGAAGATGTTTGATGACCGTCTGACAGTCGCTTTCCACCTCGATGTTCAAACTACCCATCCGTAAAGCTTCTTTCATCCCGAGCAAGATCGCTACCGCTTCAGCTTGTCGTACCTCCATCATCCCGTCCTCCCTCACGGCAACACACCATTCCACCTCCCCCGAATTTCCCCTTGCAGCAACCCCGTACCCCACACCGTCCTCACCCACCCCGGCGTCGACATTAATTTTTATTGTCCCTACTTCCGGTGGCTGCCACCTGTCCCTCCTTTCACGGCCATCATCTACCCTCACCCCTTCCCGACCTTCACCTCTCTCTGCAACTCCCTCCAATTCGCTGAGCAAACCTGCCACCCTGCGCCTCACCATGTCTAATCTCGGCAAAACACCCCCAAACACCCACTCGTTTCTCGCTCGCCAAATAGCCCAGCACTTCGTCATAAAGACCACCCTCTCCCCAACACCGAGCAAGTCCCATACTTCCATGACCCACTCACTCACATCCCTTCCTTCCACCTCCGACCAGCTCATCCCGTCTCCCTCATCCCATACCCCCCGAACCCACCCGCAGTCACGAAAAATATGTAGGTCCGACTCCTCCGCCGCCAAGCAAATGGGGCAAATATCATCACCACAACCTACACGTTTAAAAAGTCTGACCTTAGTCGGCAGGGCCTGCTTGCAAAGTTGCCATAAAAAGATCTTGATTCGGGGCAGAGTATCCGTTTGCCAAATGCGCTTCCAGAAACCAAGAGTCGGGTCAGAGCAGGACGCCTCCCCGCTGTCCACCACATCGCCGTACAGCAGCTTATAAGCTGACCTGACCGAGTATTCCCCATCCTTCTCCTCATTCCAATACCAGTCATCCCGAATGTGACGATCACTAAGCCGGATGCTTAGGATTCTGTCCGCCTCAAAGGGAAGAAAGGTAGCTCTGACCTTATCAGCATCCCAGCTCCTGCTTTCTTCTGCCAAGAGGTCGCCAACCAGCTCAAAAACACAGCCTTCCGGCTTGGGAGAAATGACACGACCAGTTTGGGTGTTCGGGATCCACGCGTCAGTCCAAATTCTCGTTTCAGCACCATCACCTACACGACGACGCAGGCCTTTTCGCATCAG
Organism: Dianthus caryophyllus; assembly: GCA_023091065.1. Classification (NCBI taxonomy): domain Eukaryota; kingdom Viridiplantae; phylum Streptophyta; class Magnoliopsida; order Caryophyllales; family Caryophyllaceae; genus Dianthus; species Dianthus caryophyllus. The sequence continues at coordinate 31,301,768 of CM041522.1, forward strand.
CGTTTTCGTCTCCCAAATACTCCGCCATGTAAAACTCGGGTTACGACCCAACTCCGATTCGAGGAAGGTGGACCCTGGGAAGTATTTACCCGCAAGAACTCGAACAGCAAGGGAATTTTCAGATTTGCACAACCTCCAAGCTTGTTTCCCTAGAAGGGCAAGGTTAAAAAGACCAAAATCCCGAAACCCGAGCCCACCCTTGTCCTTGGCCTTGCAGAGGGAGTCCCACGAGAGCCAATGAACTTTCCGATCACTCAGGTTGTGGCCCCACCAGAAGCGCGCAACTATGCGTCTCAACTCGTCACACAAAGAGGAGGGGATCTTGAACACACTCATGCTATAGGTAGGAATCGCTTGGGCCACCGCCTTAATCATCACTTCCTTACCCGCCTTCGATAAAGAACCCCCTCGCCAACTTTGAAGCTTCTTGATCAGCTTCTCCTGTGCCCAAGCTATAACACACCGCTTCGACCTGCCAACCACAGTGGGCAGGCCGAGATACTTCTGCTGCACCTCAACGATAGTGACCCCGAAAATAGCAGCTAACGCTTGTTTATTTTGCTGATGAACACCCCTGCTAAAAGAGATCGTGGTCTTACTAACATTAATCTGCTGCCCCGAGGCGTACTCGTAGATATCTAAAATGCTCTTAACAGCTCTCGCTTCAGTAGACTTGGCCTTCACAAAAATAATTGAATCATCGGCAAAAAACAGGTGGGTAACCATCGGTGACGCAGCAGCTACTCGAATCCCATGTATACTGTTGATTTCCATAGCCCTTCGTAGCAGCCCCGACAGAGCTTCCGCGCAAAGTATAAATAAATAAGGAGAAAGCGGGTCTCCTTGCCGTAGCCCACGCTGCGGACAGAAATTACTCGTAGGTGAGCCATTAATCAGGACCGAGAAAGAGACGGAGCGAACACAAGCCATTACACGGTCCACCCAAGCACCATCGAGCCCCAGCCGCCGTAAAACCGCGTCCAAAAAATCCCACTCCACTCTATCATATGCTTTAGCCATATCAAGTTTTAGAGCTAAGTGTACTGTCCTCCACTTGATCTCGTGTTCTTCATATAATGAAAATTCTCAAAAGCAACAAGAATATTATCGGTAATAAGGCGTCCCGGTGTGAACGCACTCTGGTTCTCAGAAACAATATCATTAAGGAAAACCTTTAGGCGATTCGCTAGCACCTTCGATATGAGCTTATAAATCACGTTGCACAAACTGATGGGACGAAATTCAGTCATATTGGTCGGCTTTTTCGTTTTGGGAATGAGAACAATATGAGTTCGATTGAACTCCTCCGGGCTACGATCACCACTTAAAACCCCAAAACAGCACTTACAACATCCGGACCCACAATATTCCAATACGTCTGATAAAAAAGCGCATTCATACCATCAGGCCCAGGCGCTTTCAACGGGTTCATCTGTTCAAGAGCTATCAGGATCTCGGCCCCTGTATACGGACGTCGCATACCCCTGTTCATCTCCTCCGTTACCCGCATATCAATTCCACTCAAAGCAGCTTCCATCGTTCTCGGTCCAGCCGTAGTAAACAGCTTCGTAAAATACACATTAGCTGCCCCTGCAACCTCCTGCTCCCCCTTACATTCACGGCCATCCTCATCCTGAATTTCCTCGATCCGATTTTTCCTCCTGCGTTGTGTTGCCCTTCGGTGGAAGAAGCTTGTATTCCCGTCGCCCTCAGCTAACCACGCCAGCCTCGACCGCTGTCTCCAGCACAATTCTTTCTGCTTCAACAAAACCCCAATTTCCGCAATAATACGTTTCCGCTCATTTACCTCGTTCAGCCTCCTACTCCCCTCATTGAGGCGCTTTAAACGTCTGCGTCGCCGTTTTAGCTCCCTCAAGATCCGCCCCAAGGTATCCCCGCGCCACCGCGTAAGACCTTCTGCGCACAAATTAATACGCTCCCCTATACCACCACTCCCATAACTCCACGCCGCCCTAATAGCCTCCTCGCACCCCTCCTCCCCAACCCATGCTTCCTCGAAACGGAACATACGCTTCCTGTACCCTGGAGTCATACCCTCCGCGTTGAGAACGAGTTTAATGGGAGCATGATCCGACCACTCTCTATCTAAATTTATCAACTTCGCTCGTGGGAACAGCTCGCTCCATCCTTCTGAAACCAAAGCACGGTCTAGACGAGTACGTCTGTTAGCATCATCAGGCTGCCCATTATCGTAAGTATACTCATAACCCAGGAATCCTAAATCACGCAGCCCATAATCCTCAGCCCACATTAGATAATTTTTAGGTAAGTCTAAAACCTTTCTTTTATATATATATATATCAAAACTTTAGCTTAGTCTTCATAGGTACTACGTTAAATAGTTTTAGTCTATTACGTTTTAATTATGATTACGATTTGTGTCATTTCTATTTTTTACGATATATTTGATAAGAGTGTTTGATATCATCATATTGAACATTTTTATTTCTTAGTTATTATGTTTGTTATTTTAACATAACTTGATTAAATTCATGATGATTTTTTTCCTTACTATGTTGCAGATTTATATATTAAACCAACTACAAAAATAAAGAATATGTAACTTGAAAGGTAATAGCAGTAAACAAGATCTGTTGGTTATTTTATTTTCAACTCAAGTCGTTAGTTATGGGTGTATAAATAATATATATAATTTATGATGCTTGATCTTTTCGTTAGTTTCATCGTATTTATAAGTTTTGATATAATTGTTATTGTTAATTTTGTTACAGAACTGAAAATTAGGTAAAAATAAAAATAAGAATCAACATGTTGTAAAATAATGATACGGAAAAGAAAAGCTGCTGAAGATTATGTTACGGAAATAATATTATGTTACGAGACGCTAAACCTATAGGTTCAGAGTGAACCTACCGGTTCAAGAGGAATGCTCAGTTGAAATTGGAAAAGAAAAGTTGCTGAAGATTTTGGAGCGTCTGCGGGCAAGGCGGCTTAGCTTGAGCAAGGCGGTTACGTGGTGAGCAAGGCGTTTAGGCTGCGTGATTTTGCCATTTTACGGGCTTGTATATATTGACTCTAGTTAGGTTTTAAAACATACTCTTTCGTTCACGTTTAACGGCAATTTAGAATATTTAGAGAACTTGAAAAAGGGGATTCATTCTACTACTTTGCAACTTCATTATTTCGGTAATTAAGATTTAATTTTTTGCTTTAATCGTGTTAATCGTTCTTAATTCGTTCATCTTTATTGCGATCATGATTTTCAGTTATCATTGCTTTGCCCTAAATATGAGTAGATAATCTTATTCCTAGGGTTAATGGGGATTGATGACTGACTCGGCTAAGTCGTATCACCGATATCAAAAATAACCCTACGGACTACTAACGATAGCTAGCGGCAAGAAGGGGTCGAATCCACAGAGAAACGTATACTCGCAGGCTCACTTAGGACTAGCTATAGGTTATTCCTAAAGTAACAATCTTGGGTATGTAAAATACTATAAAACTAATAAAACTAACTAGAACGATAAAGAGAGGGTTTAAATGATTAATTAAAGGCTAGGGTCTCGGGTTCATTATGTCAATAATCTGGATAGTAGAACTTTCAATAAGATAACAATCAATTAGAATATGCAAAGCGATTAGGGCAAAAACACGTTTTCTCGAATCAATGATACCTTAAGCTAATTTAGCGGGCTCTCGCGACTTACTAAATTATCTCATCAATTACGCGTGGTGGTCTAATACTCATTAGGCTTTCGATCTTAAACCAATATTACCCTAAATTCAATTAAATCAAGGCGTCCCTAAATTCAATTGATAATCAATCGCGCAGGAAGAAATCGCATATGCATATATAAATCAATTAATTATGACAATTTAACCAAAACACCGGATTAAAGGCATAATTCCCCCTCAACCCTAGTTAGGGGATTAGCTACTCATAATTAGAGCAAAAGACAAATTAAATAATAAATTAAGGAAATTGAGAATAATAAAGATGAAATTACCAATTGAAACCGAGACTTGAGATTAATCCTGAGTACCGATGGTTACAACGTTCAATCGCAAATTCAACTTGAGTTTCTAAGGTTTCTAGAGAGAAAAAACTAAAGTAAATCTAAAAGGCAGTAAAAGCAGCTAGTAATGAAAAGATGATTGACCTAATTCCATACTTTCTAATTTATATTATTTTCTCAATCTCCTCCTCCTAATAATAATAATAATAATAATAATAATAATAATAATAATAATAATAATAATAATAATACTTCTCCCTTTCCACACTACGGTAAGTCCTCCCATTCATACTTTCTAATTCCATACTTTCTAATTTATATACTTCTCAAAGGTTGCTGGTTCTGCGGAATCTGCTTTCTCCCTCTCCCCGCGACAGGTCGCCTTATGGAGGTCTCAGCAGGGTGCCCATTCATCGGACTGGTTGCGCGCGGTACCTATTTCCGGGTTCGGGCAGACTATGAATGGGAGGACTTACCGTAGTGTGCTTAGTTACCGGCTTGGTGTTCCGTTATTTGCGGTGTCTCGGCCTGCTCGCTCGTTCTCGGTGTTCATTTGGTGATGTGTACGGAGATTATGCGGTCTCGTGTACTGGGACTGTTGGGGTTAAGCATCGGCATAACCTTGTCCGCGACACCTTACTGGATATCTGCTACAGGGCTGGTATCTCAGCGGGGAAGGAGGTCGACATTGGTCTAGTTGATGGGCATGGCGGATCCCTTCGTCCTGCGGATTTGCTTCTATACTCTTGGGACAGGGGGCGGGATGTTTGTGTGGACCTCACGGGTTCCTCCCCCTTGACTCAGACTGGGTTGGCCGACTTCGAGTCGGGCAGGGTTGTTGCTGATGCAGCTCAGCGCAAATGTGCTAAGTACATGGATTCCTGTGCGGTGGCTGGTTATGGTTTCCTCCCGTTCTCCTTCTCTACGTTGGGGGAGCTGGATTCAGCGGCCATAGCTTTACTCAAGCGGGTTCAGAACTACTCTGCCTCCCATGATGCAGGGGCTCGGGTGTCCGCTTATATTTTTATTCGTTTAGGCTTTGCGATAGCAAAGGGGGTGGGGGCCCAGATTGTATCTCGGCTCCCCACCAATTTTGTGTAAATGTTGTAACAATTTTCTTTCATAATAATAATAACAAAAACAATAATAATAATAATAATAATAATAATAATAATAATAATAATAATAATAATAATAATAATAATAATAATAATAATAATAATAATAATAATAATAATAATAATAATAATAATAATAATAATAATAATAATAATAATAATAATAATAATAATAATAATAATAAATCCATCGAATAAAAAAACACACAGGCCGGCCGCCGAATCCGTAGCCCAATATTGAAGCTTAAAATCTCCGTGAAAAGTCAACAAAATATCTTAGCCGGCCGACCGGCCGCCGGTGAGGTTTGACCGGCTGGCCCTCAATTTAGGCCGGACCTCAACTTCTTCGTGGGCTTTAGTCCTCTTTCCTTCTAGGGCCATAATTCCTCCACCAATTTCGACCTAAGTCATTCCGTTTCGCTTCATTCCCGAGCTCCAATTCCGCCTCGACTTTTGGGTTTCCGTCATAAACTCCATTTTTCAGCTCAAACGCACGGAAATACCAAAAATTCCTGCAAACCACAGAAAAACACCAAAAGCGCTACTCGAGCGAAATGTGAGAACAAAATGGCCCTAAAGGGCGCATTTTGACAATAAAAAGCAGCTTGGGACGGGGGTTAAAACATATAAAAATAACAGATATCAAACTCCCCCAAGCCAGACTCTTGCTTGTCCTCGAGCAGGTGACTCAACTAAAACTAAGCACACCATACAAGCATATACAAAAGATGAGAAACAACGACTCAGAGCCGAACATGCAACTGTCACTAATCATGTACAATTTAAACAATCATGAGCAATCGAAAGTGTTAAGAATAAATTCCCAACTGCAGAAATAAAGTCAATACACACTTATCAAGTTGCATAGAAATGACTTGTGAACCGGCGACCCTAGAAAACCAATAATGTAGTGTCCTCACGGGTTTCTAATACGTGTTATTTATATAGATTATATGCTCCCGGTTTGGTCGCATTTAGCTTGCATTTATTCGAGTTCGTTATTATTTTAGGAGCTTTTTGCTATATATTGTGGTACTGTTGTTCCTCGTTTATATTTTGCAGGTTTTGACGGTCCTGAGCCGAAACCTGAGCTGAGTGGAGCATTTTGAGTACCGGGATTACGAGACCAAGCTCGAGCTTATACGGAAGCTCGGAAATACGAGCAAATAGACGAAAATGGGTCAAAAGGACACGAAAGAAGTGAAGGCCCAAGGGAGAATTGGGCCAAGATTGATGAGTAAAGAAGACCCGACCCAAGCTGAGGGTGACGGCCGCTTGGGTCAGGCCGGGGGCCGGCCGGCCGGCTGGGGTGACTTTTACGCGTGTTTCTGATTTAATCCGAATTGTTTTGGAGGAAGTTGTATATATACACATTAGGTCGTGAGTTAGAAACTTATGCTTTATTTTATGTTTTAATTTTCCTAGGTTAAAGTTACTGCTAGAGATGGCAATGGATCGGGTTCGGGTCGGGTGGAGCCTCACCCGAATCCATCACCCGACTCCACCCACTCCACCCGAATCCATCATCCATCCGGTAATCTATCACCCGAATCCAATCCACCCGTCGTCCACGGGTGAATCGGGTGAATCGGGTGGATCCGTGGATGACAAAAAATAAAATAAAAAAAAATAAAAATGAATATTTTAATGACTTATTACCGATTTTTCCTAAATTTTTCGATAAGATGATTAGAAGACGATTAATTCCATAAACAATTACAACATGAGTTGTTTCAAATTTATTTATTTTTTATAATATGCTGATAATTATTAAAAAAAATTGTATTTTTGTTCGGGTGGATGTTGGGTCGGGTGATTAGCGGGTGATGGATTGGATGAAGGTCCACCCGAATCCAACCCGATCCATCATCCGCTTCATCCATCATCCATCTTTCATCCATTTAAGTCGGGTTACAATCCATTTATTTGGATCGGGTGGATTGGGTTTTTTCGGGTTCGGGTGAGATTGACATCCCTAGTTACTGCTTAGTTTTTAGTCTATCTTTCCTCCACATTAAACTCTGATCAATTAGTTAATCTCAAGATCGATACTTTGCAATTCAAGATTTATTCCAGGTTTAATTCAATTGTTCTTATTCCTTTCATTATGTTTATTATCATTGATTGCTTTGCTTTTACCCTTACTATGAGTAGCTAATTTCTCAATTAGGTTTTAGGGTGATTTGTGATATTTGATTTGGAAACTGACGGGCTAAAAGTCGTATGCCGCAAATTACAATTTATAATCACTTAAATCCTATATACTAAGCAAGTAGTAAAACGGAAGTAAGGGTCGATCCCACAGAGAAATAGGCTAATTGTAATGAAGTAAAGCGTAAAGAATGCAATAATACGGAGTAATCAAGTAACAAGTAACAGGTTGGGGGGAGGTTTGGTTTGAGTAAATACTACTAAGAAAACTAGCTAATGAAAATAATAAACTAAGGATTGAAAACAAATATGAGAAAGGCCTTGACACGATACGATATCCACAGACGATAAAATCACCGATCATAGAAAACAATTAAACCACTTTACTTGAGTACTTTATTGTGAAAGCTAATATCTTTCAATAATATTAACTTACGTATTCCCTCTTTAATCAGTAATTAGGTCAAATCGGATGCCCTAAATTACCCTTTCTAAGACTAACCCAAATCACGCGATATCAAGTTCAAGTCTATAGAAGAATTAGCACGAGAATCAATAAAGATGACTAATACTAACAACGCAGTTAATACTCGAGCCACAAATTCAATTCCTTTTATGATTAATTCACGACAAACGGAGTACAATAAATCAATCACAATTGCTACCGCGATAAGATTAATAAAGCAAACTGAGCCAATAATCAAATCTAGCAAATTAATTAATAATAACCCTAATTAGTTGTACACCCTAATCAAGATTAAAATCAATAATAATAAGAACAAGGAATTAAATAATACTCAAAGAAAAAGTAGAGAAATAGATAATCTCACGGATTAATTACCGACGCTTCAATCAATCGTATCAAGAAATAAAAGTTTAGCTACACATGATCTTGAGAGAAAATTCCCCAAAAATTATTAAAGAAAACTAACTAGGACTAAAACTAATGAAAAGATGATAATGAAAAAGATAGAAAACAACTAGGTTAAGTCTTAGGTTAAATAAGAATAAGTTTCCTAAAATTACAATAAAATCCGGAATAGGAAAATCAGCTTGCGCCTAGGTTGCCAGCAGCTTGCCAGTTGGTTGCCAAAAACGCGCTGTCCCTAATCTTCAACTGAGTTCAGCTTGCGCCTGGGTTGCCAGTTGGTTGCTTCCAGGTCGCCAATTTTCATCTGTCTTCTCCTTCGCTTTCTCTTCCTTTTGCTCGTGACCTGCTTGCCTCTAGGTCGCCTGTGGGTCGCCAATTCCACCAACTCTTCATCCAAGCTCCTTCAAATCTTGTCCAAGCCTCGTGACCGTCCCACTAACGTCAAAACACAACAAAACTTCGCAAATCCAAAGCATTTCGCACAAGTCACAAAACCTTCGTAAAACCACGTCAAAACCTTACTAAATGAGCTCAAAATCATCTTACTAACCTATACTAAAACCGACTCATCAAATTCCCCCACGCTTAAGCTTTTGCTCGTCCTCGAGTAAACTCAACGAACGCCAAACAAATCTAACCTACACTAGCTCACAAGATAACGCACGGGATGCAATGACAATCTAAGTCGTGTTCTCAACTAACAACTCCTACTCCCTCTAATGGCTCAAGTAGTAGCCATTCGCACTCACTCTCGAAATTTAGGAAACACATACCCATCGACTCAACGACAAACGTGACAATGATGACAGAAGCCCAGCTACGCCCCTTATTTCTCCATCCTAGCCCGCTCGCTTGTGCTACTAACGTTCTCCAGTGACAAAAAGCGTATGTCACACACACATACAACCCACACAAGCGAGCTCCTAACCGCCTCTACTCCGCAATTCAAACCAACCCAATCGCAAAGTGTGGTGCCTACACTCCGTGCACCGCGATTACGCCTCACCGTAGCCTCTAACCTACCCTTCCGACCTTCTTTGTCACCCTTCTTATGTCGCCACGCCGAAAATTGGAAGTATTAAAACATTTTATTTTCCTAAATCTCTCATTTTGCCTAGAGTGCCCGCCCTTGCGGGTTTCACTCTAGCTTTTTACCTCACTCTAACTCTCGTGGCACGCAACTCGTTTCTTCATTCTACTCGGAGTGCCGCCCTTGCGGTTTCACTCCGCCCTCGGCCACATATCCCAATTTTGCCTAGGCGCCCTTTCGGGTTTTCACCTAGCCGGGATTCACTTTATTCATATTTTTGATTTTTTCTGTTTTTTCTTCTTTTTTCCTTTCTTTTTCTCGATTTTTTCACTTTTTTTTTTTTTTTTTATTTTAACATAAACAAAAGCACACTTTACAACTTTACAATACAATCGAAACGATTCTCCTCTCCCACGCTTGAATGAAACATTGTCCTCAATGTTGCAAAGGACACTAGAAAAAGAGGGAGGACGAACATACCTCACCGCGAAAACCGCGTCACAAGACGTACCAAAGCCATCAACCATGCAATGATACCGTAGACATAGTCCAACCACACGCCTCACCTCCTCCCCCACGCTTGAATGAAAGTATCATGAAAGCACTACACATATAGTGTCGACAAAAGCCATACAAACTCCTAGCTCATGTGTAGTAGCGTGAGCTCCCCTACTCCAAACCAAGTCAACTCGATCGTATAGACAAGGTGTCCACAACGATCTCACCATCAGTTCCACCACTCATGACGCCAACTCCATCACCGGAGCTCAAGGATGTTCCGATGAATTTTTATTTTTTTTTTTTTGTTTTTTGTTTTGTGTTTTGTGTTTTTTTTTTTTTTTTCAACAAACCGCGGGTTGCCTCCCGAAAGCGCCTTTGTTTAACGTCGTTGGCTCGACATCTCGCGGAGTGATTGATCACCCGACTTTTAGATTAGAGAAAGAAATTATTACCTCAACTTACCTTTGAAGAGAATGGATATGATCGAAGGCTAGATTTAACATGAATTACTTGTGAGCCTTTAACCAAACTCTTTCGATTAACCAACTTATCATACCAAGTTTCAAGCTTACCTTGGTTTTTCTCCGCATCTTTGCGATGGTTCCATAAGATCACAAGCTTTTGTGATTTAGGAGGGGGAACCTGCACACTAGAAACAAGCTTGCTCGGAGATTTAACTTTCCGGCACTTAGGAGGATGGTTAGTAACATCAATAGCACATAAGGAGTGAACATTATTAGAATCAGATATAGGATTAGCAATCAAAAACTTAACTACCGTCCCATCAAATTCCATAGTGAGTGATCCTTTAGGTACATCAATCTTAGTACCTGCAGTCTTTAAAAATGGTCTACCCAACAGAACGGGGATGACATCTAACTCACTTTTCATGTCCAAAACATAGAAATCAGCCGGAAAGACTAATTTATCTACTTTCACCATAACATTCTCCACCACCCCTTTAGGATTGACACTAGATCTATCAGCTAATTGAATCACCACATTAGTGTCTCTCAAAGGTCCAAGTTTTAAAGTCTCATAGACGGAAAAAGGAATGACATTAATTGACGCTCCTAAATCTAACATGGCCTTTTCAATCCTAAGGTCTCCTATGGTGCAAGGAATCGAAAACATACCGGGGTCTCCACATTTAGGGGGTAATCTCTTCTGAAACAAAGCTGAAACATATTCACTCACCTTACCCTTAGGCCCCTTACCCTTAGGTTCACTCTTCTTTCTCTTAAGGGTACAAATCTCTTTCAAAAACTTACCATAACGAGGTACAATTTTAAGCAAATTCAAAAGTGGAATATTTACCTCACAGTTACGAAATGTCTCGTAGACGTCCTTATCCTTCTCGATCTTCCGTGTGGACTTAAGAGCGTCCGGAAAAGGAACTTCTGTTTCATACTTTGGTAATGGACCGTCATCAATCTTGCCTTCATCTTCTGCGGCCTCAATCTCCATCTCTTCACTAACCGCCGCATCATCCACTACCGTCTTCTTCTTTCTCCTCTCCACCTCCTCTAGTTGTCTCCCGTTCCTCAATGAAACGGCACTCACATTTTCTCTAGGAGGTATTGTTCGACTTGGCAGCACATTCGAGTCCCTAGCTTCCAACCGACTAATAGCAGTGGCCATTTGGCCAATTTGAGTCTCCAAATTCTCGATGCTATTCTTAGTCTCCAACTGGTTCTGAGCCACACTAGCTTGAAAGTTGCTTTGATTAGCTACCAAAGCTCGAATCATCTCATCGGTGGACATTGATGAGCTTGAAGGAGGATGCGAGTTAGGTGGTGGGTTTTGCGGACGAAGCATGTATTGACCACGAGGTGGACCGGATTGGTTACCTTGAGCATGTTGTGGGTTATTCTGATTGTCACCCCATCGAAAAGCCGGATTAGCCTTCCAACCGGGATTGAAAGTATTAGAGTACGGATCCCACTTGCGTTGAGACGTGTAGATACCCAAATCCGCACCTCCCGCCAAAAACCCAGTGATGTAACAATGGACTTTTATTGCGTGCTTTTACGTTGACTTAAATGGTTCTAAACTGTGACGAATTCAAGTTAAATGTTTTTAAATGCAAATGAGGTTTCTTTATGGGTCATCACCTTTAGTGTCCTTAGGTCTAGAATCTAGCTTGTCTCGAGTTCAGGTCCTAATCGGCATGCGCACATCCCTTTTTCAAATACATATAACACATCGATCCACCTAAATACCTAAATTTAGGCCTACCTGTTAAAACTATCTTTTAGCATTAGCAAATACCCAGGATAGTCTCACGGAATGTCCTATTTCACAAAATTACACAAAATGCACCCTTTTCACATTTTCGTGGCTCTGCCCGTAATCGAGCCCAAACCCATACAGCCCGCATTCCAAGGATCAGGATTGACCAAGTCAAACCCTAAAACAAACCCTAACATCAGCCAAACAACCGTAACTTAGAGCTCAAGCAAGATTATTTCGTATATCCTAAAATATAATTTGGAAATATACGAAAAAGGAGTATCTTGCCCGCCCTATCAATCGCAAGGAGCATTGCGATTGGTAGGGGCTATCGCATAAGACCCCTTTGCGATTGCCTCAGGCAAATGCAAGAGGCCTCATGGCTCCTACGTCCTGGCTTTATCCCCTAGATTTCCTAAAATCTACCGAACTCTACACTATAAATACAACCCTTCGGTCATTCATTCAACACACAATTTCAGAATAGAATTCTCACCCCAAAACACTCTAAAAGCCTCACGCATAAACACCTTTAGAATTCCTCATTTTCCTAGTGTTGAATTCCCCCCCTTTGAAGCGAAGCGCTGCCGGTTTCCTAAACTTGAAGACAGGTAGTTTTTCTTTACTTCTTAGACTAGCAAGGGCCTACATTAGGCTCACCCCGGCTTTGGTACGCAAGTCTGCTTTGCATAAGGCGGCCATGCACCTCGAATACACACCCTATTCGTAACACCTTTCCAAAGTCGCATAAACAACTGACCTCCTTAAAATAAATCAATGGCTAATTGAACTTTATTTTACTGCATGCATCTTAGCAAATCCTCTTATTGCATCTAAATCACTTAAAATGAATTCGTCATTAAATCGAATCGTTGTTAATAAGTTAAGCATGCTTAACTGAGGGTTTAAACAATCTCTTTTTGCATTCTTTTTACATTTATATCGCACTTGTACGTAGCGTATTACTTAGGCTTATGTATCATTCTTTGCATTGTTCTCAAGTCTAGTAGAGGCTATCTTTTGATAGGCTTTTCCAAAAGATCTTTCATAAAAACATTATTTTGATTTATGCTTTAGAAAAGTACCCTCACCCGAATCCGAATCTGGTTTCACAATAACCTTAGACGGATAGGTGTCGACGTGCCTTGAACTCTAAGACGTGTCTTTGAGCATGAGGACACGGAGGCGGGTTCTAAATTTCCCTCATAATTTAGTGGCGGCTCCAAAACAGTTTTAAAAGGTTTTTTGTACTTAATCTTTTTAACTTTACGGCCTTAGCAAGACGTCGAGTGGTTCCATGGTCAGATCCCGGTACCTACAGTTGGCGACTCCGCTGGGGACAGGTTTTATTTTTAAAACTAAAACTAGCCTTTTCTTTTTAAAAATAAAAATGAGACTTGAACGACTTGAGAACAATCAACATACATGAGCTAAGCATATCCGTTTAGAGTCGAATCTAGTCGGATTCACACACAAATACCTTGAGAGGTGGTTCCAAACGCAGGCTTGTCCATTCGATAAAGCACGTTCTGGACTAACCTTCCTCTCACCCCTCCACGGCTTGCCGTAGCGAACTGATTTGACCGCCCCAGGGCTTCCTTCGTATCCTACATGTTATACTATGTAGGCGAAGGGCCAAAAGCACCTGCCAAAGCGTACTCAAATCAGTTGGAGGCGTACGAGACCTGACCAAACGACCAAGAGTCATACGTACGAATGCGAGGCTATACCATATAGTCTTTTTCAAAACTCATGTGCATATTTTCGAAAATTCGCCTTAAAAGTTTTCAAAAATAATCAACCTAACAAACTAACAAACTAACACTTTTCAAACAAAATAATCGCAAGTTTTTAAATAAACACTTTTCAAACTTCCGTTTACAAAATTAGCAAAACCCGAGTCAAGGTTTCCAACCTCAATTCGCGGATTCCTTTCTTCGAGCCTCACGGCTCAAATCCCTTTTAACATCTTCGGCTTGGCTAGTTCGAGTCGATTCCTTTTTACGCATCCATCGCTAACCCATGACAACATACCGTCACTCGGGTTAGGCGGATGGCTCAAACTCTTAACGTCGAGATGAGTCACAAGACGCATTCTCATCTCAAAAACACTCCTAGCTTGTCTTTCGAAAACTTCCTTCTTTTAAAAAGGGTCCTTTTCAAAATGAAATGAGCTAAAACGAACATGTAAATGAACCGTGTCAGTCGGGTCTGTCATATAGCTGATGCATCTTATGCACATGTAGGAGAACCTCAACTGGATACCCGTCGCACTAAGAACCGAGTTACCCTCCCTTACAAGAAACGAACCTACAAGCGAAAAATGGCCGGCAATCAAGATGTAACCGAGCTTCGCGAACAAGTCGCCAAGCTAACCAACGACCTTGAACAGCTACTCACCCATCACCAAACCGAAGTTGATCGAATGGAACTGAAAATCAAGGACGAGGCGGATAGACACGCTAAGAAACTCCAGGCTATGGAGGAACGTCTCGGTACCCCGGGAGGTTACTCCATACACAAAGAAAATGAGAACATCCCTCAAAATATTAGGGATGCACTACCAAGCAAGCTCGCCCTCAGTGATCTCCCGATCTTTCAAGGCCATGAAAGCCCGATTACTCACATCAGGGCCTTCAAATCACAAATGGGAATAAAAGGGGTCGACCCGGAGCACTGGCCATCTTTGTTCCCACATTCCCTCGCAGCCATACCCAAGACATGGTTCTACTCTCTAAACCCGGAACGAGTCTCCTCATTTGAACAAATCACCGTAGAGTTCGATCATCAATACAAGGACAACGACGACACCTGTGTCTCCATCCGCACCCTGGAGGTCCTATCGCAAAGAGACAACGAAGGATTCACCGAGTACCTTACTAGGTGGAAGAAACTCAGGTGCACAAATCCCGAATCGTCCGAGAGAAGACGAACTTGTGCCAAAATTTGTCAACAACTTGCGACCCGTGTACCAGTTCTACATGCGGTATAGCAACATACAAACCTTCAAGCAACTTACTAAGGTCGGCACCCAGATCGAAGACGACCTTAGAACTGGGACCATGGCCAAGTATACCGGTCATGCATATCAAGGAAGTTCATCTAAGACAACACGTACGGCAAAGAGCGACGATAACCGTGCCGTCTCCAATCTGGAGTCACTTGGCGATCCAGAATCATATGCAACCTTTACCCCTTCTCCCTTCAAACCTAGGAGGAACTTTGATCAGCTTTACATGTCTTACACCAAGGCATTTAAAAGACTGGTCGACAAGAACTACCTGCAACCCATCGGGCCTACCCCCGAACCACCTGAAGATAAGAAGCCTAAACTGTGGGATTCAAACGCTTACTGTGCATACCACAGGGGCAAAGGTCACGACACTGAGAATTGCTTCAAACTGAAGCACGCTATCCAAGACCTTATCGATCAGGGAAAGCTTGACAAGCCGACGGCCAATGGTAAGCCATCCAATAAAGACAACCCCTTGGCTAACCATGCAATCTTTGTGGGCTCCGTACCCATCATTGATTGCTCCTACCTTATTGCAACCTCCGATGACCAAATCAATGCGATGTGGTCTACTGACGATGAAAACGAGAACTGGTTACCCACCGACGAAATGATAACTCGTATTAACCTACTCGCCAAAGACATCAATAATTCGATGGCTGCCTATCAAGCCGAAGTCGAACTTTTAGAACGGCGTATTAAGAACGAGGCCAACGATCATGTCTCGCTTAACACCCTTAACGCCCTACGACAGAGAAACGATGAAAACTTCGTCGCATATCTCGCTCGATGGAGAAAATTACTTGCTCAAGTCCCAGATCACCCGCACGAAGATCAACTTACATCCACATTCCTTCGTAGTTTGCAACCCACCTGGCGTTATTACTTTCACTTCTGCAACGTCAAAAACTTCGAACATCTCACCAAAATTGGCGTTGGAATCGAGAACGATATGACAGCTAATTACGATAATTCAACCCATCAAGAGACCTATGCCTCAGACCACTCTACAAGGAAGTTCGACAAACTTTACATGCCCTACGCTAGAGCGTTACAAAAGCTAATCGGAAAAGGGTACCTCCACCCAGTCGGTCCTATCAGCGAGCCTCCCGCAAGTAAGAAACCCAAGTCATGGGACCCCAACGCCTTCTGTGCATACCACCGAGGCGTAGGACACAGCACTGAAAGTTGCCTCAAGCTCAAGAATGCCATCCAAGACCTCATTGATCAAAGGAAAATCAAGAAGCCTAAAGCAAGAAACATACGGACCAACATAGACAATCAAGGCCCGAAGGGAGGGACCCCTCTTTGACAAGATAACCTCACAAAATGGTGAAGACTCAAGCAAAGATACTTCAAGCAGCGACAACACCGAAGACGACGAAGAGGAGGAAATTCTTTTAGGATCTAATTCTCTAAGTGTCGGGTCACCTGTCGACCCATCTTCTAGTTTTAGCTTAGACTTTTTATTTTCGGAGGCTAGCTCCAGCTCTTCTCCTAGTTTGTCAAACAATTCTTCTTTAATGAATAATACAGATAAGTTTGCTTACGTCCCGTCTCAAGCTAAAAACAAACAAACAAATAATGAACAACAAACAAAACTTAAGACAACACAACACATAAATCCGTGCGATAAAAATGAACTAACAAACGAACAATCGTTATTTAAATACATTGCAAACATCATAAACAACCCAACACAAAACCCGATCATCGAGGACACCCTAACCATCAACATAGGAACCCCCGAAGAACCAAGGGAACTGCAACTAGGCGCCTCACTAAGTGAGGGTGAACGCGCCAACTTCACCCAACTCTTAACCGAGTTCAAAGACGTCTTTGCATGGTCATATAAGGACATGCCCGGCATCGACAGGAGCATAGCCGAACACCACATCCCCATCAAACCCGGTTTCAAACCCATCAAACAAAAACTAAGGAGACTACGACCCGAATGGTCCCTTATGGTCAAGGAAGAAATCGAGAAGCAATTACAAGCCGCCTTCGTTCAAGTCGTCGAGTACTCGGATTGGGTCTCAAATATGGTCCCAGTATTGAAGAAAAACGGCAAGATACGAGTATGTGTTGACTTAGTGATCTAAACAAAGCAAGCCCAAAGGGCGACTTCCATTGCCGCACGTAGGCGCCCTAGTAGACAACACCCGTGACCATGCCCTTCTATCCTTTATGGGCCGGGTATGCAGGATACAACCAAATCAAGATGGCCCGTGAAGACATGGCCAAGACAACATTCATCACACCATGGGGGACGTACTGCTACACCGTCATGCCCTTTGGTCTAATCAACGCGGGTGCGACCTACCAACGTACCGCGACTACGCTCTTACACGATATGATGCACAAGGAGGTCGAAGTATACGTAGACGACATGATTGTCAAATCCAAGGAAAGAGATGATCACATCACGAACCTCCGCAAATTCTTCACGCGACTCCGCCAGTACAAGATGCGCCTCAATCCCCAAAAATGTACATTTGGAGTAAAATCCGGCAAACTACTAGGACACGTAGTAAGCCAAAGAGGTATCGAGGTCGACCCCTCGAAAATAAAAGCAATTATGGCAATGCAACCACCCAAGAATCTGGATGAAATTCGAAGCTTCCTGGGTCAAGTCCAATACATCTCTCGCTTCATAAGCAAACTAACCATGGTATGTGAACCAATCTTCAAGAAGTCAAGAAAATCGACCACGTAGAATGGGGACGGCGTGTCGGCGTTTGATAAGGTTAAGGAGTTGTTATCCAACCCCCAGTCCCACGACCGCATGAAGGACCTACCCTTGTCACTCTCCCTCACAACAACGACAACCGCAATGGGCGCCATGCTAGCCCAAGAAGTCAATGGCGAAGAACATCCAATATACTACATCAGTAAGAAGTTTCTCGACTATGAAACTCGATCTGGCGCCGTCGAGAAGAGTTGCTTAGCATTAGTATGGGCATCCAAAAAGCTCCGCCACTATATGCTAGCACATCAAACGAAGGTCTACTCAAAAATGGACCCGGTCAAGTACTTCTTCGAGAAACCAGGGCCAAATGGACGATGGCACGATGGACCCTACTTAGCCGAGTTTGATATTGTCTACGTTCCCTCAAAGCTATCAAAGGACGGGCAGTCTCAGACTTCCTCGCCGACCACGCAATCGACGAAGAAACCATCACCGACACCACCTCATTTCCCGATGAAGGAATTTACAACATCAACGACGAACAATGGGAAATGTACTTCGACGGTTCGTCAAACTACCGAGGCTGTGGAATAGGAATACTACTCATTTCCCCGAACGGTGAACATACACCCCTATCCATCAAATTAGACTTTGATGTAACAAACAACGCCGCGGAATATGAGGCATGCCTGCACGGGCTACAGGCCGCGCTCATACTAAACGCAAGGAACCTACGCGTGTACGGAGATTCCTCACTAATCATCAACCAAGTGTCTGGAGCATGGAAAATACTTAACGAAAACCTCGCACTATACCAGAGCAAGATCCAAGAACTCATCGCCAAATTCCACCGCGTAGAGTTTTTGCACCTGCCTCGCGAGGAAAACCAATTCGCAGACGCCTTATCAAAACTAGCGTCACTACTAAACATCCCCCCGGGAATACAGACCATTCCCATTGTCGTAGAACGAAGCAGTGAACCCGCCTACATCTGTGACATCGAAGCCGAGGAGGAACAAACCGAACCTTGGTACCAAGCAATAATCAACTTCAAACGAGACGGAGAATATCCGCCAAATACCGACAAACGTGGCAAAAGAGCTCTCCGGCTCCTAGCATCACAATTCGTACTGGAAGTAGATAAGCTACTCAAGAAAACGCCCCAGGGTACATTACTCTTGTGCGTTGATCACAACAAAGGAAGAGAAATAATATCCCAAGTTCATGACGGTGAATGCGGACCGCACATGAACGCTCGAGCCTTATGTAAACAAATACTTAGGCTAGGATGGTATTGGACCACCATGGAAGCCGACTGCGCAAAATATGTCAAGCATTGCCACAACTGTCAAATCTTCGCAAACGTACAACACTTACCCCCTTCACCTTTATACAGCCTCACTTCGCCGTGGCCATTTTCCACATGGGGAATAGACGTCATAGGCAAAGTACACCCGGTTGGAGCAGGAGGACACTGCTTCATCCTCGTGGCCATCGACTACTTCACAAAATGGGTCGAAGCCGCGTCATACCGTAAGTTAGACACAAAGGAGGTTGCCCGTTTTATACAAAACAATATCATATGCAGATATGGCATACCTCACGAGCTGATCAGCGACCAAGGCTCGCATTTCCGAGGAGAAGTTGAACCCATCCTCACCAAATACAATATCCAAGTACACAAATCATCACCATATCGACCCCAAACCAACGGAGCAGTAGAAGCTGCAAACAAAACCGTCGTCACCATCCTCAAAAAGATGATTGACACATGTCACGACTGGCCACACAAGATTCCCTTCGCCCTATGGGGATATCGAACCACAATACGTACACCAACAGGGATGACACCCTACTTCCTAACATACGGCATGGAAGCCGTACAACCCGTAGAAATCGAAATGAAGTCACTTCGAATTCTGATGGAAGCAGACATACCAGAAGCCGAATGGGCAAGGGAACGATACGAGCAGCTCATTCTTCTAGACGAAAGGCGTTTACACTCACTAAGCACCGTTCGCATGTATCAATCAAGGCTACAACGCGCATACAACAAACGGGTCAGACCACGCAATGTTAAGGTGGGTGATCTAGTCCTCAAATCAGTAAGGGCACCCTTACCGGTCGACCCAAGGGGGAAATTCAAACCTAATTGGGCCGGACCATACTTAGTCAAAGAAATCCTTCCAGGAGGAGCCGCGAGGCTAACCGATCTCGACGGCGAAGAATTCAACTTACCCACCAATCTCGACCAGCTTAAGAAATACTACCCTTAAGCTCCACACGACTTTGCAATGTATTTCAAATGAACAACGCACGGATGAACTACGCTTGGTTTGATTCCACGCACTGTGGATACGTAGGCAGTTTCGTAAGAGACTCAACCAAAACCAAGAACTACGCCGGTTTGATTCTATGGAAAACATAGATACGTAGGCAGCTTCTCAAAGCGCAACCGACCTTCCCTGCACGCACGCCCAAAGCTTAAAAAGGTCAAGGGCAACGCACTTACAAAAGGACACGCTCAAAGCTTAAAAAAGTCAAGAGCACAGTCCACACAAAAAAATCAATCCAAAGCTTAAAAAGGTCGAGGATGAATAAAGTAAGCAAAGAGACGAGACAATAGGCAAACACTTTCTTTATTTAATCATTGATTTTGAAAATGTTTACATTTTAAGTGATGAGTTTAAAACTAGCCACCAAACTCACTTTATTCATTGAACAACTAAACACAAATTCTTTGAATAAAACATTTAAAGTCTAAATCTAAACGTTCTTCCTACGACGCTTTGGAGAATCTTCCTCATCCGCATCCTCTGAAGCATCCGCACGAACAACCACAGAAGCAATACTCCTCTCGAATCCTGGGGGCTCAACAGGGTCCACTCCGCTTCACCATCAACCTTCGCCCAGACGGTCTGCACGGTCACCCTAGGTCCCGGGCCGCTTCTCCTAGTGGCCTAGATGAAGACGCCTCTGTACTTGAACCTCGCTAAGTCGTTGTAGTCCCGTCTCCTCGCATCGCAAAGACGCGCCAACGACGGTTTTGGACCCGTCAGTTCGCGCCTCCGCATATTCTCCCTATCCCGAGGATCCAAGGAAATACACCACCTCCGATAGAAATCCGAGACACGGTTGGTCTCAGAACCAGCAGGTCGAGCCCAAGTCACCCGATCAGACCATCCTCGTACCCAACCATCAACCATCTGGTTGTTCAGAACAACCGACTCGCATATCCGAGTATCATGCGCCGGAATAACCTGCGCTAAGCCAATCTGCCTTCTCAACCGATGGGGGTGAATCCATACACCTCGCTCGAACCCACACAACAATATCCCACCAGCCGCATCCGCCTCCGACGGTGCCGTGATGTGTCGAATGGACCACCACGACACAGTCCACCTAATCGTCCTCTCCCGAACAAACACTTGGAAGTAGTTCACCGACCGCTCCCGAGGCACAGCCCAATGAAGAGTACGAGTAGTCAAACCGGCAGGAATATACACCTCGCCACCAGGTGGAGCAAGAACACGAAGGCGCTCCATCAACCAAATCTGCAGAATCCTAGCACATCCACGATACGAGCTCAGACGATTTGCATGACGGTCGTCCAAGCCTAAGATAGTCTCGGCCAAGATCAAAGCTGAAGGATCATGACCCAGTTCCATCTCCTCCATGACCCGTGCATACCTAGCATGGCCATGCACACCATCTTCCATCGATCCCGCAAAAGCGATGCAGGTGTAATAAGCAAAACCCCAAAGCTCTCCTCCTAGAGCGGCGAAATGCTCACATCACTCAAGTTCATGTAACGCCGCGACAACCGTCGCATGTTCACTACGCCTCCTTCAAACAAGCCATCAGCTTGAGCATTGGTCATCGAGAGATATTGTCTCAATCTCCCATTATAGCCGAATTCACCCCTAACCGCTACTGGGGTAGTACGATTAGACCATCCTGCAATCGCCGAGAATTCCTCTAACAACGGACATATCTCACCTCCCGGGAACCTGAAGACATGCACCCTAGGATCCCAATAATCAAGACAAGCGTCAAGAAAATCCATCTCGACGCGCATCTGCCTAAAACCAATAAAAACACCCGCTCCAGTCGAAGACAACGCCCTTTTCTCCGATTCACTAAGAGAAGACGTCCATTGCTTCAAAAGACCATCGAAATGGTCCATCCTTCAAAAATACAAAAATATTCTTGAAAATAAAAAGCTATTTAAGAGAATACAAAATAAGCAAAGAAAAGAGTTGAGTTTGAATGAGGATTATGCCTCGTACCTCCCCTCTTTATATAGGAAACCGAAATCGTGAATTAGGAAAATTCAGCGATAAGCCCGGCAGTCCCAGCCGCAAGAAGGCTTGCGATTGGAAGTGCCAATCGCAAGACCCCTTGCGATTACCTCTACCAGCCGCAACAGATGTTGCGACTCCTAGGGACGGCGTTATCCCTTAATTTCCGTATTTTCGACTTTCCTAATCCTCGCATGCATGTAATTACGACGTACCAGCCTAATTGGGCTCCCCAATCCGAGCCCAAATTACAACCAATCAAACATGGATCCATCAAAAATATGATTGATCCGATCACAACATGCTTCATTTTAATAGTTCGTTTTAAAGCTCATCTCGAATTTTAAAAATGAATGTTTTTCAAACACATTTTCAACGAAACATTTTCAAAGCAGAGTCTCCCACTCGGGAATCATTTTCAAATTTTTCTAGCTACTAACCAAACAGGTATGCGAAGAAATAGAAAGTACAGGCACAACTACAACCATCACAAGTTCAAGCTACAACAAGAGATGAAGCGACTAAGGATGACGACGACGAAGCTCCTCGTTCTCCGCCCTAAGACGAGCCACCTCCGCCCGGCCTCGACACACTCCGCGCTGTTTCGCGCCTAAGCCATCCTCCGATGGGTCAGTCTCGCCACAACTTCTTGTGGACATCCCTCGCGACCTGCCCAAAATAAAACACAAAAACTTTACTCCATTTTGCCTTAAATGTACACCAATTTAAGCCAAACTCCGGGGGTAAAATTGAAACCTACTCCATTTTGTCTTAATTAAAGGTCCAATTAAGACAAACTATGGGGGCTAAACCTCAAAACTGACCCAGATCCTCCATTTTGACTACAGTTTCTCTAAACTACAGTCAAACTCAGGGGGCTAAACACAAAAGCTCGCCTACACTCTAAGTTTGCCCTTCGTTATTCATACCTCGGTCAAACTGGGGGCTAACATAGATATACAAATGGCAAACACATACCTTCTTCACCCTATCACCCCAACCCTCCATGCCAGCATCCGTAGTTACCGGCAGATACTCAGGCACGTGGAAGGTCTCCCGTGTCCCGGCATTGTCCCACTCCGCCGTCGTAGGGAAATCAAATTTGAACGCCAAGTCAGCGTCAGGCACCTACAACAAGAAACACATGAAATACAACAAAATTAGGGGAAATTTTTCAAAAAGATTTTTACCCTACACAAAGGAGCAAGACATACCTCGATGGGTCCACTAGCCAACCTACCCCTCGCAAAATCCGCGTAATCCAGCTGATGAAGAAGAAGATTATCAGACTCTCCCTCAAGATACAGCTGTCTCTGCTGCCGACTCAAGACTCGCGTCTCGAAAAGAACCTTAGGTGGATCGAGAGGCACCACGAAGTCAGGATACCTCGTCTGGATCGCCAGACGCTCACCTAAGTACCAAACATACCCATACGGCGTAGCCAAGTACAACCGTTGGGAGTCACGCTCCCGAAAACGCTGCCATAACCCCTCAGGAACGCCCGTGTACTGCTCCCACGGACGTGGGCGGAACTGTAACCAAAGGAAGAAACACGTTAAACGACATCTCAAGAAAAATCATTTAAATACATGCTATTTTGAAGGTTTCAACACATACCTGACCACCTCTCAACTGGTTCAACTGTTCCCGAACGAAGTCGTACGACCAGTCGTACCCAATACGGCTGCACGTACCCCATGTCAAGACCGCAGGGTATCTCTTCTCCATCGTAATTGCCCCTTCGGGCAGAAAGAAAGGGAAATGACTATAGATCCAGCACTACACAAGAGACATGAACAAAGTTAGCTCAAATAAACAACATTTTGGGCAAGCCAAACAGAAGACAAAAGAACGACATACCTCCAACAACAAGCCAGGAGATACGATGGGAATCCTAGTTCCCCCATCCATCTTCCGTGGCCTCACAGCATCCATGCAGAAACGGATGCATAAACCCAAGGCCGGGGATACCCGATAAGACGCCCGATCGCACTCGATCCTGAAGATACATCGATGCAGAAGTAGCGACCTCGCCCTTCTCGCCGAAGTAGGCAGAGCTAACAAACCACCAAAGCCACATACGAGCATTCTGCTCGTCACTCCAAGATCCAGGCCCATGCTGAGTCTTCCCCTCGAAGTACTCCATGATATAACTCGTCTTCAAAGAATTAGGTGCTTTTCCTTGATACGGCACCTCTAAACCAGCACCCACAGCATCAAGCACCGCCTTATCATCGATAGGTGGCGCAAAAGCAAAGTCCATATCACGGTCACCGAAGGGGAGACCCGTGATAATAGCGTACGAAGACAAGGTAATACCCGCCTCGAACCCCGGCAAATGGAACGTCGTGGTCGTATCCCAATACCGGTCAAGGAACGCCCGGATGACCCTCAAGTTCGCCGTAGTCCGATTATCCACGATCTGGACCCAATGTTTAACCAACGGACCCAGAGTGCACCTATCAATCAACTCCTGTGCCCTAGGAGTCAAGACATTCTTATACGCCCAAACAACAGACGTAATGCCCGAAAACGTTCTCATATATCCTATCTCAAGCGGTAGAAGAGCCCTATGAGACAAGTGACGCTCACGATGCGCCAACAGGTGTGGCTGTCCCACTTCTTCGCCCAAGGACGGTCAACACGCGGACCATGACTAGCACGACCCCTAGCACGAGACCCTGAAGCCTGCGAAGACTCACCCTCCTCCATGGCCTCTACCTCTCTCTCCTCCTCACCAATAACACCCCCATGATGACCACGAACACCCATGCCGCGTCCACGACCCCTCCGGCCTAAACTCGACAACCCTGGAGAAGGATCCTCGCTAAAAGTACGACGCAAATTTGTACCACCAGGAGTAGTAGGCTCCTCACCCCTAGAGCCCGTACTCCGACGAGACTGAGATCTCGTAGAAGGTCCAGACCAATCACCTGTGACATTTTCAAGAAGACAAACTTTCTCAAGAAGACAAACATTCACAAGACGCAAGACGAAGACGAAGAAAGCAACGATTCTACAAGAACACCCTATACGGAGCCCTTCTTGGCTTAATTCACAATTTGGCCAAAAGCCGCTCTATACCCCTAAAAATTTCAACTTGACGGTTTCTATGGATTATATTAACCTTCAATTACGCCCCAGAGCAATCAATTGCATTTTGGACTTGTCAGTCAAAAACCCCTAATTTTGACCTAAGTTCTCCGTTTTAATCAACCTTCAACCTCAATTTAAGGGATGATTATTAACGTTTTTCAAAAACCGACGCCATACACATACTATACTAGCCAAGGGGAACCTATGGCGAAGTTTAATTGCAATTCTGAGACCGAAAATCCGGGTCCGATTTTTGGGTCGGGACCATTTCATACGAAATTGGTCTAAAAACGTTCCAAACAACAAGTATTTCACACATACATTCAAGAATAGCATCATACAAGGGAATGGTATAGTTCTCTAGTAATCAAGCGGCGAATTTCAAGACTAAAAGACGGTTTTTCACCAAAAACGTCTTTTCTACATTTCAAGAACGATCTAGCAATTTACAACATCAAAATGCATAAAAACAAGTAAAATGGAGTGTTACCTTGATCCATTTTGAAGTAAAGCAAGAAAAACGAGCGAAAACGGCTTAGAAATCGCAAGGGACGATTTTTGGGATTGGAAAACGTAAAAATGGGAAATGGAGAAGTATCACGGTGTAAACCGTGTTTTATAGCAAACAGAAGCCCAAGACCCTAATCGCAAGGACGCTTGCGATTTGGGGAAAGAGCCGCAAGGACGCTTGCGATTCCAGCTTTGGGCATTTTCGTTGTTTTCTCATTTCAAGGCCAAATATGGACCTCTAGTCCACTTTTAGCCCATTTTAACAGTTTTTCACGTTACGTCGCTCGGTTAAGGCGTCACCTAAAGTCCGCCACACTCTTAGACGAGTTGAAACACTATACACAACCTTTGCGTAAACACTAAACACGAGCATTTTCCTCGGACGATAATTCCCGGCGGACATAAGCACTCTTTGACGAGATGAACACAACCACGAGCACTAGCACGAAGCATGAAGCATATACGCTCTTTTACGAGACCAAGCACGCGCGCTCTTTTACGAGACAAGCAACAGCAATAACACGCAAAGGTATTTAGCAAGCACAGGAAGGCATTCCCCGTACAGGTATGCAAGGACCGTCATGTCCCTAAACATGTTTGTCCCTCCCCGGATAAGCCCGGTTCGGAGTCCTAGTCTCACCCATGGACACATACTCCGTGCCGCTGATGATATCGAGACTGTAACGGTCCGGATGTTGTCGTGTAGTTTGACTTTCGCTTTAGTCCTAAGCTCACCAAACCGGGGGCTCTGTAGATACCCAAATCCGCACCTCCCGCCAAAAACCCGGTGATGTAACAATGGACTTTTATTGCGTGCTTTACGTTGACTTAAATGGTTCTAAAGCGTGATTTAATTCAAGTTAAATGTTTTTAAATGCAAATGAGGTTTCTTTATGGGTCATCACCTTTAGTGTCCTTAGGTCTAGAATCTAGCTTGTCTCGAGTTCAGTCCTGTCGGCATGCGCACATCCCTTTTTCAAATACATATAACACATCGATCCACCTAAATACCTAAATTTAGGCCTACCTGTTAAAACTATCTTTTAGCATTAGCAAATACCCAGGATAGTCTCACGGAATGTCCTATTTCACAAAATTACACAAAATGCACCCTTTTCACATTTTCGTGGCTCGGGCTGAGGCGAGCCCAAACCCATACCTGGCCCGCATTCCAAGGATCAGGATTGACCAAGTCAAACCCTAAAACAAACCCTAACATCAGCCAAACAACCGTAACTTAGAGCTCAAGCAAGATTATTTCGTATATCCTAAAATATAATTTGGAAATATACGAAAAAGGAGTATCTTGCCCGCCCTATCAATCGCAAGGAGCATTGCGATTGGTAGGGGCTATCGCAAGACCCCTTGCGATTGCCTCAGGCAGCCGCAAGAGGCCTTGCGGCTCCTACGTCCGGTTTTATCCCTAGATTTCCTAAAATCTACCGAACTCTACACTATAAATACAACCCTTCGGTCATTCATTCAACACACAATTTCAGAATACAATTCTCACCCCAAAACACTCTAAAAGCCTCACGCATAAACACCTTTAGAATTCCTCATTTTCCTAGTGTTGAATTCCCCCCCTTTGAAGCGAAGCGCTGCCGGTTTCCTAAACTTGAAGACAGGTAGTTTTTCTTTACTTCTTAGACTAGCAAGGGCCTACATTAGGCTCACCCCGACTTTGGTACGCGAGTTCGCTTTGCATAAAGCGGCCATGCACCTCGAATACACACCCTATTCGTAACACCTTTCCAAAGTCGCATAAACAACTGACCTCCTTAAAATAAATCAATGGCTAATTGAACTTTATTTTACTGCATGCATCTTAGCAAATCCTCTTATTGCATCTAAATCACTTAAAATGAATTCGTCATTAAACTGAACTGTTTTCGTTAATAAGTTAAGCATGCTTAACTGAGGGTTTAAACAATCTCTTTTTGCATTCTTTTTACATTTATATCGCACTTGTACGTAGCGTATTACTTAGGCTTATGTATCATTCTTTGCATTGTTCTCAAGTCTAGTAGAGGCTATCTTTTGATAGGCTTTTCCAAAAGATCTTTCATAAAAACATTATTTTGATTTATGCTTTAGAAAAGTACCCTCACCCGAATCCGAATCTGGTTTCACAATAACCTTAGACGGATAGGTGTCGACGTGCCTTGAACTCTAAGACGTGTCTTTGAGCATGAGGACACGGAGGCGGGTTCTAAATTTCCCTCATAATTTAGTGGCGGCTCCAAAACAGTTTTAAAAGGTTTTTTGTACTTAATCTTTTTAACTTTACGGCCTTAGCAAGACGTCGAGTGGTTCCATGGTCTGATCCCGGTACCTACAAGACGGCTCCATGTAACCGACAGAATTCACATCCGCCACTAGCCCCTCTTGCATTTGCGGACAACTTTCACTCGGATGTGATGGAGAAGAACAAATGCCACAAACCATCGCCGGCTTCCTTCCTATAACTAAGTCCTTGACCAAAGATGTCAAGCTATCCACCTTCTCCTCAAGCATGCCATGACTCGATCCAACTGCATTAACCCCCCGTCTAGAAGGTTTTCTATCAAAGTCCCTCGAGCTCTCAGCTAACTCGGTGATCAGAGCCATTGCTTCCGTGGGGCTCTTATTCGTGATCCCACCTCCACTCGCCGCATGAACCATACGAGCATCCTCTTTACTGAGCCCTCCACATAAGTACATGA
This sequence comes from Dianthus caryophyllus, assembly GCA_023091065.1. Taxonomy (NCBI): domain Eukaryota; kingdom Viridiplantae; phylum Streptophyta; class Magnoliopsida; order Caryophyllales; family Caryophyllaceae; genus Dianthus; species Dianthus caryophyllus. The sequence goes on from CM041522.1 coordinate 31,329,986, forward strand.
TGAGGTCTTGGTCTTCATACCCATGATACGGGCACATACCACACAACTTCTTGAACCGCTCCAAGTACTCATACATCGTTTCCCCATCACGTTGCTCAACATTTGAAATTTCCTTCTTCAATTGAGATGCTCGAGAGGCAGGGAAATACTTCTCAAGGAATGCCTTCTTCATTTTGAGCCATGTATCGATACTACCCGTAGGTAGATAATAGAGCCAATCCCTCGCAGCGTCCTTCAGTGAGAACGGGAATGCCCTTAGCTTCAGCTGCTCATCGGTCACAGCAGCAGGCTTCATACTCGAGCAAACGATGTGAAAATCCGATAGATGTTTATTCGGATCCTCACCACTCAACCCATGGAATGTGGGTAGCAAATGAATAAGCCCGGACTTCAACTCAAAATTCACATTCTCACCGAGAGGAGGATATGTGATGCATAGGGGTTGCTGTTGAAGGTCCGGAGTTGTGAGTTGTTTAATTGACTGTTCAGCCATCTCGTCGCTTTCGTCTGAAATATCTGAAATGTCCGATGCGTATTCAGGGACGTCTACCTCAGGATCTTGCACGACGACGACTTGTCCACTCTTGTTCTTTCTAAACCTGAAAAGTGTTCTTTCAATCTCTGAGTCAAAAGGCTCGAGTGGATGGTTAGCAAAACGGGTATTATGCATACACCTACACTAAACAATAATAACAATTAACGCCTATTTCCCCGGCAACGGCGCCAAAATTTGACGGGCTAAAAGTCGTATGCCGCAAATTACAATTTATAATCACTTAAATCCTATATACTAAGCAAGTAGTAAAACGGAAGTAAGGGTCGATCCCACAGAGAAATAGGCTAATTGTAATGAAGTAAAGCGTAAAGAATGCAAGAATACGGAGTAATCAAGTAACAAGTAACAGGTTGGGGGGAGGTTTGGTTTGAGTAAATACTACTAAGAAAACTAGCTAATGAAAATAATAAACTAAGGATTGAAAACAAATATGAGAAAGGCCTTGACACGATACGATATCCACAGACGATAAAATCACCGATCATAGAAAACAATTAAACCACTTTACTTGAGTACTTTATTGTGAAAGCTAATATCTTTCAATAATATTAACTTACGTATTCCCTCTTTAATCAGTAATTAGGTCAAATCGGATGCCCTAAATTACCCTTTCTAAGACTAACCCAAATCACGCGATATCAAGTTCAAGTCTATAGAAGAATTAGCACGAGAATCAATAAAGATGACTAATACTAACAACGCAGTTAATACTCGAGCCACAAATTCAATTCCTTTTATGATTAATTCACGACAAACGGAGTACAATAAATCAATCACAATTGCTACCGCGATAAGATTAATAAAGTAAACTGAGCCAATAATCAAATCTAGCAAATTAATTAATAATAACCCTAATTAGTTGTACACCCTAATCAAGATTAAAATCAATAATAATAAGAACAAGGAATTAAATAATACTCAAAGAAAAAGTAGAGAAATAGATAATCTCACGGATTAATTACCGACGCTTCAATCAATCGTATCAAGAAATAAAAGTTTAGCTACACATGATCTTGAGAGAAAATTCCCCAAAAATTATTAAAGAAAACTAACTAGGACTAAAACTAATGAAAAGATGATAATGAAAAAGATAGAAAACAACTAGGTTAAGTCTTAGGTTAAATAAGAATAAGTTTCCTAAAATTACAATAAAATCCGGAATAGGAAAATCAGCTTGCGCCTAGGTTGCCCGGCTGACTTGCCGGTTGGTTTGCCAAAAACGCAGCGTCCTAATCTTCAACTGAGTTCAGCTTGCGCCTGGGTTGCCAGTTGGTTGCTTCCAGGTCGCCAATTTTCATCTGTCTTCTCCTTGGCTTTCTCTTCCTTTTGCTCGTGACCTGCTTGCCTCTAGGTCGCCTGTGGGTCGCCAATTCCACCAACTCTTCATCCAAGCTCCTTCAAATCTTGTCCAAGCCTCGTGACCGTCCCACTAACGTCAAAACACAACAAAACTTCGCAAATCCAAAGCATTTCGCACAAGTCACAAAACCTTCGTAAAACCACGTCAAAACCTTACTAAATGAGCTCAAAATCATCTTACTAACCTATACTAAAACCGACTCATCAGAAACATGTTTTAATTGCTTAAATTGATTGAACTTGTGCAAGTTGACTTCTTCCTACGCGTTTTTATTATCAATTGAACTTAGGGACGCCTTAATTGAATTGAACTTAGGTACTTTTAATTTAAGATCGAAAGACTAATTGAAACTAGACTCACACGTATTTGATAAATTAAGTTTAGTAAGTTGCGAGAACCCGCTAAATTTGCTTAAGGTTAATATTGACTCGAGAGAGCGTATTCTTAAACCTAGTCACTTGCATAGTTTCAATTGATTGTTATTTCCTTTTGAGTTGAGTTCCTAAATTAATGTCACATTGATCCCGATACCCTAATCTCCCTCTCATATACTTTTATAACCTTTTATTTATTGTTTTTAGTTTAGTCCTCTTATACACCGATTTTGTTACTTTAGAAATAGCTTAGATTAGCATAAACCTTTTGACTGCGCCTTCTCTCTGTGGATCTCGACCCTACTTGCCGCTAGCTACCCAGTTGGTTGTTTTTAGGTTTATTTTTGATAGGCGACTACGACTTAGCCTCATCAAATTTTGGCGCCGTTGCCGGGGAGACGGTTTAGTTAGTTAGATTGTTTGTTTAGTTTAGGTTTATTCCTCTCTTGTCTCAGGGAACACTAATTCCTTGAAACCATTCTCACCGTTTTTCTTTGAGTTATTTATGCGCAGGTCACCTTCAGGTTTAGTCCCTTTTGATCTTAAACCTGAGCGTACTTTTTGCCGGACGCGTAATTTCTTCAAGGAGATCGCTAAGTCTAACGAACCTGAGATTGTGGAAACTTCGGACTAGGAATCTCGTGCGGAGCAATCGTCCTATGAAGAGGACATTTCACACGTTACTACTGTTGTTGTTACTGATCTGAGGCACCCGTGACTATGCCGAATCTCTATAGTCATTCCTTGCCCAAGACGGAGTCCATCCCGAATGGATTCCAGATGCCCGCTACTGTTTAGGGCAACTTTGAGATTCGCCCCACCTTCCTTAACTTGGTGGAGCGTAATCAGTTTGGCGGTAATCCTACGGAGGATCCTTGTCGACATATGCAAGTTTTTACGGATTACTACTCTACGATAAAACAGGCCGGGATTAAGCAGGATCAGATTAGGGAGATGCTGTTCCCTTTTTCATTACGAGATCGAGCCCGCGAGTGGATTACCGATTTAGACAAGGCTGTTCTAGTTCGGTTCGGTTACCCGGTTTTAAAACGAGTCAAATTGTCATTCCATATCCAACCCGGTTAATTCGGTTATCCGGTTTTCGATATCCCGAAAAAATCGGTATCCAAAATTCGGTTAACCATATATCCACTTTATTGCCAAATATGAATTTTTTTGTCAAATTTACAAAAAAAAAATGCGATTTTAAATATTCTTATAAATCGTCCATAGTACACCAAAAGTAAAAAAGAAAATTAAAAAAAAAAAAAACAATAGTTCACAATCTAATGGACAAACAATGTCTAAATATAGAAGTTCAAAATTACACCAAAAGTTAAGAATAACTAACCTTCTTCTATTTTTTCCATCTCAACTAAACTTTCTTCTGTCTAAGTAGTCTACCGTCTAAGTAGTAAGTACAATGTATAATTGTACATCACCACAAACAATGTACACCGTAATTAATTTAATTTTTTTAAAGTAATTTTTAAAATTTTAATCTTAGTTTT